>OY730178.1:20794336-21435875 GCA_963422495.1 Polyommatus iphigenia | reverse complement strand
AAGAAATAGACTCTATTATTTGTTCATAATGTTATTTGGTTCCTATATACATACATATTTCGATTTTCCATGGAACTTGGCACTCATTTAGATCTCCATCCTTTTTACGGCGAAGTCCATCGACAAGAATAATGTTTGTATGGAACTTGGCTTTCCATTTTTACATATTTTATGTTTTTGGTGGGATCAAATTATTATCAGCGTATAACTCTAACCTATAAAATTTTGTTATTATATAAGAGCGACTTTTCTCATGTTGTAGACAGGGACAAAAGTCGGCAAAACAACGTATAACGTACCTATCCATCTTGTAAATATTTTTATCAGTAAGATTTTTATAGAATTACAGATTGGCATTACTATTTAATATATTATTGTATCATCGAAGTAGAAGAACAAGTTATGGTTTGTATCGTGTGACTGTACTTAGTATGGCAGGACTGGTATCCATTTTTGGTAGCTTGAACTCTTTATTGTACTACAATTGTTACTGCACGTTACTTTTTAGATGCACTCTTATTGTGAAGAAAAAAAAAACATTATTGTGTTACACGTACCAAGTGTAGCGACCAAAACAAAAATATACCTTAAAATTTTTTGAGGAAACGTAGCTTAGATTGAGTTAGGCATTTTTGAGCAATACTTAAAAGGATATACTTCGCTTGGTTATTTAACTTAATATTGCTCGCAATTTCGCTCGCTGTCTTTCGTATACTGCGCGAAAACCGCAATTTTTCTGGAATAATTAATCTATCCCATAATATCCTAAATCCTTTAAAATAAATCGGTTAAGCGTATTAGGCTTAAAGAGGTAACGGTAACACACGCAACTCATGGACTTTTCCATTTCCTTGCATCATTTTTATGCCTTGCCTGTAACCCGTGCGCGAGTCTGACTTAGCCAGTTTTGATGTAGATCTTGTAATCATACAAACAAGTAACAATACACAGCAACACTATTAACGCACTGACAAAAGGCGACTAATGTTCTAATAATATTTAAATTAATGTTTATTAGTAATTCGGCCACCCACCATCGCTCTATCAATTTTCAGACGATTTATATTCATTAGTTACTTGGGTGTGTGGTGTGGGCATTTCCGTTTTGTAACTGACGCCCCAGGCTTTTATGCAAACTGCAAAGTTTCTGAGGTTTTTTGACAGGACTTTAGAGCTCGACAAGGCTTTAAATGAACGTGCGGAAAAAATGATCTAACGCTGCCATCATGCAAAAACGCTGTTTTTGACAGTTCTCCTTTACCAGCAGCGCCCCCGCCCACGTTCATTTATAGCCTGATCGTGCTTTATATAGGTAAAGTGCGTAGTCAATCAAAAGCTTTAGTGAATCTATACATAATATAATAATACTGTAGAAATTAAAATTCTGTACATTAAAGATATTCAAAAATAATAAGCGGGGGGTGTTACTACATCGCTATAGAAGCCAAAAATGTGGTTAGTTTTTTTGTCTGTCTGTCTGTCTGTCTGTATGCTTGTTCCACTATCACACGAAAACTACTGATCCGATTTGAATGCGGTTTTCGCAGATATATTTGTCTTCTTCCAACTTAACATCTGGTCTATAAAAAAATTTTCACCTACCCCTTTAAAGGGACGAAAGAGAGGGTCAGATTTTGTAAAAGACTTTTGCTTTAACACGAAAACTTCTGATCCGATTTGCATAGATTGTCTTCTTCCAACTCAAAATCTGGTGTATAAAAATCACCCCCCCCCCCCAAAGAGGGGGTCAGATTTTGTATCAAACTTTTTTCTTTAATGGACTTACTTCATATTATTAACTGTTTTTTCCAACTTAACATCTGGTGTATAAAATTTTTCCCCCCACCCCTCTTAGGGAACAAAAGAAGGGGTAAGATTTTGTATCGACTGATTAAGTAGAAATACTTTAAATGGCAAAACAACGTTTGCCGGGATAGCTAGTAGTCACTAAAGCTTTTGATTGACTACACTCTACAGCTAGTACAGACTAGGATAGATTTTTTTTAAATAACTAAACACAAGATGTGGCGCTGGAGCAAGAAAAGTGGAAGTCCCTGAGGTAGGCCTTTGTCCAGTAGTGCTAGGCTAACAAAAAAAAAACAATAACATGTATTTCATCTATTAACTTAATGTTTTAAATTCGTAGACCGATAAAATAAACGGTATAATACCTTTTCACCTACCCAATAACCTCCCTTATAAGCCTGGCTGTGAAAAAACCCTGATAAGTTTGTTTCGGAACTGTAAAAACCATCCTAACTTTTCCAGAGTACCATTACAATTGCGCTGTTTTAAAAAACCTAAATCAGACAACAGCCTCGTCCGTAACAACTGCGAGTAACTTTGTATTACTTTTCGGTGTAAGAGCCGGGTCACAAAAACACGGCACGACGTCGTACGGTGCCGTGTCGTGGAAATCCACGACGCGCGTCGTAAAAAACCACGACACGGCGCCGTACGGCGTCGTACGACGTCGTGCCGTAGAAACTCACGTAGAAATTCAAGACGTACGACGCCGTACGGCGCCATGCCGTGGTTTTTTACGACGTCGTACGACGTCGTGCCGTGTTTTTGTGTCCCGGCTCTAACGCGGCAAGCGACCGCGACCGACAAAATTCAAATAAAATGCCATTAATAACAATCAGTATTTCCGGACCTATACGACCTGCAAACCTTTAAAAAAGAGAGCGTATTCCCTCTCAAAAGGCCGGCAACGCACCTGCAGCTCTTCTGATGTTGCGAGTGTCCATGGGCGACGGTAGTTGCTTTCCATCAGGTGACCCGTTTGCTCGTTTGCCCCCTTATTTCATTAAAAAAAAAGGCTCGACGCTACTACAAAGCGGCGGCATGGGTCGCTAGGCCAATTATTGTCGGTAGAAAATGAAATCTATAGCCATAAAGTGGCATTTTATTTGATTTTTAGTCGGCCACGGTCGCTTGCGGCAAATATCGCCAAGTCACCTTAACTTGAGTGGACGATGGCTTAGCACGGACTGTTATAGGGTTAAGCCCGGTGTAGGGTTAAGCTTGGTAAGTCCTCGCCAGACCAAGTCGTGGTTTAGAAGTTTATTGGACCATCCATTGATTTGCTAGTGCCTGAGGAGTCTTAGGACTTAGCACTTAGGAGTAAGGACTTTGACAAACCGGCCGTCCATTTGGAGTGTCTACACTCCACGGGATTAAAATAAAATACCAAATCTACTAAATTAGTGCAAAATATGTATTTTCGTTCCTTATTTGATTCAGCTGCTCTATCAAACAGCAAAATACTATTTAGTGGAGTTCCCAGAGCGTAAAAATCGTGCAAACCTCCGATTTTTGTAATAGTGGATGAAAATTGAAAAGAAAAAAAGGAATGTGTAGCTGATAACATAAATAATAAAGTTTACCTATTGAAAAGTTGTGCTTTTGATTTTTAAATTATTCTCTTCCACTTCAAGTAAACTCATAAACTGTAAAATTTTGAAGAAAATTTGCATATTTCTTTCTTTTAAATATATAGCAAAATAATAAAATATATTATTATTTTTTTGATTTGTATCGTTGCTTATATTCCCAAGAAAGAAAATAAGTTGAAAAAATATATAATTTAGATTTAAAATTAATATTTTTGTATGTAGATGAGCATACCTCCAAATGTGCTTGTTGTGTGCCTCGCCAGGTAAATGGCGTTCCTATTTTTCTTTGGTTTTAAATAGAAAGTTTAAAATTATTTCTTAGGCTTAACAAAACCTTTTATTAATTCTTAATGTGTACAACTTTTTAGCTCTTACTTTATAAAATTTTCTGAAAATGTAGCACAAACTTTTCACGGATATTTCGAAGAAAATCTGTATTTTATTTCTTTTGGTTAGGTTTTTACAGAATAAAATAGATTTTTTTTTCATTAATTATAATTGATAAAACATACTTAAATGAAAAAAATACAAATTAGGTTAAGAACTGATATTTTTTGTATTCAGATAAGCATTTTCCAAACATAGGTCGCAGCATGCGTCTTTAGTATGTACGTGAGATTTGTAGCACCCAATTTTTTTTCTGGCTTTAAGTAGGAAGCTTAAATATATTTCAAAGACTAGAAAAAGTCTTTCATTTGTCGATGCATTTAATGTTTTAGCTCTCACTTAAATAAATTCTCAACAAATATAGAAAAATATATTCGGTCTATTTTACACATTTTTGGAGATATTTAAACGTTTTTAAGTACTTAAAAGTTATAATTTCTCTAAAAATTAAATACGCACAACAAGTAAGTTTAACACACTTTTCGTTACAACCCTTAAATCCACCCAAACCCTTTTTTCTTGGTTACGACGAGCGTTAATCTCTAAAAACTTTGCAAAAACTTTATAGTTGTATTTAGTTAAATAAGCTAAGTTTAGCAAAGCAAACTTTCTTTTTTGAAAATTGTGTATTTAGTTAATTTTTAACGTAAACAATCGTATAAGAGTCATTAAATAACAGGAACAAGAAAAAAAAATTTTTCTGGACTGGTTTTATATGGTGAAATATTAATTTTTAATTTAAATGTAACTAAAAAATTAAAAGCACAAAAAATTTTTTTGTAAACTTTGCAAGTTATAGTGTAAAAAAGAAAATGACACTTCAAAAACAGAAATCCATTCACTATTACAATTTTCGGAGGTTAAAACCTCTGGTGACTGCACTAATTCTCAAAACCAACTATTTTGTTTGGTAGACCTTTTATGAAAATAGTTTTTCTAGTTCCATAGAATCTACTGAGGAAACTGCATATTTACATTAAAATAGAAAATTATGTTTACTGTATTAAAAAATAAATAAAAAATATACTTCATCATCATCATATCAGCCTATATGCGTCCACTGGACATTGACCTCTCTCAATGAACGCCAAGATGACCGATCTCCTGCTACTCGCATCCAACATGGACCCGCAACTAAACGGAGATCGTAGTCCTACCTAGTTGGAGGTCGACCTACACACCGATTTCCCAGCCTTGGTCTCCATTCCAGAGTAAGTAAAAAGATACTCAAACAAAAATAGATTTCCCAGCCTTGGTCTCCAGACTCCATTCCACTTTCCAGAGTAAGTAAAAAGATATTCAAACAAAAATAATCTTAATAAATTTGAGCGCCTGCACGAATATTATAGCAAAATTAACTAACCACTTTTAATTTCGGAAACTAAAAACATTTTCGTACAAAACCGTAGCAGCAATATTGCTTCGAGCGTAATATCTCAGCGCAGATTTACAGCAAACTGCTCGCCTCTATATCAGATTTCCTCCCGTAAGCCTTCTGATATGTAGTTTTATCGAGTTTATTTCGCGATGTGATAATTTTCCCTCGTGTCTATCATATGGTTTTATATTCAACCTTTCAATACAATCTTTTACTAAAGCTATATTGTCGTGTGATACTACTGCAAACTTTAATCTTGATTCAGGCGAAAACGTAATAGCAGAAACAGGCATACATTTTCGTCGCCCTGTAGAAAGAATGGGGATTTTCTGCAGTGTCTCTACCTTACAACTTCTTTTACCTACCTATCCTAAAGAAAAATATACAACGCCGCAAAATAAGTTTTCCCAAGAACCAATATGGCCACATATTGATTTACTTGATTTTGTTTATTCTGTGTGCTTGTTGTGAAAGAAAATGAACTAATTTATTATTTATTATTATTTACTAGTAATGCCACTTCCCTGGCTAGTAGACACAGAAAACATATTTTTCTTACACGAAATATTTGTGATCGGATTGCGACAGAAGTATGTCAACTAATTGGTCGATAGGCATTTTTACAATTAATCTGAAGTAGCAGAGCGCTGCCAAACCGGCCACAACTAGTAACTGTTTAACTGGGCTTTGGCCGCGTAGTAATTTTGCGCTAACATCAAAAGAGCATTAGGAAAATGGCAATTGACATACCTACTACGAGTATTTTTATACTTTTACTAGCTGTCCCGGCAAACGTTGCTTTGTCATAATATAAAGTATTTCGCCCTTATTATTTTATTGAAGTGACTAAATAAGTATGTCGCCATGGCAACGACCAACGTCGATCACAAATTAACAATGGCCGCCGTCAGTCTCAGGTTGTAATACTTAATTTACTATTATTTATTCAACAAATGCACTTATCAACATTATATAAAGTAAGTACCCAGTAGCCGATTCTCAGACCTATTGAATAAGCATATAAAATTTGGTAAAAATCAGTAAAGCCGTTTCGGAGGAGTTTGTGGACTAACATTGTGACACGAGAATTTTATATATAAGATAATTAAGCGACTTCCAAAAAGGATAGAGATTCTATGTTCGGCTGTAACTGTACTTTTTTACTTTCTATTTGAATTTGTGGTTGAAAGCTCTCAAAATTTTCTTCTTTCTCTTTGAGTCCGTATACGAAATTTTGCCGATGAATATGAAATTGCAAAGATTCGCTACAGAAATATTATTTGGTTTTTTCTCTTATTAGATTTAAAAATATATATATTAATTATTAGATTTAAAAATATATTTAAGCGCGGACTGCCGACTCGAGCCTTGCGGCAAGTAATATAATGTGAGATTTAGGTTGTTTTGAATCGTGTTTTTTGGCACAATTTGTTTTTTTTCTTTTTTCTCGAATTGGATAGAATTTTATCTATATCTATAGATTCTATAATATTTTTGTCGTTTTCTTTTTAGGAATTACAGCTCCAAGTTGCCGAAATTAACAGCAATTCTTTGCCCATTTTCTATAAAATTTTGCCGAGTTACATATTTTTTTACTCAACTATTTCATATTAAAGTGGTAAAAAGTAATTCCAACATTGTATAGATGACTTTCTCAACAGTACATTGTATTATTTTATACCGTTAAGACGTCAATACAATCCATAAACAGGTGATATTCTAAACCTTTTACAGCAAAAATCACAAAACTGTCGCGGGTTTGAGATGGATTATTTAAAAATACTTTAAAAAAATCTAGCTCCAACATTAGATTATAATTGAAATGATCTTACATGTTGTGCATTAAAACTTATAGAAATACTGTATTTTAACTGTTAAATCACGTCTGTTAAATCAGCGAAATCGGCAAATTTCGTATACGGACTCTTAAAAGGTCTATTTCAAGATAAGACCTTTTAAACAGAAAACTTGCAACTTACCTACCCTTTAAAGACTTTCAAAAGGAGACTGTCGCTGTAGTAGCCTAGGCACCCGCCTCGGCTGCTACAGCGAGAAAGAGAAGGCACTTTCGGTGAAAGCTCTAAAAATGTGGTAGAGCTTGTCTAATTTGAAATGACGCGCCCCACCACTTCACTAGTTGATACAAATGACACAATTTTGTACTGAGAATACGAGGGAGGGTCGCGTCATTTTAAGTTAGACAAGTTCTAACTTCTTCCGAGAGCTTTGTACACCCGACGGGGATTTAATAGCAGGACTTGAAAAAGGAGCTTTAAAAAGCATTCACTTTGTCGGATTAAGTATGAATATTAATTGAAAATTCTCCAGCAATATCCTTTCATTGTGTTATGAAAGATCACATCGCGTCACGTTGCGTGGAAAATAGGAATATTTGTCAACAATGGCGCGGATTTATCGGCGTTGCAGTAATTAACGGAACCCTATTAATTACATGGAAGTAGCTCTACCTGCGTTAATGCAAAACTGCATTAACGCAGGTAGAGCTGAAATAGATTGGAGTTTCAAAATCATATCACGGAACTAAGCTTGCTGTAACGTTTACAAAATCCTTTAAAAAACCCAAGTCTGTTTAAGAACGTGGCTAGGGCTTTTAAACTACTAACTATAAGTATTTATTACTAAAACAATACCAAACGTTTTTTTAAGTGAAAACTTCTACATTGCACACTTTTTGGGAATGTGCTGATCGAAAATTCGTAAGACGAAGGAAGATGATGCTACTGAATCTCCCGCAATTTCTAATTATGGTAAAAATATATCTCTACTGCAGTCGTTATCAATCCTTGCAACAATAATATTGTATGTATTGAGTACTTGTATTTCTAAGTTTTGTGATGGTGTTCAACGGAAATAATACCATTTGCTTTCCTTTTTGAAGGCAGCTTCATGATGGTACACAGAACGCTGTAAAACCAACAGATCGTCAAATAACAAGGGTCAATATTGCCACTGTGAGGACATCCGCAGATTGAAATCCCGGTCAGTTTTATTCGAAGATATGTGTCGGCGAGACCGCATTCAGCGACGGGTTGACAGGCTTTAGAGCATGTGACCGCTAGATAGACTGGAGAATTTTATTGTTATACTATACTGTACTCGGCGAAACATGGCGGTAGCGGTCAGTGACTCTCTGTCAAAAACTTGTCATTTTCTATGTAAACAGCGATTGACAATAAAGTGTCAGATGTTGTCAATCGCGGCTTTGTATAGAAAATGACAAGTTTTTGACAGGGAGTCAATGACCGCTGCCGCCATGTTTCGCCGAGTAGGTACAGTACAGTATAGCCGGCCAAGGGCGTATATAAGGGGGGGGGGGGGGGGGGGGCGGGGTCCTGGGGGTCCAGACCCCCCCCCCATTACTATCCATCTTACTTGTCCAATCGACAATATATTATGTACCGCACCGATTTTAATCGGCTACGTATGTGTTTTTTTCTATTCACGGTATTTAAATAATTTATTAATACGAGTATACTGTGGAGCGTCTCGCGTACCGCGATGCGTTCGTAGTTCGTCGCAGGGGCGCGCGTCGGGGAAATGTGCATTGTGCAGTGGTGCTGCACATTTCTCCCCGCCCGTGGTGGTGCATCTAAACTTGCATGAAAGACTTATTGAATGGCTTTAATGAGCGTACACCGAGATCTGGCAGCGCAGCTTGATTCCGAAGAAATTATTAATCAATTAGCAATAAAACGTATTAAAGAGTAAATTTATTACATTAAGTTTAACCTTTGTTACTTTTTTAGGGTTCCGTACCCAAAGGGTAAAAACGGGACCCTATTCATTAGACTTCAATGTCTGTCTGTACGTGTGTCTGTCTCCAGGCTGTATCTCAAGAACCGCTATAGCTAGAGTTCTAAAATTTTCACAGATTATGTATTTCCGGTGCCGCTATAACAAAATACAAATACTAAAATAAAAATAAAATTAATATTTAAGGGGGGCTCCCATACAACAAACGTGATTTTTTTTGCCCTTTTTGCTCGTAATCAATAATGATAAGATGTAGGCACTTGAAATTTTCACGAAGGCCTTAAATATAATAATATTTAAATATAATAATAAATAATAATAATATTTAAATAAAATAAAAAAAACAAGGGGGGCTCCCATACAAAAAATACCATTTTTTGGCCTATTTCTGCTCTATAACGGTACGGAACGCTTCAAATTAAATGTATTCAAAATTCCGACATTCAAATTTTAAACAAATATTTGGCCAAGTGCGAGACGGAATCACGCACGAAGGGTCCCGTATCGTTATAGAGCAAAATAGGCCTAAAATTGTGTTT
The DNA here is from genome assembly GCA_963422495.1 of Polyommatus iphigenia. Classification (NCBI taxonomy): domain Eukaryota; kingdom Metazoa; phylum Arthropoda; class Insecta; order Lepidoptera; family Lycaenidae; genus Polyommatus; species Polyommatus iphigenia. Next base: position 21,426,399 of record OY730178.1, on the reverse strand, counting down.
TCTGTATGCCTTTAAATATTTATTTTAATGTTATTATGTATTATTAAAGTACACATAAAATTGAGGATTTTGTGAAAATCAAGTGCCTACCTGTTGCCAATGTTATTGAAGCCTCCCTTAAAATACAGGGTGCAATTAAACCTTCCTGCCAAATTTTGATATATTAATCCTTGTTAAAAATAAAAATACACGTATTTTTTTCTTTTATAGTCATTCAGTACTAAAATGTTGAGAAATACCTTCCGAAAGTTATCCTAAAAAACACTACAATTAATGGACACGATGCGTCGGCCGCGCGTGACGTGCCCCCGCGCGCGCGTCTCATCCCGAGTCACCCCCTCTCATTCCCCCGCGCCGCGAGTGACCGTTCTGCAATGATTTAAATTGGGACAACATATGTCATTGAAAAAAATAACACCCAATTTTTTTTGTTTAATGGACTCTCCTAATGATACCTAAGCCCTGGAAAAATTTTGGCAGGAAGGTTTAATTGTACTTATTTTGTAATTGTACTTATTTATTGTTAAAATTACCTTAGACCAACCTTGTAGATGATCTTTTAAGAAAAAGATCCCCCAATCACCCCCGATCTCATGAAATTAATTTTCTGCAGATGCAAAGGAAACTGTGAAAGCATGTGTGGCTGCAGAAAAGCAGGCCTAAAATGCTCTACAGTATGCCTACTATTCTGTAAAGCATTTCAGGCCTGCTTTTCTACAGTCACAGTCTACAGTATGCCTACTACACTACATAAATATATGCAAACTATACTATAGTATGCCTACTATACTAGTCTCCACATGCCTACTATACTATAAAGCATTTTAGGCCTCCTTTTCTGCAGCCACACACGGTTTCACAGTTTCCTTTGTATCTTCAGAAAATTAATTTCATGGGATCGGTCTGAAAAGATCATCTACAGGGTTGGTCTAAGGTATTTTTTTTTTTGTAAAATGTATTAGACAAAGTTAAAAAGTGATAATAAACCTTTTCAAAAATTTTATCACTTTTTTGCTTATAACTTTTTAAATTTTTAATTAAGGGTAAAAAGTTATATAAACATATTTGTAGGCAAAATAATTTGCAACAAATTATGTTCTTACAATTTTTTTGTAAGACGTGTAGTTTCCGAGATATCACGAAAATAGTGTTGTCAGCCCTTTTTTCAAGATGGCGGCCGGGGGACAAGAGTGCCGACCCCACAAACTTGAGGTTAAGCTTCTATTGACCCCCCAACATATTCCAAAAATAAAATTGCGTCCTCTAATAAATGCAAAGCAAATGTAACATTTCAATGGACTATATAAAATGTTTAATATTAGATTTTAATTGATATTTTCATGCTATTCTTCCACGTAGAAAGGAACATTCCTGAATTAGAAACTATCCTTCATTGCACCCACCGAAAACCCACACAAAGTGGGCTGGACTCAATTAAAATTAATGAATGCATGATAAGTATTTCAAACTATTTAAAATACATTGCATTCTTGACATGACAAAACTTACCTATTTTATGGTAGCTTTAATTCATCAAGCCCCAAGCGGCCACATACGGCCGCGATAACAATGAAAAAGCTATTGTGTCTCGTTTTGCCACGACTGATGGGTTAATATTGAGCTTTGCGAGTTTTTCTGATTTTTTTTTTCAAATAATAACAATTTAATAAACAATAGACTTGATACCATCAGAAAAATTTATTCATAGGAACAAAGTGAACCTACGTCATTTGGTCGAATTATGTAGTCTTCACTCATGATCTGTTGGCTGGGTATAACCTGACTAAATAACGTAGGTCCGACATGTGAGTAACTCCTCTAATAGTACGTACATTTAGTAGTAAGTACATTGTCTGGCCCTTATTGCTGACTGCTGTTCTAGATTGCTAATGTTTCATATCCATTAGTCTAGAAATTATTGTGAATGTAATTAATTTGTACGATGAAACAATTTAGTCAAGCAAAACAAGACGTGGTTGGTAATTGGTATTTCATATTTTATAAGTTTTGTCCTTATTCAGAAAATAATATAAGTAATAGCATGGTAATAACTTCAATAATTTCTTTAATAATAATTAATGATGAACAACAGCTAGTGTCTGTCTGTTACCTCTTTGCACCCTATACTCTCGTTACTCGTACCGACTATGAAGAAACTTGAAGAAATTTGGTATTCAGACACTTTAAATATTTATTACATCTACTCGTAATATGTAATTAATAGGAAGTGTACGCGGAAAATGTACGTGTCTTTCGCAATAAACGAACTAAAAATATTGATCTACTCCTACTAGACATTCTAATTTGTAGTTAGAACCTCTGTTAGAACATAAAGGGTACTTGGATCTTTCTCTGATAATAAGATGATGTTGATCATCACAATATTTTGATTGTTATACAATAGCGCATCGGTCTTCATGTCACTACCTACGTAACTCAGAACAATAGATTCGTTTATGTTACAAGGACAATTATTTAGAAGTAAGAGCGAAGCCACATTGCTCAGTTACGTTGCGTTGAGTCGTCGCAGCAACGCCGTAGCTGCGTCGTTTCAACGTTTTACACACTACACTACTATTTCATTAATCCCTGAAAAAAGAGGGGTCTTATTGTATAGGTAATTAAAATTATATGTATAGTAATTAAATCGGGCTTTATGAAAAGTTAAGAAAAAGTTTGTATGCCATTGGTGCGTTGCTTCGTCGCTCGTTCCTCGTCAAATGTCATATTTTGACGGAACAATAGACAGAAGATGGCGAATTGGGATTTGGGCGTTGTTGGCCGTTATCGCCGACTTGTATAATTGTGTTGTTGTCCCCGCAACAGTTAAATGTGGCATACAATACGTTTTCCGAAGTTACAAAGCACTACAAGTTACAACGAAAAGATACATTCTACTAATAAATTAAACGGTATTCCTTTTTTCAGTTTTATGTCTTCAAAAACGCATAAAAACTCACCCTCTATTAGCATAAGAGCTTTAGAGGTCATTGCCCTTTGTTCCTTTGCATAATACATGCTAGCCCTTGAGGGATATATTTTATACATATTTAAATGATATGGCTCTTCGTAAGTTCAGATATTAGGCGATACATCCAAGGGAAGTTAAGCTATGTGATAAAGGAGTAAAGTTCAAATTTGCGTGTAAGAATTGTCCAAAACGTCATGTCATCGTTAGTTAATATTATGTCATATATTTATATGACACTGTTAAGATGTACGTCGCATTTCTTATTAGTTATTACATTTCCATGATGAATGCGTAATTTAATATTATTTTTGATGTTTCTTGAAAATTGGCTTTTGATAGAACTGCAGTTACTATACGAGTATTTTATACTTTATTAGCTGAATGTAATAATATAACAATTGGTTGTACTGTAGACATAAAGGCTGCCACATTCAAATAACAAAGTTCTATACTTAGAGCCTGTTTATAAAAGTACCATCGAGGAAATTGATTCATAGGCAGTTGACGGATAATTATTACGACATTTGGTCGGATTATGTGTCAATTCAATGTAATTCGTGATCTGTCTTTGGGTTTCACGTAGCTCGACCAAATAACGTAACCTATCGATCAACTTATCTGGTAGTAAGTACATTTATCATAATATTTTCGCAGTTTTGTCTCTATCTTCAAATAAGCTATACAACCTTAATTGAATGCTAATGAACTGCGCTCTTAGCTGCATTTTTTTTTAAATGGGGAAATGCTTTGTGCATCCCCGGTGGATTGGGGACATCGGCCTAGGTATGTGGGACCTCCCTGGCGTAGGGTCTACCCCACGGTCTACCCACTTTACCCCAAGGATGCTCCAAGCAGAGTTGCAGGTACGATAGAATAGGTTATATCGTAGCGCAACTCTACTAGAACTAGCTTTATAGCTCTGGCAGAGTTATAGCTGGTTCTGACTTCTGGCAAAGTTTTATCTTTATAGCTAGTTCTGGCTTACGCCTAGCAAAAGAATTACATTTATCCCAAAGGAAGAATTCATTTTTAATATGCATACGCCTATATAACTGTTGTTTTATTTTGAGACCAGTACGATCGAGTAAGGAAGTCATGACGGTCGGTAATGTTATTCTGGTCACAACTTGCGCATCCTTCCGCCGCTTGCCTACGTGCCAGTCTAATGTATGCGAATGTTGGGATATTTGTTAATCATCACCCAGGAAGAATGATCAGCTGATATGAATGTATAGAAAGTATTTTTTATCGCTTTACAAAAAACTTTAGTTTTTAAATGAGTTAGGGGTGCTTTAAAAAAATTAAGTCAGCAATTTTGGGGCAACGGAGTTGCGGGCGTCATTTAATAAATTCTAATTATGCTAAGAACCTATAGGTTCTTAACATTTCACATACCCCTACCAAATAGGATATAAACTTAATTTGTCTATGCCCCTACTAAGGACAAAAATTGAAATGATCGCTTTCAATTAATTCGCTTTCGAGTTACGGTCGAGTTGGCACTGGTAGGGTTCATGCCCCACAAACACTCACCTGATAAGCGTTATCACCGTGAAAACTTAACAACCGTTTTTCTTATCGTTCTAATCGATTGCCATTTGCCTAGGGAAAAATATTACTTGAATGTTAAAAGTAATGATTGTATTAATCTTACGACATATTTATTAGCGCACTTGAGGAATCCTATCGATAGTAATTCATATTATATTTGATTGCAAAATATACTAATATACTATCTACTAGCTGTCCCGGCAAACGTTGTTTTGCCATTTAAAGTATTTCTACTTCATCAGTTGATACAAAATCTTACCCCCTCTTTTGTCCCCTAAGAGGGGTGGGGGGAAAATTTTATATACCAGATGTTAAGTTGGAAAAAACAGTTAATAATATGAAGTAAGTCCATTAAAGAAAAAAATTTGATACAAAATCTGACCCCTCTTTGGTCCCCTTAGAGGGGGGTGGGTGATTTTTATACACCATATGTTGAGTTGGAAGAAGACAAATATATCTGCGAAAACCGTATGCAAATCGGATCAGTAGTTTTCGTGTTAAAGCAAAAGTCTTATACAAAATCTGACCCCCTCTTTCGTCCCTTTAGAGGGGTGGGGGGGAAATTTTTTATACACCAGATGTTAAGTTGGAAGAAGACAAATATATCTGCGAAAACCGCATTCAAATCGGATCAGTAGTTTTCGTGTGATAGTGGAACAAACATACAGACAGACAGACAGACAGACAGACAAAAAATTAAGTATATTTTTTGCTTCTATAGCGATGTAGTGACACCCCCCGCTAATTATTTTTTGAATATCTTTCATGTACAGAATTTTCATTTCTACAGTTTTATTATAAGTATAGATTATGTAATAGCGACTCGCTGAACCCACATAATATAACTAGCCCTGCGTGGTTTCCGTGGTAGCTGGCACTGTGTAAAATATTGTAATTTTCATGGTATTTTTGATAAACAAACTATTTACTTATAAATAATGAAAAAATAATATATTATATCATCTAAGGCTAGTCTAGATAAGGGCCTGTGACTATTTTATTTAATACTTAAAATTATCCTCAATTATACAAAATAACACGAAGAATCGAATGTCGCCATTAGGCGACAACAACAATATTTACGATTACGTAATTTATGTTGTTATTTTAGCAATGGCTATGATTTTTTTTTGGTTTTTAATTAATCAACAAGTCACAAAAAACAACACAATATTTTTTTTACAGTGAATCGCATTTTAATAAAATTGTTTTAAGAAAATACTTCTATCAACTAGATTTTGCCGAAATCACTGGGTGAAGAAGTAACAAACATACGAGTACAAAGTCACAAACTATTAGTACGAGATACGACTGCAGAACAGCTGTGCAGGTATCGAGTACACGCTTAAAACCACCTTTTTACTAATATTTATGATTAGGAAAACATATTTCTACTGGGGTGCCAGTCCAAATGTGGCCGCAAATATTTTTAAAATTTAAAAAAAAAATTAAGTTTGCGGGATAAAATGTATTCATCAGGTATTGAAAGCAAACATGGTTCATTTCACGGCAATGAGTATAGAGATTTAGAAAAATCCGGTGTGCATGCCGTTGGGCACCCGGCCGCAACTCTATTGTAACCAGGTGTGAACAGGTACCATTCCGATACATTTTTGCATCCATAACGTATATTGATCTTTTATATATCAAATGAAAGCTTATTTTCCTCTTATTATTACAATATAGGTGTGCCTAATTAAATCTGGCCGCAAATAAGGGGTGCCAGCTGTCAAAGATGGCAAACTATCGAAGGTTGAGGGAAAGGGAGATAGCGCGTAACATTACGGGTCTAACGAGAATAGTGATTGTACATCATGTTAGTGTACTTAACCATCGGTTCAAACAATAGTAATAATCGGCCAAGTGCGAGTCGGACTCGCCCACGAAGGCTTCCGTACTATTATAGAGCAATTTCAGGCCAAAATTTGTGTGTTTATATGGGGGCCGCCCTTAAATTTTAATTTTATTATTAGTAATTAAATTGCACATTTAATTGAAGATTTCGAAAAATGTTAAAGTGCCTATCTGTTAAAGCAGTGGTCCCCAACCTTTTTTTCATGCGGGCCACAAACATGTTTTGGTCTTGGTGTCGCAGGCCGCAACAAACATTTTTTAGGGTTAAAAAATAGCATTCTTCAAAATTAACGATTTTAAAGTGGAAAAAATTTAAAGACTATCACGTAGACTTTACGTTATTTTTCCGGTGGGCGTGAATTTCAAAATTGTTTAACATCACGCGGGCCACAAATAAAGTCCCGGCGGGCCGCGGGTTGGGGATAGCGGAGTTAAAGTATCGACATAGAGCGAAAAAGGCCATATTTTAATAGTGTACCTGCATGTTAGGAGCAGAGGACGTTATTAGTTTTTCTGTGCGTCAACTAGATGGCGTTTTTTTAATTAAACAGCGACGCGTTGTTGGTATTCCTGGGCGTCAATAGAAACTGATGGAGTTTTTTTTAATATTTTTTTTGAGCGTATAATTATATTTTTTTTGAGTGTATAACTATAATATGTCCATATTAAAAAGTTTTTTTTGTTTTTTTGGAACATAAGAAATAACTTCGTTCCATTCAGGTGTCCCTTGACACCTCTCAAGCTTTTAAATTTAATATTTTGTACGTGGGAGAGCCATGCTTCGGCACGAATGTGCCGGCTCGACCGGAGAAATACCACGTTCTCACAGAAAACCGGCGTGAAACATCGCTTGCGCTGTGTTTCGCCGAGTGAGTGAGTTTACCGGAGGCCCAATCCCCTACCATATTCCCTTCCCTACCCTCCCCTATTCCCTACCCTTCCCATTCCTACCCTCCCCTATTACCCTATTCCCTCTTAAAAGGCCGGCAACGTACCTGCAGCTCTTCTGATGCTGCGAGTGTCCATGGGCGACGGAAGTTGCTTTCCATCAGGTGACCCGTCTGCTCGTTTGCCCCCTTATTTCATTAAAAAAAAATTACAATAAAATCTTTTTATTGGGGTTCCGTACCCAAAGGGTAAAAACGGGACCCTATTACTGAGAGAGCCGATTCTTCTCACCGGGTTAGTTCCCGAATCGGTGGTAGGCATCATGTTACATATAGATTGTAGACCAACTGCAACGGTAGGCAACAGGTGGGTCGCGGTCCGTTTGCGGACCGCGAAAGGTCGAATCTCGGACCGTGAAATATTGTAATGCATTTTAAGTAGATAATTTAGCACTTACTAAATTTTAACTTGCTACTTGCTACTAAATTTTGTGTTTACACGCAATTAACAACTTAAAATTTAGTTAACTACTTATCTACTTAATACGTGTAAACCAGCCCTAACATGATGTACCTACAATCACTATAAGCCTCGTTAGACCCGTAATGTTACGCGCTAGCTCCCTTTCCCTCAACCTTCGATAGTTTGCCATCTTTGACAGCCGGCACCCCTTATTTGCGGCCAGTTTTAATTAGGCACACTAATATTATAATAATAAGAGGAAAATAAGCTTCCATATGATATATAAAAGATCAATTTACGCTATGGATGCAAAAATATATCGGAATCGTACCTGTTCACGACTGGTTACAATAGAGTTGCGGCCGGGTGCCCAATGGCACACCAGATTTTTCTAAGTCTCTATACTCATTGCCGTTAAATGAACAATGTTTGCTTTCAATACCTGATGAATACATTTTATCCCGCAAACACAATTAAAAAAAATATATTTGCGGCCACATTTGGACTGGCACCCCAGTAGAAATATGTTCTCCTTATCGTAAATATTTGTAAAAATGTGGTTTCAAGCGTGTACTCGATACCTGCACAATTCTGCAGTGGGATCTTAGACTATATCTTCTTTATAACATTAGTTTGATTAGTAATGATATTATGAATTATTATAATTAGGGAATGCAATCCCGCAAGAGAATTTCAATCCCGGTATTTGCGGGATTGAACCATCACAATCCCGCTGGATCCCGGTATTTGCGGGATCCCGCTGGGTGGATTTAAACTTTTAAAATAAATCGTTATAATGACTTTACTTGATAGACCCCGTTTTATTCTTAGAATCTCAAACAAAACAAACTTTGTCGGACACTTTTTTCAAGGGTTTAATTATTAACACCTCCATACTTCAGACTTTAAAAAAAATGAAATAAAAACTAATCATTTTTTGGAAATGTCTTCGTAATTATAGTAGTTAAAAAAAAAAACAAAAAAAAATCGCTTATTTATGTCCATCTTTTATCGATTTTTTTTTCGAAATATAGGTAAAAATTGTGCCCAAAGATTCCGAAACGGTTCCTGATATTCGACACAAGGTAGCTAGCAGCTGGAAATGCTCGCTCAGTTAGTAAGTTAGTTCAATTGTCATTTAAAGTGAATTATAGGTGAATTGAAGCTAAATTGCCAGTTCACGCACCCCCGCGCGCAAAGTTACGCATATGAATCACATTTCTTTGTAATCCCGCCAGTCCCGCGGGATCCCGCAAAATTTTCGACCGGGATTAGTCCCTCATAATGCATGCGGGATCCCGGTATTTCGGGATCCCGGTATCCCGGTATTGCATTCCCTAATTATGATATATAAGTACTTACATACTTTTATTAAACATGCAGTTTTTTCAGTTCTCAGATTTTTTACTGTTACTTATTATAATATAATATGTACCTACCTTATTACCATACAATTATTAATTTCGACTAGATATAACATTAACTTCTAAGTGACGAAAACAAAGTCAAATTCTTTATTAATCAATCGAATCATATCGTGTGAATGAGGCGTGAAGATTTAACTTATGTACTATCAGAGAAGTTGATTCCTATGCAAATCGGGGACTTAAGTAGTTTGGTTGCGTTACGTCAAACCCAGCCGACAGATCACAATTAACATTGAATTGGCATATTCGACCAAATAACGTTGGTCTGTCAATTGCATAGGAAATAGGAATCAACTTCCTCGATGGTACAAGTGAAATGTGCTTTACATAGACCAAAGAATGAAATATGTAGACAAGTTGCAAAAAATTGTCATAACAAGAGTTATTGCAAAAAAGTCTAATAACTTATATTATCACCGTCACGTCATAATATGTACAGCAATAATTCTATTCTTTATATTCTATTCAGCTATTAATTTAATTGAACAATTATTATCTCATGATTTTTAAGAATACTACTTCGAAGTCAGATAGGAAACGGATTGAATTGAACAAGGAACGGACCTCCATTAATTTTGTTTTTGGATTTAGGAGGGTAAAATAGGTGATAATAAAATATGTTGATTGTTGAGCTCATTTCTATTTTCAGCCAGAAAGTTCTGTCCGAAAAATCGTTCCTGCGCCTCTTTGTTATGTCATATCATCTCTGTCAGATCATGACATCTTCTGATTCCTCGTCATCGGATCGATCTCTCCACTTGACCCAGTAAGGGAAGGCGCCTGATATCAATTACGCGTTCATCTTTACTCCTATTCAAGGAGAAACGCACACTAGATTGCTTAGTGGAGAGAATATTCGTAGAATTATGATTGGATATGACAATTTCTTCAAGGATCTTGAATAACTTCAATCACCTCAAGGCAATTGAAGCTTTATTGTGCGATTAGGATTCTCTTATCTTCAATATAGCTTCAATCGCAAGGTAAGCTAGGCTAGGATATTACATTATGATTTGTCTAACTTTATAACACTTTATAAAGCGGCATGAGTTTCAAAGGTCACCGCGCGCCAAAGTCGGGGGTTTGGTTTCTGTCGAGGGTCGGAATCACGCTTGGCCGGATGGAAAGGACAAAAATAAAATTATATTTACAGCCAAATATATAACCTTTTAGAAGTTGGTTAAAAAGTCGGCCCAACGGAGTTGCGTCCTGCGAGAGACGCCGTTGCAACGCCGAATAAATTAGTGTGGACTGTAGACGCATGTTGCAGATTTTTTTTCACATCCACGGATGCGGATTTTAAGAGGAACACATCCGCATCAGCTCCGCATCCAGTTGTTTATCGATGCGGATGCTCCGCATATGCGGATGCGAATATATTTTTTTATAAAATAAACGGGCAAACAAGCAAACGGGTCACCTGATAGAAAGCAACTACCGTCGCCCATGGACACTCGCAACATCAGAAGAGCTACAAGTGCGTTGCCGGCCTTTACATAATACATGCCTAAGACCAATATTCGCTAATCCCTGCTGATAAAGTTTGAAGACATTCCCACTGTACGTCACGTACGAGCTCACGTCAAATACACGACTGAGAGTTGAGACGGATGTTGTCCTAAGTCCTCATAATTACATGCGACTTGATTGCAGACGCCTCCGATACTGTATTACGAATAAATTGCTGCTTATTCATAGACAACTTGTAGTATTTATTAATTGCTCAATTTTTACATCCTGTATTTCTACCAGCCAAGTCAGTGCAACTACAAATTAGTTGCACTGACTTGGCTGGTAGTTAATACTATGAAACGCGAAACTAGATTTGTTAAAAATTAAAATAGAAAAGTATTTTTTTTTTGCTATTTTTTTTCGTTTTTAATCAGTATTCGTGTGTCTGTCTGTATTTTACATATTCAATATTAAATTGTTGAACCGATTTTGATAAAATTTGTTATGGAGATACTTTCAAGTACTGGGGTTTTTATCGCGCAAAAAGTTTACACGCGATAAGCAAATTTTGACGTAACGAAATGCAATTAATAAATTAACAACGACTTGTTTACGACTGATTAGGTAACGTTACGTCAATTCTACATTTAGTATTCTCTTCAGTTGCTACGTACGAGGAAGATATAATAGATAAGTACCCTCTTGCCTTGTAATTTTGTAAAGCATAATATTTTGTCCATAGGGTCAATTCAGACCGCAACGTGAATTTGAATTTGCATTGCATGAGCAAAACTGTCAAATCCTAACTTTAGAATTAATGCATTTACGCGTCGCGTTGCGGTCTGAATTAACCCTTAGAACAGGGGTTCCCAAACTGTGCGCCGCGGCGCCCTGGTGCGCCGTGGAAAGGCAAAAGGGGCGCCGTGAGTCGATCCTCCATCATTATCCATAACCACAAATATTATAAAATAAAATTATAATATGAGTTATTATACAAAGCAGGCAGATGATTAAATATTTGGTTATTTTATTAATATTTACTTGCTTAACCTAACTACAATTATTATTAAAGATGTTTATTTATATATATTTTTGTAATAGCTAGGTAGAGTAGGGCACCGTGACAAAATATTGGGATTTATATTTATATACTATTTTTCAATAAAGATGGTTTATTTAAGAGGGAACGCGGGTACAGTAGAATTTAAACGAAGAAAATATTGCCATCAGGCATCAGCCCATCACGCTTCACCCTGCGCCGGCACGTGTATTTTAATAGAGACAGATACGTACAGTAAATCGAGGTTACGTATTCCTCTGATCCTCCTTCAAAATAGAGCCTATCTAATTATTATTATTTTAAATATCTTCAGGAAGAATAAGACGTCTATGCCTTTACGTTTTTATTTTATCGTAAACATCTTTCAAATTTATTTTATGGTAGGTTGATTGGCGGGGTACGCGGCATTCGTTTTGGCGATTTTCGAATAGTCATATTTTTTATATATAAATTAGTAAATTAAAAAAACTCTAACGTAGAGGCATAGTTTTAACAGATCCCAATATTGCATAAAAATCATTTATCTAGACTCTAGAGTCTAGACGCATTGTCCAGGGAGTAAATTGGGGAATAAGTTTGTATGGAAAAACAGTGTTAGCGTATGCTCTGAATAGACGCAGAAAGCTGACAGTTTGAGAGTTAAAGGGGAGTTTTGCCACAATTTCAGGTACTTAATACCATATTTTCATACTAAACCGAATCCGCGCATCGCAATTTCACATCTGTCATCTGTGTCGAGATTAAGGGCCAACCCACATGTAACACAACCACAACCACACCACGTGGTCGGGCGTATAGGTATTTCGTATTGTAAATGAACTAGACTATTCACATTTCACACATATCACATTTTGCAGTCGTTATCGACCACTTGTGTGATACCGACCCCATCGCAACCACAAGCGAACTAGTGGCCGACCACATCGCAACCACAACGTTGCGTCGGTGCAACGCTCTGCCCCCCCTCCGTTTCACTGACTATCGTACGTAACCACATCGCAACTACTGGCGACAACGCAACCACGTCGACATTTTGTCGGTACCAGAAAACAACTACAAAAGGCTGCAGCGACACCATTCACACGTAACCACTGCTTGACGGCATTTTGTCGTTGCGACGTGGTGTGGTTGTGGTACGTGTGGGTTGGCCCTAATACATGAGTGAGTTACAATACTTTACAGTTTACGTATGTTAAACTGTGGTTTGGATCAACATTGGAGTAATTTTTCACGAAACTGGCTATCTGCGCAAGTGACGTTAATAATGATGTCGACTGCTCTCGCGATCTACATACCAACTACGTCACTAACGGGCTTGCCAACCTTTTGGTAAAAACTTATTTGCACTTTTTTTGGAATGGGTAAAAAATGTTGAACTCACGTCGGGATATGTGTCCTGGATAAACTAAAATGGAGGCTGAGGAAGAATAGAGGAAATATTCCTTGGCGTAGCGCAGACGACAGACTATCCGTGACGCACTTTTTAGTCTGTGGGAAATAGAAACTATGCAATTATATGCAGTAAGTAACGCATACGACGCGCAAAAAGTCCGCATATAATTGCATAGGTTCTATTTCCACAGACAAAAAGTGCCTCACGGATAGTCTGTCGTCTGCGCTGCGCCTTCCTCTTTACACAAAATGTACGCCTGTCTCTGCTATTACGACTTCACCTCTGCCTCCACTCTCGGAGTGCAGTTGGTTTTTTTTTTAACTATAATATGACAGAAAGTACCATAAGCTTACGAATTAAAATATTTTTGATCTTTATAAGAAAATAGTTTATATAAAATTCGACATTTCCAAAAAATACAACCTAGTACCTAAGATTATGAAACTTTCACACATTCGAAAACTTTTAGATTTATAACATTAGGGGAAAACTAAGAGGTGTGGCACTGGTTGGGGACCCCTGGTTTAAAGGTTAAAGCTACGCTGTGAAAGATAAGATACCTGGCGATTTCGTAAAAGTAAAAAGTCACTTGCAGTCTGACGGCCGACCCAAATGTTGTGCAAACTTAGCCTGGATTTATATGCGTCCGCCAAAGCACGCTGTTTGGCGGATATACCGCCAAATCACAAGCAAATGTATGTAAATAACATAATTCGTTACATAAGTACTATTGCTTGTCATCTTGTTGTGTAGCGGCTAAAGTCTAAACCGAACTCCGTTGTGCCAAAATTCGTTTATGGCGGTGGAAGCGTACACTTTTCCGGGATAAAAGTATCCTAAGTCCTTTCTTGGGTTTCAAAGTATCCCCATACCAAACATCAAAATCGGTTCAGCGGTTTGGGCGTGAAGAGGTAACAGACAGACAGACAAACAGACATAAACACTTTCGCATTTATAATATTATAGTATGGAAATATTTATGGATAGAGCCTTACTTCTGTAAGGCTTCTGTAGCCCCCTGTACATTCAGCCGTTTAGTTGTTTGGCTTGCTAGCTGTCTATGCAGAGTTTCAAAGCTTATAACCGTGCTTTCATTAGATAAAAGCTATCGTCTATGTCCTTCCCCGGTATTATAAATACAGACATCCGTGCTTTTCATCAAAATCCATTTAAGGTTAGGTTAGGCGTGAAAGGGTAACAGACATTCTCATAACAATAGTAAGAACTTAGCACACTACAGTGTACGCACTACGCACACTACAATAATATTGTATAATATAAATGCGAATGTGAGTGTTAACGATTTTCATAATTAAAACACACTTAAAATTGTTGATCGTTATCTAGTGTCCACTAATTCTTTTAGTCATAATATAGGTATTAGGTACATACTACTATGGTTCAAACCACGAAGACATATTAGGATAGTTTTCATCACAAAAAAATCCCGCGCTATATTTAGTTACCTATATCTATTATTATAACAATAGTAATAATTGCAAATCGTTTAATAGCTAAACGATTTGCATCCACAGCATATTATGTTAATACTTATACTAACCCGCCCACTAACTAAGGAAATGTGGAAATATTTCGTAACAGCTAATACTATATCTGCCCACTCTAGGTTGTACTTGATTGTTAGCGTTTAGAGATAAACCGACAGCTAAAACCTTTGTATAAGATCTGTCAAGTGAAATGGTAGAGCAAGTACTAGATGCTGGACGTTTGTCGAATATGATGGGTGACCATCAAAGAGACTGGGACAAGGGGTGACAAGGAGGGGTCTAAAATCATGAAAATCAGGTTAAAAAAAGGAAAAGACTTTTATGTTCTTCATAGGAACAAAGAACTAAACTTTACAATATTAAATATGGGTACATATTTACATAACATTTGTAATTGGAAAACTATAGAACATTATATAAACTGCATACCAATAAATGATACTCCGCGTCGTATGACGGTATTGAATTTCAAAGGTTAAATATGGAGGCATTATTAATATGCCTCTACAACATATTACACACATTTACAAACTATATACATATATTATGTAGAGTTATCAGACGCATACTTGTGGCATGTGCTGTTATTAAAATATTTGTGGCTGGCTGGAAATTAATTAAATTGGTACACGCCACTATCTGGGTTCGAACCTGCACCATAGTGCTGAACACAAGAGCCAGCGACAGCCAGAATTTCTAAAAGCTGAAAGTAGACCCCTAGAGGTAATAATGAGAAAAAAATAATGAAGTTTCGGTCGCGGTTGCTTTAGGAGGTATCTACATAGTTTTGAAGGTCTACCTAACCTTCGATAAAGTGTAAAGCTCAATTTTTATCATATTTTCTTCAGGATAATAATATAATAGCAGGTTTACGTCATCCAATCCAGCGCTGGATTGCTACCTACTGGAATTCTTGAAAAGCACTTAATTTTATTCCAGTACATTCCAGTGCCCCACTGGATTGGAATAATGTAAACTGACCATAAGACATTTTTAAGTATGTACTGGTTTCGTAGGTACTGGCTAGTAAAAAAACTCTATCTCGATGTTTTGTGAAAGATAGTATATGCAAAAGGATTATATAACACACAATAGTACATTATGTAAGGATTCATTCATAATCCAGGGATCACAGGCCAACTCAATATGCTTGTAATAGCTACTTATAAATAAGTCCTTTATTTCTATGAGATTGAATAACAAGAATGGATTTCCGCTTTTGATAGAAAATATGAAATTGCACTGGTAATTTGAATAAGTACACTAATTCTACCTAGAGCCATCGTTTACACTATTTCGTCCTTGTCAACATAATGATGTTTGCTTGTCTGTCTGTTGCTCCTTGATGCTAAATAATGTTGACTCGAACTTATGTTGTAACTTGTACTATAGTACTATACCTATGACGCCCGCTAATCCGTTGCGCCGAAATTCGTTTGTCGCGTGGAAACCGCACATTTTCCGGAATAAAAATTCTCCCGGGACTCAACGTATGTGCGTATCCATCAAAATCGATTCAGCTGTTTAAGCCTGAGGAAATAACAGACAGATAGACACACTTTATAATATTAGTATGGCTCGAGCGTGGTTGCGAATAAAAGCAAAAGTTTTAAGGCTTTCGCAATCTTTTGGCCACAATCAGCCGCTATACACTATCACTATGAAAAATCACTTCTATGCGTACGTAGATCCCTCTTAGATTGTCACCAAGACAGACCCGAGGTTCAGGGCATAGTATGTTTTATACCCTTGGTAACATGAGCTATTATGCTTTGAGCCTTAGGTCGTCTTGCTCCATCGTCCCCTAATTCTGAACAAAACAAGATTCTGAGATAAGGCACGATGTTACTGTACACTTTTACCGCGCAATATGGGGTCTAAATAGTCAAAGGAATAATGTACCATAACGAAGGAATTCGTAAGAAAGTAGCAGCTTCGTGCTTTGCTGACAAGAGATACTAACTACTAATAGCTGTGTTAGTGATGACTGCAGATGATTTGATGAACATTGATTAACAGGTTTCGGCACTGGTTTACTACTGTACCAATATAAATTGTCAGACTAGTGGCTGGAATTTAAAATAATCTTGGTATTTTTAACGTAGACTAGTGTTCAGTCAGAAGTTAAGCTTAAATAAATAAAAATTATTATTACTTATTGAAAGCGCTACTGACCTCTACAAACTTGGAATCATTTTCCGATTTCTTAGCCCCAAATATCGGATCATAATGTCCTAAAACTTCCTTAATGCAAATGCCTATACCAGATAATACGGAATAAAAATAAATGCGTTGGAAAGATAAAAGTTAAAACTCTGTTGAAACCCATGACAATGGTGGGGAAGTTTACAGTTGAAAGCGCTAGCTGTGTCGCTAGACAGAATGCGCAACCTGTCGTGTTGGAGCCCAGCAATCCTGTGACAATAAACGCTAACTGGATTTAACAACTTGCTGATGCGACGAGAAAGTAAAGAAAACTTTTGTAGAGTTGACTGTAAGGGTTTCGGTCTTGAAAGGAAAATGTTACTAATGCTCGGTCCCTGAGGTTCCAAGCCAATATGTATCAACCATTTATTAACCCATCAACTCCCAAGCGGCACCCGGGTGCCGCATAACAATAGAAAAACTATTGTGTCTGCGATTCCCACGCCAATTGTCATTTACATTAATTTGCTTGTGAATTGTGATCTTGCGGTGTAGCGGCCAAACCTCTCGTTCGCGCGGACGCACATAAATCCAGCCTACCGTTTTAGATCACATTAACTTTTTGGTTTAGCCAATGTTATCAAGGCACTATTGAATAGGTACACTCTTCTCAACAACCTCAAAAACTGATGTGCTGTCCATCTATCTGTCTGTCTGTCTCCTGAATCGCTATCGTATACGTAAATTATATGTGGTGATTCTACGTTTTCCATCCCGTAGTAATGGAAGGCAACGTAAAGCCGGGTCCAGACGAGTGTAACGTGTAATGTAAGATTACGTGTAATTAGCGTCAACAGTGTGGACGGCACACGAACTCAAAGCGAATTGTCCAAACGAGCCTTTGTGCTCGCGCGAAAACCGACAGCCGATGGATAAACTAGTAATTAGTTGACACAACTTTTATATTTTGTTATGTGCATGTTGTGTTCACTCCTTAGAGAGATACATTCTCTGGTATTATAACTTTATACTCTATTATTTATAGCTACATGTATTGTGAATTGTATCTTGTTTTGTGAACCTAATAAAAAAAAACCCCGAGCGTTACATTACATGACGGCTCGTAGTGCCGTCCACACGTAGAATTCGTGTTACATTACATGGTGAATTACATTACACGTTACACTCGTCTGGACCCGGCTTTAGGCCGTCATTAATTGGGCGTCAGTGTCACTCTGTCACATCCGCCATATTGTCACAACCATGGATTAGAATATAAAGAGTGTCATTGGTTACTTGCATCCTTTATTGTAAATTGCTGCTGTTGGTGCATTTTAGGGATGGATGACTAATGACTACCTTTTTCGAGTTAATGCGGTCTAATAGGCTCCATATACGGAAATCTGACAGTTTCTGTCGGACAGAGGTCGGCGAGTGATATTAAGTCCGACTGGATCGAGTTCGAAAATTCGTATACGAGGCTTTAAAACACGGTCCAATAAATCTGAGAATCGGATCGAAAATAGATCAGAAAGCGTTTTATACCATCCGTAGGGCGTAGACCTTTAGGCCCCTCTTTTGTGTTCAGAAGCTAGGTGAGCGTTTTTTTGCTCGCGAATCGAACTATCCTGAGGCCCAGCCCATCATCTGACACAATTTTGCGTGCAACTTTTCAATACATGAAGTATTGTGCCATCGTCTCCCGTCTTAGAATATATTTTCTCATTGGCCTTCAATGCAAATGAGAGAAATAATACTCTTCAGTGTTAGAACTCTCCAAGGGATCGCTTAGCATAAGTATTGTAGGTCTTTGAATGAGTACGGATGTTGAAGAGAATTGATGAATAAATACTTATTATTGGAAAATGTACTCTAAAGATATACACTCAAAGTTCATTTTCTCTGCCCCATATTCCGTATCCGGTTTAGATTTGAAAATACAAATAGTGATAAAGTTTCGTTCGGGAATTGATTATCTTCTTTATCCTGTGGCAATGTTTGTATGTAGTTTGTACCTTAGAATAATACTGCTGTTTCGTCGTGCGGTCTGGGTCCGTACATTTTATACGAGTGTGATAGCAATATTTTTGCGCAATTGAGATAAGTATAGTCAATGTACCACCGAAGAAATTGATTCATAGGCAGTTGACGGACCTATATTATTTTGACGACTAATCAGTAATCACAGAATACATATTAGTACAAGAGTTTATGTCAATTCAATAATATAGGACGTAATCTGTTGGCTGGGTTTAACATAAAAAACACGATCAAATTACGTAGGTCTGCCATCAGCATGTGAATGAATTTCTTCGATAGTACATATATTTTAATACCTACATAGTTGCGGCCAAACTTTAGTCTACACTAGACAAGGTAGTATTGAGCAGCAATCTCTTCCGATATCGACAAAAATTCTGTACTCTTTAGTCTTGAATCTTGACTAGAAAGGACATGCTACTATGTAACATAAGGCAATCACTCTAACGATTACTAATAGCTTAGTATCGTAAATACTGGTAAAGGAAAAATTGAATTAAGATCATTGTTCGAAATCACGCAAATCGCGACAAGGTAGGGTGAAGCGAGGCCACATTTAAAATTGCTATTACCTGCGTCTACTAATATAGTATATTCTGTGCCTGCGTTGTATTTTGGTGCGTCGTAGCAACGACAATTTTGAAACGTTGCATAGTCGGAGATGGTGTTATGGCGGAACGAAGGACATGAAGATACTCCTAAAGGAGATCATTGGGTCGCAGCAGCGCAACTGTATGGTTTTCAACGTTACCGCAAGTTGCAGCCACAGGAGCACGCGTTTCCCTTAGCCCCACCTTCAGGAGCAGGAACAACGTTGGGGTTTTAGTTACTAGTCCCGGGTGCGTCTTCCGTCCGCCCCCGGGAGTCCCACATACCTCGGTGGTCCTCCCCAGGCCCCGGGGATGCGTAAACACATTCCGCTAACGCAAAAAAGGAGCAATGTATTAGCTATACAAAGTTTTGTCGAACCTTGAATAAAAAAAAAATGTCTCCAATGCTAAGCTGAAGTCTCTAAAACTCTTAAGCTCTCTTAAGTCTAAAGTCTAAAGTGCTAGTCTCGATTCAAACGTAAAAATGCCAATTACACGGAAATTCTTATGCACATTTAGTATAATATTTCCAATAGTATATACTACGTGTTAGAGTTATGACCGTATCATAAGGAAAATGCATGGCCATATTCGTAATTGGTAAATTGGAGTCAATCAGGGAGCGATCCACGGGTCAGTTGTAAGGAAGTGTTGTAAAATTGAACTGTGGCTGTAACTTTAGTAGCTTTAGTAGCATAATATTGTTAAGGCTCTTACCTACTTATTTTAGTAGGATAATATGGTCTAACGAACAAAATAAATAGTTGTGAAACCAAGTAGTCAGTAGAGTGGGTACAAATCTAACTCTATAGTAGAGTATACTCTGGAGTCTGGACTTCTCTCGAATATTAGTAGATGTGGAAATAATGAGTCGTTTTAATATAAAGTTATTATATAAGTTCAGTAAAAAGTACCTAATCTGGTGTTTATATTCAAAAATGTCTTAATTAGAGTTAAAATGCTAGTAGTAATTTAAAACCTAAAAATACCTACGCAGAATTTGTAAGACGTATACTGTGTACCTATATTATAGGTATTAGGTATAGACTATATTAGTGCCATTTTACACATTTTGCTTAGCTGTATAATATACAACACAAACACCTACGTAAATGTAAGAAAAGGAAACTTCTTTTTGGGAAAAACTAAACTAAGTATGTCATGCGTGAATTTAATCCTATTTTACTGAAGATATGCAATTTCACAAATCGGTGTATTATAAGTTTTAAAAGCCCACTTATGCTATTAAGTACATTACTTCTCCTAGACTGTCCTGTGCGAACTGATAAACTCCAAGCTGGCGTGCTCTTCAGTCGTAAGTTCTAATTTTACCGGTTTATTAATAGGCGTATAGCGTGCTTAACGTCACATAAGTACACATTTCCTTAGTCCTTACTTCTTACCCTTCGGAGGGTTGAAGCATTCCTAAACAGAATTTTAAATTCATGTCATAACACGAAAATAGGCAATATACTGGATTTCGTAGCGAATAGTGTAGTAGTTTTTTAATGTTTTGAGGGTTGTGACTGGATTGGTGTTTTATTAACCATTGTATCGAAGTTATTATTAAATCAAAATTTAGTTATAAATTATAATTTAAAAAAATATTAAGAATAAAAAATTGGCCAAGTGCGAGTCAGACTCGCGAACATGAATGGTTCCGTACCATTATAGAGCAAAATTAGGCCAAAAATTGTGATTTTGTATGGGATGCCTCCCTCAATTTTTTATTTTATTTTAAATATTAAAGTAAACATATTATAACTAATTTACTAAGGACTTTGTTAAAGATTCAAGTACCTATCTGTTGCTGTTGCTAAAGAAAGGCCAAAAAAATCACGTTTGTTGTATGGGAGCCCCCCTTAAATATTTATTTTATTTTGTTTTTATTATTATAGCAGCCATAGAAATACATAATCTGTGACAATTTCAACTCTCTAGAGTGTCTAGAGTATTTACCGTTCTCGAGTTACAGCCTGGAGAAACACAGACAGACATACAGACAGACGGACAGACAACGAAGTTTTAGTAATAGGGTCCCGTTTTTACCCTTTGGGTACGGAACCCTAAAATAGGTATTAATATGAAAATGAATCTCTATTTACCTTAGCCACGGCATCACGAGAGACCAGACATATTGTGATAGGTCCAGATATGGTCATAAATTATCGAGACCATGGAGGATGAGCCAGGGCCCAGGAGTCCAGGACATCTACACTCTAGCATAATTACCTAAATTAAGACACTAAAATTACTTTTTCATCTTACAGAATATTAACATTTTGAAGAAACAAGACGACGTGGACGTATGATCACAATTTGAATAATTTTGAACACTTTAAGCATTCTTGCTCCTATAGTCCTCTATAATGACATGTGACAATTAATTACAACTATGTACTACTGTATACTAAAATTTAACCCTACAATACGTTAAAAAATGCAGCTAGAATAAATTAACACGATGTAGGTACAATATTGATATAGGTCATCAAACCTCACCAGACTGGTCCACCCACGCTCGACCAGACCATTTTTACTCGACTACATATTGTTCAAGTCCACCTATTGTTGTCCAGTAAGAGTGTAGTTGACATTCCTTGCTGTACCCCCGGCTTAAAATTGATCAAAATGTAAACATAGCTTTGTTTGCTATTAATTGGCATAAGTTGGTTGGTTTGGATGTGTAACAACACATTTAAAAGCGAAAGTTTGTTACTGCAAGGAAAAACTACTCAACGGATTTTATCAAATACATGGCTACAAAAGTTGACATAGGATTAACACATGCTACTTTTTATTCGAAATATAGTGTTCTCGTAAAGTAGGGGATACTGTTATGCATATAACTTATAAGAAGGTTTTAAAAATTAACAAACTACTGAGTTCATATTTTCTGGTCACAATCAGATCAAAATGATTTAAAACAGAGTTAAGTATTATACTTATAGAATAAACAGGACTAATTACTATACAGTTTGTCCGAAACACATAGCTTAGTTGCCTAATTTAGATTCTAATCTAACTTTTAACTAAGAGTTAATGTTACTATGTAACTTAATTCCAGATAACAAGCAGTTAAGTACAGATGTAATTGAAAATATAGAACTCAAGCTGCATGCATTCTTGACAAAAAGTATTAATTACATGACCTATAATAATTTATTTAAAGCATAGTCGTCAGTTAGGTTCTAAATTTTGATGCCATTCGCTATAAAATCGGAAGAAGCGTCTTATCAATCAGGAACACGTATCGCCTAACAAAAATAGTAAACCTGCTTTAGTAGGTACATGGTATTTATAAAACTAATCTATTTATCTATTAAGTTATAATATCTTGAGGCAACTAAGAGGAGCCAAAAAATTATGGAAAAACAGTTTAAATTATTTATTTTCTTCTATTTTTTAGTATAGGCTTATGTTCCTGTAATAAGACTTAAGTCGAGACAAACACAACTACTAGGTTCACCACAGATTATAGAAGTAAAGGTTCACACTCGTATTATTTAGTTTATATTCTATTTTATTTGGAAAACGTACAGTAAGAATAAACAACGGTAATTCATATTCAATAGCGAAATGCCAACAACAAGTTTTCACTAGTGAGTAAGGGTTGATTCAGACCGCAACGCGACGCGTAGATGCATTTCTAAATTAGTATGGATATTTTGACAGATTCGCAAGACGTCTCGCGCAATAGAAATCTGTCAAATCCATACAAAATGCCGCGCCGTGCCTCGCCTCGCCTCGACGCGGTCACAGAATTTATATTAGTTGTACCAAACGCGGTCTGAATTTACTTTTATAAGTTTACTAGCGACCCGCCCCGGCATCGCACGGGTATAAAATATATAGCCACTGAAAAACTGATGAAAATCGATAGCCTTTGATCCTTCACGTGGTCTACTTCTTATCTATGCCAAATAACATAAAAATTGCTCCAGTAGTTCGCGATCGTCGCGCGATAAGCCCTTTCAAATAATTTCCCCCGTTTTTTCCACATTCTCCTATTAGTCTTAGCGTGATAAAATATAGCCTATAAGCCTTCCTCAATAAATGGGCTATTTAATACTGAAAGAATTTTTCAAATCGGACCAGTAGTAGTTCCTGAGATAAGCGCGTTCAAGTTAGCCCTTTCAAATAATTTTCCCCGTTTTTTCCACATTTTCATCTATTTCTTCGCTCCTATTAGTCTTAGCGTGATAAAATATAGCCTATAGCCTTCCTCGGTAAATGGGCTATCTAACACTGAAAGAATCATCAAAATCCGTTGCGTAGTTTTAAATATTAAAGGGAACAAAGGGACATGAGGGAAATAAAAGCGACTTTGTTTTATAATAAGTATAGATAGAAGACGAAAACACTTCAAACATCAAATCCTAATAGCTATGTCCACATTATGCGTTTTCGTCTTCAATTTTCGTCATCTTCTATCATTCAACTTTCGTTTTGGCGCATTCAATAATTGAATGGTTGAAATAATTGAATGAATGAGAAATAAATAAAAAAAGGCACAGTGTGAACAAAGCTAATGAAACATATCACTCATGACCTATCTCTTTCCTGCCCGTATAAATATGAAATTACTTTACAGTCGCAAAGGGAACGCTCTGTCCACTTGTCTAACTCTGCACTTAAGCTCAGATATAGACGTTTCGATGAGCCGCAGGTCAATTTCCGGGCTGGTAGCAAATAATCAATGTTGTCAGCTAACACAATCCCGCCAGAAATTGCATTACCCACCGACACTGCGGCTTAACAAGCTATTAAAGGGTATCTGAGCGTTAGTTAACTCTATAATTAAGTCTTAAATGGGTAAACTTGAACAATATGTAAGTTCTTCACAAGTTTTTGTTGTTTTGATAAATATTTTAGCCTCTATATCTACTTTAATAGGGTTGGGAAAAGCTCGGAACAGAGGGCTAGTAGCACGTACAATAAATAATCCGACCAAAATCCGACATGTTGCACACGTCATATCAGAATATTGACAGAAACGTTGTCTAACGTCGAACAAAACTTTTTGATTACTGTCTATGCTGGTGCTGTTTGCGTAAAAACATTGTAGAAATATGTCTTATTACTTCTTTTACGATCTAGACCAGTGGTCCCCAACCTTTTTGTCATGCGGGCCACAAACATATTGTTTTGGTCTTGGTGTCGCGGGCCGCAACAAAATTTTTTTAGGGTTAAACAATAACATTCTTCAAAATTAACGATTTAAAAGTGGAAAAAATGTAACGACTATCACGTAGACTTAACGTTATTTTGCCGGTGGGCGTGAATTTCAAAATTATTGTTTAACATCACGCGGGCCACAAATAAAGTCCCGGCGGGCCTCATGCGGCCCGCGGGCCGCGGGTTGGGGATAGCGGATCTAGACGTTTTGCTAGATACTAACTGCGTAAAGATACCGGCAAAAGCACGCAAACTTTCTTCCCCAAACTTGTAAGGAATACATCAATACAACGGGAATCGGAACCCTCAGCCGCCCCCTCACTTTAATATTTCGATATTTGTAATCTGAGGGTAGCTGCCCCTGTGAGTCATCCGTGCCAGCTGTCTGAGTACTATGCAGTACCTTCCATCCATCCATACCAATATTAAAAGTGCGAAAGTGTGTCTGTCTGTCACCTCTTCACGCCTAATCCGCTGAACCGATTTTGCTGAAAGGCATGGAGATACTTTGAGTGCCGACTCCCGAGAAAAGGCAAGGGATACTTTTTATACCGGAAAAATTAAAGATTATGAAGCAAGATCAACGAAATTTGGAGCAAGGGAGTTGCGGGCTTCATCTAGTAGTACTATATTTAACTGTACCTAATATAGTATAGCTTACAGTACTAACCGCCATACTCAGAGACATTTAATTATGATTAACCTTTAATTTTATGAAGAGTTTGAAAGATGGGGCTGATGTCAAAATTTTAACATTTAAGCTACGAATAAAAAAAAGTATTTATTATTCGTAGCATTTAAGTTATTAATTTTCGACACTGAGGTCTGAGTGCGCCAGGAGTTAGTAAGTGGGTATTTAGTAGTGAGAAATCAAAAATGATAATGTGACAAGGGTTGCAAACCTTGTCAAATGTGTATTGGACAACTATTCATCCTATCAACCAAATCTCCAGTGAATAAGCCAAAAAGTACGTAAAGACTAAAGATGATGTACGTCAGAGAAATTGATTCATAGGCAGAAGGCGTACCAGCTTTATTTGGTCGGATTATGTCAATCCCAGCCGATTGACATTAACTTGATATAGCCCGACCATTAAGTTAAAATATTTTTAGGGATAATGATAGAAAATGCTTTATTAAATGCAGTAATTGGAGAAATCTTACAAGTGAACGGTACAATAATGTTTATTGTTTAGGTTAATAATTGGTTAATTAGAAAGTTATGATCTTAATTATAGCTATCTGGCTTTACCTAATAGCGCTACAGAAATTCGAAAATTTATGGGTACGTTAAAATTGTTATTTTCAAAGTCTACAAAGTATAAGGATACCTTAGGGTCAATTCAGACAGCAACGCGACGCGTAGATGCATTTCTTATCTGGGGGCACGGCAGTGCCCCAGCCAAGCTTTTAAGCAAAGACACGGCCGTACCATACTTTTCTCGAAGCGGTTCGCGGCTATTTCACACCCCTTTATCTTCGATGCTAACAAAGCTAGGGATTTAGAATTTCGGCCACTAAGAGCAAGTATTAAAACTAGCTTAGCCTCCAAATTATATGAAATTTAGATAAATAGTTTAAAAGCTACGGATGGTTAAAGTTACTACATTTTGTCACTCACTGACTGACAGATCATCAAAATTCTAAGGTACTTCTAGCAGACTTAGAATCTTGAAATTTGGTACCCGGATAGGTCTTTATTCACAATGAAAGGAAAAATTATGAAACCGGCCAAGTTCGAGTCGGACTGGCGTACATAGGGTTCCGTACCGTAAATTTGTATGGGAGCCCCCCTTAAATAATAATTTTATTTAATTATTATTAAAGTTAAAATACAATTGAGTATTTTCTGAAAATTTCACAAACCTTACTGTTACCATTATAGATATAGAGCAGAAAAGGGGAAAAAAATCGTGTTTGTTGTATGAGGCCCAACATTTCTAATTTATTTTATTTTAATTGGACTATTACCTTTTATAACGACACAAGAAATACATAATTTGTGAAAATAACAACTATCTATCTATTGCGGTTCTCAAGATCCAGCCTGGTGACATACGGGTGGACGAAGGACAGACAGCGAAGACTTATTAATAATAGGGCCCTGTTTCATCTTTTAGGCAGGGAAACCTAAAAACTGATATAATAATAATATTATACTATATTAAATAAAGTATACTTTTTTATGTTTGTAACTTTGCAAAAAAGTATGAGTCTCGACTGCATATTTTTTACGTACAAATGGCTTTAAGTTAGTTATGTACTTAATGAACTGATATTAATGAAATGAAAAATAGTATTAACAATGACTGTTAACAATGAAACAATAATTAAATTCGATTAAAATATAAATTTTATCAGTACTGCGATTTACACTCCTATTATGAAAGTTTTAAGTTATCACATGAAATAAGGTGTGCTCCTTTCCTGCGAGGAACGTCGAGACGCTTATATCAGTGCTGATATGTATTCAACGGTAATGTTAAAAATTATCACCTTCAAGTATTAAAGCTTAAAAACGAAGCCTCAAAAAAATATAAAGGAGATAAAGAATGGGTGCTAAGCTAACTACAGAAAATTTATAACGTGACCTGAAAAGAAAAAAAAAACCTTTGAAAAAAGAAATGAAATCCCACCAAAACATGAAATGTAAAAGGAGCCAAGCAAAATATTGCATAGCTATACAATACTTCTGCCGTAAAAAGTTTTCAGATCACATTCAAGACAAGCCTTCAACTTATTTTGTAATTTAAATCAACATACAGTAAATGTAGCAATAGATTTCTTTATTTTATAATTATTATAGTGGCTTGGCAATGAGCACTAAAGAAATAATCAGCGATTAATTGGATTTATTGGGTACCATCGGCCACATGCGTCGTCACATTCTAAAACACTTTACGCTTGCCGTCTGTGTTAAGTATGAACTCCTCCAAATATATTGCAGTTTTATATTTGTTTCTCTTGTACTCATTGCCAAGCCACTATAATAATTATAAAATAAAGAAATGTATTGATACATTTACTGTATGTTGATTTAAATTACAAAATAAGTTGAAGGCTTGGCTTGAATGTGATCTGAAAAGTGAAAACTTTTTACGACAGAAGTATTGAATAGCTATGCAATATTTTGCTTGGCTCCTTTTACATTTCATATTTTGGTGGGATTGAATTGACAGATTTCAATTGCGTGAGACGTCATGCAAGTCTGTCAATTTAACGTTGCGGTCTGAATTGAGCGTCGAAATATACCTACCTATTTATTCGCTTGTTGCGCTATTATATAGTTCTACCAGAATCTGATGGCAAAAAGTGGGAAAATAAATTGACTCTAGCAATATCGGGGTAATTGGATTAAAACATTTTGATCCTTTTTTTTCTTTTCGCGCCTGATTCTGTGTCTTGAACATGGAAATATAAAAATTTATCCAATGATCAAGGATATTTTTTGAAAATCTGCTGTCAAAAATTGCCATCAGATTCTGGTAGACCTATAATAGCGAAGTTAGAACTTAGAAGTCAAAAATGTATGGGACATAAATCACATAACGCATCGCGTGTCATGACTCATGGTGCTTATGATACGTTATGTCAAATCCCATACATTTTTCACATCTAATTTCGTTATCGATAAGATGTTATCGATTATAACTTATAACTAATTAATCTTAAAGAAATACTTATGGAACACTTAAAGCAGTATCAAAAGTTCCAGAAGTAGAAAATATGCAAGTTAGCGCGAAGTTTTCAAATAACTTGGCGTTCTATTTGATGGAAATTCCGTCTTCGCTCAGCTGAACACTTCCGACTCGAACGCAATGAAAATATTTTCATTGCATGTTTTTTATGAAAAAGCAAACAAATTATTTACTAATATTATATTAAAGTGTGTCTACAATCTACATGTTACAAATATTTTACGTGGTTTTAGTAATGCTTGATTTTTTAGCAAAGTTTATCGATTAAAACGTGTCATAGATTGGCTAACGACAAAAGTACACAATAACATTAAACCAACAATGCTATTGAATAAAATATAAGCTCTGTGCATTAGTTACAATATATTATATTATGTAAGTATGTACTTGTTTTAATATGTTCCTATTTAAGGTAGCTAGGGACAGGGGTGGGAACATTTAAAGTATGTCTTAAAAGATGAAGCATCACTAGCATGTAAGTCACAAAATGTACTTCGCGGCCACCGCTTTGAGAAAAAGTTAAACTCTAGATTCAAAAGGAACGAAATCCCTCTATTTATCACAAAATGGCCCCCAGAAGGCTCCTTTGAAATTATCAAAACGGGCGCGACAAAGCCGGCGCCTGGTAATAATTGTACAAAGCATTCTGAACATGACCGAATTTAATTCACACAAAGACTTCAAATTTCCAAACCAAGAATTTGAAATCTTCTCTGGCACTCCCTTCACCCTTGTTATAAACACTGTAATGGCAAATTTTTTGTGTTAAATGATGCCATGGCGCTGGCACTGATA
Organism: Polyommatus iphigenia; assembly: GCA_963422495.1. Classification (NCBI taxonomy): domain Eukaryota; kingdom Metazoa; phylum Arthropoda; class Insecta; order Lepidoptera; family Lycaenidae; genus Polyommatus; species Polyommatus iphigenia. The sequence goes on along the minus strand of OY730178.1, from coordinate 21,397,387 downwards.
AAAGTTAAAAGATCATGTTAATGTAACCGGTGGTAAGACTGCAGGTAAGTAATAAGTAGGTATTGTAGATTCAACGTTCAGAAAATATTTTGTAGGAAATTAATCTTATATCTCTTATATATAAAAATGGATTTTCAAATGTGTTAGTCACGCTAAAACTCGAAAATGGCTGAACGGATTGGGCTGATTTTAGTCTTAAAATATTCGTAGAAGTCCAGGGAAGGTTTTAAAGTGACACGGAGTTTACCGGGACAGCTAGTTTTAAATATAAATATTTGATTTAATTTAATCTCTACACATTCTACACAATCAACCTAAAATTTTACACAATCTAAGATAGCTACAAATTCTATACCTTTTAAACAGATTATATAATAAAATCATATTAATATCAAATAAATACGGCAAACATTGAAATGTAGTAGCAGATTTAATCGATGGAACTGTACAGCTCTAATGCAGATTAAATCACACATTGGACGCATACAAATTTCTCTTGCAACTGTGACAAGTAATAGTAGCCAGTTAAATAGGACAGGGTGAGCATCCAGCCGCCTTTCCCGGGACAAAACCATCATGGCGGAATCTAGTTTAAGCACGTAATTGGACTTTTTATACAACGTAACATAGTGAGAGTTTCCTCTGAGTACTTTTAAGGACAGAAACAATAATTGCTATGACTAGGTGGGTTGTGTAAGTTAAATGTGACATCATAAAACGCATCATATAATTTCAAATATTTTATTATTGAAATTTTAAATGTAACATGTGTCTGTGGTCAAAATTATTCATACAGTTTAATTAATAGATCGAATAATTTCTCGTATACTGTGCTTTCAGCATTTTCTATAAGGTTTTGAAGACCTACAAGACTTAAGGCAATAGAGCTTAACATTTTTTCACCTGTATTACATAACATGTCTACATTAATTTGTCCTCTAGTCTCGTAACATTAATGAACCATGTGTACTCTACAATGCATTACATTTGGAGCGATACAGATTCCTTGTGATTAAAGTTCAAGAACTATTTACATACGCTTATCATTACTTCCACGCGTGATTCAAATTGACATACATATTTCATACATTTATGGATGCTTGAATGTTGACTGTTGAGAATAATATTATTTAATGGTACGAGACACCCGAGTAAAGAGTATTCTAAGAGACGGGAGTGGTTGCATTGCAATTTGCAAACAAGAATTATTACTACTTAACACTGCGGTAATATAAGTGTATTTAAAACAGTTAAGTACTCTAAAAAATGTAAGTATTAAGTACATATTGAGATTGCAATTTGCAGAGAATAATCGGATAAATTATAGGATACTTTTTATACGGAATATTTACGGTTTCCGAGCTTTACGAAATTTAAGCACCACACATTACTATAAAAAGAGGGGTTTTCAATAATTTCCCAAATACAGAAATCTCCCATAAAACAAATATCCTACTAGATAACGCTCGCAACTCCATTGCGCCAAAATTAGTTTATCGCGCGGGAACCGTACATTTTTCCGCGATAAAAAGTATACTATGTCCTTTTCCGGGACTCAAAGTATCTCCACACCAAATTTCAGCAAAATCGGTTAAGCGGTTTGGGCGTGAAGAGGTTACAGACATACAGACTAACACACTTTCGCGTTTATAATATAAGTATGGATTAGTTGTTACATATTCAAAGAGAGTTTTCACAAGATAAAGCAATAAGTCTGAGTCGTCTCGTCGTCAATAGTCCGCCTATTCACTTCCTAGTTCCAGATGGATGACTCAAGTCGATTCAGTTTAGGGTAAAACACCCTATTATTGGCGCCATTCCAGATGATTAATACGATCGGGGCACTTAGACAACGCGTATTCGACAATCGTCATCAGCGAAGTTAGATATCAAAAATGTATGAGACTTAAAATAAGGCAAGCGTAGGCGCTCTGACATTATCGCTATACAGAATGTAACAAAGCTAAGTGATAATACTTTAGTTTAGACTTTAGGGTAATAATGGGCTGGATAATGGGCTAAATAAATAGGCCTGGAGATAGTGACACAAAATTCTTGGTCATTTGTGCCAGTATGGCGGTTTTACAGGGGTATAATTACGTAAAGGCAAAAAGGAAAATGATGGTCATAGCGCTCGCACTGGCAGCCTAAACGCGTGGGCGTTAATCGAACGTGTCGGATAAATAACGAGTGTCGAACGATTTGTTCCACAAAAATGCTTGTATTTTCAGATAGTCGAAAAAAAATAAGTAGGCGAAAGCGTAATGCCATACTTGTCGGGTGCGGCTTACAGCCCGCCATACCGACGCGAATACGTTAATTTTAATAAAAAAATTGAACCATTTGTACCAGGCTAATTTTTGCATAGCTAATCATTGTCGAGTAGCCATTCACGAAAATCACCTTGCCATACTTTTCCGACAGCGCCCAATGGCCGCCATACCACTGCAAAGGTGTAAGATTTTTTTTTCGCCAAACGATTTGTGCCAGTATGGCATTTAAATTTTTGGAAAGTATTTGACAAAATATGACCGTTATTATTTTTCCCATACTTCTAGTAGGGGGAAAAAGTGCTGCCAAACTTGAAATACTTATTTATTTGACACGTTTTAAAAATACGACTATAACGTAAAATATTTACACTTTCGCCTACTTATTTTTTTCGACTATCTGAAAATACAAGCATTTTGTGGAACAAATCGTTCGACACTCGTTATTTATCCGACACGTTCGATTAACGCCCACGCGTTTGGGCTGCCAGTGCGAGCGCTATGACCATCATTTTCCTTTTTGCCTTTACGTAATTGTACCCCTGTAAAACCGCCATACTGGCACAAATGACCAAGAAATTTGTGTCACTATCTCCAGGCCTAATATATAGAGTTCTGAAAGTGGCAGCGCTGAAAGAGTAACTTTTAAAACTTTTGTCATAGGAAAATGCAGTGGGCCGAATGCCCATACAAATCACAAAAGAAATTGATCTTTCAGCGCTGCTACTATCACAGTTAACTCTATTCAAGGGGACACATACATATTTCTAAAGTATTATCACTTTGTTTTGTTACATACTAGCGACCCGCCCCGGCGTCGCACGGGTATAAAATATATAGCCATTGAAAAAAATATTAGAATCGATAGCCTATGATCCTTCACGTGGTCTACTTCTTATCTGTGCCAAATAACATAAAAATTGCTCCAGTAGTTCGCGAGATAAGCCCTTTCGTATAATTTCCCCCATTTTTCCACATTCTTAGCGTGATAAAATATAGCCTATAGCCTTTCTCAATAAATGGGCTATCTAACAGCGAAATAATTTTTCAAATCGGACCAGTAGTTCCTGAGATTTAAAGCGTGTTCAAGTTAGCCCTTTCAAATAATTTTCCCCGTTTTTTCCACATTTATCTATTACTTCGCTCCTATTAGTCTTAGCGTGATAAAATATAGCCTAAAACCTTCCTCGATAAATGGGCTATCTAACACTGAAATAATCATCAAAATCCGTTGCGTAGTTTTAGATTATTTTAGATATTGCGTAGATTAAAGGGAACAAAGGGACATGAGGGAAAAAAGCGACTTTGTTTTATAATATGCATAGATACACTGTATGCATGTGAATACACTGTATGAATTGAATTCTGATTTCGAATTTTGTTCTCGAAATTATCGAATGCAAATAACTGTCTGGATATTATGTCTGTAAAAGGCAATAAGAGCGCCCTAATCTTAGGTAGAGTTTAAGAATTCGGACACTAGCATATAAGATTTCAAGACCCAGGATAAGTCACGACTTTTACAATGATTTTTTTCTTGTTATATTATTAACTATTTTACAGAAAAATATTTTTTCTCCAAATGTCGAAATGACCCCAAACAACTTCTCAGTAGGGCCCTCAGAACAGGAAAATATAAAGCCAATTCACGCTTTTTGTATAGATGTCTCTATTATATGCGTCACGGCGACATAACATTTAAAGTTGAAATGAAGTAATGTACCACCGGGGAAATTGATTCATAGGCAGTTGACCTACGTCATTTGGTCGGTCTATCTCAATTCATATTAGTATTAATAGTATATAGCAGGGGTTCCCAATCTTTTTTAGCCTGCGGCGCACTTACAAGTCAATATTTTGTCACGGCGCCCTACTTTACCTAGCTATTACAGAAAGATACTTAAATAAACACCTTTAATAATTATTATAGTTAGGTTAAGCAAGTAAATAATAATAAGCAAATATTTAATCATCTGCCTGCTTTATATAATTCATATTATAATTTTATTTCATAATATTCGTGGTTATGGAGGATCCACTCACGGCGCCCCTCTTGCCTTTGCGCGGCGCGCCAGGGCGCCGCGGCGCACAGTTTGGGAACCCCTGGTATATAGTATATCAATATTAATAGTCGTGATCTGACGGGGTTTGACGTAACGCGATCAAATTAAGTAGGTCTGCCATCTGCCTATGAATCAACTTCTCTTATTTGTGTTATTTTCATCCTTTCTCTCAAGATAAGGTATTGCCGTGGAGTGTGGAGCATGTTGTGAAATTTTGAATCACTGCTGCCTACGCGGTCGTTGTCAGTGTATGTGCCGTCATTCGGCTGGCGCCGGCTACACACTGTATAGGGTTGCCAGGGGCAGAACGCTTAACCAAAAAGCCGTACAAAGCAGTCAGCTTGGCCGGACATTAGTACAAAAAAGAGTTGCTATCGAGTACTTAGAATCTAAACTTTTAATATAGAAATGCATTCGACAACTCGTGTACACCGTACAAATTTTCTGTTTTATTATAACATTTTAACATCTAATAGCTATACAATTTTACATCTTAATATTAGGTGTAAAACCATCTAAAATTTGTGTTTTGAGGCTCTACAAAGGCCGGACTCCCTTTCGATTTTGGCCGGACACGCAAGCAAAAAGCCTGACTGTGTCCGGCACTATCCGGACGTCTGGCAACCCTAAAACTGTATAATATTACTAGCTTGTGCCTGTGACTTTGCCCGCGAGATCTTGCAATCTTTGATCCTGATTGAAAACTTGGGAAGTTTGGGAAAGTATTTTTTAAATTGTGTAGCTATGACAACGGAACACACTCTATTGTAATCACAGAAGTTGATTGCTAGGCAGATGAAGGGCCTAAGTAATTTGGTCGCGTTACGTCAAACTCATCCGACCGATCACAGCTAACATTGAATTGACATAAGCCAACCAAATGACGTGGGTCTGTAAACTGCCTCGGAATCAATTTCCTCGGTGGTACTTATAGTTCTACATCGAGGTCGTGTCGCCAGGGCAGATATACTACATCCATGATCCCGTATGCTGTAGAGTGTAGACCATCATATCACAGTCCCGGATTTATAAAGTAGGGCCTCGTTAATCCGGAGAGGTAAAAATTAATATGTGTGAAACTATATAAATTTATCCAATGATCAAGGATATTTTTTAAAAATCTGCTGTCAAAATTTGCCATCAGATTCAGGTAGACCTATAGTTATACATCTTTGTATTATATAAAAGTCCGCTGCGCAAAACTGCAGTGTTGCGACAGTTTCCTGCGAAAGGACTGCGTCTGATCGACAGACAAGCCAGAGCTTACCTCGCTTTTTGACTAAAACCACGATAAATCTGGCGAAACGATTTTGAGTTCCGGGAAATGACATAGGATACTTTTTATGCCGGGAAAATGTACGGTTCCCGCGCAATAAATGAATTTCGACGCAAGGGAGATGCGGTCATCATCTAGTTGAATATAATGTTAAGTATATAAAATAAAATATAATCATCGGAAGTTTTTCCTGTTAGTTTTATTTTAGTTTTTGACAAAGTAATTGTACCCTTTTTTGCCTAGAACATTTTTTCACTTGATTACTATCAAGCTAATTTTTCGTAAGTAGCTTCATTTTGATAAGACGAACGACAATTTCCTCTGGGAAAATTCTCGAAAATGGTAGCTAACAGAGTTAGAAAGGTTTAATATTTCAATTTGATGGTCCTTACCATGGATTGTTCTATATGTATAAATTGTAGGACAATGTTATTGTTAAAATATATAAAATATATTAAATATTTATTTCAAGAGAGTCAGCAGCTCTTTCTCTCCAAATCCTTCGAACCCTAGCACGTAACACTATCAACGTTCAACATACAAATAATCTGCTGGTTAGGGTTCCATATTAGGACGGAACCCTAAAAAAAGACTATAATATTATTATATAAATTACTAACCAGCTAGATCTAGATGTACCTTTTTTTTGCTCTAATAATAGATTATGCTTTATGAAAATAGAAAAGTACGCAGATCGTAGTCAGTTCATTATAGAAAAAGCTATACTCAAACATTCAATGCTTTTTAGATGATGCGATACGACATACAAACATTATTATATCGCTTGTAGCGCGTAATAACTAATAATTTAAAAATATTGAAAATACAAAATATATTATGGTTAAATCAACTACGGATATTAATTTTAGCACACGATTAACGTAAAATCTATAAATTTGTTTAGGCAAAATATAATAATTATTGTCATACTCAAAGAACAAAAATCATATTACGTAAATCAATTATCTATACTAATATTATAAAGCGGAAGAGTTTGTTAGTTTGTTTGTTTGAACGCGCTAATCTCAGGAACTACTGGTCCGATTTGAAAAATTCTTTCAGTATTCTATATTTTATCATGCTAAGACTAATAGGAGCTAAGAAATAGAGGAAAATGTGGAAAAAATGGGGAAAATTATATGAAATGCTTATTTAGTAATAGTTTGAACGCGCTAATATCAGGAACTGCTGGTCCGATTTGAAAAGTTCTTTCAGTGTTAGATAGCCCATTTATCGAGGAAGGCTATAGGCTATATTTTATCACGCTAAAACTTATAAGAGCGAAGAAATAGAGGAAATGTGGAAAAAACGGGGGAAATTATGTGAAAGGGCTTATTTGAACGCACTAATCTCAGGAACTACTGGTCCGATTTGAAAAATTCTTTCAGTGTTAGATAGCCCATTTATTTAGAAAGGCTATAAACTATATTTTATCACGCTAAGACTAATAGGAGCTAAGAAATAGAGGAAAATGTGGAAAAAACTGGGAAAATTATATGAAAGGGCTTATTTGAACGCACTAATCTCAGGAACTACAGGTCCGATTTGAAAAATTCTTTCAGTGTTAGATAGCTCCTTTATCGAGAAAGGCTATAGGTTATATTTTATCACGCTAAGACTTATAAAAGCGAAGAAATAGAGGAAAATGTGGAAAAAACGGGGGAAATTATGTTAAAGGGCTTATTTGAACGTGCTAATCTCAGGAACTACTGGTCTGATTTAAAAAATTCTTTCAGTGTTAGATAGCCGATTTATCTAGAAAGGCTATAGGCTATATTTTATCACGCTAAGACTAATAGGAGCGAAGAAATAGAGGAAAATGTGAAAAAAAAACGGAAAAAATTATATGAGATGCTTATTTAGTAATAGTTTGAACGCGCAAATCTCAGGAACTACTGGTCCGATTTGAAAAATTCTTTTAGTGTTAGTCAATTCTGTACATTAAATATTTTTGTACATTAAATAATACTTGGGATGTGATCTACTATGCTGACGCGGACGAAGTCGCGGGCAACAGCTAGTATCGTATATTAGGTATAACTTTTGTGCTTTGGGTCTCCCAAATCTTGCTCCTCCTAAGGTATTTTTAAAATTATTTTTTCTGGCCTTAGTATCTGCACAGAAGCACAAAGCAGTAGACCGTTTACTTTGAAAATTAAAAACGTAATTATTAATATCTCAGGTACGATAACTGATTTTACAATTTATTTCTGCGGTCTGATAAAATCGTACGCAGCCTGCAAGCAATGTCGTGTCGGATGATGTGAATCGCTTAACATTATGACTTAATACATTTACATTTTCTAGTTTATTTACATGTAGGTGGACTGGAATGAGATTGCTTCGGTTTCATCTAGGTAAGAGATTCGCTGTGCACAGTGCAGGGCTATTTGAACACATTTTACAATTTAGTACATTTCCTCGTTGGTTATTTTTAACCCACTTCCTTACGGGTAAAATATTTTTTATTAAGTAGTTTGTGGGCTTAAAAAAAGTATTTCTTTATTAAATTTGCGCTGTCTTTGTCTGTCATGTGACGCTTCCAATAGCCAGATGAAGATAGTTATTTGCTGTGTAAATATTATTTATAAGACGCTTAAATTATTATTATGTAGGTTAACGTAACAGCTGGTACGTCCTGCATTTATAAATATAAATAAAAATAGGAGTATTCGGTAGAAACTACATAATTTCTTTTTTTTTTACTTACGTAATTTAAAATTTGGATACGCGACTTGCCAAAGTGTTAGGTTTTCTTCTCAGTGGGTTTTTAATAACGGGAATTTTTTGCTCCTGTCCTTGACTCTGTCGGCGATATCGGAGCCGGATGATACACCGGAACAAACACAGCAGATAAAAATATATACCTAGGGGTACGATATTTTGGTTCATAATAATTAATAAGCCACTCATTACAAAATAGAGAGTTATAGAGTATAGTGCATACCGTACTTATTTTTTAGCTTTTTACTGTTTCGACTATTAACTAGGCATAAAATTATAAGATCACCATATAATTATTATGGTGATGATGATTATTATTTAGGTATGACTGTAATTAATTCAGGCATAATACTCGTAATATGCTTTCCACCTCAATAATCAACAATTCAGGAGTACTAATCTACTTTTAGATTAAAGTTTCTTCTTCAATCTCTACAGTACTTTTAGATCTAATATCATTGCACCAAATCTCACTTTCGAGTTGCATATTGTATAAGCATAAAAAAGTCGAAAAGACTCATGAACCCCATCATCAGGCTACCGGCCTTCAAATGTAGTTAAAACATGCAAAAAATCTCCATCCGAAAATAGAACCCCTTTTGTGGAAGTCGCTTAATAGGCCCCCATAATATCCTAAAACGGTTGAAATGGACTTCCTAAATGGTTGAAATGGCTTAGATACCTTCGTTCCTACAAATAGAACTTACCATGTAGAGAACTATTAAATATTCTCTACCCTCATATTCTTTAGTAAGTACCTATTTCATAAAGTATTGTTTTAATATTATGTAATAATTTAAGGGAAATGATGAGAGTAATATTCTTATTAGAAATTGCTCTGTCGCTCAGGGCCTTCAATGAAACATACGTAGGTAGGTATCAGGTACCCACACATTGTCGATTCAATTATATACTAAAATAGGCATTAGGCACATCGGACACCTACTAAGAAATAATTTGAATACAATCTTGCACTAGTATACCGTAACTTCGCATTGCAGAGAACAATAAAATATCCCTTACTCTACCTTTCTGCCCCATTATGCCTACAACAATGCAATTCGTAAATTAACAGCTCGAATGTCTAGAATCTTTATATTATCAGAACAATTAAACACTCACAAAACGCCGGCATGCAACTTCCAGATAGCACACTCGTGAGTCACCCGCAGCCAAAACAGTCTCGAAACTTGTAAACAAACAGAAATTCGGATGCAGTTTTTCTCACAATATATTTTTTTTTGCTCAAAAAACACGGACACTCATTGCGCTGGAAATTACTCGCGGTGTCACAGTAACGTTCAGCGGTTGTCGTACTCTAACTGCGGCTCGGTCGCTGATCGTCCGTAGACCAAGGAACTTATAGCTAAACTTATGTAGGCGGAAGCTATGTGGTAATGCACCGAGATTTCTGCGCAGAAATTGTACTACTAGCGCCATCCGTGACAACGCGAGATACTAAAATGACCAACGCCATCTGTGAATAGTTTGGTGTAACCAAAACATTATTTATTTTTCATTATTAATATCTTCTTCAGTATTCAAATGAAAAATAAATTTGTCGAGTACTGCAAAAACGACAAATTTTATGAGAATTCAGCAACAGTTTTCTAGCAAAAAAGTTAAGATACCATAAATTACTTTACCAAACAACGACATCTAGTGATAAAATAGAAACTATTGAGTGTTTTTGTCAGCTAGCATTGTATTTATTACTACGCTATGCCAAAAGATGGCGGCACATGTAGCTTTATTTGGGAAAAAATAGAGCTAAGTACCAAGTCTGAATGTTGTCTGATGTTCTTATTATTTATTTCATTTCCATTTCTAATGGATATTGTTATAATTATTATTATCTTAGTTGAACTGTACTATTTTCACACACCGACGACCGTGTAGTGCACCATGTAGAATATTATGTAGCTAGAGTCTGCAGTTTTAGAGTTTGTTACAATTCCTTATTTACTCCAAAGTTTTTTTTCGCTTACAACCAGAATAAATTTATTAGCATGCATGCTTATGTTCAATAATAATTAATGTTTTTGAAATGAAATGGAAATTAACAGTCGAATGAAAAAATATAATTTTTGATAAGTATTGAAATTATCTATAAAAACCTTGTTAACTTCAAGTACCTAGGTTCCCAATTTTAGTGCTTAATAATATTAATTACTAGAATGTTTGTCCTGGAAATATACCAACCTTGTTAAATAAGTAATTGGTAAATAAGTAATTACCTACATTGTGCACGTACAAAACTGAATCTTCTGATTTTCTTTGTAATGTAGAGTGGATAATTTTATAACAAGTACTCAGTACACCTAAATAAAAAATGGTACCCCGTGGTCTGTGCAATTAAATATGAAGATTTAAAATAATACATTTATTATATTATGATTTATGACCCTCATGGCAAATCTTGTAGTTTAGCTATAAGATGTAGAGCACGGGCTCCCAATCTTTTTCAGCCAACGGCGCAGTTACACGTCACAATATTTTGTCACGGCGCCCTACTCTACCTAGCTATTAGAAAAATAATATATATAAACAAACACCTTTATTGATTATAGTTAGGAGCAGGTAAATAGTAATAAACAAAAATTTAATATTCAATCATCTACCGGCTTTACATAATTAAGTAGGTAATATTATATTATGTAATTTTATTTTATAAAATTAGTGCTTTTGGATATAGATGGAGGATCGACTCACGGCGCCCCTCTTGCCTTTCACGCCACGGGTGCCGCGGTGCGGGCGCACACTTTGGGGTCCCCTGATGTAGAGCCTCTAAAGTCTAAGTAGACTTTAGTCAAAATCGCTGTCTTGTCTCGGAAATGTAGTTTATCTTAAAAGGACATTTGTGACAAATTTTGTTACGGAAAAATGTACGGTTTTCGCGCGATCAACTAATTTTGACGCAACGGAGTTGTGGGCGTCATCTAGTGTTATAATGTAGTGCCTACTTTTTTTATAAAGTAAGGGGGCAAACGAGCACACGGGTCACATGATGGAAAGCAACTACTTACCGTCGCCCATGGACACTCCCAATATTAGAAGAGCTGCAGGAGCGTTTCCAGCGTTAGCTAATAGAATTAACTAACTAGGTATTTAATGTTTAGGTCGGATTACGGATGTTTGTTAGTTTTGGTGTTAGCGTACAATGTGTACGGCAGCGGCGGCGCGTCCGGCCGATGTCCGGACACCGTGGCCCAGGCCTGGCCTTCGTATTGTTTACGCCTGCTTAGGATTTAGGTTATAACTACCTGTCTTCTAGTACAATTATTAGGAGGTTAGTTGCGCTATCGACTAAGTGCGTTGATAGATAACTAGTTTTTTTTTTCGAAAGGGTCAAAGCTACTGGTCTGGTAAGACCCCATGGTCCACGATTAAACTACCATTAGTTTAATCGTGGCTATAACTTGTCTGTTGCTATTTGGGTAGAAGTAGAGCCAAATCGTCTACTACGAGTCCTAATATAATATGTCATAAGGAGAACTCTTCATCTAAAAACCTCAAGCTCTTCTAGAACTTTATAAAAAGCAACCGCAAAACTCCATCTATGTTTCCTTCTACGATGCGCTATGGCAGGTAGTGAAGCCCGTGAAGGATAGCGAGAAAGTTTGCAATTTGTTTGCGACTTACTTTCAGGAAACTGGATTCCCATACCACGCTGGTTACTAAATAGCATACATCATAACTTCGTAGGGGATATAAGGATAGATTCTGGCATTCCTGGCGATTTGTGAAGCTACTAAAGTCTGTTGACTTACAATAAGGGTTCTGGACCTGATGATATTTTTCCTCTACTATTTGTCGATTGCGCCTCTAGTTAGTTTATTCCACTCACCATACTTTTTTCGAGATCAATTAAGGAAGGATAATAATTAATAATATGTGCCACCTAAGTAAGTATTTGGAAGTCAGCGTATATAACACCTGTTCATAATAATTAGTGTCCGACCGAAGCCTCGGCTTCGGCTTCGGCGGCCGAAGCCTTCGGCCAAAAAAACCACCTTCGGCGAAGCCTTCGGCTTCGGCCTAAGACCCGGCCGAAGCCGAAGGTTTCGCCGAAGATCCGAGCAACCGTCGAAATTGAACGAACTGTTACGAAAGACTGTGTGAATCGTGAGAGAGCGACGCCGCGACGGACCAGTCGTGTATGGAGAGGGCGCTGCGAGTCACTGTCAAATACAATAAACAAACACTAACTTCTTTAAATCATTTAATTTTTTATTAAGAACTAAGAAGTTAGTGTTTTGTTTATTTTATTTTTTTGTCTAGTTTCGGTCTAGTCGAGTAAAACAAAGACTGATTGATTAGTCTAATTATTGTTATTTGTGAATTAATAAAGAAATTATTATTTTTTACAATAGTACACAGTCAATAAAGTAGTTGTAGAATGCGTGAGCGGGAACCTAAGAGATTTCTGCTGAAACTTATTCAAGGTGCTTAGGGACAATACAGGAGTGAGGGGAGGGTGACAAAAGTCAAAATTTTTGGTTTTTGGCTAATAACTAAAATACGATGCGCTGTAGAAAAAATGTTCTTCAATGAAAAAAAAAACTTATTAAATTTTCTATAATTTTGATTCTATACACTTTTTCCGAATTCTCATCCGTTTTCGAACTACACGCTGAGTAAAAGTGAAAATAAAGTGTTTTATTTTCAAATATTCCTTTCTAATTCTGATTGAATAGTAGCTTTACCGCTTCTATGCTTCGTTCAGTTAGTGAGAGGGCTATAAGCACATCCCCCCATCCCCTCATTACACCCCTCATTACACCCCTTGACGCGGCAACGCACCAGTAGCACCCCTGGTGTTGCAGACGACGCAAGGCATTACGGCAACCAGTTTCCATCAGATGGAACATACACTAATTGTTAGCCTGCTTAGTTAAATGTATAAAAAACATTCGGGAATGAGCTGACCCCTCAAGAGTGGGGGTGGAAAAATGTAGGTAATTTCTTGACGCCAAGAACAATAGGTGACTTACCAGCGCCTGAGGCTTCACTAAAACAATTATATATTTTGTCACTGCACCAGGGATTGTAGCAGTGGCTAATGTAGATGCCTGAGAGCGAATCTGAAACTTCCAGAGCGTGTAATTAAAAAAACGGATGAGAATTTGGAAAAACTATATAGAATCATAGTTACTTATAGAGAATTAAATAAGCTTTTATTTCGTTATAGAACTTTATTGTCACAACGCATCGTTTTGGTATTAGCCAAAAACTAAAAATTGAGACTTTTGTCACCCTCCCTTCCCTCCGGCTCACCTCCTAGACGTCAGGACTTTTAGTATGTTTTGTCCCTAAGCACCCTGAATAAGTTCCAGTAGAAATCGCTTAGGTTCCCGCTCACGCACTCAATACCCTCCTTTGAGTCATTCCTTAACCAGACTACAAATAATTAATAAATAAATCACAAAATCACAAGCTTTTATTACTATCTCTAAATTAACTTCTATATGAAACAGTCAATATAGAGGTAAACCTTCAATATTGAAGTATTGAAATAATTGTAATATTCATTGTAGCTTGTAGACAATTTTGAAAAAAATTAATTACTGAGAGTCGAGATTAAGATTATAAACCTTCGGCTTCGGCTTCGGCCGAAGGTTGTGGCGATTGCTGATTAATCGGCTTCGGCTTCGGCTTCGGCCAAAAATAGACCTTCGGTCGGACACTAATAATAATAATATAATAATAATCTATGGACGCTCCACACCACGTCAGTCTGGCCCCGTGTTAAGTACCTGAAAGACACGTGTTACAGGTACCAGACAACGGAAATATAATATTATCTAATACTTTTATAAAATACTTATATATGTTTAGGATTTTCATTATATGATACACATATTTAATGCACGTCCATGACCCCGGAACATTGAAAACTTTATGTTCCGTCGGGATTCGAACCCGCTGAGGCAGATAGCAATCCTAGGCACAGATCATAGCTAACATTGAATTGACACAAGCCGACCATAATATGACGTAAGTCCGTCAACTGCCTAGGAATCAATTTCCTCGATGATACATTTAAATCCATTGTACGAATGTAATATTGAGAAGTCGGTAAATAAATTCGTACCTTACTTTTAGTATAGGTACTCGTAGTATAGGTACCTACATTTTTAACCGACTTCCAAAAAGGAGGAGGTTATATGTTCGGCTGTGGATATTTTTATTTGTGTATGTTCAACGATTACTCCTCCGTTTGTGAACCTATTTTCAAAATTTTTGTTTTGATCAGGTAAAAAGGTTCTAAGAGAACATGGAAACGGGAGTTTAGCGGAAGACAACCGGTCATTAGGATTCTAAGCCTGCGCTCGACCTCCGTCGACTCAATGTTGAAGGCCTGAGATACACACACCGTAAATCGTCATTAATTATTATTCGCATTCCGGAATATCACTTTCCTATCACAGTTGAAGACGTTAGTGGATGAAGCAGCTAAGTAACAGCATACACTAATATTATTTACTCTATGGTAACAGTAAAAAAATGCAGTTTTTTTTTTCTTCTTTTTTGGCAACTTAACACAAAGGATGTGTATGTTGTGCCACAGACAAGGTAAAAAGGTAAGGAATATGGCGGGAAAACCATATTCCTCCTATTATAATTTTCATCATCGTTTTCATGTATCGTCAGGTCTAAAGTCTAAGTAAAAGTCAATACAGTCACAGGAGTCAAGTCGGTCGATTCAGTAAAGTGGTAGACGCTTTACTGAAACTTTCGATGGAGTTTTGGAGGGAACACAAAATAGCACGTTTCTGGATATTACATCACTTTCCTACACTTATGCATGAACACGAATATCTAATGGTTAATATTCTACCAATATTACACATTAAAAACCCAGCTAACACAATTTTAGGAAAATAATACAAGAACACAACAGCACTCTTTCACATGCCCGCCAAAACTCCCAAAAATGCAGTTCTTTGAGGCTTTTGGGCCGGGTTTTTTTTTTTATTTTATATTTTAGGACTTGGTTCACAAAGTGGGAAAATTATTTAAAATAAAAAATTGACGTATGATAAAATTAGGTAAGAATTAGGTTTGTTCAAATTATAAGAGAAACAATGAGTGATTGTCTTTATGTTATAACTTATAAATAAAATGTTACTTAAGTATCTCGCTCTCGCAAATGCGTGGATGAACCAGTCATCCATGGACGTATAAAAAAAGGCGGACGGAGTCCCACCATACACAAAACTGTGTCGCTCAGAGTCGGCCAGCTGACTGTATGAACACGGTCCGCACGCACACATTCTTGCGTTAGTCCATACCATTTGACAGGCGTCAGAATGTGTGCGTGGCCGACTCAGAAGAAAAGTGAAGACACAGTTTTGTATATGACAAGACTCCGTCCGCCTTTTTTTCTACGTTCATGCAGTCATCCATGTTAGTCCGCATTAGTAATTATTTGCGAGAATTAAGGGCCAAGTCCGACACGGGCCGGGCTTCATGCGAATATTGACAGAAACGTTGTCAAACGTCGAACAAAACGTTTCATCTGTCCATGCTGGTGCTGCCAGCGTGAAAACATTATTCACCAAACGACACTCCCTCGTAGGATTTTACAACACAAAAGCTTTTTGTGAATTTGACACCTTACTGTAACCATTTTAAACCGTCAAAACATTACAGAGTGGTTTAGTGTTTAAACAAAAGTTTAAGTTATTAGTTATTACAAAGTAGATTACGGTAGCTCATGTATGAACTGATTGTAGTATTTGTAGTAGCTATACACAAAAAATAAACGGCCTTTGTGTACCAGTAGGTCAGTCATAGTTCATAGTACCAAAGAAGACGTAACATTCATAAGGCTAATAAAGACGTTGTTGTTATAGAAATATTAACCGATATCTTTAAATTTATGATATAACTGGATGACGCCAGCAAGTCCGCTTCGTCTAAATTCATGTATCACGCCGGAATCGTACATTTTTAGAGGATAAGAAGTATCCTTGAGCTTATGTCCTAAACCGGTTCAGCGTTTTGGGCGTGAAGAGGTAGCAATAACAACATATTAGGTACATTATCTGCCAGAATTAAGTTTAACCATCATTAAATGTCTGTGAATGCGGCCATAAGAGTCTACAAACAATTCGTAGAGGTCGATAATTATTATTATCACACCTCCTGCAGGCTTGGCATAACATCATTAGAAGGGGGGGGGGGGGGGGGAGAATGACCATACATTTTAGTAATTTTAGTAACTATAGGTCTACCAGAATCTGATGGCAATTATTGACAGCAGATTTTTAAAAAATATCCTTGATCATTGGATTTATTTCTATATTTGCATGTTTAACACACAGAATCAGCCCCTATTTAGAAAAAAAAGGATCAAAATGTTTTATTCCAATTACCCCGGTATAGCTAGAGTCAATTGAATTTCTCACATTCGTTTTTCTGCGTGGTGGTAATAATATTTAGGGCAGTTTTCTGTTTTTTTTTTAATATTTTAATAGTAACCAAACCAGACCAATGATAACACATCCAAATAAATAAAAATTACTACGATAAAGCACAAATCAATAGGTGTGATAGTTTTTCCGTAAAGTGTACCACAAAAGTGCTCAGATTGTGGCATAATTATATTATTATTTAGGGCTCGCTTCGCTCGCCCTGAAAAGATGGTGGATTTCCCTTGTCAATCTGTCTATTTGTCTATTGTTCCGTAGAAAGAAACCGTTTCTATGGCGACCATGCTAAGCCTGATTGTGCCTCTATTACCTAAAGGTACAATTCCGTGCATCGCGATCGATCGCGGTCGTGCACGACCTACGACTGTCGTCGGACGCTCGCGACCATAGTCAACGTATGAAAATGTATGGCACCGCTTCCGAGGCCCGCGACTGACGCGCGCGGCCTACGACTGTCGTAAGCCGTGCGCGATCGTGCCATAATATAACTTTGACACGGTCGCGCGGGGCCTACAACTGTCGTCGGTCGTGCGCGACTGTCATAACTTCAAGACACGATCGCGCGCGGCTTACGACAGTCGTAGGCCGCGCGCGTCAGTCGCGGGCCTCGGAAGCGGTGCCATACATTTTCATACGTTGACAGTCGTAGGTCGTGCACGGAATTGTACCTTAAGCCCTATTACCAACTTTTTAATATTGAATTAACCTGCCGAAGAGGATTTAGTTATTCTATTAAAAAACAAAAGTTGTAATGTTGAAAAGTCTACTTAAAAATTATAGCACAATATTTTAGCGCAGTACATTAAAATTTAATTTAGTAATTTTATTTTTAAAGCAATAATTATTTACTATATTTACTTTGTCGTATCTTGGAAAAATACTCAATCTAGTTATTGAACTTCGATATCGTTTTGACATTGCTTCTTAGGGTTCTCATACATAGAATGTTCGTTCGTCCGGCATTTAAGGGTCTTATCACACTGACTACTGCAACTGTACCAAAGTACTCAACTAAACTTTTTTACAACTACACTTATAAAGTTTGACGTGTCTGTCTGTGTGTGTGTCTGTCCGTGCCATGAGCCATCGTAGCATCCAAAGGGGTAGGAAGGGGTAGGTAAAATTTCATGAAAAACATCCACGCGCCAACTTAGAACCTACTCACTTTTTTTGGAAGTCGGTCAAAACGAATCATGATCGAGTCTTCTTAGTAAGTAATAGTTTGTCACTGTGAGCTCGCTTACCTGCTGGAACTATTAGGCCGTGTTCATACCAAACCGACTGTGAGCCGCCGAATGTGAGCGAACGTTACGCAGTTTATTGTATTTTCATACATTTTACATAATATTCACTGTTTCGTTCACAGTTCACACCAAACCGACAATACGTTATTACGCTAGGCGTAGGCGCGGACATTCGATACCGTATATTTTCACGTTCACACTGCACTGGGGCCTCACAGTGAGCCTGCTTACATTCGGCGGCGTAAAGTCAGTTTGGTATGAACACGCGCTTATAGGCGTATTTTTTTTAAATTCTTAATTAATTATCCTGTCTGGTGATATCATCACAATTCACAAGTCACAACCTGTATCGTAATTTCTAACAACCTGTATTTTTTATTGTTTTGTCGTTAACGGGCATATTGCGTTTTACCTCTGGGAAATTTATCTGGGCAATAGCCGGTACATTTTTAATGCAATTCATGATTGTAAACAACGTGTATATTGAGGAAAAAACAACCAACACTTTTAACGCCTTTTGAATAGTTAGTAGCTCTATTAACTTTCCTATTTGTTCTATAAAGAAGTGATAAAGAATACGTCTTGGCTAAAGGACCACAGTTGTTTCACAGGGAGAGTTGATAAAAAAAGTGCGCTTTCAGGGCTGCCACTAACTGAAATTCATAAAAGAATGAGAATTCTTACAATAATTGATTACTTACTTACAAATTACGAAAAAAAAACCAATTGCTTTTATATGAAAAATCTAGATTTTATATTAGTTATTATGCTGTCATACTTACCTTGCCTGTATTGAACAACCTGCATTTGGCCTGAATTCACTTTGATTAGTGTTAAGTGCAGGTGATTATTGCATATACTGTACTCAGCGAAACATGGCGGTAGTGGTCATTGACCTTTTTAGTCTAGGCGCTTAAGAATAAAATTGACTTCTTGTAAAGACACAGATTATTGCAGATTCATCGGAAAACCTCTTGGTAACTCTTAGAATGAACATCTCCAACTTTTTATGAGTTCGAAGTGACATGCTTCATATTCAGTTCACATCGAGTATGCAAAATACGATATCGCCCTTAGACTAGGAACAGCTGACACTTCATTGTCGATCGCGCGGTTTATATAGAAAATGACAAGTTTTTTGTCAGGGAGTCAATGACCGCTACTGTCTCGATTCCTCCGAGTACACCTTAGTAATCGAGAGAAAGTGTGGACAGTGACTGATTTGTGCAAGTCCTTTAATTTCTCCTAAACACTAATCACCTGCACTCGCACTAATTAAAGTGAATACAAGTCAACTCTTCGAGTGTCAAAAGAGGTTGCTACGGTGACAATAGCGATTTGGTGACAATACGTTTATACAAGATATTGTGTTGACAATGCATGGTCCGTTATATTAAGATTAGAGTTGATCCTAACTGTCTTCAGTAGATTTACAGTAAAGGTGGTAGCAGACTTAGCTAAAATATTAGATTTAAGTATAACCTTTGAAAATGTTTTCTTTTTAAGCTATGATAATGGCCTTTTTCTTTTCCTTCCAGCATTTCTTTCTATTCCCCTTCCTTTTTTCTGATTACCTATGTTGTTTGTCTCGAGAAACTATTGAACTATGTTAAATACTTGGTTAACTACCAGGTTTGAAACTATTTGTGTTAATAGTTTCAAGTATACTCATTTTATTTTCTACATTCGTAGAAAGTAAAATGAGTATATATTACAGACAATTCCGTCGTGAACTTCTAAAGATTTAAAAAGTTATAAAAAAACTGGACTTACAAACAAAAATTGAAACAAATGGACTTAAAAAGTATTCGTACTACGAGTACCCCATCTATTAATAAATACAGAAAAATCTATTTAATATTCATTTGAGCTTAGTGTGCCTTCACCTCAACTAAACTTGTATAGCAGCTTTAAAGTTTTTTGACCTCCTTTGTTTATTCGTATAATACTTGTGACACATTGGGGACATTCGCCCGGGGATCTTTTTTTAATATGTTTATATTTTTTATAAGCCAATACAATGAAGACAGTGCTCTATTTTTAAATAGATTAAAAATAAATTTAAATGTGTACCTACTATTAATAGTGAAAACAATTGAAGAAAAAAAACATTACATTTTATCTAATTTTCATTTACCATATTATCGCATATAGACTACAATTTTCAAAGAATACCGAACCTATAGTGCTTCTAAAATATCAATTGATATTCGGAATAAATGGGCATCCATCTTCACGAAAAGCGCACCAGCGAAAAAACTTTTGTTCTTTTATATATCAATGAATTAAAAATACTAGAAGTTCTAAGTTATGACCTAAGTGTCTGGTTCCTGGCCTGGATTAGATCTGGGCGTGTCTGATGGCCTCAATGTCTTGAAGGGGAGGCGGGGCGAATTGTACCTGTTGGTTCCTAACGCCCACTAGTTCAAGTTTTCAAGCTGCATAATTTAAGAATTACTTTATTAGATGACACGCGGACGCCCTCAACTTCGTTGCGCCAAAATTCGTTTATGGCGCTAGAACCGTACATTTTTCCGGGATAAAAAGTATCCTATGTCCTTTCTCGGGACTCAAAGTATCTCCATAGAGGTAACATTAGCACAGGTATTAGTATGGAGATGGCACAGATTTTCGTAGCAAGCTAAGTATTACTACACTTTTGTATTAGGTTTGCCGCATTTCCAACCCAACCCAGCAAAAATCATTGTCTGACAAAAGTAAGTGTTATGATTTCTTAAGTTCACGCTGGATTAATAGGGCTCCGCGACAAAAATCCGTTAGTATAAGTGTTTCAACCTTATAATATCAAATGTAAATGTTTTTGGGAAAGATATATATTTTCTTTACAGAGTCAATAAAGTATGTTTGGGGAACATAAATTGTTTCCTGCCAAGTGTAATTTAGAGATAAGGTACATGTATTGCGTTTCGGTATATCCTGAGAAGCAGGTTCTTTGGCAGGCTACCCAAAGAAAGTTACGATAAAAGTCACACTCAAAAGGTACAATTCTACAAGGCTTTTTCATTTCAGGCTGCATTTCTTAGAATCTTCGCAGTTAAGCCATAGAAAATATTTAGCGTTGGTAGAGTCTTCAGTAATTATTGGTCACCAGTCATCAGTTCATCGCTCATCAAAAATAATATTATTATTAAAAACTTAAAAGAAAGCTTTAAAAGCTTTCTTGTAGTAATAATTCAGTTTAGCTTATATGAGCTTAATAAGCTTGAGAGATGAAGTTTTCGGCTGGTGACGTGTGTAGGTACGTAAGCTTTTTATTCGAATAAATTACGAGCAAGGATCCCCTGATGTTCTCGACATTTTGATTCGATTTTAGAAAGGTGTTGTATTTTAATAGTAAGTATACAAGGTACTTTTTAGTATAAAATCTATATCTTATATATAAAAATGGATTTTCAAATGTGTTAGTCGCGCTAAAACTCGAAAACGGCTGAACGGATTGGGCTGATTTTAGTCTTAAAATATTCGTAGAAGTCCAGGGAAGGTTTTAAAGTGACACGAAGTTCACTGGGACAGCTAGTCTTCTTATATATAAAAATGGTTTTTCAAATGTGTTAGACGCGCTAAAACTCGAAAACGGCTGAACGGATTGGTCTGATTTTAGTCTTAAAATATTCGTAGAAGTCATGGGAAGGTTTTAAAGTGACACGAAGTTCACCGGGACAGCTAGTCTTATATATATAAAAATGGATTTTCAAATGTGTTAGTCGCGCTAAAACTCGAAAACGGCTGAACGGATTGGGCTGATTTTAGTCTTAAAATATTCGTAGAAGTCCAGGGAAGTTTTTAAAGTGACACAAAGTTCACCGGGACAGCTAGTCTTATATATATAAATGGATTTTCAAATGTGTTAGTCGCGCTAAAACTCGAAAACGGCTGAACGGATTGGGCTGATTTTGGTCTTAAAATATTTGTAGAAGTCCAGGGAAGGTTTTAAAGTGACACGAAGTTCACCGGGACAGCTAGTATTATATAAAAATGGATTTCCAATTATGTTGGTAACGCTATGACTCGATAACGGCTGAACCGATTCTGCTAATTTTAGTCTTAAAATAATCCTTGAAGTCCAGGGAAGGTTTTTAAGTGATACGAAGTTCACCGGTACAGCTAGTTATAAATATAAACATGTTGCTCTACCTATTACAATCCATACTAAATCCATACTTTACCAATATTATAAAAGCGAAAGTCAGTCTGTTACCTCTTCACGCCCGAACAGCTGAACCGATTATTATGAAATTTTGGTATGGGTATACTTCGAGTCCCGGGAAAGGACATAGGACACTTTTATCCCGGTGAAATGTACGGTTCCCGCGTGATCAATGATTTTTGCGCAACGGAGTTGCGGGCGTCATCGTATACTATTGAAATATGCTTTATAATATGTAATTGTTTATTATTTAATATAGGTATATAATATTAATTATAAACGATCTGCTTAGAGTCGAAATATTAACCATTTACAATACATACCAAAATACTTTTAAATTTTTTTGCACTGATACTTAACAAACCACCTTTTGAATAATAACAAAACTATTGCATTGTCCGAAAGTATGTTAGGTACTTAACTAATTGACTATACACTTGTAATTAGTATTATTAAATCCATACTAATAAATAAATGTGAAAGTGTGTCTGTCTGTGTTTTACCTTACGTCCTAACCGCAGAACCGATTTTGCTAGGAAGGAGATATATACTTTTCAACCCAGGAAAACATATATGGATAAACTAGTTACGCCTGCAACTCCTTTGCAACAGAATTAGTTTATTGCGTGGGAACCGTACATTTTACCGGTAAGTATAAAAAGTATCCTATGTCCTTTCCCGAGCCTCAAAGTACGTAGTAAAATTTCAGAAAAATCTGTTCAGCGGTTTGTTCGTGAAGAGGTAACAAACAGACTGACAAACACACTTTCGTATGTATAACATAAGTATCCAGGATGAATTATGGCGCAATTATAAAGTTAATATACCAAGCGGAATAGAGAAACAAAGGCCTAAGCAAGCGAGATGTCACTATCAGTTACACTGCGTGGTAAAAAGAGACGTGTGATACATGACAACAGGACGTCCAGTCGGCACTTATCGGCACGTTGACAATTTAATCTCTAAGAAAGATGCTTGTTTAAGTGTATACGTAGTTACACATATTTTACACACAGATGTAAATCAATTTCGGTTTCGTTTGACAGCTCGAGATTGTTTCTCTATTCCGCTAGGTATATTCTCTTAATGTGCGCAACGGAGTTGCAGCTGTCATCTAGTATCTTTATCACAATTGGAAACAGTTAACTACGTGCTGAATGTTTAGTATATTTATCGTTTATGGGTTTTACTTGGTGTCTTTGTAAGTTGTGACAGTATCGGTAATGAATAATGATGGTTATTGATTCACCTAATCGAAATAAAATTAACCCAAGAGCCAGCGACACCCAGACTTTCGTCATTTCATTAACCGACTTAAAAAAGGAGGTTATCAATTCAACGCGTATGTACCATCGAGGAAATTAATTCCTATGCAGTTGACGGACCTACATCATTTGGACGGCTTATGTCAATTCAATGTTTCCGCTATCTGCCTAGGAACCAACTTCTCTGATAGTACAAGTAATATTTCCAGAACTGCCCAGTTTTTAATATACATATATAAGATTATGTTAGTCAATTTTTTGCTGTACTTACTGTTGTTCAACTAAGGGAACACTAAAGTTTTATCAAAATCGGTTCAGTAGTTTTTGAGACAAGGCAATTTTAATTCTCAATTACGTTTGAATTTTGGAGTTGGTTTTATTTTTTTAATTAAAATAGTTACTATTATAAAAGCTGAGTAAGACGAGATTCCTACATACTTTAAATATGCTGAAAAAATAAGATAAAAAATGTGACGCTTTAGTTTGGGACTTAGGTGGACCTTCAGAACTGAAACACCTAAATAAACCGCGAACTCTATAGCTGCTGGTCGTTCGTACCGTTATAGGGGTAATTATTTAATTAACATACAGTTTTTACTTTTTATATCGGGTTTTGGCCCACCACACATTCCCACCACTGTATCTCCTGTGTCGCCAGGATCGACAGCGGTATCCAACCACGAAAACCCTTTGATATGATCTCAGGGAGCCCAAGGGACATGCAAAACTGTCTTGGGACCCGCAACGAATTTAATGAGAAGAAGATAGAAGGAGTAGAAACTATACATAATTCAAACCTTCAGCCTTTATAAAATTACACAAATCTGTTGGGTTTTCTATACTAATATTATAAAGAGGTAAACTTTGTTTGTTTGTTTGTTTAATTGTAATGAATAGGCTCAAAAACTACTGGACCGATTTAAGAAATTCTTGCACCATTCAAAAGCTACATTATTTACGAGTAACATAGGCTACATTTTATTTCGGAAAATATAGGGTTCCGTAAGATATTTGGGTTTTTCTGACACAAGGTGAAAAAAATCAACCAGAAAATTTATTTATTTTGCGTACGCTGCCTAAACTATACAAGATAGAACCATATAATGTTCTAAGTAAATGTAGATCTTTTAAATATCTACAAAAAAATCCGCGACACACTATACCTATCTATGTCAAGTGAGGTACAACAACCATTATTTTATTTAAAAATCTTGATATTTTTTGGACTACATTTAAACGCATTTATTTTACTCATGATATTAATATTTATCAAAATAAATTATTTCATCACTAAGTACAGTTTATGTAGATAATATTTGGTCTTTGAATGATTAAAATTGGACGTTTGGTTTAGAAGTTCTGGCGAAATTAAAAATTGCGATTTACGCCCGTTTCGAAGTGGGCGCTACCAAGGCGGGGGTGCACAGTAGCGAAGATTATGACCGGCCCTGCAGCTGGTGAATTGACTCATATACCAAGAATACCAATGATCCCTACTGATTTGCCTATACCCTTCAAAAGGCTCCAATTTCCTGTAAAAAAATATTTTGCACTAACGATAAATATTATGTAAATCCCAGGGCCAAACATTCAAATTAGTTGGAATAGTTTTATGAAAAGAATGTTTTGCTCTATCACGAGTCGGGGCTCCCGACCATCAGTATATTTTGTTACCTGAAAATAACTTAACGTCAAAATGTTGTTTATAGAAAAGCTCTACAATAATCGCTTTAGTTATCTATCCTAAAACAACGGGTTGCACTCCGGGACTACCGTCAGAAGTGAAAACTTATTATTAATTACATTTAAATAATATTCTCATCATTAACAACTTTAACATCCACAGAAATAAATAAATAATCTGTGCAGCCTGCGGAAAATGACTGCGTCGTCGATGTTTCTGTGAATTGACCTGAGAATCATTTTGCTGACCGTGTCTTTCCTGGGTAGGCTTTTTGCAGCGGTAACCGACATCCACGCGGGCGGAGCCGCGGGCGACCGCTATCTATACATATGTATAGTAAAACTGTAGAAATAAAAATTCTGTACATTAAAGATATTCAAAAATAATAAGCGGGGGGTGTCACTTCATCGCTATAGAAGCCAAAAATGCAGTTAGTTTTAGAGGGGGTCAGATTTTGTATAAGACTTTTGCTTTAACACGAAAACTACTGATCCGATTTGCATACGGTTTTCACAGATATATTTGTCTTCTTCCGACTCAACATCTAGTGACTCAAAATCCCCCCCCCCACCCCTCTAAGGGAACCAAAGAGGGGGTCAGATTTTGTATCAAACTTTTTTCTTTAATGGACTTACTTTGACATATTATTAACTGTTTTTTCCAACTTAACATCTGGTGTATACAATTTTTCGCCCCACCCCTCTTAGGAGACAAAAGAGGGAGTAAGAATTTGTATCAACTGATGAAGTAGAAATATTTTAAATTGCCGGTGTCCCGCTGTCGCTTGTAACTTATAATATCATTGCATTGTTAAAATAAATGATTTGTTTGTTAGTAATTGTTCTGTTTCTATTATAGTATATCACCTGCATTGTTTTAAATGTTGGTAATTTGTTTTTGTGTTGTGTTTTTCCTTTTAAATGTAGCTACCTACTTTGTATAATATCGAACTTATTGAATTTATTTTTTTAAAAGGTAAAGACACAAAGATTATTGTGGAAAATCTTCACTAATTAAGATAGTGCATTTAAAACTAAACGTCCAGAATAGAAGGTCCGTGGTACTTCATCGTATGAGGAATTTCCACTTTGGCCCCTGGAAAATGTTGATTTGTCACTTTGGAAAGGATTATGTACAATTAAATACGAATATTGTATGAGCTAAGAGGGTTCTGTAATCAACAAAACTTGGTTGACTACTGTACCCTAAAACGGAACCCTAACCAGCTGATTTTTTGTTTATTTGTAGGTTAATAGTTATATAATTTAAGAGTAGCCTTGTCCTGCAAATAAAACAATCCATATTTTAGCACCATCAAGTCAAAGTATGAAATCCTTTCTATCTCTGTTAGCTACCACTTTCAAGATTTTTCGAAAATAAAAATGTTGTTTGTCTTATCAAAATGTAGCTACTCACAAAAAATTTGCTTGTTAGTAATCAAAAAAAAATTGTTCTAGGGCTCCCTGTGTAATACGAAAACTCTACGCGCGAAGTTATAATATCCGACTTTTGCCCCGTTTCTTAATATGTTTTTTGCAGGAGATTATCTATTCAATTTAACAGAGTTTTATTTGTATTCGTATTTTGGCGCTAGCCAATCAAAACTGCCAGTGATTCGATAAACTTTAGTCAAAAAACTTCAGAGGGCGACTAACGCAACAAATCAAAAATCGTCCTTCTCTCTTCACACTCACTCACACATTTTATATGCCAGGTGAAAAAGGACGACTCGAAATTATCGCCAAGTTAGTTTTTTCTTAATAACTCGATAAATAAATATACAACATTTTAAAAATTCGCTAGGTAATTTTCTCAATGATAGAATTTTATACAATGTGTTAAAATATGCACTTAGTGTAATGCACGGTTATGGCAATATATGAAAAATTCGTGAAAATTAGATGTATCTTTGTGATCTTTTTCTATCGAGAAAATTAAAAAAATATCGTGTTTTCACTAGTTCGGATCCTCGGAAGTAGAATGTATGTTTAAAAAATGAAACAATTCGGGGCTTATTTTTATTAAATCGACAATTTTTGGTTAGTCGCCCCCTTGCGCGTTCCGTAAAAAATACTCACGCTCAACGTTATGTGTATGCCTTTTTTTTTTACGTAGATTTCTGAGACCCACCCGGAGACCATTATCAAATTCGCGTGCTTTCATTATCAAAAGGGGTGCTCATTAGGGTTGAGCGGAACCCGTGGCCAACAACAAAATAGAGAGCGTCCTAGCGGCAAAGTCACCCACTTGCCATGCAGCCTATTGCGGGACGGGGCGTAGGCTTGGGGGCTGTAAAGAGGCCCATCCATCATCAATCACACACACAAACAAGACAAAATTGTAGAGTGTAGAGAAGGAATAAATACAAGGAAAATAGAGAAGAAAAGATGGTGAAAGACAGAATGAACAAATATAATATAATGAACAAAAGAAGTAAGCTAATATAAAAGAGAGAAAAATAGAGAAAGACCGGCTTTCAGCCATCCTGAGTACCTCATCCCGTGTAAAAGGCGGGGTGGCGTACCCAGGCGCCCAGGGACACGAACGTGGACGGACCGGTATTGCCCCCTTATGTGTATGCCTAGCCCTAGGCGTATTATGATGATAATAATTATTAAAATAAAGATTAGTTTGTTTTGCAAGTTTACGCTTATCAAATTAAGTTATCTCCTATTGTATTTTTCATTAGATTTCAATAAGCAACTGCTCATTTAAATCTAATAAAATGATATTTAGGTACTGACTGTTAAACAATACAATTTTGATTTTAACTGTTAACTACTAGAGGAAACATTATTAAGATTAAAATTACACACCAACATAGATAAGGAACTGACTAAAGAAAGAAACTTACTAAGAGTTATAGTAAAATACCCAATTATAGTTATTTGCACCTTATGAAATTATACTACAGAAAAAAGTAAAAACATTACTAGCCAAGTATTTTTAAAAGAAAATCCATTACTTATAATAGGACCGCCAAGAAAATTAGCCATCATAATAATATGTGATGGCTAATTTTCTAGGTGAGAGAAACCTAATAATTTTAACAAAAAAAAAACCTACTTCAGACAGTATTTTCTCTACATGGGGTCACCTGTATTCTCCTGGAAGTATTCTCCTTCCAACAAAAAATCAAGATTATATCATCAAAATCGGTTCACGAACATCGAAATTATGCGCGAACAAACATTTAAAAAAATATTATACGATCAAATTGAGATACCTCATCCTTTTCTGAAGTCGGTTAATAAAATAGATATCAATCAAAACAAACACCAAGATCCTATGATGTAGGGCAGCATGCTAGGGTTGTCGCCGGCGAGAAACCAGGCGGAGTATATAAGTGGGTGTCGGTCGGGCGCGCGATTCAGTCCGCCAACCTCCACAGCACAGGCCGCAAAGGCCGCGCGACATCTCTCTCTACACTCCCTTACCCTGTCTCCATGAGGTAAGTGCTTGCGAAGTGACAGTGAAAGTTACGATATTATTCGTGGTGTTGAAATTGAGAATTATCGTAACTTTTATACATTTAATTTTTTTTTGTAATAACAGTGTTTTTGTTTATACAAGATAGATTGATAAAACTGGCGTTTAGTATAGTGTTATGAATTTGATAAAACAATATACATGATGCATCGTCGTCTGTTTGTCCAAATAATTATTATAATTAGACTTCGAGGTCGAAATATTGCTGAAAAATCGCTGTTACGATGTCCAATTGTATTGTTTTTATTGCGAATGTATAAATATTTCTCAGATTATGTGAAGACTCTTAGTTTTTGTTAAGAAAAACCGAAAACGTAACAAAAATATTCAAACTCTCTGAGTCTATATTATATTTTAATAGAGATATGATTTTAAAGTTTGATAAAAGCTGTGCGTGCTAGATAACTGCTGGCTGTATTTAAATTTAACTTTTTTAGTTAATTTTAAGTTTTCATATTACCGGCGCAGATCGAGTAAAAAGTTGTTAGAGCTCAATGAATAACAAAGTTAGACTGTTTTATCATTCATATTGTGTGCGTCAAACTACCTTACTGCATCACGTAAAAAAACGCAAAGTAGCGTAGTTTAATGCATGTGTGTACGCGTGTAAATAAGTGGATTCAGCTAAAACAAAGACCATGCGCTATCTTGGTTTTTTATTTGATCTGAGATTAAATCGAACAATGTGTAAAGTGACATAATTTAATCTTATGTTTAAATCTGTAAATGTATGATTAATCAATAACTATTTAGTTATCTATGGGAGCCCTTTGAATGCAAGAATTACGAATTCGGGATTTCACAAAAATAAATAGACATCAATAGATAAAACTAGATGACGCCCGCAACTCCGTTGCACCAAATTCCGTTTATCGTGCGGGAACCGTACATTTTTCCGGGTTAAAAAGTATCGTATGTCCTTTGTCGGGACTTAAGGCCCAGTAGTCCCTAAAATTAGCAGGTCGATGTCTGTCAGTACGAATATCGACGTAAAGGACATTAAAATAACATTCATATCAGCGCGCCTTGTACAGTGGTGTTTACGCGCTCGCCGCGTGCCTTGATAATAGGAAATAGGTAAAAAAACCTTTTGTTTTTAGTATTACACAAATCAAATATATCAAATCGTTAAGGTTAGGTTATGACAAATGTACTACATTTTTTGTTTTTTCTAGAAAGTGTGTAATTTAGCCATAAAATGATTTAATTATGAAGAACAGCCTTATAATAATTATAGTCATCTTTGAGATTTTTTTTCTATCGAGCAGAATTTTTCAAATTGTGTACTGATACACCTTTGCGTATAGGAAATTTTCCCAATTTTAAAACGGTACTTTTTATACTTAAATAATGACATTTCCTTTACAAAAAACATTATTTAAAAAACCCATTTTACGTAGTTGCAACAACCACTGCGCCTTAAAGTATCTCCATACCTTTCAGCAAAATCGTTTTAGCGTAAAGGTAACAGCCAGACAGACGGACACACTTTTGCATTTATAATA
The DNA here is from genome assembly GCA_963422495.1 of Polyommatus iphigenia. NCBI lineage: Eukaryota > Metazoa > Arthropoda > Insecta > Lepidoptera > Lycaenidae > Polyommatus > Polyommatus iphigenia. The sequence goes on along the minus strand of OY730178.1, from coordinate 21,367,261 downwards.
ATATTAGTATGAATATTATAAAAAAAATTCTCAAAAAAAGTGTTCAATAATATGAATACTAGTACGGTCTGTTAAAATACGTACGGCCGTTTTTAAATTTCGGGGAAACGTTAAATTGAATTCCGGATATATTTTAACCCTGACATTGAATTTATTTTCTGGGAACTGAAAGCATATTAAAATTTGAACTCATTCATCATCATCCAGCTTACGCCGTGATCCTTTTTTTTATCCGACAACGTTTTTTTTTTATCTATATTTATTTAGGGATTTTATCCGAAGATATGTCAATCCCTTTATACCCTTTACTTAAATTTACACTTATAATTAAAATTTACACTGTATAATCGATATTGGCAAAAATACGAAAAAACGAATTGGCTTCTTCGGAAGTCGGTTTCGAAAGAATGGATTGCACGAGCCCCATCGTATAAAGATTAAAATATTTTTTTTCAAAAACTGTCAATCTTTGGGCCTGATACTTGACACACTCCATCAACAATTAGTGTTGAACGTCTTCGACTTGACAGCGTTAAAAATAATCATTACACATTAAGGGCATTCCCTCCGGAGATTCCGTAATTTACCGTATTTAGAGCCTCATAATTTTATTTTATTTTAGTTTCAATTTTTTTAGGACAATTTGGAACTGAGTTAAGTAAAAATAAAAGCGTTTTGGCGCGATCTCGGCAACGCGGCAAATGTATGGTCAAGGTCGTTTGCTCGGGGGACGGCCTTAAATTAATCATCGTTACACTGTAACCAGCCTATCGTTTTTATCGAGTTTCTTACGCCGGTTCTTCTCGCCGGGTTAGTTCCCGAACCGGTGGTAGGCCTCATGTAGACGCGATGTTGTTAACTTTGTTAACCTATATAGAAATAAATATTTTGATTTTCGATTTTATCTATGCTGTAATATTCCACGGTAACGCCTAAACTACATAGAAAATACCCTTGACTTTCGCGGTGGTGTTTACGGTTGTGCGAATATTGTACAGAAATATTTTGGTTTATTTTAACTTTTTAATTATACACGAGGCGCCCTATATTTAAGGCTTACTTTTCCCTACCGCTATAACATTTAATGAACGGAAAACGCATACTTGGAAAGCCCGAAAGTCCCAGATTAAAAATTATCGACACGATATTATGAAACTTTCGGATTTATCTTACATTCTTTGTCCCTTTTTTAATAATTGCAAATATTATGCATAACCAAAAGTGTGATTAGATTTTTAATAATATTAGATGACGCCCGCAACTCCGTTTCGCCAAAATATTTTGTTTATTGCGCGGGAACTTACTTACATTTATCCTATGTCCTTTTTCGGGACTCAAGTATTCCATATTATCAAATTTCAGCAAAATTGGTTAAGCGGTTTGGGCGTGAAGTAACAGACAGGCAGTCACACTTTCGTATTTATAATATTAGTATGGATAGAATAATAAGTAATAAATAAAGTTTTTTAACCGACTTCAAAAAAGGAGGTTATCGATTCGACCCGTATGTATGTAATTCCTAAATTATTTATCATTTCTATTAATTTTGTCATACTTCTTCCCATAATAATCGAATTAAAAAGTCATAAGATCGACTTACAATTAATACATAAAAAAAAGAAAAAAGAAAGCGGCATTAATTGTTTATTGAGCGAGTAACGTTATGAACTATTTGTGAGGAAACTAATGAAGGGATAAAGGGAACTGAAAGGATATTGCGCCTTTTAATACCTAAGTAATTTTAAAGGTTATTGCAAATCGTTTTCCAATGGACACGTGCAACAACTATTTCTTTAATATGAAGCTATATCGTAATGTAAAGGATTTTAATCTATTCCAATTACTAATATAACAACAAATGTGTCTGTCTGTTTTATGCAGTACTCTAAGTTAAAACAGTTGAAATGATCTACTTTGAGAACAGGAACGGAACGGAAAAATGTAGGGTTTCCACGTAATAAACCTTCGTAAACGAAATTGCTATGGAAAAAAGGATGCTATGAATTAAAAAAACGAAGAACTACGTTTTTACTTCCATTGCTACCTTTTAACAATCACACGAAGACGAAAGCGGATGAAGTAGCTAACTAACAATTTGAAAATTTTTGTTTTTTGCATAAATGTAGGCTTTAGGGCCGGGGAAATGATTTGAATTAAAAAAGGAGGAGGGAAAAATGAGTAATTGTCTTTATGTTAAGTATAAAATATTAGTTATCCACTTCATCTAGAGACTAGATACTTAATCTTTCTTTCTCTTGAAAGTATTTCTCTTATCCGCTTTTAACAGGAGATTGTGTGCTCAATCTTGAGCCATTGATTGATATTACCATACAATGTAAACTATTTCCCATCCACTATCAGAGAAATTGATTCTTTGGCAATTGGCGGACCTAACTAAGTACGTCATTTAGTCGGGTTGTATCTTACTTAGATTTTTAAATCATTCTGTTTCACTTAATTCAATAGTGATTAAAAGTAAACAAAGTTAATGTTGACAGCCTACTCTAATCCATACTTCCATACTAATATTAATATAAATCGAACGTGACTGTCTGTCTGTCTGTTACCTCTTCACGCCCAAACCGCTGAACTGATGAAAGGTATGAAGATAGTTTGAGTCCCGGGAAAGGACATAGGATACTTTTTATTCCGGAGAAATCTAGGGTTCCCGCGCGATAAATGATTTTAGGCACAACGGAGTTGCGGGCGTCATGTAACATGTTATAGTCTAAAGTCTAAACTGTAAACTAAATCTCGCTCTAATCTCAGGAACTACTGGACTGATTTTTATTAAATTTGACACAGATATAGAGGTAGAGTAGTCCACCGGACATAGGCTTTTTTGTAGGAAAAGGTACGGTTCCCCAAAATTATTTATTTGCGTGGGCAAAGCCGCACGGTAAAATTTTCAAACTTTTTGTAGAATACCAATTATGGTATTCTACAAAAAGCTTGAAAATTTTACCGTGCGGCGTAGATATTAATCTACAATTTATCGGAAAAAATAAATTCCATCTTTCTGTATCTATTTATAGCGGAACCAATTATCTGAAAGTATGATTCACTATTGCAAATAAATGAAATCCGATTGAAAATAAAGCTGGAATTACAATGTAAAATATTAAAGGTGACGGGTAGCGCGCACGTGCTACTGAAATCCATACTAATAATATTATTAATGCGAAAAATGTTTGTCTGTCTATCTGTTTGTCGGTCTGGTCAGGAAAGGACATACGGTGCGGAAAATGAATTTTGGCGCAACTGAGTTGCGGGCGTCATCTAGTAATGGATAGTTTTAAAGTGTTGAAGTCAAAAGTTTATCTACTGCGCGTTGATCTGATTTTGATAAATCTTTAACAAGTCTAGTAACCGCAGTGTCTACTAACTTAATATTATAAACACGAAGGTCTGTCTGTCCCTCTTCTCCCTTAACTCGATAAAGCGATTTCGAGTTTTGGCATGGAGATATTTTGTTTGCCCGAGGGGATAGTTTTTAGGATGAAAAAGTATACGGATCGCAATTCGCAATTTTTTTATGTAGGACTTTGTCTAGGACTATTATTTTCATCCTTTCAAGCAAAAACTGTCCTTATATCCTATGCAATAAAACACAAATTTAAGAGATGTTCGACTTATAATGTTACGAAAGAGCATATACAGGCGATATGGTCGGTAGGTTCAATAATTGTAAGTGGTTCCTACCACACATCCTACTTACTCTAGTAATGTGCTATAAAGCATTGAGTTAGTACTCAATACTTAATACTTATACAGTTATTAATATTATATTTGCGGGCGTCATCAATTAGTGAAGACACCTCGGTTGCTCCAAAATTCAATTATCGCGCGGAAAGGAAAACATTAAAAAGGGCGTAACCGGCGTTTACCGCTATATTGCCCGGGGCCAGCGTTGTATCTATAAGGAGTCAAGAGTTCTGTTCTGAAATACCTTCGGAACCATTTGGTAGTATAATAATATGCTCGAAACACTGTTTTATATAAAACCAAAATCACCATAATATGTTTCCATTAAAATTTTGAGGAGTTACTTGTGGATTCCATCATCAGGTCACAACTTTTGTGAACATGGTACCAAATTAGAGTGAAACCATTAGGTTGTATTAACAACAAAACAAAAATTTTGAAAATCGGTTCACAAACGGCGGACTAATCGTTGAACATACATAAAAAATATAAGCCGAACATATAACCTCCTCCTTATTGGAAGTCCGTTAAAAAAATCCGTGTAACTACTTAGCTAAGTCTTTCGCCCCACAAAATCTCGTACAAGTAGGACGAGTCTCCAGACGCAGAATTTTTAATATTTTTCACCCAGAAACTCGTCCAATTTTTAATCCGCATTTTGTTCCCTCTGAAAAGCTTTACACACAAATTGTTCCAAGATTGAATCTTATCGAATAAAAACTAAAAACTTTAAGCGCGACAATCTTGTAATATATTTTTTCGGCCGATAAAAATTAAAAAGTCTGCGAGGGCTCTACATTATTATAGAGCGCAGCACACCTGATGTGTATATTATGTTTAATTTATTTTAATGCGTGGCACACTTAATTTGACCTAAATATAAAAAAATAAAATAAGTGCACGGGTGAAGGATCACACAAAGAAATCTAAAATCATCCATAATGGCATTTTAGAACATAATAAAATACCACCCAAAAAAAAACTCTTTAATTACTTGATTGCGCAGTTTTACATTAACACGTTACATAATATTAATTTAATTAAAATGAATTGAAACGCAATATAGTGTAGTAGTTGAAGTTATAGTCATTATTATAATAATATTATTGTACCTATGGAAGTATGTTTATGTATGCTTTTGGTCAATCACATCTTTGGTGGTTAAACACGTTTCTGTGAGTAGGGTTGGTCTTACAAAGTTTTTATTATTCCTGTAAATCCATCCATACTTCCTTGATATTATGAAGCTGTATTTGTCTATCTATCTGTTGCCTCTTCACACTTTGAAATTTGGTATGGAGATACTTTCAGGCCAGGAAAAAGGACATGGGATAGTTTTTACAGTAGAAAAGTGTAGTGTAAAAAGTAAGATTCCCGAAAAACGAATTTTTGTGCAACGGAGTTGCGGGCAACATCTAGTATTATAAATGCGAAAGTATAGTCTATCAGCCTGTTACCTCTTTAAGCCTGAAATACTGAATCGATATGGGTAAAAGTATGGAGATACTTACTATGATTTAAGAAAAAGGACATAGGATAATTTTTAGCCGGGAAAAATACATTACCGTGCGTTTCTAATTTCTTGGCAACTATGTTGCGGTAATATAAATAATTATACATACAGTTGGAAATACCAAACTTGGAGGAGGCAGCCCTACGTTTATTTGATGTATAGTTCTAACTGACAGGTCACGAATTACAATCCCACAAACTACCTTGTTTTATGTTATAAAACATATAATATGACGATGTGTTATATTCGACCACCCATATTAAATTCCTTGTTATAAGTGTTTTACTATGATGCTATACTTATTTTAAAGTTCGTCACTTGACTGTGTGATAGCCGATAGGATTTAGGAAGGATCAATGTGTTTGATGCACACGTAAGCTAGCTTTGTACCAGTTAATTGCTCACGTGTATTACATACAAACTGTAGTATAATTCCTACCCACTAATCCGCTTAAAAGTCTCGCCTAGAGCAGTGTAATGCTAAAACCACTGCGCGTGTGAATCAACATTCGAATTTCGAGGTATAATAATTCGGTCTCTGGTTCCTCGTAAGCGGAAGAAAAGATCTTTGCTTTGGTGTTGAATAGAAAATTATAAATCATATCGCTTATACGTTTTTCTCGCGCCGATGCCATCGCTAATCGGCGTTGCCACATTTGATTGAATCGTAATGGAATCACATACTAAACTCTGAATATATTTTCTGAAATATGAATTTCCGTACTTCCGTTCCGGCTTCAGAGCTACTAATTTAAAGGTTATTGGGACGCGTCATAACTCATAAGTCATAAGTCATAATGTAAGTCGGCCCACTGTCTACTCGTACCTCAGTATGTTGTTCGTAGCTTCGTACGCACTGCGCACAAAATATTTTTTTTAACACGCTTTTATTAGCTTCACTTGTAAGTTCTATGTATGTAAGAAAATCTTGGAATCTTAATTTGACCCACTTCCCGGTCTTCGATTAGAATGAAATTTTGTACTCTGAGCTCTGATGACAATACATGACTAGCTAATTATAAACGTCATTATAAAACCGATATGGCGATTCGCGGCCTCCCCAAGATGGCGTACAGGCTATTTGAAATGCACCCCCATAATATGGGTATCAAATGAAAGAAAAAATATACGAAAAAATAGTCACATGACTTAAACATGGCGGACATCCAAGATGGTGGATTGGCTAAAGCGTGTTTTTAGCTTTTTATTATAAATCATTATAAATTTAACAATCACAAAGAAGTAAGTACCTATTAAACTAAGTGAACCAAGTGATGTTGATGACTGGTCGACATCTCTGGTGCTATCTAAATTCACTGTTCTTTAGGCAACATAATTTTAATAAAAAAAATTTGAACTAAGTATCAGAAAATTTACAATTGAAATAGAGAATTTCGACCAGGCGTCCCTTATAATAAATAAATATATATTGTAAAATATTTGCTTGAATACATTTGATTTTATAAGAATAATTTATTGACTAACATTTACCTATTATTAGCAGTTTCTTAGGAGTACTAAATATTCTATAGCATTATTCCAGGCGTGTAGGTGATAATCTTCGTTACAATATACTGTCGGAAAAATTCAAAGCAACAGGCATCCACGTGAACTTCAATATAATACACATTACACATAGTATAGGCTTCGATTCAGTACAGTCGAGTATATAACTCCCCAATCTTTTTTAGCATTTAATCGAGTAAAACATCGCTGGACAAAGTAAACTGCTTTCTTTTTTTTAAAGCAAATTAAGTAATTTAAATATTATGTAAATATAGGCACACAACTCGATAAAAGCAGGGAAACGTGAAAAGATAAAGAAATCTTTGGATTTGTTTGAATCTGATTTAAGACCACAAAGATGAAGAATTATTTCCAACTTTATAAAAGTTAAATAAGTTAGCTGGATTAACATCGAGTTATGCCCAAGTTCATTGTTGTTCTTTTAATTAATTTTTTAAACAAAGGTGTTTTAATATAAGATGTATACTTTATAGCCTATAATGGCTTTTTAATTTTAAGGTATAAGGGTATAAGTTTACTTTATTTTACAACAAATAAAATTTATGTAAAGCCTATTTTTAAGAGATTTAGATAGGAACTAGATTGAATATTCAGGCGATATCTGCAATCTTAGATTTACTTACGATATGTTACGACAGAGCCTTTAAAATATTTATACAACCGCGTAAGCAATAGTGTTCTCGACTGTACAGTTACATCGCATTTCGTATGCCTCGCTCGTATTCGCATCTAATGAAATTGGTAATATATTACCCTACCTTACTTTCTCTCTAAAACAAACATTTTCATTTTCTTTTCATCTCTAGAATTCTACTTATATGCGATAAAGATAGAAAATGTCTTTTAGCTACCAATTTGATCCTATCTTTTATTATGTTAGAGGCGAATACTACTTGAAGGATTTTTAATATTTTAATAATCTTAAGAGGTAGACAGTGGACCTACAGTATAGATAGATACACAGAACATCGTATTGTGGCGGTACCCACAATTCGCCTAACAATCGCGCTATCGAAGTTTCGGAGAACGGCAAGATATACAACGTATGAAATGACATCAGTGGGCTGCGGCCTGAGTCCTGAGTCCTGACCGAGCATAACAGCTCGCTCGGTCGGAAGATCTTCCTTTGTGGCCACGCCACCACAAAAAATGTAAAAAAAAACACACCTACTTACAATTAGTAAACTACGGTTAAGAATAATTAAGACTCCAGAATTCTGAGTACTCTGGTGTTTCGTCCCAAGATCTTTGGGCCCACTGGGACCAATGACTAGATATGATTTTTTAACATTTTTTCATCTAGCGATTGGTCCCAAGTAATTATTTTTTATGACTGTAGTTTTTATGAATTAAAAATCAAGTATTAAATGCCTAAAATCGGTCTTTAGTGCAGTAACATTCATTAAAGCTAATAAGTTATAAAATTATAACGTTATGTTTAAATGTTGACTTTTCTACTTGTGTAACAGTATAGTAATACAGTATAATATTATATACAGTATAGTATTATAATTTATTGTAAAGCAGTATTTTTTCAAAATCTAATTCGAAGCAGTATGTTTAGGTAATAATAATAATTGTAATAATATAAGGTTTAAGGTGAGAGTGTTCTATGTGTTAAATGTACAAAACAATATTATGGTTAAATTACTGTTTATTTTTTGCCAACCCTATTTCAAAATTTCTTGCCAGAAAACAATGGATCATAAAAGTGGGACCAATCGCTAGATGAAAAAATGATAAAAATTCATATCTGGTCATTGGTCCCAGTGGGCCCAAAAACGTTGGGACGAAACACCAGAGTACTCAGAATTCTTTGGAAGTCAAAATTATTCATTTTAAATTACTTATTATCTAATAATATTTAAAGTTACATTAAGCTCTGGATTTCTAAATGAGGCTGCTGGGCAAATTAATAATATTAATAATATTTTAAAATTATGAATACCGTATAGTTGTAAGTTGTAACCCTCCCTATAGGATTTGAATAATAATAATAATATTATGTATACTTAAATTGACGTTTCATGTAATGAATATTATGATTATTATCGATGTCTTTCTCTTATCATTGGACCAATTTCTCGAGTTTTATTGGTCTGAAACTCGTTCCGTATCATTTTCATTGAGGATGTTAAACGCGGTTAAAAGACGTGTTTTAAGTTTATCAAAATGTTAAGTTTTTTTTTCAAAAAAATATATTATAAAAGGGAGAAATAATGTGGTACCGAAACACTAAAACTCAAATATTAGGTAATTTACCGTAGACTAGATGTTATGTGTACCTACCTTTTGTCTAAACCCCTCTTTTTAACCCCCGACAAAAAAGAGGGGTGTTATAAGTTTGACGTGTCTGTCTGTCTGTCTGTTTGTCTGTGTGTGTATCTGTCCGTGGCATCGTAGCATTCAAACGGGTGGACCGATTTTGATCTAGTTTTTTTTGTTTGAAAGCTGACATGATCGAGAGTGTTCTTAGATATGGTTCATCATCATCAGCCTGCTCAGTGCTGGAAAATCGCGGCTTATCTGGTTCGTGAAAGGCCGTTAGCAAATTGCAGTCGTTTGATGAGTTTTATATTTTGCATTCTGGTTTGTGATATATTTATGAACAACACACACATTGATGGAAAGTTGACCTGGTGCTGCAGCATCACCTGGTAAACGATAGGATACCCAACTCCTCACTAACTTAGAATATTTGCATGCTACTGCTGCAGCATCACCTGGATTCTATAGGAGCCGAGCTCCGTATGAACCCAAAGAGGTTTCATGTTTGGACTCATATTGACGGGCTCTTTGATGAGAGAGGACATTCATAAACGGTATTCTTTGCATATCACTATAACCAACAAAAGTTTAAAAAGCATGAAATAAAATTAAATTAAGAAATTAAAAAAAAACCCGCCAAAAAACTTTAAAAAGTAATAAAATAGGTAATATTTACTGACTTTAACTTTAAATAATTCCTAAGTGTAAAGTAATATTTTAGTCCATAATTATTGTTGTCAAGGTGTGTCGGGGGACCGCTAATGTAGATGTTTGATTTCACATAACATTATAATTTAAGGCGACGCCTTGATAATTTGGCTGCAGCGATATCGATTTTTCTCAGCAATGACTAAAGCTAAGAAATTAAAGTTCATTGTCAGTATTCATCATGTCTTTGTCTTTGAATTACCCATAGCATAACACGATTGGTCAACTTTTATAACAAAGAATAATCAATCAAAAAGACCTCTGTAAAAAAAGGGATTCCTATTTTGCCAACAGAGGAGAGTGATTTAAGCTTGCAAAATTTGTACATATTTTGATTCAAGCATACACTTTAATTTGCCCATAGCTTATATGAAATGTATTTATGGGTTTTAAATTATGCGACAAAAACCATTTTGCCGCTACGCCCTTTCCATTTTTTGCTGTTCCATTGCTTGTTTTCTATGAGAGGCTCATAGAAAACAAGCAATCTAAAACATATCCAACAAGGTTTTTCTTACTTTAACGCGGCGTCACCTTAAGGGTCAGTTCACAGCGAACCGAAGCGAGACAATCAGCGTCTTGGCGATACAAAAGCAAAAGTCGCTGTTGTCGTAGTTTAGTTGGCGGTCCCCCGACACACCGTGACAACAATAAAATTATGGACTAAAATATTACTTTACACTTAGGAATTATTTAAAGTTAAAGTCAGTAAATATTATTTTATTACTTTTCAAAGTTTTTTGGCGGGGGGTTTTTTAAATTTCTTAATTTAATCATGTCATATAAGTTAAGACCTATTGAGCTCTCACGTCTTGTGATCGGCGAGGAATGAGCGTTCAATATATTTAAATGATTTATATTTAACTCATCAAAATAAAATACTTTGAGCATTTGGCTCGATCCGCAAACTGTAAGTTCCCGTTAAAAATAAAGACATAAAAACGCCAAATAAATCTGTGCGTTCATCTAGGTAAAGGGCTTTTTACATTGTTAGGAAAATAGCTTCATATTAATTTATAGTTTTGGTAGAGGTAAGAATCCTGTTTTGAGATATTAGGTGTTACATGCCTCATATGTTAGGTTAGGTCTTCGCTGTCAATTTTTACTCTGATGACTGGAGTGTCATCTGTGACTAGTCCGGGGCGCGGCGTCACAAACTCGCCCATGATCATAGAATTATAATTTATAACCTTTGACATCGTTGCCCATGATAATATTATAAGGAAATATTATTATGCATTTCAATAATTATGTTTTCCCTCAAAACACCTCAAAGCAGTAAATGCCTAAATAATTATAGTTAATAGATTTCAGAAAACCCTTAATACCTGAGTATCTCTTTGACATACTCGTATTCAGTCCAGGTCCATTGCTCCATGGGGACCAAAGTTTATGTGGTATCTATATATTCCTGAAAAGTTGCAAAATCAATACCCCTAAATATAATATGTATGTACATCTATACTAATATTATAAAGCGAAAGAGTTTGTTTCTTTGTTTGTTTGAACGCGCTTATCTAAAGAACTACAGCAGCAGCGGGGTGATTCACTAAGCGATTCCGCGCGGAATCTTCCCGCTGGCGGAAACTATTTCACTTTCAAGCAAATGACAAGTGAATACTTTCCGATTTTGCTGTCATTTTGACAGTAGTGACATTTCTTTTGTATGAGTGAAATAGTTTCCGCCACGGAATCGAGAAGATCTCACCGCGGATGGGAGTTTGACATCCGACGGCGGGAAATTATCCGAGGATTAGAGTCGTTTTCGTGGAATGTTCCCGCCACCTCCGAGACTCGTGAAATCTTTTCACTACGAGATCCGTGTCATGGCGGGTATTGTTAGATGAAATAATTTAATGATAAGAATAAAACAAAGCAATTATTAATACTTAGTCGTATCTTGTTTAAAATATTAAATAAATGTCGTACTGTAATAATTATGTGTTAAATCTTTAGGAAGTGTTCATTGAACAATAAATATTTTTTATTTATAAATGCATTATAATATGTATTAATATTCGGTACTTAAAGATTTAGAAATAAGTGTAATAATTTTTAAATTTTGTATTAACTATTAATCCTTCAATCGGGGATTCTTGGAAATGATATTGTATTCTTTTGTTGTCGCGGTCACCGGTGTCCTTATGGGGCTTGAAGGATTAATACTTATGTATTATGTTAAACCATTATTGTGATTTTACAATAATTTTAAATAGTTATTTAAGTATATATTATCATTATAATTCCAAGATCATACTCACCACCCTGGAACTTCCATATAGTATATATTCTAATAAAAACTAATATTAAATAAAAAACAAATTTAAAACAAAAAAACTTATATAAAATTTAAAATAAGTAATAAGTTTGTTTTACATATAAATAAAAAGTTTTCTCACACAACAAGATTTACCGATATATTATAATAAAGTACTCTGTGATTTATCGGAGCTCAACACACTAGTCAACACACGACTTACAGATTTGACAGATTGTCATTGTCACTCGGCAGTCAGCACATAAACAATATTTTTTGTTTTAATTCTTGTACTGCGCGGTACGCCATTCACTCAAGACTCAAGCCCCAAGCGGCAGCCGGTTACCGCGCTCTTTTATTCAATTAAGTAACATATTTCGCTGACTTACAGACTACTTTTGTATAATTCTTCCATCGGGGATTCTTGGAAATGCAATTGTATACTATTGTTGTCGCGGTCACCTGTGTCCTTATGGGGCTTGACGGGATAAAGAAGTTTCATTAGACGTACGATCTTTGATATATTGGCTACATTCTGAATGAAAAATACTACAATATAGACTATGAGCGATTAGTATCTTTTCGGCTATTGTGCGTTATTTAGTGTGTGTTGCTATAACGTGTACTTTTTCGAAGTTTTTTTACTGGATTTCACGAATGTAAGTAGTGTTTTGTATTAATTTTTTTAATGAGTAGCTTTTTAATATTCAATGAAATACTCAAAATCATTCGTTGATTAAAACGCGAAATATATATTTTTTATAAGGTAAGACTAATCTTAGTTTTAAAAATTTTGTTCATTAAATTAAGAGGTGCAGGAAAAAAAGAAAATTTGTTTTCCTGTCTGATGAATAACCAAGGCTATAATATATGCCGTAGCACTTATTGCCAATAAAAAACTAGTGTCAATTATTCTCTTTGGTTTCGGATTCATTCCGTCGCGGAAGTTTGTGAATCGCTGTAATACTGACAGAATATGAGATATTTTCACGTGAAAACTTTCCGACGATCGTGAATCGGGCAGCAGGTCTGATTTGAAAAATTATTTCAGTACTAGATGATGCCCGCAACTCCGTTGCGCCAAAACTCGTTTATCGCGCGGGAACCATAAATTTTTCCGGGACAAAAAGTAGCCTATGTCCTTTCCCGGGACTCAAAGTATCTCCATATCAAATTTCAGCAAAATCGGTTCAGCGGTTTAGGCGTGAAGAGGTAACAGACAGACAGACATATAGACAGACAGACACACTTTCGCATTTATAATATTAGTATGGATTAGATAGCTCATTTGCCGAGGAAGGCTATACTTATTATAATATTATCACGCTAAGATTAATATTAGCGAAGAAACAGATGAAAATGTGGGAAAACGGGGAAAATTATTTGAAATTTTTACGGTATTTGGCGCAGATAAAAGTAAACCACGTGAAGGATCATAGGCAATTTTTTGGGCTGTGTTTGTCTGTGAAATACCTAATTTACGCGGGCGAAGTCGCACGGAACGTCTAGTATTAAAAACTAAGATAGTTTTCGCGTAACAACAGATGGTATGGATCCTTTTAAACGTACCCATAAACACCGAAACGCTATGACCCATAAATCTCTAGTTGACTTAAAATAGATTTTTCATAGAGCCATAAAGTCTATGAACTAACAACTGGAAATAAAAACTAAAACAATACAAGAAAATACTCAGTAGGACATATTAAATAATTATAATTAGCAGTCCGTTATAAAAGAATAGAATATAAAAGTGGGACAAGCACAAGTCATATTAAAAATCTTAAAAATTACGTGGTCTGATTTGGGACGGGATTTTGTGGGAGTGGGACGAATAGCCAACTGACCTGACTGCATTCAACTAGAATTTGGATTTCTGTTTAGCATCAGAATAGATATCATTCTGTTTTTAAGTCGGCATACTCATTACTCTATAATTCTGTCTACTCCGGCATTAATATCTGAAGTCAATATTTTTCAACAAAAAACTATTATTGTTATCTTAATTAGTAGATGACGCTCGCATCTCCGTTGCGCTGAAATTAATTTGTCATGTGGGAACCGTACATTTTTCCGGGATAAAAAGTATATCGGACTATGTCCTGTCTCGGGACTCAAATATCTCCATACCGAATTTCAGAAAATTCGATTCAGAGGTTTGGGCGTGAAGAGGTAACAGACAGACACACTATCGCATTTATAATATTAGTATAATACAGTAGGGCCTCGGTAATCCGGACTCCCGCTTGTTCGGTGATCGCTGTAATCCGGCCGGCCGGAGCTTTAATCCTTCGATCGCGGATTCTTGGAAATCTATTGTTGTCGCGATCACCGGTGCTCTTATGGGGCTTAAAGGATTAACATTGCTTCAAATGGGCTGAAGATAACGAATTTGATAGCCACAAAGTTATGTTTCTCCATCAAATTAGAGACCAAGCTTTCGAAATGAAGTTCGAAAATCATAAACAGAAGAGTATTACAGACATTTTCGAAAGGAATTAACTAATGTTTTATTTTAACTTACTGATTTCTTACATGGTTATAATAATTATGAACATATACATTTTGTCTGTATGATATAAAATTTTCAAAATTGATTAAAGATACTAAGGTTAAACATGTGTTTTATTAACATTAAACATTGCATACTATAATCCGGACGCCTCGATAATTCGAAAAGGGTCGTGTTTTTGCCTCTCCGGATTAACGAGGCCCTACTGTATTATAATAATGAATACGAATAATATCTATTGACGCTTCACACCACGTCAGTCTGGTCCCGTGCTAAGTACCTGAAGGACTGGTGTTACGGGTACCAGACAACGGAAATATATTTATTACTTTTATACTATACATATATATAATACTTATTTAATATTTTTATTATATTATGATACACATATTTAATACACATCCTTGACCCAGGAATTTAGAAAACTTTTTGTTCCGTCGGCGGGATTCGAACCGCTCCGCTCCGCGTCAGTGGAACACGGCCTAAGGCTGCGTTTCCACTGAAGCGGAGCGGAGCGGAGCTTAGCGGTGCCCGAATTGACCGATCGTGCTATTTCAGCGGAATGACAGCGAAGATTTCGATTATGGTGATTGGTCAATTCGGCACCGCTAAGCTCCGCTCCGCTCCTCTTCGCTTCAGTGGAAACGCAGCCGCTACCCACCAACTGAGCCACAGAGGTCGTCATATTCAAACGGTTATATACGAAATCACATTTGCCGAAATTGTATTTGAATCAATTCGCGCACCGTTTACGAAGTATCTGAAAACAAACACGTACAAGTGCTAAAGTGTATTCTTATAATGGGGCTATCGTAAAAATGTCTATAATTTCTGAGTGAGCTATTCCATCATCGTAAAACGGTGGACGGTAAAAGCTTCGATCCTCTGCTAGTTGCTACGTTTTTATAAACCCTTGAAGACCTATCGGCTATCATATTATACTTTATAGTGGGTCTACATTATTCTAACCAGTCATCCAATCCAGTGCTTGGAATAGGCGGGCCTTTATTCGTGCATGTATGACCTAAGTGCTGAACTTTTTTGGTTCAGGTTTATACTTAGTTCTAATACACGCGTGATCGTGCGTTTAATTTTCTGATTTGCATGCTCCGAAAATCTTCGGATACGACCGAAACCCAACCAAAAGACCTTGTTCCGAAGTTACATCGGGCTCTACGTCTATCGAAGTCACGTGAAAACTTTGAGGGCTTACAAACTTCAGTGGTCCCGAGCCCCGAACTTTCGTACAAAAGCATTTCGGAGAAGGGAACGACCCAATCATTGGACCGAAACGCACTTCGGAGTAGGTCTCCTGCATCTAGGACCAATCCGTAAAATCGGCTGTCTTGAATTCTAAGCATCGGTTTCACACGAATAAAGCGATTGGTTCCGCCATTAATGTATAGTATAGTATACAAACACAGTTTGGTAATATCCGTCCAGCTAAAGGTCACGAATACAATTGATTTCGACAACTTGAACCCAGCCGTGCGATAATTGGTTTGTAATTACTATAAAATGTATTACGATTATTAATATGTACTGAATACAGACACGTGTTACACCCATGGGCGTATTTAATAAGTTAGTTGTAGGTCCCGGGCCGGGATATCCTAGGATTAATTAGGCTTCAAAGACTTTACATGTCATCATATCCTGGGGTCTAGGATTCATAAAACATGCCTAGATAATTAATGTGCATGCTTGTTGCACTATACTTATAACTTATAAGTGTTTACAAAAGCGCCAAATCTTTTCAAAAACGGAAAACGAAAAATTTGAAAAATAATCGTATATTTCAAACAAATACTACATAAAAGCCACGGTCACGGTAAAGTTCTAGCAATGGTAAGTAAAAAAGCGTTTATTGGAATCAAAATTTAACTATTCCACGCTCACAGAATAGTTCTTGGCAATTAAAAAAAATGCACTTTCGTACAACGCTTTCGTAAAGTACTTTTTTAAAACGTCACACCCTACGATTAATTCCCAATAAAAAAGCAAACATTAAACTCCGTTACAAACCAGATAAAGCAAAAGTGTTCACGTGATTTCCATTTGAAAGTCGATTATTTAAATGAATATTGTTGCATGTTTATTATTTGTTATTAAAGCCACGAGCATACGAGTGGGTCATTAAGCAGGTATTTTAGTGTCGCAGTTTAAAAAACTAGTTAGGGAAAACTGCGTATTTCCATGTCACATGTTGGCCGCGACTTCGTTAACGCCAAGGGTCAGTACACAACTAGATACAACCAGTCCAAGGGACATAATCCCCAAAATATAAGTACTAACTTAATAAAAGACTAAGTCTTTTATTTCAACATAATATACATTGTGTCCGCTACTATTTGTGACCTTCACCCCAAATCTATTATGAACCCCCAAAATTTCAGTTTGTATCTGCGTCTTAATGGCGACGATGATTGGAGAAAATACATTTTTAAAAACAATCAGAGAAAGGTTCTCTGTAGATAAGAAAGCTCCAGTTTGATTCTCTCAATAAAATACGGTACTCTACAAAATATCTTAAAGGAATATCTGATAGGTCTGAAAAAGGTCTGAAAAGATTATGATCTTCGTTATTAGTTGTAGGTGCCAACAGACGTTAAGTAAGGTTAGTGGCTGGTAATCTTAGCCCTAATTGTATTAGGGTGAACTTTATGTGGTAGGTCCGATTAACATTTTCTCGCGCGTTTCACTTAATTTTCACGATGTCGGGCGCAATTCTTGTACTATTGACTGTGTATACCGGGCTTTACAGACAGTTTAAACTGTGGTTATGTTACGTGTTTCAAAGAGCCTGAGTGTGGTTTTCCTTCTTTGCCATTACATCTCATTAGATGTAATGGCAAAGAAGGAAAACCACACTTTACACCTCAGTGCCATTGCACTGAGGTGTAAAGTGACAAATAACAATAACGGATAATATACCAGGTAAATTGTTTACTTACCACCTGACTATTAAATAAATAACAATAAATATTCATGAATGTGTCACAACAATTATCCATACAATTCATCTAAGACACATTAACTAATAGTTCAATTAAAATTAATCTTCAATAAACAACAGCTACATTTTACTGTATATTATTATACTGGACGAACTTAATTTGTTTTTTTAATTAAGTAATTGCTGTGGTAATGTGGTAGAGTTGTTTTGTTTGTACGTTAGTTACATCAAGTACACGATTTAGCCTGTGTCTCGACATTCGTATATTGCGGTAGGACCCTTCATTTTTCCGGAATAAAAATTATCCTTCATCCTTTTCCGGGATTCCAAGGACATCCATACTAAATGTCTTCAAAACTAGTTTAAGCTTGAAAAGGGAGACAGACTTCCATAAACACACAGCAACACACAGCAAGACATTAGACAAAACACTTTCAAAATTCTAAAGTACGAATTTAGTTCTATCTTTAATTTATTTATTAACTTTAAATCGATAATAAGGAAATTGGCAGTTATCGATATGTTGCAAAAAACTCCAGCTCGTACAGATTTGTTTTGCCTTTAGTTTTTGCAAAAGTAAACCTTATGTGATCGGTATAAGGGTGGATGAAAAATATGAGTGCAGTTTATGTAACGTATCTGGACAGTATATCACTGAGTATAATGTGCTATAATCGATCTGTGACGTTAATATTTGATTTATTTCGCCACCAGCCATTGAGTCGAATCATCCAGCTGCCAAATGGAATACAGAAATACATAAGGAAAAAATCTAAATACTTTTAATCGGCTTGCAATTTTTAGGCAATGCTTCAATTATGGGGATCATAACAAGCATAATATTTGATTGTTCAGAATTCAGATACAACAAGTTAGCTTCATATTCTCAGAGATAGCTTGAGTTCATAGAGATAAAGAATAGTAATCGAAAGTTACTTCCAATAATTTTTGGCAGTTCCCGTATATTATTAACGTTTTGAACACGTAGGGGTCTCCCATCCTGTCTGTCTATACCTGTCTAGAGGAACTAACGCTTACCCGTTAGAAACAGCCTTCTGTAAGTTGCATATTAAAAATGTCTAAATTAACAAGGTAAACATATTGAATTGTCTACTCGTACCCATAAAAAAGTATACCAAAGAAAACCAGCTAGATCCTTTATAGCATAGTTCCAAAGAGTAGAAACTGTGTTATAAAATGAAATCATCACAACGCAAAGAAAACACGCAACTTGTTAACGCAACTCGTGGACGTGCTAATTTTTATAATCAAATAAAAGTAAGATGGCGCATGTGGCGAATAATAAACACGAAACAGTTAATGACATTACGGGGTCAAGGTTGTAGAGCCACATGAGGGAAATAACATACATTTCTGCGGGCGAAATACCTCAAATAGTTCCCAGGTCAGCCAAGGACTGACGGCCATTCGGCCCGTCACGCGACCCACACCTTCTGACACGCGAAATGCGACATGCGATGACATGAACACATAATGCTTTGTCCTTGATCTCTACCTCAGTACATTCACTGGCAAATCTGCTATATGACGACCGATCTTTTACAAGAAGGTCAAAAAAGGTTATAAATATTTTGGGAGGTTGTAGTCCATTGTCTCGACAGCGAAAGTACAAAATTTTAAGGCAGGTATGAGATATGACATAAGGCATCGCTAAGTAACGTCGCGTGGCGCCTGCGATTTCAACTCTCATTGTCGATTTCTAACTACGCTGCCGAAACTATCAAAATATGTGATTGGACTTAGCTGCTATCCTTGTATATTGGTGACCATCTACGTGAGAAACCGTCGACTATTTACCATCAAGACAATACAGCGTTTAAATCTTCATATTTAATGTCAAAAACTAAAAGTCTGTACCTATTATTAAGATAATCGAGGTATAAGATGAATAATTAAGAAATTCAATGTCAATTAAGCTACTAAGCTATAAAAAAATAACAACACAGCCCTTACTATAACAAAAAGGTTACGCCATCGTAATTCAAATTAAAAAGCATAAATTCTAAATTCATTTATCGATGACAGCTGTCAAATTTGAAAAACGATTCCACAGTTTATTCTTATTTCGAAAGTCGGGCCGATCGCCGAGCTGTCCTGTATGTTTTGAATGCACGATGCAGTCATAATATCACAACCAGTAGAAAGTAGATCTGGTTAGAGAGATCTCAGAACCGGTACGGGACATTTATAGTTCATTAAGTAAAGGCAGGTTTGCCTTAAATCACACAATTATGTATCCAGCAAGTAGATAAGTGTAACTTTTCCCAGACGTAAAACTAGTGTAGCATGTTATGCATGTTTATCTATTATGTTCTTATTTAGCTTTTGCAGTACTAGCGAATTGAGTATTGGAGCATAAATTGCAAAAATATGTTAGGAAGACTATAAAATTTATCATAATTCATAACCAATATGAGATTTCGGATAAATAATTTAGGTAATTATTATTTTCTGCAATACTTTTCTCTCTTTTTCTTGCTAATTATAGTTACCATAACGTTGTCTAAAATGTTTTATATGAACATATCGAAAGGAATATAATTCTGATACTATCAGAATTATTATAAATTACTCATGCTAAACTCTCGAGCCAAAGACCTGCCGCACTCAGAGTGGAGCATTGATTACTTAAATCATAAATGTAATGAATACAAAATTTTGACATAAACCCCCATACATTATCAGCTGTCAAACTCTTCATTAAATTGAAGGTTAATCATAATTAAATGTCTCGGCGGTAAGACTATAATAATATAATATATTGTTATGTTAATAACTGCATAAGACTACATGCACTATGCAGTTAATAAAAACTTCTTAGCTCACATCCATGCAGCTCATCTCTAAATGTAGCTGGTCTTAATTTTTATATGCCACGCGCATTACAAGGATTCCGGAAACCGCGTTGCGGTAAAGTAGGAAACTGATCATTATGCAGGCGGGCAACGTGGTATAATCTAAGATAATTCGATATTGTTTTGTTTGAAGGACTCGTCAATAGGACATGTTACTACAATGTTTACACGCTAGACGGCAGCACCATAATAGACGGTGAACAAAAAGTTTTTCAAATTTTGGTCGGATTGTTTACTGCATATGCTAGTAGCGCCCACTGCTTGGACCTTTGCGTAGGTCCCTATTCCTGAATCAAAGGTTTGGTTTAGCATTTTTGTAGCTATTATCACAGAATACATAAACATAATACATATTAGCACAAGGCACAAGCTATTATCAAAATGTAACGACTTGCCATAGAATTTCATAGTGACATATTATTATTTTTTTAAGTTTTTTTGCCTCGATACCTCGTTTACAGCCGCACACTGAGAAATTAAATGATTACTTAACTTTAATACTTAAACTGAAGAGTGATAGAAAATTTATGGCCTTTACAATCGTTATTTAAATAAATTTAAGTTATCATTAACAGTCTCTCAAAGCGGCCGTTAGACTCTAGTAACTAAACTTGTTATATCATCTTATGATAAGTACTCACATACGGTTTTGCTCGATAGTTTTACTCGACATCGAGCAAAAACCACCGTGTGGACCGCAAAACTCACAGCTCGAAGGCTCGCATCGAGCCAGTTTGAAAGCTCGAATCGAGCCGGCTTGACAAATTTTTTGACACTAGTTTTTTTTATTATTCGTAGCTAATTTCCTTCGAACTGGAGTAAAACTATCGAGCAATGCTGAATGTGTGGACGAAAGCCCGAGCCGTGGTTTTTACTCTACGTGATTGCTCGATCGAGTTCTCTCGCTCGCATCGAGCCTTCAAACTGGCTCGATGCGAGCCTTCGAGCTGTGAGTTTTGCGGTCCACATGGTGGTTTTTGCTCGATTTCGAGTAAAACTATCGAGCAAAACCGTATGTGAGTACTTAGCATTAGTCTATCGTAAGATTATATTCGTACTAATTACGTTAATAACATTAATTAAAGTTATGTAACACGGCGCAAGACGTTGCGATTAAACAACCATTGTTTTGTTGCAGCGCGGAGTCGGAGTATATCACAACCAACTACAACATGAGGAACAATGTTAAGTGAGTATTATTAGTTTAGAGAAACGAGACGAGACGAGATGCTTACAAAAGAGAAACAGAATTATTGTTTACTAGCTGTTCCGGCAAACGTTGTTTTGCCATTTAAAATATTTCTACTTCATCAGTTGATACAAATTTTTACTTCTTTCTTTTGTCCCCTAAGAGGGGTGGGGCGAACAATTGTATACACCAGATGTTAAGTTGGAAAAAACAGTTAATAATATGTCAAAGTAAGTCCATTAAAGAAAAAAGTTTGATACAAAATCTGACCCCCTCTTTGGTTCCCTTAGAGGGATGGGGTGGGGGGATTTTTAGTCACCAAATATTGAGTCGGAAGAAGACAAATATATCTGTGAAAATCGTATGCAAATCGGATCAGTAGTTTTCGTGTTAAAGCAAAAGCCTTATACAAAATCTGACCCCCTCTTTCGTCCCTTTAGAGGTGTGGGGGGAAATTTTTTTATACACCAGATGTTAAGTTGGAAGAAGGCAAATATATCTGCGAAAACCGTATTCAAATCGGATCAGTAGTTTTCGTGTGATAGTAGAACAAACATACAGACAGACAGACAGACAGACAAAAAACTAACTACACTTTTGGCTTCTATAGCGATGAGTGACACCCCCCGCTTATTATTTTTTGAATATCTTTAATGTACAGAATTTTCATTTCTGCAGTTTTATTATAATGTATAGATAGCGGTCGCCCGCGGCTCTGCCTGCGTGGATGTCGGTTACCGCTGCAAAAAGCCTACCCAGGAAAGACACGGTCAGCAAAATGATTCCCAGGTCAATTCACAGAAACATCGACGACGCAGTCATTTTCCGCAGGCTGCACAGATTGTCTTTCTGTGGATGTTAAAGTTGTTAATGATAAGAATATTTGAATGTAATTAATAATAAGTTTTCACTTCTGACGGTAGTCCCGGAGTGCAACCCGTTGTTTTAGGATAGATAACTAAAGCGATTATTGTAGAGCTTTTCTATAAACAACATTAATTGACGTTAAGTTATTTTCAGGTAACAAAATTTACTGATGGTCGGGATCCCCGACTCGTGATAGAGCAAAACACTCTTTTCATAAGTCTATTCCTACTAATTTGAATGTATGGCCCTGGGATTTACATAATATTTATCGTTAGTGCAAAATATTTTTTTACAGGAAATTGGAGTCTTTTGAAGGGTATAGGCAAATCAATAGGGATCATTGGTATTCTTGGTATATGAGCCAATTCACCAGCTGCAGGGCCGGTCATAATCTTCGCTACTGTGCAAGTGTGCACCCCCGCGGGCGGGGCCCCGCCTTGGTAGCGCCCACTTCGAAACGGGCGTAAATAGCAATTTTTAATTTCGCCATAACTTTTAAACCAAACGTCCAATTTTAATCATTCAAAAACCAGATATTATCTACATAAACTGTACTTAGTGATGATATATTCATTTTGATAAAGATTAATAGCATGAGTAAAATAAATGCGTTTAAATGTAGTCAAAAAAAAATCAAGATTTTTAAATAAAATAATGGTTGTTGTACCTCACTTGGCATATATAGGTATAGTGTGTTGCGGACTTTTTTGTAGATATTTAAAAGATCTACATTTACTTAGAACATTGTATGGTTCTATCTTTTATAGTTTAGGCAGCGTACGCAAAATAAGTAAATTTTCTGGTTGATTTTTTTCACCTTGTGTCAGAAAAACCCAAATATCTTACGAAACCCTACATTTTCCGAAATAAAATGTAGCCTATGTTACTCGTAAATAATGTAGCTTTCGAATGGTGGAAGAATTTTTTAAATCGGTCCAGTAGTTTTTGAGCCTATTCATTACAATTAAACAAACAAACAAAGTTTACCTCTTTATAATATTAAGTATAGATTAAGGCTGACACTGGTACATTACGTCTTACAATAACTGCGTCACGTTCTTATTTCAATTTCGTATTGCCGTCTTGTATCGTTTCGTTTCAGCAAAGTTATCAGAGTGGGAAAATTAATTTTTTGCTGGCAGTTAAGAGTCTATTCTATATAGACTGTGTTGTTGAAGACTAGATTAGTCGGAATGCCTTGTAAAAGTTATGCGTTGTTTTTTTCCCATCTCATTTTCTTCTCATTAAAAAAAATAGCTCACCGTTTATCCAACTAACTCTAACTTTATATATTTATAAGACAAACCAAATATTTAAACACTGCACTGTTAAGGGGCCGGGTACCGTTGGAATTTCTCATACAAACGTAATTCCAAAATCATTTTCTCATACGAAAATATTTAACATATTTGAGTTATTTTTCAGTTTAAGATAGTAATTACCTAGGTTCCTACACAAAAATTTACTTCAAAATATTTAAACAATTTTTTATTTTTTATTTTTTTTTAGTAAATTTACTACTAAATACTTAAACACTAAAAAATAGAGTAAAACCCTAAAAAATATATAAATAAATAGTAAATTTACTACAAAATATTTAAATACTAAAAAATATTTTTTAGAGTTTAAATATTTTGTAGTAAATTTACTATTTATTTATATATTTTTTAGTGTTTTACTCTTTTTTTTAGTGTTTAAATATTTAGTAGTAAATTTACTAAAAAAAATTTAAAAAAAAAAAAAATTTTTGTTTAAATATTTTGAAGTAAATTTTTGTGTAGGAACCTAGGTAATTACTATCTTAAACTGAAAAATAATTCAAACATGTTAAATATTTTCGTATGAGAAAATGATTTTGGAATTACGTTTGTATGAGAAATTCCAAGGGTACCCGGCCTCTTAAGTCAAAGTTTTGCGGTTAAAAAGTAGAGTTATGAGAATGTACATATACTCGACTAGTGTGTAAATATGACTTATTGCGTAAGTTTCTTAGTACGAGGAAGCTTCAAATTTGAAACCTAAACCTTTAAATCATACTGTACCATAAAATATCATGTTAATTAATACAGCAGAAAGCGGGCAGGCAGATCCCCTGATGGTAAGCGATAGCTGCCGCCCATGGGCACTTGCGACTTGCAAGCAACTATAGAGTTGCACATGTCCAAATAATAGTCCTGTCGGTTTTCTTTGAGGTCATGGTGTTGATTCGCTCGAGCCGACTCATTCATCCCAAATTCGCCCACAATTTCTTTATAACTGTAAAAGTCAATTGAATTTTTAACATAAATTCGCTGTTATTTAGAATTTTTACCACGTTCCAGTTTCGAAGAAAACGATTTGCATCTTTAATGTCCTAGCTGTTAACCCAGAAACATGCTCGTATTAGGAGTTTTCTATCAATAAATAAACATTTCATCGATTGATGTTAACGTAATGTCGCTTTCAATTTTACCTTTTTCACAGGGCCTGCAATATAATAGTCTATTCAAATATAAATATAACCTTCGGAATTCTTATTGGGCCATAAACTCTTAGGGTTTCTTTAAAAGGGTTCGCTGTTACCATCTCACGATATACTGAAATAAAATACTGAATTAAGGGACATATCTTATCGGTTGACGGTTTCACTCATTTTAGGGTTAGTTCACATTGCCGTTCATTGCCATGTAATTTGAGGCATTCGAAATTTGAACAATGCTACGAGTCTGTCAATTCAAAGTGAAAAATTTAAAAATGCATCGCATTACCTCGTCACGTAGCAACATGAACTGACCCTTAATCATGAATAGATTTGCAGAGCTTAGTGCATAGGAGTCCACTGAATGTGCATTCAGTACAATGTGAACAATATACCTAGTGTTGTGGAACATACAATGCCACTAGTTCGTATGGCAAACTATCCGATTCTGCTGAGCGAAGCGATTCTACTCTGGTACCGGCGCGTTAGGCCGAAGCGGCGGTGTCGCGCGGCCTACATTTTATATACTTTTATGATACTATGTCTCATTGATCCTTTGCGTTACGGTGCATTGTCACAGAAACCATCGTCTATCTTTTATAAACATACTATCAGTGCCACGCCGCACACGGTGTTGCCCGCGGTTTACATTGTGATATTTTCCCGCAATAAAAAGTAGCCTACGTGTTAAACCAGGGTATCAACTAACTCCACGCCAAATTTATTATTACTATCGCTCTAACCGTTTAGACGTGTAGAAGTAACAAACATTTTTTCTCAACAATATTAATTTTACAATTATCCGTGTCGTCGTCGGATGCGGTGTTTTATAGAGTCGCTCTCGGACAGGAGATATAAATGTAGGATGGTTGAATATCGCGTCGTCACTATCTTCTACGGTGATTTGGTTTATCGGGCTTGGCTTACGTTGCGATATTCCGTTCCGACAACGCACCGTACCGGAGCTCTATGGCCTCACCAAAGCCGATTATGTGCCATAGAGTCTCCGGTTCTAAAGCATCTACACTAATATTATTATAGAGGATATGTTTGTTTGCAAATAGAATGAACCACGAGGGAGGACGTATAGGCTATTTCGTTTCCGTGGAAGTGTTAAACAAAATGCAGTGAGAGAACCGAAAAATATGAAATGTTAAATGGCCATTTACCTACCATTTACAGATACAATCAATCACAAAACATGTTCTTGGATGGCACTGTCAAGAAGCGACTAAATCTTATGTAAATCAGGATTCGGACTCTATACCATATCGCTGTAAATGTACAGTGCCTAACTGCAAGCTACACCTTAGTTAATTACGTAGGTCACGGCCGCGTACAGAAACATTCAATACATTTTTTTAGGTACATACATAAGCTCTATATATTTTCTGCCAAACTGTTCAATACAAATAAAGTTAAGTAATAATAATCTTTCTTTATTTCTAATACAACATAAAGGGTGGATTGATGAGATGGTACTCGTAATAATTAAACGTCGTGTCACTACGTACGGTAGCCAGTTCATTACATGGTGTAATAATAAAAGAATTGACACACGAAAAGCTTAATCTCTATAGGTTCAGGGATGATAAAATATGAGTATCCTCGGACCGCTCTGGGTAAATCGCGAACCGGTACACCTGCGGATGAGTCCACAAGGAAAATCATTGCCAATATAAAATACAACGTTTACAAACTGGAAATACAGATGCCTGTTTTTGCTAAAGGTACTTTTTGCTAAATCAAAAGCCTTGTGTTATGTTTTGTTACGTAGAACATCTAAACCAAGTTATGTCTGGAATCAGGATGGAAGAGGAAACAAAAAGAACAGATTATAATATATTACTAGCTGCCCCGGCAAACGTTGTTTTGCCATTTAAAGTATTTCTACTTCATCAGTTGATACAAAATCTTACCCCCTTTTTTGCTCCCTTTCAAGGGTTGAGGGGGGGGGGGGGTGATTTTTAAACACCAGATTTTGAGTTGGAAGAAGACAAATATATCTGCGAAAACCGTATGCAAATCGGATCAGTAGTTTTCGTGTTAAATCAAAAGTCTTATACAAAATCTTACCCCCTCTTTTGTCCCCTAAGAGCGGTGGGGGGAAAATTTTTATAAACCAGATGTTAAGTTGGAAAAAACAGTTAATAATATGAAGTAAGTCCATTAAAGAAAAAAGTTTCATACAAAATCCGATCCCCTCTTTGCTTCCCTTAGAGGGGTGGCGGGGATGATTTTTATACACCAGATATTAAGTTGAAAGAAGACAAATATGTCTGCGAAAACCGTATCCAAATCGAATCGGTAGTTTTCATGTTAAAGAAAAAAGTTTGATACAAAATATGACCCCCTCTTTTGTCCCCTTAGAGGGTTGGGGGGGGGGGGGGGGGGATTTTTATACACCAGATGTTAAGTTGGAAGAAGACAAATATATCTGCGAAAACCGCATTCAAATCGGATCAGTAGTTTTCGTGTGATGCTGGAACAAACATACAGACAGACAGACAGACAGACAAAAAAACTAACTAACTTTTCGGCTTCTATAGCGATGTTGTGACACCCTCCGCTTATTATTTTTTTAATATCTTTAATGTACAGAATTGTCATTTCTACAGATTTATTATATGCTAATTTTAAAGATTTTTTTACTCATACAAAGAAATTAAAAATAACGATCCATATAATATAATTATTAATTATATTCTGTACAAAGAGTCTATTCGTCTGTAATATAATATTTACGCCTAAACTCCTGTGAATCGTTTTAGATGAGTTTAGAGACGCTTTGGGCCCCGAAAAAGGACGCAGAATTTAAATTAACAGAGAGTGACAAAATGTACAGCTCTACGCGAAAAAAATGTTATATAATTTGTAGGCTTTATATCTCTAGCCAGTGGCGTAACTTTAACATCCGGGGCCCGTGGCAAATTGATGGGGCCCTATCAGTAAAAATCGTCACGTTAATAATAAAACAATGTAAGTATAAAAAAATTCTGTCCTCACGGCCTGTTGGGCTGGGGCCCTTTTGGGTCGGGGGCCCGTGGCATTTTGCCAGCCCTGCCACCCTATAGTTACGCCACTGTCTCTATGCTATATCCGTTGCGGTGAGAATTTACGCAGAAATAGAGAGTAGCGAGAGAAAAGTGTTGAACATGTATCGATGAGAAGTGGATCCCAACACAATGATAGCTATTCGTATGATCGAAGTTTTCTCCAAGCTACCTGAAACAAGTTAATCACTGAGTCAAATTGTGTTGACAGCGAAGTTGGAAATCTACAAAAAATTGTGGAATTTGACTTAAAGGAAACCAAACAACACATAAGTAATATCTTAAACATGTTTTACTTCTAACTCGAAAGTCGAAATTGTCTAATACAAATTAAAAAATAGTTCTGATAGTAAGGCAAATCTTCTAGCGATATCTTTGTAACAAAAGACTAAAATAGAATACAAGATTTAAGTAAAACTGTTACTAACGATTTTACTTAAATCTTGCTCATATATTTAACATTTGCTCATATATTAACCTGATTTTAATAACGGAGAGATTTAAAAATGTTTAAAACTCCATCGCTTGGTAATTAGGTGCGATTAGCATACTGGCCAAGGGCGGATCCAGGGGGGAGGGGGGTCATGGGAGTCATGACCCCCCCCTGGGCTGGGTCCAGGTCCTAGGTGAACCACTAAGTAAAATAATTTT
This sequence comes from Polyommatus iphigenia, assembly GCA_963422495.1. NCBI lineage: Eukaryota > Metazoa > Arthropoda > Insecta > Lepidoptera > Lycaenidae > Polyommatus > Polyommatus iphigenia. The sequence continues at coordinate 21,338,721 of OY730178.1, read as the reverse complement.
TAAACATTTGATTTTATATATTTTTAGGGTTCCGTACCCAAAGGGTAAAAACGGGACCCTATTACTAAGATTTCGATGTCTGTCCGTCCGTCCGTCCCACATTTATTATTTTCTTCTGAATAACTCCTTTGCGGGTCCCAAGGGCCAAGACAGCTTTAGTATGTCCAGTGTCTTTATGACTCCAGCCAACCAAAAAAAACCCAAAAACCCCTTGTCATAATCAAAGGGTTTTTTTGGTTGGCTACCACTGTCGATCCTGCCGACACAGAAGATACAGTCGTGGGAATATGTAGTGGGCCAAAGCTCGTAAAAAGGCCAGAGAAGTATGAGACATAATATGCTAGAATTAGCAAGCTGAAGTGGAATATCTGTAGAAAGATGGACAGTCAAAGCAGAGTCAATAAAGATGGTGGCAGATAATAGAATAAGGTAGTCGCAGCCAGTAAATGGATGAAGACATACCAAGATAAACAGGATAATTATTACGTATCCTGCGGCAGCTGCAATGCAACAGGCTTTTGACAGTACAATCAGCTGCCTTTTATAACTGTCGGAAAATACGTAGTCGTCCCGCGATTGGCATTCGGAAAAGCCCTAAGTTTAGCAGCGTACTGGTAATGAAGATGATAGAATGTAAATTTAATTTGTCATAAATTATTTTTTATCGCGTTTGTATAAATTACAATAAAACACGTATTGTTTGGCAACACGAGGTCACTCAACTTAACGGCGTGAGTAGCGTTATCCTTACAATAGTCCTGTCTTCAATCACACCGTACCGTTAAATTGACATACTTTGTTTATTTTGTTAATTTAATATTTAGCAAAGTAAAAAGTAAGCTTAATGATAACTAAGCATATGGTAGGTAGTTATTTAAAAAAAAAAAAAAGATAAGTTTTAAATAAATGTGGTTCTACATAATAATATGGTTCCAGCTAGATTAAAAACAATAACGGAAGCTTTCAGAGACATTAATTCTTAATCCTTCAAGCTCCATAAGAGCACTGGCCAGTGATCGCGACAACAATAGAATAACAATAGATTTCCAAGAATCCGCGATCGATGGATTAATGATGAGATGACAGAAAATTGAGGGAGAATTTATGTTAAAATCTTCATTATGCTAAGTACTGACATGCAGTTTTGCTCGATAGTTTTACTCCAAATCGAGTAATAATTACTGTGTGGACCGCAAAACTGACAGCTCGAAGGCTCGCATTGAGCCAGCTTGACGGAATTAAATGTATCGATTTAGAGTAAAACTATCGAGCAATGCTGAATGTGTGGACGAAAGTCCGAGCCGCAGGTTTTGCTTGACGTTATTGCTCGATAGAACAAAACCGTATATGAGTACTTAGCATTAAAGTAGTTAAGTAATCATTACCTCTCAATGCAACCGTTAAAAGCCTTAGTTTATAGATACAACTGGGTAAACCCGAACGAGTATTTCTTCACGCACTTCTTAGGATTCGCTTTAAAAACTTGAAGTACAGCTGTTGTCCTAGCTATTAGTAATAATACTTATATTTCTATATTTAAATATATGTACTTATTATAATATTTTTTTGTAATCTAACTATGTTATAATTAGGTAATTGTGGATTATCCAAATCTTAATTATTACTAGTAAAAAATTATTCACGTACGTAGAATAATTGTTAGGCTTTCCTAGTAAGTAGGGTAATGTAGTATGTTAACACGACGAATGAACTAATTTTGTTTTTTTTTTTTAATACATCTTCATATTTTGATGTAGAGCAGATCACAGGAAGGGCATAGGCTATTTTTCATTGCCGAAAAATTTACAGTACCCTCGAGATTTCATTTTACGCGTACAGCGTCTGATTGAATAACAAAATAGGCGTCGATTTTAATAATGTAATAGTTTAACATGGGTTCGTCTCGGGAATATACGAGAAATTAATAATTTAGATAGAAAAGGTTTAAACAGAGCTTAACTATTTACATACAAAAAGGACGGGATATTTTCTAAAAGGTATTGAGACTATAATCGGCTTAGCTGCATATCAAATTAATGTTACATCAATAGCTTTTACAATATCCAATATCTATACTAATATTAATGCGAAAGCGAATTTGTCTGTTTATCTGTTCGTTTCCTGTCTATTACCAATTCACGTTTATGGTTTGAACCTAAATTTGTGTAATTTTGTAAGGCGATACTTTAAGTGATCAGAAAGTAGATTTTACCCAAAAAAAATGTACGGTTCCAGCATGGTAAACTTATTTGTACCCAACGGAGTTGCACGCAAGTTGCAAAATCTAGTAAAATATACATTTTTGGTAGATCCAGAAAATACTTTGGGCTTTAAAGTTACATGCACTGCTTATCATATTATAGCCGTCGACGGATTTACTTTTTCATCCAAAGTTTATATGCTACGTAGGCATATTCGTGCTGCAGGAAAACGATAAATGGGTGCTTTCACAAAAATAGGGCAACTTTTGAAGGTATTTTGTCTTCATCATATTTAATTTGTTATTAAATTCCCTGTTAGTGTACATGATAGGTGATCAAATTATTGTGTCTGGCCAGTCACTTTATGCATTATTTTAGGAAATTTTTCGAGTTTTGCTGATTTACGCATCTAGGGACTGACAACTTTAAACCCTTCATGCGCGAGTCTGACTCGCACTTAGCCAATTTTATATTATTTTAGGACTACTTGGTCGAAACTTCTTATAGAATATATAAAGAGTGGAACTGTATCACCAAAGTATATATTTTTCAACATTTGGGCCAGACCAAAGCTGTTTGTTTGACTGCTCTTCATGAGTTTCAGCTTTTGATATAATATTTTCAATAATTGTTTTTCTTAAGTCTGTTATATTTTTTCAGTTGAGAAGGCTTAAACAATATATGTATTTCGTTATAGTACTGATGTTTTCATACTAAACGTCAGTCCGAGCGCCTTTAGAAGCTAGGGCCTGATGGTCTAGGGACTGATTATTTGGAATAAAATTGAACTTAAAATTCTGTTGCAAATAACATTATAAAGTCTAATATGATATTGCGAACAATGCCGACGTATTACTTATAAATATTGATTAATTCATAAGAATTTAATATCAATAAACAACAAAATTACTTATCTAGGGATTGAGCAAGTGACTGCAATTACCACGTGGTGGCCCACAAACTTTCATTTTTGCACTGATTTATAAAATGACCGCCGCAGAGCGAGTGTTGTCAGAGAATAACTTCATGTAATACTCTGAAATTCCCCAACAATATTCAACACACATTCTAATGATGTCGCGAAATATTAAAATTCGTTAGTGGCTAGGGCCTGGCGAAAAAAGTTGAGGACATTAAACTCATTAGAGAAAAAATTATTATTGTTTATTTTAACTACAAAATACTCACATAATTAGCTGCGAGTACTTAAACATTTTAAAAAATATTAATAAAAATAAGTACAAACATAGTACTTTTTTAAATATGGATTCCTAAACACAAAATTTCGGAGAACGGACACGCCTAGGGCCTGACATTTGGGACATATAAAACAGATTTTAAATATATAATATAATGATACTTTTAACATAATTTGGGGGATAAATTAAACACATTGTAAACTATTATTTAGCAATTGTGGTAGTAAATAATTAGTATTGATTTTAACTGAAATGTGCTGCGGAAACGAAGTTTCCATATTTTTGTGAAACCACCCAAATATCTATCTATACTTATTATAAAACAAAGTCACTTTTTTTCCCTCATATCCCTTTGTTCCCTTTAATCTTTAAAAGTACGCAACGGATTTTTATGATTCTTTCAGTGTTAGATAGCCCATTTATCGAGGAAGGTTATAGGCTATATTTTATCACGCGAAGATTAATAGAAGCGAAGAAATAGAGGAAAATGTGGAAAAAACGGGGAAAATTATTTGAAAGGGCTAACTTGAACGCGCTTATCTCAGGAACTACTTGTCCGATTTGAAAAATTATTTCAGTGTTAGATAGCCCATTTATTGAGGAAGGCTATAGGCTATATTTTATCACACTAAGACTAATAGGAGAATGTGGAAAAAACGGGGGAAATTATTTGAAAAGGTTTATCTCGCGAACTACTGGAGCAATTTTTTTGTTATTTGGCACAGATAAGAAGTAGACCACATGAAGGATCGTGATAGGCTATCGATTTTAAACATTTTTTCAGTGGCTTTATATTTTATACCCGTGTGACGCCGGGGCGGGTCGCTAGTATTATATAAATAAAGCTATTGCATAGCCTTTTTTATCAACTTATGCAATTATCGCACGCACGCACACAAACGCCGTGACGAAGTTTGCCGAACTAGACGATCAACGACAACACCGCACCGACCGGTCGGAGTGGGGGGTGTTAGGTTTACTTTCGTTATGGAATTTCTTGATTCGGTCGCCGGGCGTAAAGCCCGCAAAAGCTAAGCAATAGCTTAAGAATGAATATATTGTATAGGTCTACCAGAATCTGATGGCAAAAAATGGAAAAAAGAAATTGACGCCTACCACTACTGGGGAAATTAGAGCAAAACGTTTGATACTTTTTTTTCCTTATAGCGGCTGATTCTGCGTGTGATAAATGCAAATGTAAAAACATATCCAATGATTAAGGATATTTTTTGAAAATCTTCCATCCAAATTTGCCATGAGATTCTGGTAGACGTAGACCTATAATTTACTTTACTCATAGATAAAACTTGTCTATGGATGTCTGTACTGTCATACGCATATTGTAAACAAGAACACCCCCTATATTATGCAACGAGTGGCTGGCCAACATTTTTTAATCCAGACCGGTCTAAGGTCATCGTCTTTGAGGTCGTCGGACCCAACTGACCCCAGGAAATACTGGTTTTACCTAATCTAATACTTTTCCTCTGTATCTTATTATTTTTTATGTCCATTATTATTCGTCCATCTTGGAGATCTATTGATAAAGTTATTTAATGTTACCCGTGCTGAATTCGTTTAGCGATGAATGTCCTATGACATCCGTTCCCGGCATTAGATGTATTATAGGTACCAAGAAATATCGATAAAATAAATAATCGACAAAATTAGCTCCGCATTTTTTAGCATAAAGAAGTAATAGAAAAAATATACACTTTTCTAACTATACCTAATAGTATAGTATATATGCGGCGTGTTAAAATAATATAGATTAAACTGTTGTCCTTTATTTTTAGTACCCCGCAAACGATCAAATTGCTTGTCAAATTTTACGTGTTTGTCAAACAGTTTGATAGTGTAAAGCTTTGTTTGAAGCGTTTGTCAAACTACGTGTTTGACCTGTTTGAAGAAAATTTGCATTGGCGTAGCGTTTGACAAACGTGTTTGAACGTGTTCCGCTGTATTTGTCAAACCAGCCTGCCTAGCATACGCCAACTAGCCCAGTAGGGTTAGATTTTTATTGAAATTAATTATAGTCAGAATTTTTTTTTGCACCAGTGTTTAGAGGAGGTCACAAATAGCTTAAATTCGAAAACTCGACCAGCCACGACGTGTGCGTTAGCCGCCATATTGGTTTGAAGGTCCAATCTTTTTTTAGCTATATCTCCTTTATTTTTATTTTTTAAAGAAAACGATAAGGATCAAATTTGTCGAAAATTTGATTTTCTACAACTTTAGTCTTTATAATTTTTATTGTAAAATCAATATTTAAGGATATAACTACAAAAAACAAGTCAAAGTATAATTTCGCCTGTTTGACCTGTATCGCGATTATTGTCAAATACAGAAAAAAAAACAGAAATAAACTTGTAGCTCTTTACATTAACCACAATTAAAATTAAGACTTCGCTGTCTGTCCGTCTGTCTGTATCCAGGCTTCAAGAACGGTGATAGGTAGAGACTTGAAATTTTCAGATATTATGTATTTTGTTTCTCTCTATAACAACAAATACTAAAAAACATATAATATTTAATATTTTATGGGGCTCCCATATAACTAACAGGATTTTAGTGGCCTTTTTTGCTCTTTATCAAAAATAGCAGTGCTAAGACAATTAAAATATGCATAAAATATTTAATTGTATTTGTACTTTAATAATTAATAATAAAACTGAAATAAAATAAATATTTAGGGGGGGCTCCCATACAAAAAGCACAAATTTTTGTCTATCTTTGCCTTATAATGGTACGGAACCCTCATGAGCGAGTCCGACTCGCACTTGGCCATTTTTAAAATAATTATTCAGGTGTAGGTTGTGCCGTAATTGTTAAAAGGTCTAATTCATGATCAGAAATATTCAGTTTTATCCAGTCGCTTGGGTCCCGGTACATTTACCATAGGTGTAGGAGCTTAAATATTGATTTCTAAAAAAAATCATAAGGATAAAATTTGTAGGAAATTTAATGATCTATCACTTACAACTTTGTTTCTACAATTATTTTCGCTAAATTCGATAATAATAATTGACATACAAGCGAAATTATACTTTGACTTGTTTTTTACATTTATCTCCGTAAATATTGATTTTATAATGAAAATTATAAGAACTCAAAATGTAGAAAATTAAATTTGCAACAAATTTAGTTCTTATAATTTTCGTAAAAAAATATAAAATAAAGGAGATATGTCTAAACAAAGATTTGATCTTCAAACCAATATGGCGGCTAACGCACTCGTCGTGGCTGGTCGAGTTTTCGAATTTAAGCTATTTGTGACCTCCTCTAAATACTGGTGCAAATAAATTTCTGACTATAATTAATTTCTGATTCCCATACAAGGCTGAACTGACCCTACTGGGCTAAACGAGATATCTCACTCTCGAGATAATTAAAAACTACTCGTCTCATAATGTCAAAATCTCGACATTATCTCGACAAAACTCTATAAAAAATGTGTTATTTCGATGATAGATCTACGCGAGAAAAAATGTTCGTCATGCTAGGGTCAATAGAGATGAAGATACAAACTATCAAACATCGAGAAAACATGTAGAGTGAGATATCTCGTTGGCGTATGCTAGGCAGGAAGATCTCATGATCTCAAACCGATTCTAGTTGCGGGGTATCAATAATATGATTTTGTTTTTAAGTCTATTTGTGGACTATACTTACGTAATCAAGCCAATCATGGTGAAAGTTCAGAAGGCTTACCTGTATATATTTTTTAGAATTTGTAGAACTCGGATTGGGTTGAGTGCTATTTTTCATTTTGCGTGTGTAAAGAAATGTAATACTAACTAATTACTAGTTTGAACACTAAAGTTTATATACTAAGCTAAGAAAAAAGTTGTTAATACATTTTTTACATGGTAGTATATAGAGTAAAATGGTCTGAAAAATATTTTTATATGGAACTCACCTCTGACTCTATCGATATAGAGCGATATTAGTTTTTCTCGTTTCAACTTTCCAGTTTGTTTTGCGTTCAATCCAAACTCGTGTACCGTATCAATCATTCAATACCATTAAATTTAAATATTTTATAACGATTTTTCCCAGACATGTGTCCTTCCTGGAATTAAACATACTCTTCGGATGTAAATAGCAGAATAGATTAGAAGAGGCTAAAGTTAGACTCTAGAAATATGTACTTAACTTTTGGAGTCAGTCATATTATATAGGTTGAGTATAATATATAACTGTCATACATAGTCATACACATTAGTACTCAGATAAATTTTATTTTGCACAAAAATAAATTTAGAAAAAAAGGAAGAAGACATAACAATATCAAATACAGAAAGGCGGCCTTAACTTAATATAAGTAAGTATAGTTTTTTTTGCAGACAATGTACGAGTATTATTTCCTTTCTATTTAGAGTGTGTTATTCAAATTGACGCTTAAAACATGCATTTCATACTAAAACATGTTCGTCCTTGGCTTCTAATGTAGGGTACATGTCACTTCCATTGAGTAATTAACGTAATTCGGAATAGGTGAGATTAAGTAGGACAAGATGAAGTCATAGTAATACATTGTCTTCTGTCCGTGCTCTTCAAAAGACAGAGTACAGTCAGAAGATATAAAAACTGTATATATTACTGAAATCACCACAGTTAGTCCTGTATCAGACCTATAATATACAAGACCTATAATTCGCAAACAAACACTAAAACTTTCGCATTTAAAATGCGAAAGTGGGCCGGGTACCCTTGGAATTTCTCATACAAACGTAATTCCAAAATCATTTTCTCATACGAAAATATTTACCATGTTTGAGTTATTTTTCAGTTTAAGATAGTAATTACCTAGGTTCCTACACAAAAATTTACTTCAAAATATTTAAACAAAAATTTTTTTTTTGTTTTAATTTTTTTTTAGTAAATTTACTACTAAATATTTAAACACTAAAAAAAAGAGTAAAACACTAAAAAATATATAAATAAATAGTAAATTTACTACAAAATATTTAAATACTAAAAATATTTTTTAGGAACCTAGGTAATTACTATCTTAAACTGAAAAATAACTCAAACATGTTAAATATTTTCGCATGAGAAAAATAAATTAATTAAAAATCAAAAAACCCGACTGCAAAAAATGTTAACTAAAAAGAACGAAACAAGACCTAATTCTGCCGGAGGCATCGAATCCATGTTTTAATTGATACGACTCTTGCTTACGATTTTCATGCCAGGATAAATAGAAGGTTACATAGAAAAATGTAGAAGAAGAAAGTGGATAATAAAATGCAGTCGGAGGCATGTTTAACATTAATTCATAAATCATAAAATATTATGCCTCCGACGGCATTTTATTATCCACTTTCTTCTTCTACATTTTTCTATGTAACCTTCTATTTATCCTGGCATGAAAATCGTAAGCAAGAGTCGTATCAATTAAAACATGGATTCGATGCCTCCGGCAGAATTAGGTCTTGTTTCGTTCTTTTTAGTTAACATTTTTTGCAGTCGGTTTTTTGATTTTTAATTAATTTATTTTATTTGCGACTTTTTAGTTGTAGTCATCTAACCATTTCGACAATCAATCTAATGAAAAATTGAAAAACTACCGTGCTGATATAACCATATATCGTAGGTTCACTTAGAAAAGTGTACCTACAATACGTTATAATAGGTACATAGGTTTGGTACTGTTTTAATGTATGTTTCTAGTTTTAAGTACCAAATCATTGTTTTTTAGGGTTCCGTAGTCAACAAGGAACCCTTATAGTTTCGGTCTGTCCGTCCGTCTGTCTGTCTGTCTGTCCGCGGTTTTGCTCAGAGACTATAGGACCTACAAAGCTGTAATTTGGCATGAATGCACATATTAATAATGGCAACAAAATGGTACATAAAATCTTAAAAAAATATTTTTTTATGGTACCTTCCATACACATCAAGCGGGGATGAAAATTTTTTTTCGCGTCCACCCCATCGTGTGGGGTGTCGTTGGATAGGTTTTTTAAAACTATTATGAGCATTTATAGATCATTTTCCGATTTAGGGATCCGTTTGTGAAATATTAAGTTTTAAAGTGGAAAAAATCGTTAGAGTCCAGTGTCCCCCCCTTCTACCAGCTAAACGGTTGCTTCTGGAAATGTGAACAAATTCACGGGAGTAGGAAATATGCTGAATTTAAAAGGAAAACTATCACGGCTAAGAAGACTTCATAAGTTATTGAGTAATAGTCGATCAACTAAAAAAAATGTATTCGGCGAAGTATAAAGGAACTTAATTTCGTTCAAATTCCTTTGCAAGTAACTCAGATGATGTTGTTAGTACTGTAAAACACGTTGTAAATGTACATTCATTGACCACACAAAAATTAAAAAAAAACCTAGCGGTATTACGGAACCCTTTATTGCGCGTGACCCAACACGCACTTGGCCGGTTTTTTTTAATACTTTGTCATTGAATTTTCATTTTGTGTCAGTAATGTCAGTTAATTTTTATTTAATACATATTGGATTTATCCATGCAGGCGGATTTTGGTTTTTTCTTATTTTATTACTAGCGGTCGGCCGCGGCTCCGCCCGCGTGGATGTCGCCTGTCGGTGAGCTCTGCAAAAAGCATACCCAGGAAAGACTCGGTCAGCAAAATGATTCCCAGGTCAATTCACAAATCTCCGATTCAAATCCAAAACTCCGACACTAACATCGACGACGCAGTCATTATACGCAGGCTGCACCCTGCTTGTTACGAGTAAACTACTATGTATTCTGTGACCCTGCACAGATCGTCTTGCTCCCGCACGCGCACTCGCCTTGGTGACGCCAACTATCGTAATATTTTAATTTCGCCATAATTTCAAAACCAAATATTCAATTTTATTCATTCAAAGACCAAATATTATCTACATAAACTGTACTTAGTAATGGAATAATTTATTTTGATAAGGATTAAAAGAATGAGTAAAATAAACGCGTCTAAATGTAGTCCAAAAAAATTTCAAGATTTTTAAATAAAAAAATGGTTATTGTGCCTCACTCGACATAGATAGGTATAGTGTGTCGCGGACTTTTTTGTAGATATTTGTAAGTTCTACAATTACGAGTACTTAGAATTTTATGATTCTATCTTTTATAGTTTAGGCAGCGTACGTAAAATAAGTAACTTTTCTGGTTGATTTTTTACACCTTGCGTCCGAAGAACCCAAATATCTTGCTGTACCCTATTTTTTTCCCAAATACAATTCAGCCTATGTTCAGCAAAATTATGTAGAATTCCAATGGTAAAAGAATTTTTCAAATCGGTCCAGTAATTTCGGAGCCAAACAAACAAAAAATCAAATCTTTCCTCTTTATAATATTAGTGTATATTTATTGTTCTATTAATATTAAAACTGCAAGTTATGTACATATTTAGAATCAGTGTTTAAAATCCTTTATTTTGATACCCCACTCGATATGCTTGGTAAAATTTTTATTTTTTTACCTCATAATATGGCGTCAAACATCTGCCATTTTGGTTTTTTTATAATGTCATCTATCTAAGAACACTCGGGCTATTAAGACAAATCTAACGATACCTCAAATGTGAAAATCCGTTTAGCCGTTCTGAAGATACGAGGTAATAAAGAATATTACATACATATAGAAGATACGCGCTAAACACATAACCCTCCCGGCAGTCAAGTAAAAATGATTTTGAATTACGTTTGTATGAGAAATTTCAAGGGTACCCGGCCTCTTAAGAGTGTTTGTTACTTCTTCAAATCTCTGGTATGGAGTTAGTTGATTAATTAACACTGTATAGGCTAATTTTTACTGCGGGAAAATATCACAATTTATTTTACCGCAATACCAGTTTGTTACACCGCGGGGCACAGCTAGTTAGAAATAAATTATAATACATTTTTAAAAAGCCCCGTACGAGCACCGGTGATCGCGACAACATTGATAGAAAGGCTAATATTGTGTCTCGTTTTTCCACGATCGAGGGAATTCATATTTTCTAACACAGTCCGACAAATCAAAAAGTCAATAGGTGCTAACCGATACCAATCGACATCCCTAAACTAGGTTACGCGTCCATCAAAATATTAATTGGATTACGAGGATTCCACAGTTTCACAGGTTTCAATTTCGTACAAAATTGGATATCTATGATTGTTACACGGCATGTATCAGCGGCAGAATGTTACGAATCCGATATTCCTTTACACCGGTTTCCATTAAGCACAGGTTACACGTGTAGAAATCCGCACGTTTTAGGGTCAATTCAGACAGCAACGCGACGCGTAGATGTATATTGTATAGGTCTACCAGAATCTGATGATAAAAAGTGAGAAAATAAATTGACTCTAGCAATACCGGGGTAATAGGAATAAAACATTTTCATCCTTTTTTGTTCCTTTAGCGGCTTATTTTGTGTGTGTAACATGCAAATATAAAAATTTATCCAATAGGGACCGTGCAGAAACTATAGAGGGCGTCGTAATTCGACAGCAGCGACACGATGCGAGTAAAAGAAGTAACTTGTGAGTGACTTTGGCTTCGCATTCTCTTTGACCCCGGCTAGTTTATAAGTGATTTTTTATGTTTTAGACTATAAAATGATTTAATACTTACACTCCCAAGTGGCCACATGCGGCCGCGAGAACAACAACAGATTTCCAAGAATCCGCGATCGAAGGATTAAAGTAAAAGACTAGATGACGCCTGCAACTCCGTTGCGCCAAAAATCATTTATCGCGCGAGAACCGTACATTTTCCTGGGATAAAAAGTATCCTATGTCCTTTCCCGGGGCTCAAAGTAAATACATACCAAATTTCAGCAAAATTGGTTCAGCGGTTTGGGCGTGAAGTGCTAACAGACAGACACACTTTCGCATTTATAATAATAAGTATGGATGGGTTTCTACCCGTAAAAAAAGGTCAAAAGCGTGAATAAAAATGTATAAAGCTTATCTAGTTAACTAAGAAAGTATCTGAAAAAATAATTAGTAGCATCCATCAGCATAGAAAGTAAAAACTTGATAAATATTGCAATAAAATAATGAAGATACAAAAAATACTTATAATTACTGAAAATGCTTGTAGATTAATAAAATAAAACAAGTTCACTAAAATAAATGCTTTTATTTCATCAACCTTTTGCGATTCGATCGATTCCATCTCCACAGTCCACACATCTCCACAACTTTTGTCTGTCACTATTTTTAACTAATTTCAGTCTGGTCCTCATCAGTGCAAACAAATAACAAAGACTGCACTATTAATCTTTTTTCTACTTGAAGAATCATCCTTTTGCGAACCAACACTTCAATGACAAGATGGTTCAAGTTCAACATGGCCACATACACACAACAGGCCGGGACACAAGAACACGGCACGGCGCCGTGTCGTGGGAATCTACGACGCGCGTCGTAAAAAACCACGGCACGGCGCCGTACGGCGTCGTACGACGTCGCGTCGTAGAAACTTATCTTGAATTTCTACGTGAGTTTTTACGGCACGACGTCGTACGACGCCGTACGGCGCCGTACTATACGGCACCGTGCCGTGGTTTTTTACGACGCGCGCCGTAAATTCCCACGACACGGCGCCGTACGACGTCGTACGACGTCGTGGCGTGTTTTTGTGTCCTTATAGTGTTACATTTTATTAGTGACTAGCAGGCCCGTCCTGGCTTCGCACATAAGATCGTGGACAAAAGATTTTTGTAGGTAATTAGGTATTGATATGTAATATGTTTAATATTGTAGAACATATTTTTGACTGCAGCAAATGCGACGAAAGACGTTTTATAACCTTCGAACCTGAAGACATTCCAATTTTTTTATCGAATTCCAAAAAATGAGAAGTTTCTGCGAACATTTTTTTTATCTTTGCTTCATCTGCTCGTCTTAGGCTATTTTTTCCAAAAAACTGTGGATCCTCAGAATATTTTTGTACCACGTGTTCACTCCCTTAGCTAACAAATTGCGGATCATGAAATTAGGTTAAGAAAGCAAATTGGAAATTTCGCGCCAATTTTCCTGTTCAAAGAGTGCTTCATTTTTGGACCTACATATTTTTTGGGGTGAAATTAAAGTTTGCACCCCAAATTTTTCATTCCAAAATATATTTTGATAATTTACGTTCCTTGGCGCTACTGAATTAGTTAATTAGATACTTAAGTATTGATTTTTTTTACCTTTTTGGCATCAAAATCTTTTGCAAAATTCAAACACAGGGCTCTCGCCATGTTCTAATAGGTGTTATCTATCTTTGAACCATAATATGAATATGTACATCTTAAAACCTATTAAAATACGTAGCACATCCATCGTGGGTATCGCAGACACAATAGATTTTCAATTGTTATGCGGCAGCCGGCTGCCGCTTGGGGATTGATGGGTTTAAAAAACTTATGAAACCATAATATTCCCCTTCAATTTACCTTAAAACTAAACTGGTTTCCTTGATTTATCCCAAAACTAAACAACCTCTACCTTGCAGACCATCGTTCTGGGAGCAGCGGACTCGTCTGGAGAAGCGGCTGCTGTTGGCAGTGGGAGTGCTGGCGATCCTGGCTATTGCCTTCCTCGCAGCCTTCCTAGCTACAGCGCTGCTAAAGAACTCCGTCGATGTCACTGGTAAGTCTTATCAGAATACCAGCTGTTTTATCTCTGGGATCTGAATGATCAGTTAACCTATAGGACCTTTGTATAGCTCCATCGATGCCAGTGGTAAGTCTTACCAGCTGTTGTTTTATCTCTGGGATCTAAATGATCAGTTATTTTATGTGCGTTTAAAAGAGATTTATAAGGATCACTCACAAGATCCAAAAGCAGCTAAAATAAGTGACTGCAGACCATTCTGTCGAGTCTATGGTTTCTGCGCTATCTTTCTCTAATAGTCTCTACTATACTCATCTCGCTCATGATTACTTCACTTACACCCATGAGCGGAAGGCTTAAGCTCTTCCTAGGTTCCCTGGGACTCTTGGGACATTGCTACCAAAATAATTTTATCCAAACTGCCTTGAGCTATCGAGTATCGACAACACCAAAGGCTCGACCGGCCTGCACTCTCTCGATTGCCAATCAAAGCTCTACCCACTAAGCCACAGACGAATAGAGAAGTTATCATTTGTTAGAGGTAGTCCGTAGTCTTAACCTTATAATAAACTATTAAACTTGGTTCATTGTTTTTGATTATCGCGAACAAATTCGTGAGTGTACAATGCGCAACATTAGAATACAAAGAGAGTGAAACTGACACAGTCACGCGAACAAAGACACGTTCGTATGTCATTTGTATGCTGTAGGTATGATTATACACGACCCTTATCACGAAGCCATAAGGACCAATATCATAGAGGCAAATTATTAACCTATCTCAAAGTTCATTAAGACGTGTATTACAGCTGATGCAAGGCGTGAACAAGATGTTAATTATATAGGTAGGAATTAACGCAAAAGGTCAATTCAGACCGCAACGCGACGCATAGATGCATTTCTGTATTTAGAAATGCATCTACGCGTCGCGTTGCGGTTTGAATTGACCCTAAGGTCTGTTCATACTGAGACGCAACGGTGACTGAAGATGCTTTGATAATTCAAATTGCATCTTGCAACGCAGCCTGCTGTGTATATTACATGGTCATCGCATATCTTAGTAATAATACTTATAGTTAATAAGACAAAGTGGTAGGTATGGTAAAAGCATTTGCCAATGAGATTGCTAGATCAACGCATCGACCAAAAGCTAGAAACTTGAAATTTCGCTTTCAAAGTCCACTTAGAACACTGTACTTATTACCTCAGTGGCTTAGAAAGGATATTTTAGAAATTATGGGATCAAATTTCAATGCCAGGAATTTTCATGCTGACGGAACGTTGAGAACAAATAGAAAATTTCATCGATCGATGCCTACTTATTAGTTATTTCATAAAAAGGCTAGTCCACTGACTGACCCAGGACAAGAATATTACTTCCAATAACAAGAATTGTACAGTTGACCTCTGAGAGAACAAGGTAAAAGATGTTTATGTGGTTGCCCTTTCTCCACGGTCACACAAAATTATCAAAATAAAGACGAACGTGAAAAACAGAACATTAAATATATCAATTCTTTATTCTTGTAATAAATAATTAAAGTAGTCTTACATTCCTTACTGATTGTGAAAGTGCGTTTGCCTGTCTGTTTGTCTGTTTCTCTTGATGCTTTAACAGCTGAAGCGTTTTCTCGATAGCTATGAAAAAATCTGCGTTACTAAGATTCACAATTTGGTCTGAGGATACCTTGAGTCCTGAGAAAGGACACAATATATTTAGTTTTAAAATAAAATTATGGTTCCTTCGCAATGGTTCTCTAATTCCGTTTAACATCTGCTGAAACTTTATTGTTTTAAACACGGTTAGAAATTTGGTAAGGTACCTAGTACAAATTTAAAGATTATAAAATACCTTTTAGTAATTTGGCCATGGTTTTAACTATTCGATCACGAATATTGTTTTGCAAGCTCATGAGAAACATGCAAACAATATTTTTGCAATAGGTACATCGAATCCCAAATTTGGGATTAATTATCCTCATCAAAATGATTATCAGATTATAAACCTCATGTATGACAAAAAGTTTCCAGCCGTAGACTACACAATGATTAGACATGGCCAAATTGTAATTTGGTGGAACGAAATTAAAGAAATATCAGCTGTTTATTTTATTATTTATAGCTAAGTGACCTAGTGGTGAACAGGTAGAGCTTGCATTTGTACTTGAGAGGGTGTAGATAGGTAGGTATCCAGGTGGTAGTATCTACCAATGAGCCTTTTAAGACCTTAAGTTTGCGCTTGTACGGTGAAGGAAAACATTGTGAGTAAACCTGCAGATGGCTGGCTCCATAGTCCATAATATTAACCAGTCCCTCCTCTGTTTTTCGCATTTCTATTGGAATAATATTAATCTGTATAGCAAAACACAACTTATCCATGAAAATTGTATGTCGTGCCGCATCTATTTTTTATCTTCATCTTCGTCATCTTCGTCGCTATAAGTCTATATTGTTTTTTCTGTAATATCATAGGAATCATCACGTCATCCATATGTTCATGACCTTAACAGGTGAAATAAAAATTTACCTGTACTTTTATGCGATGACTAGGATTCAATACATCAACATTATCATTTATAGTTCTAAGTGTCTAAACACACTATGCCGAAGTTACGCGGCGTAATTTCCGTGGCCGAAATTACGTTCCGCCGCATCCGTCTGATACGACACACTATAAATTACGCGAAGAGCCGAAATTACGCGGCGGAATATTAGTATTAGCGGCGGAATTTAGAATATTAGTAGCATCAAAAGTTTGTGGAAGTTGATATCAGATGGCAAAATGTAGTCATCATGACATTTCGGCGACAATCAAACCGAATTTCCGTCGCGTATAATGTGTTGCTATACAAAACATTACCGCCGAATCGTTGCCGAACTTTACGTTTGACTCGGCTCGACGGAAGTTCGGCTCGCGACGGAATTTAGGCATAGTGTGTTGTCCGTCGCGTTCAGTCCGTATTTGTATGCGTTTGAAACGCGGCGGAATTTACGTCGGCGTAATTCGGCCTAGTGTGTTAAGACACTTATATTTTAGAGAGAAAAGGTGCATTGCATTGGCTCCGTAATTTAGGGACCAATTGTGATGAAATTTGGCACAGTGGTATAGGCGCGCTTCACCCAGGGTGTACGATCGATTTTTGGATGGGGTTTTTGTCCACTTACTAATTGATTTTATCATTTTTAAGACCCCATGCTATGTATGTTGTTGTTGAAGTTGATTCCTAGGCAGATCAGGCAGATGGGGGACCTACGTAGTTTGGTCGCGTTACGTCAAACCTAGCCGACAGATCACAATAATAATTATTACATTAAATTGGCATGACGTAATGGTATATGGTATAATATGGTCTGTCAACTGCCTAGGAATCAATTTCCTCGATGGTACATTCTATGTATCCCCCCATTTTCCGATATAAAAGAAGACATAATGTGGTTTCCGGTAGGCGGCACCTTGGTCTCGTCACCGGACACCATTTTAGCCAATTAATCAACGTGCACTATACTTTGTTTTGATTGCCTCACACAAGCCTTATGTAACTAACAAGCTACACGTAATATATGACCCGGAACACCTCCCTGACATATTAGCATCCACAATGCACATGGACATTTGCCCTGCTTTCGTTATGTAACTGTAGCATGGGATCCTACGATTATAGAAACACCTTTATCTTTATAATCAATTAATAATATTCCATCTGAGTCCCAAAAGACCATTGCCATGAGTTTCCCAGCTTCCCAGCGATTTCAAAGGACTCTCTTCCTTGTTTAAATAAACTATGCCACTTGTAAACCATGGTTTTTCCTGAACAAGAGTCCCGTAAACCGATGACATCTCATTTATTATGGTCGCAACTGATTTTCCTTGCTTGGTAAGGAACTTTATAACGGCAGGAACTTCGATTTTGTCCATATTTCACTTGTCTCTCCCGATTATGTTGCTTGTTTGACGATAACTCAAAGACTAATTGCCTAATGATAATAAAACCTCGTATTAATATTGTAACGGTTAAGGGACTCGTTAATAGTAAGTCTTACTAATAATGAGTCCCTTAACCGTTACAGGTCTAATGAGCCTTGTCACCTCCCTCTAACCCTCTCATTCCGCGAACTTAGTGAACTTAAAAATGCGCCCTCGTACCAGCTTCTAGCTATAAACATAGGGCACCGGGAGAGCACCTATCTATTCTTAAACGTTTGGTCGATTTTTGAGTCTTTAGCTTGGCTTAGTAAAGTTAATCGCTGATTAAATCTCTCTCGTTTGTCTTATTAGTAGAAGGTATAATGAGTTTTAGACGAAATATGCCTGTTTATGGCACTTTTGTTATTGAAAATTTATGATAGAACGTCCAGGGTGGTCTACTTCGTTCTTTACTTGTTAACTACATAGCGAGTACTGACAAAAACTTGCACTAAGGAAATGGCTAATAGTACGGGAGCCCTAGAACTATTTTTTTTGTGATTACTAACAAGCTAATATTTTGTGAGTAGCTACATTTTGATAAGACGAACAACATTTTTATTTTCGATAAATCTCGAAAGTGGTAGCTAACAGAGATAGAAAGGATTTCATATTTTGACTTGATAGTCCTAAAATATGGATTGTTTTATTTGTAGGACAAGGTTACTTCTAAATTATATAACTATTAACCTACCAATATACAAAAAATCTGCTGGTTAGGGTTCCGTTTGAGGGTTCTGTAAGCAACAAAACTTGGTTGACTACTGTACCCTAAAACGGAACCCTAACCAGCAGATTTTTTGTATATTGGTAGGTTAATAGTTACATAATTTAAGAGTAACCTTGTCCTACAAATAAAACAATCCATATTTTAGGACCATCAAGTCAAAGTATGAAATCCTTTCTATCTCTGTTAGCTACCACTTTCGAGATTTTTCGAAAATAAAAATGTTGTTCGTCTAGGGCTCCCTCACTATAATAAAGCTCAAGTAGCAGCATATTGGTGCTGATAACTGATAGCACCAGATATAATAGTACGATTCAACGATAAGTCGACCTTATTCCTGTATAGTGTATAGCGATAAAATTTCAAGTAGCACACCGCCTTGTCGGCGATCGTACTTATAAGTTAGCGATAGCGGCCGGTAAATAATTTAATATAGGCACAGAATACATATTAGTAATATAGGTAAGAAAGAAAGAAGAAAAACACCCTTACAGCATTTTTACAAGGGTTGCAATCTGACCATGATACTGGTCAGCTTAAAAATTAATCAAAAATCAAAAAACCCGACTGCAAAAAATGTTAACTAAAAAGAACGAAACAAGACCTAATTCTGCCGGAGGCATCGAATCCATGTTTTAATTGATACGACTCTTGCTTACGATTTTCATGCCAGGATAAATAGAAGGTTACATAGAAAAATGTAGAAGAAGAAAGTGGATAATAAAATGCAATCGGAGGCATAATATTTTATGATTTATGAATTAATGTTAAACTTTGTGCGACATGCCTCCGACTGCATTTTATTATCCACTTTCTTCTTCTACATTTTTCTATGTAACCTTCTATTTATCCTGGCATGAAACTCGTAAGCAAGAGTCGTATCAATTAAAACATGGATTCGATGCCTCCGGCAGAATTAGGTCTTGTTTCGTTCTTTTTAGTTAACATTTTTTGCAGTCGGGTTTATTGATTTTTAATTAATTTATTTTATTTGCGACTTTTTAGTTGTAGTCATCTAACCATTTCGACAATCAATCTAATAAAAAATTGAAAAACTACCGTGCTGATATAACCATATTATATCGTAGGTACACTTAGAAAAGTGTACCTACAATACGTTATAATAGGTACATAGGTTTGGTACTGTTTCAATGTATGTTTCTAGTTTTAAGTACCAAATCATTGTTTTTTTTAATACGTTGTCCATGAACGCAGAAAAAAAGGCGGACGGAGTCTTGTTATATACAAAACTGTGTTTTCACTTTTCTTCAGAGTCGGCCACGCACACATTCTGACGCCTGTCAAATGGTATGGACTATCGCAAGAATGTGTGCGTGCGGACCGTGTACATACAGCCAGCTGGCGGACTCTGAACGACACAGTTTTGTGTATGGTGGGACTCCGTCCGCCTTTTTTTATACGTCCATGACTTTGTCATTGAATTTTCATCTCGTTTCAGTAATGTCAGTTAATTAATATTGGATTTATCCATGCAGGCGGATTTTGGTTTTTTTCTTATTTTATTACTAGCGGTCGGCTGCGGCTCCGCCCGCGTGGATGTCGGTGAGCTCTGCAAAAAGCATAGGTACCCAGGAAAGACTCGGTCAGCAAAATGATTCCCAGGTCAATTCACAGACTCCGACATTGACATCGACGACGCACTCATTATACGCAGGCTGCACCCTGCACAGATTGTCTTCCTCCCGCACGCGCACCCGCCTTGGTGACGCCAATCTATCGTAATATTTTAATTTCGCCATAATTTCAAAACCAAATGTCCAATTTTATTCATTCAAAGATCAAATATTATCTACATAAACTGTACTTAGTAATGGAATAATTTATTTTGATAAGGTTTAAAAGAATGAGTAAAATAAACGCGTTTAAATGTAGTCCAAAAGAAATTCAAGATTTTTAAATAAAAAAATGGTTATTGTGCCTCACTCGACAGATTTTTAAATAAAAAAATGATTATTGTGCCTCACTCGACATAAATAGGTATAGTGTGTCGCGGACTTTTTTGTAGATATTTGTAAGTTCTACAATTACTTAGAATTTTATGATTCTATCTTTTATAGTTTAGGCAGCGTACGTAAAATTAGTAACTTTTCTGGTTGATTTTTTACACCTTGCGTCCGAAGAACCCAAATATCTTGCGGTACCCTATTTTTTTCCAAAATACAATTCAGCCTATGTTCAGCAAAATAATGTAGAATTCCAATGGTAAAAGAATTCTTCAAATCGGTCCAGTAGTTTCGGAGCCAAACAAACAAAAAATCAAATCTTTCCTCTTTATAATATTAGTGTAGATTTATTGTTCTATTTAATATTAAAACTGAAAGTTATATACATATTTAGAATCAGTGTTTAAAATCCTTTATTTTGATACCCCACTCGATATGCTTGGTAGAATTTTTATTTTTTTTACCTCACAATATGGCGTCAAACATCTGCCATTTTGAGTTTTTTTTAATGTCACCTATCTAGGAACACTAGGGCTATTAAGACAAATCTAACTATACCTCAAATGTGAAAATCCGTTTAGCCGTTCTGAAGATACGAGGTAATAAAGAATATTACATATATAGAAGATACGCGCTAAACACATAACCCTCCCGGCAGTCGGGTAAAAATAGAGGTTCGTACACACAATAAGGCTATAAGTACCGCAAGTTAGAAACTGTAAAGTGTAAGCTATGGATCACTAATTCATAAAAATCTATCTGCGGCACTCAGAGATTTATTAATATTATTTAAATGAAGATTTTGACATTTATGCCATTAGGCCATTACACAAATTATTATCTGTCAAACTCTGCAAGTTTTTAATCATCGTTAAAATATGTCTCTGAGTGCCGCATAAACTTTACCAACCTACTCTGTTTATTGCAATAAAGATACTATAGTTGTCCACGTGAAAGAGTTGTATGTACTCGTAGCAACAAATTAAAATACATAATAAGTAAACGAGTGAAGGAAAAAGATGACTTCATCTGCAATTAATAATTGTAAACCTACTCAAATGTGACAATAAAATTATTATTTTAAACATACATAAATACATAACCGCAGAATCAATTGATGGTATTCGTGCTAACGTAATAATATTATTGTAACAAACTTGCCGTCGAGGAAAAACATTGTAAAATCCCACTTCTTGCCATTTTTGTGGTTTCGCAAGTCTGCTCCTGGCTTTATTTGAATTATTCATCATTAATGCAATTTGTTTCAAAAATTATCATTTAAATATTGTTTGAATTTTCCAATTCGGAAACTTTGTAATTTGTTTATCCGTATTTTGTTACATGATTTGTTTTGCATAGTTTTCAGTGTTTTTTTGTTTGTAATATTTCTATATAAACTTTTCTAATAGTTTTATTGCGTTTTGTTTATATTTATGTATATTGATTAATAGTCTATAAGTCATGGCATGAGTATTTTCTGAGGCTGTATGCCTATGACTATTTAATGTATGATTTGTATGAACAGGGCCGATTTCTCTCTCGGAAAAAACTCGCCCAGGGTGCTGGTAGTGCTTACCAGCACCCTGGGCGAGTTTTTTTCGGCACCCAGGGCGCTGGTAGTAGTAAAACCGGCCCTGGTGCTGATAGTGTTGAAAAAATTTGGTGCCCCTTTTGTATGCCTTCAGCGCCCCTATTTATTCGGCGCCCTGGGCGGTCCCCCAGCGTCGCCGCCTCCCTAACGCCGCCACTGTGTACGTACATCTTAAAGCATAGTGACCCTTACCCTAACACTGAGCTCATGATACATCTTCAATTCAGTTTATAGTTCTTCTATCTCCAAGTTACCATGAAAATGATCTCTATGACGTCCGCATAAGGTCCTGTACATCAACTCTGAACTATAGAGGAAGAGCCGGTAAAAAACCTAGGTCGTGTTGTGCGGAGCGTGTAAGACCTTGCGTCAGATGCGTCACGCGACAATGAACCTTAATATTTAAGTAATAGGCCGCACGCAATTTTAAGATTCTTCGGCAGAAATGGAAGGGGAAAGTGCAAAGATTTTAGGTCTCTGTGGTGAGACGGGTATGTGGAACTGGCAGCTAATCAACATATTAAAACCACCAGCGATTTGCTATCAATCGCATACCGGAGGGGTGTCCTGAATCTGTCAAACGCAGGAGTCAGGACTCCCTCCATGACCGGCCTGTCTACCTCATAAGGGCCCGGACTTTCACCAAAGAAAGGAAACGCTTCGGAAAATTAAAGCGTTCCAAATATTGGTAGAGTACTACATTTATGCTGTACATGGCTTATGCTACTAGTAGATCGCAATCAGACGGTGACACGCTATTGGTTGATATTGTACCTACACGTGCGGCTGCCCCCTCCAGTTTCTCCGATGGACTCCAATGGACCATAAAGCTTAGAACAAATCTACGCGTCAGTGACGGAGCGTCAGGTTAAGCCTCAGCTTAAAGTTGTCTACGGCCTACACATTCGGTAGTGACGGGAATCGCTTCCGTCATATTCAAAAACTATTTTGCCATGATCACTAGCCCATGTCGTTGCGAGAGACTTTCGGCATATAATAGAAATTGTTGCAATTATTATTGAATAGACATAAAAGGATTGTATTACAAACTGTACTAAATACAATAAATTCTTTGTGTCATAACTTATTATAAAGAACTAGATGTTACTCGCTAGCTTGTTCACCCAGACATAAAATCAATTAGGTATTGCGTGCGAATCGTGGTAAAAAAAAATTCCGGGTCAAATTTCATCCATTGGTTTAGCGAGTAATTGGTGTGAAGAGATTGCAAACAGATCAACCTTAAAGTACAAAAGATTTTACATAAAATTAAACTTTATGATTGTCTGATCCTAAATCATCCAAAACAATTTTAGCTTGACGCTCGGACTCCCGAGATCACATTAATGGTTTTCGTCATTGGTTATCTGCTATCCATCCTGGATTACAGGAGTTGCAGTGATGGAAAAGTTTTTTCACGCATAGTCTACGGCCATTGAACAAAAATATCTTTAGGATCTCAATTCTAAAGCAATAAGTGTTTAAAAGTGAAAATGTGTTTGTTACAACAGTAAACGTGTGCGCTCTCACAACACAATATAACTTGTGTAAATAGTTCAAGTTCAATACGTGCTTCTGTTTTATTAGCTTGACTTTTCCACTTCGTAAATAGTTCTCGATCGTTTTAAGTTGACGGTAAACGAATAGATTGCCTGAAGAAGGCGAAACGCAGCTGCCGTGGCGATTTTCGGTGAGGTCTTGGTTCACTCCCTCCTGGAGCACGCCTACTCACAAAGACTTCTATTTAAAAATAGAATTCTTTGCCTACTCATCAAATCCCATACATTTTGTTTTTGTAGTGTTGTGTCGGTGATGATGATGATGATGATGATGTCGGTGCGATTCTGATAACTGCAATGTCGCTTCTATCGTAGGCTTGTGTCGCGTGCATGTCTCCCAAGCCTGTGATCCAAGCAATATTCGACATAATATGAGATCGGATCCTTGTATTGTCTTCACAACGGGAACAGACAAAAGGTTATGAGATACAAATCAATAATTATTAGGTATTATAGGCAGTCATACTATTAGGTATTACTTTGTATTAAAGATATTTGTTTCAAGTGCCAATAAAATGCCAATAAAAGGATTTTCTGTAGTCTCAACACTTGAAGTAACAGTGATTGGGTGCTTACCAGCCCTTATAAATGTACCGTATAGGCTGCGGCCTAGTCCTATGGGAGCGGTTGATTTCGTACATGGGGCAGCGGAAATAAGGCCACTGCCTACAGGCTACACCCATAAAAATATTAATCCAGCACTATGGTTTTTACCATAATATCATGTCCTACGTATACCTAGATGCATATTGCATATATATTGCATTATAGCAATTATTTATGATTGCTTATTGTTCGCAGACATGCCTCAAACCAGCGAGCTGAGACTGACGCCGTCCCCGCCTGTCATCATATCCAAGGACAAACACAGCCCACAAGCTATATGCACCGCGCCCGGATGCGTTCATACCGGTGAGCATTAGCGTATGATCATTTCCAAGGGGTCTTCCCTGGAGTTTATATAAGCCGTATAGGCCTAGAGGTGGCAGCGTCCTAGGAGACTCATAATTATTTCCCTCACTACCGTGGTCTGGCTCCAAGATGCATCCAGTGAAGTCTTTAAAGCCCAATAATCCTAGCTAGGGCCCTATAACTGGCTTTGACGCTAGGAATAGCCTTCTCCTACTTACTCCTCTCTGTCGGGAAGTGATAGTTTACCATGGACCTCCAGAATATTACAATCGTATTTTTACCTTTTTAACGTTTGAAAGAGAGAATGCTCTCATAGAAGAAAAGCGTTGTTTTGCAAATGCAACGACTAAACATGACTAAACGTCCAGAAAATAACTAACTCTTTTGTTCCAGCATCCAAACTTCTCGCCAACATGGACACCAAAGTGGACCCGTGCGATGACTTCTACGACTTCGCCTGTGGAACCTTCGTGAAGAACACCCGTATACCTGACGACAAGACTTCCGTGAACACCTTCTCCATCATCACCGATCAGCTCCAGGAGCAGATAAGGACGCTACTGGATGAACCCATCACGCCAAATGAGCCGAGACCCTTCGTTCTCGCGAAAACTCTCTACCAGGCTTGCATGAACAGAAGTAAGTTTTTTAGTATGTACAATCGAGGAAATTGATTCCTAGGCAGTTGACAGACCAACGTCATTTGGTCGGGTCATGTCAATTTCATGTTAATTGTGATCTGTCAGTTGGGTTGGACGCGCGACCAAACTACGCAGGGCCCCATCTACCTTGGAATCAACTTCTCCGATAGTACATTGTACGCCTATTGTCGTACATATTGCCTTGATTTACGTTGGGCTTGGACAATCACAAGACTATTACAGAATGCGCCTTGATCGCTACTATTGCATGGATTCATAAATAAGTTTCAGCGGTTTTGTGGTGTAATTGTGTTAAGTTTTAATTAAAAGTATGAAATTAAATACCATCTCAAAGTGAGACCATAATATAAGACATGTACGACTATTAACTATAACTTCATAACATGTTTGAATGTCGTTAAAAACGGCTACTGAATTCCTACGGCCTCTAGTCTAGGAGCAAATTAATATAAATTTTTGTGACTTGCTGCAAATTTCGGACCTTACATAAAGAGATTGCAATCCGGTGTCATTTTCATATCCGGACCGGATTTTTATGTGTGTGCAATACACAAGAGCACTCTGGTTTCAATGAAACCAGGCCAGGTACGCAGGAGTTATTTTATAGTGCCCAAGTGTGTGCGCAATATACAAGAGCACTCTGGTTTCAATGAAACCAGGCCAGTTAAGCAGGAGTAGTTTTATAGTGCCCAAGTGTGTGCGCAATACACAAGAGCACTCTGGTTTCAACGAAACCAGGCAAGTTAAGCAGGAGTAATTTTATAGTGCCCAAGTGTGTGCGCAATACACAAGAGCACTATTCTTTACTCTCATAACCCAATGGTGCGGAAGACCGACATGACTGGCCGCTGGCGAGAGATCAGGTGCAGGACCGACTTACACGCGCACACTGAGCGTTTTCGGTCTTTGAGCGTAACACATATAATAAAATCGTAGAGGTAAAATTTTTGTACACTGAAAATAAACTTGAAAAAACGAGTCAGGGGCATGTTAGAAGTGTAACAGAACACATCTTAACTGTTTTTGAAATTTTTGTTTCTCTGTCTGTTTGTCTGTTTGTCTCTTTGTTTGTACAGGCTAATCTCTGAATCCGCTGGACCGTTTCAATGAAATTTGGTATGGTTATACCTTACATCCATATCTTAGATACTTTTTTTAACCGACTTTCAAAAAAGGAGGAGTTAATGTTTACTTTTCTGTTTGTGGTCAGATTTTCAAAATTCTTTTTTTGTTGTATAGGTTGTTAACCCGAATTTGATACCATGTTTACAAAAACGGTGACTTGATAATGAGTTTCTCGGCATCCTCGAGGTATCGACGGAATTCCTTTACAACAAAAACATTACAGTAATTTTCACTTTTTTTAAGTAAGATTAACAGAATATGCTTAAAAAATCGGCCAAGTGCGAGTCAGACTCGCGCACGAAGGGTTCCGTACCGTTATTGAGCGAAAGTTGGCAAAAAAATGTGTTTTTTGTATCGGAGCCCCCATTAAATATTTATTTTATTTTAATTTTTTTAATAATTATAAAAGAACAAATATAATTAAGAATTTTGTGAGTATTTCAAGTGCCAAGCTGTTGTCAATATTGGTTACGAGCAAAAAAGGCCAAAAAAATACGTTTGTTGTATGGGAACCTCCCTCAAATATTTATTTTATTTCGTTTTTAGTATTTGTCGTTATAGCCGCAACAGAAATACATAATCTGTGAAAATTTCAGAAGTCAAGCTATAGCGGTTCGTGAGTTATAACCAAAAAATTCTATTTAAATAGAAGTTTCAATAGAAGTTTTTGGTTACAGCCTGGAGGCGTACAGACAGACGGACAGATGGACAGACATCGAAGTCTCAGTAATAGGGTCCCGTTTTTACCCTTTGGGTACGGAACCTTAACAAAAAGTAATTTTGCACCAAGGCATATCCCAGGGCGTAGGGCTTCCGAAGGTTCCGTTGCTGAACGGAACTCCTGATTCCTTATAAATAATATAATAACAAGTAGGAGTTTCAGCGTTGTTTAAAATACTGTAAGCACATGTCACTACGTCAATTATTATATTAATCATCATGGTCACCACCATCATTACACCATCCACAATCACTATAATGTAGTTTTAAGTAGCGCATGTAATGTCGAGATGATAAGTTTCAGGTGTTGGGTAATCCTGGATGGATAAGGACTAATATTTTTCAAATTGTCATTTTATAGATAGCTATTCATATAAGTAGTTAATTATTTATTAGACTTACGTATAGATATATGATGAATTTTAGGGAAGCATCACGATTCCTAACCAACAAGTAAACCACAATAAAACAACTTCAAGCGTTATTTTATTCTGGTTTAATTGTTAGTCAGGAATATGAGATTAAGAGGTAGGTTAAAGAGGGATAGATGCCTACATGCAATATCCTGTCTTCTGTCGTCTATCGTCCCCTGTCCTGTGGTCTCTATCCCCTATCCACGCCAAGTGGTCTTCGAAGAAAGGATTTTTCAAAACGGAATCTGTGGTTCAAGCCCCGCCGACGACAGTTACAGCTTAAGAGCTTTCAATGTTCCTGGGTCTTTGATGTTAATTAAAAATTTCGTGTGTAATATAATATTAATCCTTATCCACACACACATCCACATTACAATAACATACATTCACGCGGACGAAGTTGCGGGCAACAGCTAGTGTTTATTATACAATTAAAATGTTGTTCCATTCAATTTGTATATTTTATAACTTTAAACTAAATTGCTAATTATATTTCTAAAATCTAACTGTAATCAAGTATACGCCAATTATATGGTTATAAAGCAGCCTAACTGCCGTCTTATTCACAGGATAAAGTTGATAATACAATTAGGTTTATTAGTGGCTTTCCGAGACCTACGTTGTTTAGGTTTATTAGCCGCTCAGACAATACCTAGGCTGCTCCAGTTTAGACTCGTGTCAAAGTTACACTCATATTCAATTAGTGTTTTAGCCGTAGCGTAGAGAATGTTAGTTTATTGGGGTTCAAACTGTAACTGCTAAATGCTACTTTAATACAATCTCAAAACAATCCGACCAAACTATGAAATACATCTATGAATAGATAGATGGCGGATCTACGTAATTTTGTCGGATCTACTATCTACGTAAGTTTGTTACAAGGAACAAACGATTAAAACTATAAACCACATTAGTTTATGGCATTTAAATTAAAAATTAGGAAGAACTATCTATAGATTATCCAATATCCAGGCAAAAATAACTAGGCCCCATGTACTTAATTCGATGTTCACTCAGTTGTCATTGCTCATTAGGGACCATCCATAAAGTGTGTCATACCTAGAGTTGTGAGTTATGACATGGTGTGACAAGGAGGGTTCTAAGTTTTGTGACGTCACATTTTAAAATTATTCAATTGAATAGCGTTTATAATATTGAGGTGGTTTTAATTTCTAGATCTAAAATTGTTTTGTGACGTCACATTAGGGAACAACAAAACAAATGTGACCATCTGTGACAAGGGAGGAGGAGGGATCCAAAAATCATGAAAATCGTGTGACGTTCTTTATGGTACGTGATGGTCCCAGACGTATGTCGAATTCAAGCTACGAGAATTGGGCTCCTGTAGCTCTACCATGAGTTTAAAGCTATAATAGTATTTATCGATAGGTACCTACGTAAATTTTTAGTATGGCGATAGTAGTTCCGCAAGTGACCGCTAGAGGCGCTGTAAAATTTGACATACTAAAAATTTACGTAGTCGGTATCGAGTAGGTATCGATAAAAATTAAAAAATATAACTTTAAACCACGGGCGTATATATAGCTTTGATAAGGGGGATCCCTAACGTAAAAAAAGCGGCCAAGTGCGAGTTGGAATCGCCCATGAAGGGTTCCGCAGCAGCAAATAGGCAACGTGTTTAGGAAATCAAAAATAGAGCTACTGAAGCTACGAAATAGCTATTACAGTGAAAGTAAACGCTTCCGATGTTTACACAATCGTGACGCAAACATCACTGTAACAAGATAATTACTTCATTGTGAACTGTAATTCATACTTATTCTGTAACGTAACTTATTATCTACTTTAATTCATTTTGAACTAAATATAAACAAATGGCCATAATACTAGTACTAATTTAAATACCAGAATTAACTGGCAACCGCGCAATAAATTAATTTATACGTTAAGTACCTACTTACTTTAATCGATTTTAGACTACTTACTTATAAATAGGTAGGTACTAGGTACTTTTACATCAAAATAATAATTGAAATGAAGTATAGGTTAGAAGGGCAGGTAACAGATTAGTAATATATCACGTATTGCAATCTAGTCCCAGGGGTAGTTGAAAATATTAGTTTTGCCTATAATAATCCTACAAAGATGTTAAGAAATTAAAACTAACTCCACCATACTGTGTTACTCTAGAGACAGCAGCTTTAGTCGTTAACTCGTGCGGTATACAGCATACGGGGAGCCTGTGACAACTAATGGCGCATTTTGATTGGTCGAGGCATGCGTTTCAGAAATCTCCCGCACCCCGCATGCGGTCCCTATCGATCAATAAAAATGCGCCCTTAGTCGTTAACTCGTGCGGTATACAGCATACGGGGAGTCTATGACAACTAATGGCGCATTTTATATGGTCGTGGCATGCATTGTAGAAATCTCTCGCATGCGGCCTCGACCAGTGAAAATGCGCCATTACGAACATTGTGAATCTTCATTATAATATTGTATTAAGTATGTACCGGCTACCGCGTATAAATTAATAATTAAATATAAACGAAAATATGTCCCTGAAAAAGTTTAAAGGGATAAATATAGGTATTCAATAAGCCAGCAACAAAAGGCTTTTACATAATGAAGACAATGTTGTTGGCGAGCGTCCAAAACAAGTGAACTGTAAATAAACACTGAATAAACCATAAGATAACGTTGACGCATCCGATTATGAACGACAGCGACATATTCAATATTCATCCCTTAAAAACTATTAATACACGTTAAAAAAATCATAATAAACGCGACGCGTAGATGCATTTCTAAATTTGTATGGATTTGACAGATTTGCAAGACGTTTCACGCAATTGAAATCTGTCAATTCAGTACTTTAGAAATGCATCTACGCTTCGCGTTGCGGTCTGAATTGACCCTAACTTGTAACTAATTTCGACTCCTCTGATATGTATCTCCTATTTACAGCTGCCATCGAGGAGCGAGGTACCAAGCCTCTTTTGGACATGCTGAACCGTCTTGGCGGGTGGCCGGTGCTGGAGGGGACGAATTGGAACGAGAACGACTTCACGTGGGACGAATCGGTCTACCGGTTCCGCCTCGCGGGTTACTCCGTCGACTACTTCTTTGACTTCTCCATCAGTGTTGATGTTAAGAACTCGACGAAGAGGATTATTGATGTAAGGATCAATTCACACATTTTCAGATACATTTCTATTGACAGATTTCGTGAGCGTGAGACGTCTCGCAAATCTGTCAAATTCATACAAATTTAGAAATGTATTTTCGCGTCGCGTAGCGGTCTGAATTGAGCCTAGGAATTGTAGCAGTAGTTGCATCTTTATTTTCTACATAGATCTTTTTCAAGAAGCAATTGAAGTGATTATATCTACGTTGTTACGAAAAAAACCTAATTATAAAAAGATTTGCACAGACGCTTTGTCCCTGTCTGATACGTTACAAAAGTGTCCTCACAGGCTAAAAGTCTTTTATCACGCCTTGTCAACACAGTATTTATACTTACTACAAATCCTATCAAAATTGGTTAAATTAATAACATTAATGCAAAATAAAATCTTTCGGGTAAGGTTTAACTGAAGTCATCGTTCTTAGTGAATGTTGACATGCGTTCACCTTACCGTCCTTACCTCGTCCTTTCTATTATTCTAGTGTGATGTCCTACATGACTTTGTGAAGATTCATACTAAGCAAATATTTGACTGTGACTAAGTTTTTGTTATTTGTAAATTCCATAAAACAGCACATTTTTTTCACGAAACGCAGTATCTCTTGTCTGTTCATAAAATACAGTAGTTATTGTTTGTTAGTTCATTATTTTAACTAATTTTAAAATCGAAATCGGTGGAGTTTCTGAAACAACTCCACCGATTTCGATTTAATTTGACACAGACATTCAACTAGCTGAGGTACTATCAGAGAAGTTGATTCCTTGGCAGATGGCGGACCTAAGTAATTTGGTCGCGTGTCAAACCCATCCGACCGATCACAGCTAACATTGAATTGACATAAGCCGACCACATGACGTAGATCCCGCAACTGCCTAGAAATCAATTTCCTCGATGGTACATGGCCTTCATCACAGTGGAAAAATGTACAGTTCCCGCAGATTTTTTACGTATGAAGACAAGCTTTAGTAACTTTATTGTTCTGTCTAACCGTCTGTGCCACTTCAACTCTATAGCTCTATTTCCACAACACTTCAACTCTATTGCTGTTTTTCCTCATCGAGTCTATTTCTCCTGCAGCTCGACCAGGCCTCTCTTGGCCTGAGCCGTGAGTACCTGAATCGAGGTTTCAGCGACAAGCTGGTCCAGGCCTACTACGAGTACATGGTTGACATCGCAGTGCTCCTTGGTGCTGAGAGGACCCGCGCCGAAGCGGAGCTAAAGGAATCGCTTATGTTCGAAATAAGACTTGCCAATGTAAGTTAATTTCAGACGAAGTTGTAATAAGTCCAATTGTTTTTGTGTACTTTTTGGAACGAAGTTCTTTATCGCGCGTTGCGAAAGGGGGCTAGGTGGAAAAAATTAAGACCAAAGGTTGTACCTAACGATATTTTAGATATAATTGTATTGTTGTAGCTCTGTCCATCTCTTTCTCCCATAGAAAGCAACTTCGTTCCATCCGGATGTTCCTTGACACTTCACAATATTTAATTGAGACTTTATAGGGCAAACCAGCAAAGATCACTTGATGGAAAGCGAGTGCCGTCCGAGTCTAGTGCGTTAACGGATTTTACGAGGGAACTCATTGATACGTAATATGTTTGCTAATGATGACTAATAAAGAGCTCACATTTTTTGTCTGTCTTCGCTGTTGATAATATCGAATGTATTTTGACTAAGTATACTGGACTACAGGGGGTTCGGACTGGAGTCAGTTAACATATTTTGATAGTCCATACTAAAATTATAAATGCGAAAGTGGGTCTGTCTGTAAGGCTACTTACACATTGCGCCGCAGCGGCAGCGGCACCGCCACCACGGCCATCGCCATCGCCATCGCCATCCTCGTATCTCTATGGGCCGACGCCGCCGCGGCGACGCCGTGTGCAAGGGCCCATAGAGATACCAGGATGACTAATGCAGCGGCACCGCCACCGTGGTGGCGATGCCGCGGCCGCGCCGCTGCGGCGCCGTGTGTAAGGCGCCTCCTTTTATCTCTTCAGTTCAGCGGTTCACCGCGATAAACGAATTTTGTCGCGACGAAGTTGTGGGCGTCATCTAGTTTCTAATAAATTAACGTCTAATTGCTTATTGATTCATAACTAAGTTTACATGATGTTACGTTATTGTTTTCATTAGGAAGTGATGTAATACGGAATAAAATTATTCGCAAATTGTTATCCGCAATTATTACATTATTACTGTACACATAACCAATTTATAAAGTGTATGATGTACTATCGACAAATTGATGCCGTTCGACCAGGCAACAATAGCACACTTACAGATTACTGATAAGAAAAAAAAGAAATAAGAAAAAGAAAAAACAAAAGAATGACAGAAAATATAATTTCAAATAACGAACCCGCGGAAGAAAAAAATAATATAAATTATTATACTTACGAATATTTTGTCCTTGATTGTCGTGATCACACACAATATGATCACGCTGTAATAATGTAGAGGCTAATATATATTCTGTGGTAGAGGTAGGTATGTAGTTTATCTAAGTCTGCGGTCGATGCGGTTATTTCATCAGACTACTGTTTTGAGGCCTCCTATCGCGATTTTCAGTATTTAGTCCTATATAACTCTACATAATATAAGAGCTTTGCTCTTGCGCGTGAGCACAGCTTCATTATGGCAGTAAAAGTGCCCAAGGTCCAAACTGATTGGTGTAATTACAGTAGATGATGCCAATTGGACAGTATACGAACATAATGTCTTATACACGTCTTCATACAATATCGGCTCATTTCAATATATTCACACTAGTTAGAGTTGTAATATTGTTAATGTGTGCTATTGCTTCTTACAATCTAAACTGTATACTATGGTGTGATTCGAGACTTTACAGAATAAATATATAATGCAAACTGCAAAGCAATGTACAATAATTTATGGAACTTTTAAGCACCTTTCGTCCCTTGAAAAAGCCTCCGCGTTTTTGTTTAAAACCGCTGAAACTGAAATGTCCAACAGAGATCTAATATAAATGCACCACCTTAATTGAATTTTTATAAACACTTAAAACTACAGTTTAGATAGTTAAGTTTAACACAAAATTCACCAATTATTATTGTTTTTATTCTATGGAATCGACTAGAGATGTACAGTAATTGACCTACGATATAGCAAAATGATTTTACACTTTTATTTAAGACGCCAAAATATTATGATCGCCTATATTACGAACATCGAACCATTCCAGATTTCCCTGCCCCTGGAGAAGCGTCGTAACGCAACCAGCCTCTACAACCCGATGACAATCGCTGAGCTGCAGCAGAAGTTCCCTAAGATCCCCTGGTTGTCCTACATCAACCGTCTGCTAGCCCCTCATGTGGAAGTTGGACTGGACGAGGTTGCTATCGTCAATGTGCCCAAGTACATTTCGGAACTTGAGGTGGGTTATTAAATTATTTTATTTTAAACGTTTAAGATTGATGTGTTATGGCGTCCAAAATAATTTTGATCTAGTTTTCGCGATCATTTGACAATATCAGTTAAGAACCAATTTTGTTGGTTATTTTATGTAAATGAAGAGACAATTGCAGTTTAATGATAATCTGGTTTTGAGAGTCAAGAATAAGAAAGAATTTCATGTAGCATCTTTCTAAAGAACTTTCCAGAATCCAGACCAGACTTCTAGAATTTTACCAATGCCTCATTTTAGGTCCTCCTAAGGAAAAAGTTCGGCACTTAACCAGCACACACCTCACCAGAGCCTTTTCTTCTAGGTCCTTCTCGAGAAGACTCCTAAGCGTGTGCAAGCGAACTACGTGATGTGGCGTGTAGCGGGCGCCTCTGTGTCCTACCTGACCGACACTCTCCGTCGGCGACAACTTGCTTACGTCACCGCTCTATCCGGCAAGACGGAGAGGGAGAGCAGATGGAAGGAGTGTGCTGACACCACTAGTGCTAGGTAGGATTTTTGGGCACTTCTAGTCTGTGTTTTGCTAGGAAGTGGATACTAAGCATAAGATTAGACTCCATTAGAGTAGAATGAATGGACAATGGAAGCAGAGAGCTGAATAGGAGTGTGCTGATACTACTGTGGTGCTAGGTAGGATGATGTGTCATGTGAAGCATATTTTTTAGTCTGGGTTTTGCTCAAAAGTTTTTCTTGTAACGTACAGGTTGTAAAGATAGTGCGAAGGAGAAGTATAAGTGAAAGAGCAGATATAATGAGCTGATACCAATTCTCTATATTAAAGACATTGACAATGAAACAAAAATTAATTATCTAGATCAAACTAGGTTATAATAAAGTTGCCAAACTCTATGAGCGGAATCAATTATACGCAGCCTCTAAAAGTCCTTACTTAGAATTAGGCTCAAGGGACTAAAACTGTTTTTATATGAGATACCTTTACATCGCTGGCTGTCGAAGATAATTTTGTTCCTGTTTTTATTTAAGTAACTGTTTGACAGCATGGCGATTGCTGTTGGAGCTCTGTACATCCGGAAATACTTCAACGAGAACTCTAAGGCTAATGCTCTGGAGATGGTGAATGATATCAGGTACGTTCAAGCATTACCTATTTCTTTGTCTTGTCTTTTTTTCCACTTTGTCCAACTTACTACTAACTGTTAACATAAACGCCTAATTATTCTAATTACATACTTAATATATTTTCGTACTTTTAAAAAGTGAAACTACACTTAAACCAATTTCCTAATACATAGTTTTCCACGTGGTTTTCTCTATTGTTTTCGTCTTTTCATTTAAATGACAGACGACGTATAAAAACTACGATACCTGATAATCTGTAGAAGCTATGAATTAACCTGTATTTTTAACGTTCAGTTAACTTTTGATTATTTATTTTCCCCGTTGAGAGCTAAACCGAAACTTCCTCAAACGATTTTTCCAGGCAACAATTCCGCAAGACCCTGACGGAGGTGGACTGGATGGACGACAAGACGAGGCTAGAGGCCCTGGACAAGGCTGACTCTATGGCCTCCCATATCGCTTACCCGCAAGAGATGTTGGACGATAACAAACTAACAGAGTTCTATTCTGGGGTGAGTTGTAATATAGTCCTTTCACAGGCCAAGGGACCAATTAAAGTGTTGACGAAGGTATAAGGGTATCTTTACGTTGGCTAATGACCAATATAAGTGATGACAAAGATGTAAAGGGGCATATTCACGTTGGCCAATTATATGGACCAATGACGAAGGTGTACAATAATAAAGGTGTACAATAAAAATTATGTAAGTATTCGTCTATGTTCGTAAGTTTGTGATAAACATATTCGCAATCGTGGTTGGTAGGTACTTGGTATAATCGGTTTTTTACCTACACGTTACCCAAGTTGTGTTCTCTTGATGTTGGTTTAAAACTCAGATATTAGTTTATTACAAAACCTCTAACTGATTGCTTGCTTTCAGCTCGAAATGTCGTCGGATATGCTAATGGAGTCCGTGTTAAACTTGACGCTATTCGGCACCGAGTACCTGTTCGGTAAACTCCGGGAGCCCGTGAACAAGACCGACTGGGTCACCCACGGCAGACCAGCCATCGTCAACGCCTTCTACTCCTCCATCGAAAACAGCATACGTAAGTTTCTATATTCTACGAGAAGTATTAGAATATATTATGCATATAATATTATGTGGTGTATTAAGAAGCATTTTGGGAAATTTTTGGGTCTGCTCCTATCAGCGGCGTTTTCAGGCTGTTCCTTAGTCAACAAGGAACCCTTATAGTTTTGGTCTGTCCGTCCGTCTGTAAATAAATCTACAAGGAGATAAGTACTAATAATAGTTTAGCAAGTATTGTAAACTTATAAAATTAGGAACATTTACCTATTATACAGTAGTCAATAACTCAGTACCTACTCAGTAGGAAACAAGGGCTTAACACCTGGGTATAGGTTGGCCTGCATAGAATGCGAATTAGTTTACCGATTGTCTAATTATTGTTAAACAGTTCACCAACTTTTCAAGCAAATGATTATGCGAGAGGGGACCAATCTCTTTAAGTTAAACATTTTGAGAGCTTGATTTCAGCGAAATATCTTTTTTTCACAGAATTCCCAGCTGGTATCCTCCAAGGTGCTTTCTTCTCTGCCAAACGTCCTGCCTACATGAACTACGGAGCTATCGGCTTCGTCATCGGCCACGAGATCACCCACGGTTTCGATGATCAGGTAAATTAAGTTGTAAGATCCATTATGTCACATTAATAAACGAGAACGGCTGAAAAATCATCTATTTTTGAAACTAGACTGGCGATTTCGGACCGGTAAGTTGGTGTTTATTGGTACGACTGTCGTAGCTTAGCTTCTGTATGCCTTTAATTTATTTTTACAACACGCAGAAATTTACATGGTACCAGCTTCTAATAGATATTCTATAATCTATAGAAAGAGGTGCCTAGTTAACTTCTGCGTGCTATTTTCGTATGCTAGATAATTATTATTTAAATGCATAGAAATAGAATAGAATTCAGCATTAATAGGCCTGGAGATAGTGACACAAAATTCTTGGTGATTTGTGCCAGTATGGCGGTTTTACAGGGGTATAATTACGTAAAGGCAAAAAGGAAAATGATGGTCATAGCGCTCGCACTGGCAGCCTAAACGCGTGGGCGTTAATCGAACGTGTCGGATAAATAACGAGTGTCGAACGATTTGTTCCACAAAAATGCTTGTATTT
Source organism: Polyommatus iphigenia (assembly GCA_963422495.1). NCBI lineage: Eukaryota > Metazoa > Arthropoda > Insecta > Lepidoptera > Lycaenidae > Polyommatus > Polyommatus iphigenia. The sequence goes on along the minus strand of OY730178.1, from coordinate 21,301,328 downwards.
TCAGATAGTCGAAAAAAAAGAGTAGGCGAAAGCGTAATGCCATACTTGTCGGGTGCGGCTTACAGCCCGCCATACCGACGCGAATACGTTAATTTTAATAAAAAAATTGAACCATTTGTACCAGGCTAATTTTTTTCCGACAGCGCCCAATGGCCGCCATACCACTGCAAAGGTGTAAGATTTTTTTTTTCGCCAAACGATTTGTGCCAGTATGGCATTTAAATTTTTGGAAAGTATTTGACAAAATATGACCGTTATTATTTTTCCCCTACTTCTAGTAGGGAGGAAAAGTGCTGCCATACTTGAAATACTTATTTATTTGACACGTTTTAAAAATACGACTATAAGATACGTAAAATCATTTTTTACATCATGGGATCATTGTAGTCTCGTCATTTGACAATTGTACAAAAAAAAATTGTTACAGATTGTAACCATGGGGCGGGATAACTATCGGACTTGAGCAAAAAAGAGATAAAAATTGGACGATTTGTACCAGTATGGCATTTGGATTTTTGGAAATTATGCGATACAATGTGACCATTATTATATTTGCCATACTTGTAGTAGACGGAAAAAGTGGCGCCATACTTGAAAAACTGTTTGAATTACGTATGAAATCTTAGGATTTTGAAAAAAATATTATTCACATTCGCTGCCTCCCACAGTCATTATCAGACTGTTAAAAAAAGTTTCAGGGTGGTACAAATCGCTTGGCGAAAAAAAAAACTTACACCTTTGCAGTGGTATGGCGGCCATTAGGCGCTGTCGGAAAAGTATGGCAAGGCGATTTTTTGTGAATGGCTACTCGACGATGATTAGTTATGCAAAAATTAGCCTGGTACAAATGGTTCAATTTTTTTATTAAAATTAACGTATTCGCGTCGGTATGGCGGGCTGTAAGCCGCACCCGACACCTATGGCATTACTCTTTCGCCTACTTTTTTTTTTTCGACTAGGTATCTGAAAATACAAGCATTTTTGTGAAACATGTCGTTCGACACTCGCTATTTATCCGACACGTTCGATTAACGCCCACGCGTTTGGGCTGCTAGTGCGAGCGTTATGACCATCATTTTCCTTTTTGCCTTTACGTAATTATACCCCTGTAAAACCGCCATACTGGCACAAATCACCAAGAATTTTGTGTCACTATCTCCAGGCCTATAAGCAATTTAATGAGCAGTTTCCAATTAACATTCTATTCTGTTTCATTCGATCTAAAGATACTCCTTGGTTAGTGATTGATCATCATTGGGCATGTAACTGAGTACTTAAGTGGTAACTCTACTAGTATTTATTGATAGACTTGATTCTCTTAGGACCGAGGATGATGCAAAGATCTAGGTTAAAGTTAATCTTGAGTTAAATAACACAGAGCCTGTTACATTAATACGGAAAGAAATACCCACAGTTAAATCTTACCCTTATTGGCAGACGAATAAAAACGACAGGGATCACAAAATATGATATTTAACGGAGGATAAACTTTAATTTAGATCTTTACAAGTGGATCTTAACAGCGTAAGTATACCTAAAATATTTTTAAGAAGATAATTTGGGGATACGACTATACTAGCGCCTATGTCACAGGGTCGTCAATTCGACAAGAGCGGCAATCTCATCGACTGGTGGCAGGAAATGACAAAGGAGAAGTACCTGGACAAAGCCAAATGCATCATCGACCAATACTCCAACTACACTGTCAAGGAAGTCGGAATGAAGGTTTGTTTATTTTTTAATATCATGCACTTCTGAATATTGATTAACTTCTGTTTATCAATAATCCAGGTAGACTTTAAAGTCTACCTGGAATATTGCAGTCTGTCTTGACAGTTGACTCTTATGTGACAAGAAAGGTGATACTTCGGATAATGATAATTAAGGTGAACGCAGATTTGGGCCGCACCGCACGCACCGCAGTCGCCGCATTCGAATTCTTTATATGAAGTTATAGGCAAGCTCGCATACCTACCTACCCGCGCCGCAGTCTTCGCAACTTCATAATAATATGAAGAATTGCGAATGCGGCGACTGCGGTGCGTGCGGTGCGGCCCAATCTGCGTTCTCCTTTATAGTCGGATGGGCACGTAGGCGGACATGAGATCATTGACTAGGAGACCGATTTTCTAAAAGACCAAAACGCTATAACTTCTAAAATATCTAACTATCGATCGCTCAAAAATTCATTTGCTAAAATCCAACTATAAGTATGTGCTCTTCTTCTAGAAAAACTTATACATTCGATTGTATTTCAGTTGAACGGCGTGAACACTCAAGGGGAGAACATCGCTGATAACGGTGGTATCAAGGAGGCGTACTACGCGTACCAGGCGTGGACACAGAGACACGGCGAGGAATCCCGACTGCCTGGACTTGAGAAGTACAGCCCCAGACAGGTAAATATTGTGTATGAGGAAAGGATGGTTTAAAAATAAGTAGAAGAGGGATTTTAAAAATGGAAAAAGGAGAGATTCAAGAATGGGTCACAAGGTTTTAAAAATGGGTAAAAGAAGGATTTTAAAAATACGAAAAATAAAGAAATAAATGGTTAAAAATGTTGTCATAAATGAGAAGGGTGGAAAAATATCGGCAAATAAAAGGCCTGCTTGATTGGAAAAATATGATGATCCCATAGGTATTAAAACAACGCAATTAATTGTGGCTTGTTAGCAGTAAACGCACACTCATAACTCATAAGCCACATTAAATTGCGGTAGCACCTAAGGGTCTGGGATTTATTATAAACCTTCGGTTTCCAATTTTGTAATTTTCTTTTTGAAAGATCAATCGATCTTGTAGTAGGTAATCACCTTCTACAAGATTTTCGTAGATTGAATTGAACAAGAATTCTAGTAAGAATACACGCTCTAGCGAGGTAATAACAGCACACTATAAATGCGCTTACAATTCCAGCTATTCTGGCTATCAGCGGCCAACACCTGGTGCTCCGTGTACCGCAACGAAGCCATCAAGCTGCGCATCACCACCGGTTTCCACGCGCCAGGCCGCTTCAGGGTCGTCGGCCCAATGTCCAACATGGAGGAGTTCGCATCTGACTTCCAGTGCCCCGTGGGATCCCCCATGAATCCCGTCAAGAAGTGCAAAGTGTGGTAGTCCAATGGGGATGGAGAAAGAGTAGAATAATGGACTTGTCGAGTTATTCTATTTGGTTTTTCCGGTTTTCTAATAATTCAATTCGCAGTGTGGTTTCAGAACTCTGAGGGCTTGGTCAAATTGCATTCACTAGGTTCAATAGCGAGGTTAGATGTCAACAAGGCATAGAGGAAAATAATACACGGGGCACAACAATGTATGGCATTTGACATAGCGCATCGCAATCGCCGTGACACATCTAACTTCTCTACATCTTCACTGGCGAATGCAATTTGACTCAGATTCATTGTGTTCAAGCGATACAAAATGTTGTAGAAGTATAGATAGGTAAACGCCGGCCTTTGGGCATTTGCCCTACATACCCATGGAGAAATTTCCGGGCGTTTTTCATCTACTATAGATTAAAAAATGTCCAGACGTTTGTAACATTTCCTGGGCATTCTGGCTATCTTAGAAGCGTACTGCAAATGAATTACTAGAATACCCGTTGGTCAAAGTTACGTGTTTGATGTTGTACATAGAAATAGTTTGTATCGTTTAACCTTTCCACGGCGAACTTAGACTGAATGTGTCATATCAGTACGTTTGACAAGGTATTGAACCCAGTACCACCTGCTTCGAATCGTCCTTAGATTTTACAGTACAGAGTCTTAGACTCAATTATACACATTTTTAACATAACAGTTTTCGAATCTCATGTAAGATTTAAGGATACAGTTTGTATGTTTTGTATTTGGTATTTATTTACTTTGACGTCGCAATGTATAAGTCACAAATTGATAAGGGCGATAACATTTTTACAAAGATATAGTTTCTATTGTTTTGCGATAACTAATTCTTAATGACCGTCAGGATTTTTTCGATGACAAGGGTAATTAAGAAAATAGTTTACAATATAATTAAGTACAAGTATTTCTCTCATTGACCGAATTTGATGTTACTTAAGGTTAGGGACGTCTCACATAAGCGATAGCCTGTTGATCTCGCAGATACTTTAACAGTCTTCCAGGGTACTTAGACAACTTGTTTTCGATCATTTTGTCGCTAAAATCGAAAATGTATGTAATTTCATCACGTTAATACGCGTTGTCTATATATTTTTGATTTCTGACTTCGTTTTCGAAATTATCGAACCCAAGTTTTCTAAGTACCCAGCTTATGTGAAATGTTATTTAGAATATTATTTATTGTAAGTATAATAGATGTGCACAACATTTTTTGAATAGTATTTGCCTTCGCTAAGTATTTTACGTGTTGTAAAACTATTTTCAATATGTCTAACTTTAAAACGGTTGTACTACAGTGTCGTTTTAATAAACAGTTAACTATATGTTTCATATTTGTTTTTTATTTCGTGAAAGCACATATTCTATAGGTACCGCTTCGAAAGACGCAGCAAGCGACCGCGACCGACAAAAATTCAAATAAAATATCACTTTATGACATAACTACATAATATTTTAAAGATTTAATTTTGCTCTAGGTACGCTAATACAAAACAGCTATCGCTAGACCAATGTCGGTAGAAAATGAAACGTATAGCCTAGGATCTAGAATTATGTAGATCCTAGGGCCTAGGCTATACGTTTCATTTTCTAGTGGTATTTAATTTGATATTTTGTCGGTCGCTATGCCTTGCGGCAAGGATTGGTAAGCCACCTATACTGTTAAATACAGTTGAGAATAGAATATTCTAATGTTTAGTTTTCTTTGGAACTAATTTTTCAATTTTCAGAATCTCACGCCCAATTTTTTGTAATAAATGAGTAACAAATAATCTGATAATATTTCTTTATTGTTCAGAATATAACATTGAATCTACACTTGCATGCATCTTGTATGACATACATACATATATAAAATATATCCGACAAGCAACTTATTCGATATACTCCTATAAAATCTGTATAAACAAAAATGGCCGTATTTCAATATCACTATTGGTCTATTTGCTTTGAGTTTGCAGTCGGGTTCCTTAGAGCTAATGTCAAAATTTACCAATAACAAAACTGTTCTGATAGTTCGGTTCGGAGTCCTCTCGGCGGGTTGGGATACTCACACCCAACTCTACTGGTCTTTCATCTGACTACACTGTACTATAAGGCTGATGACCAGAGATGTGTTGCGAATATATATATATATATATATATATATATATATATATATATATATATATATATATATATATATATATATATATATATATATATATATATATATATATATATATATATATATATATATATATATATATATATATATATATATATATATATATAATATATCCTATTGTTAATATCTTTGTTTCCGTTAATAATATTCAAATACCTATTTCACTACACAATTTATAAACAATATCATGTTTATCTTATATATAAAATTCTCGTGTCACAATGTTCGTTCCCGTACTCCTCCGAAACGGCTTGACCGATTCTCATGAAATTTTGTGAGCATATTGAGTAGGTCTGAGAATCGGCCAACATCTATTTTTCATACCAAAAATTATTTATATGGCATAACAACGTTTGCCGGGACAGCTAGTATCTATGTAAAAAACAATACATGAAATACACATATATCTATCTATACAAAGTCATTTTGGACAGTTGACGCACTGCAAACTTAACGCAAACAGACTATAGACACTTTTATCGCGAACTGTACTTTGGTATAACAGCAGTTGGAATGTATTTAAATTCACTTTTGCGTTTCATTGTACAGTTGAACTTATAAAGCTTGAAAATACAAAATTATCTTACGTACGAAAAGACTAAGACAAAATAGGCTTAATTTGGCAGTTTAGGAAAGGTTAGACTAGCTTGTAGTAATTATTTGTTGTTACTTTTTAATTTTTTTTGGAAGGTGGCTACTAATGTCTGTGTTTTGCCTTTCGGGAGTGGTAGAGCGAGGTCCAATTTCTTTGTTACATTCGAATTCGAAAAAAATCTTAGTTGATATGTCGCGCGTCGTCGCAACGAAGTAACGCTCTATTATATATAGAGCGTGACGCTACGCAGATACGGTATAATAGAGTCTATAACTCTATATTATACTGTATCTGCGTTGCGTCATGTGGTCTTTACGTTACGCAATCTACGCATCCCCCTACCGCTCCGTTTCTACTTAATTTTGTTTTATTCGGATTGATAAAATCCGTTGAAACATCGTATCTAAGACACAACGCATGAATACAACTTGTCATATTATTATGTAAAACGACGCATATCTCTTTGGCAAGACAAAGCAATAAATGTGCCTGTCATTTCAAATCTGAGCCCCTAGCCAACCCGTTTTCTTTATCGCTTCTTTTAAATAGAATCGCCGACCATAAAAACTAGACATTCGACTCGTATCATGTCATCATACATTTTGATCGACGATTCTACAAGGAAGCGGTAGAGTAAATGTGTTGGCTAGGGTCTCTGGATTGTCATATTTTAGTACATGAAGTTTATGTACTTTACCTCCACTCTGCAACAATAACAAATAACTATCACAAGCTTACGCCACACTATGGATTACAAAATATTCATCAGTACAAAATAAGACCAAAGAGTAGAAAATATTTTCACTAAGCTCTTGAATTTAGAAAAACTAATATGGAAGAAGCTTGGGGAAAGCAATATATGCTCATTATATAAATCTAAAAAAAGTCAACGACAAAAACCCTTTGGCGTTATTTTATACGTGTGGTGGTTCACGTATGGGCTCCTCGTCACGTTGGGCCATGATTTATAACCATGATTGCGATCATGATGCCGGAGCTGTTGTGTGATTGAAAGACGGTCAATAATATTAGCACAATACGCGATATTGCACAATAAAATTGATCATCTAGGAGCCCGCTTATGAACACTGTCGTCGTCAATTTTAAAGACTCACTTCAAACTTAAGCGAATAGACTATTTTTACAACGTTACAATGACTATTTAATTTTACATCAAGCTTTAACCTTTACTACTTAGTAAAAATATTCACAGCGGATATCTTCAAGGATGATTTCTTTGTCACGGTGAAAATGTCAATAGACATTATGATGGAAATGTCAATGACAATAGGATAGCTATGTTAGGATAGCTGTTAATATTTTTATAAGTAAGGGGGTTTAAGCTGCGTGTACGCTGCATTGTAACCAAACCGTGCGGAATGTCATCATTTCGTTGCTTTTTCGTAAAAAAAATCCATCGTATTTTTTTTAATAGTGACAGATCGCGCGGCTCAATTCCGATGCAACGGCCACACAGCTATCTATTGCCAACATCTCGAGCAATGAAACAGGAATATTAGTTAAAAGTGCATCATCTAAGTATGTGTAGCTACACGCACCAAAGATTTGGGTTGGTTACAATAAAACCTACTTACTCCAATTTAGCTAATCCTCAGTTAACTTTAAGGAGAATTAACTGTAATGGCCGCACTCAGAAACATTTACTCAACCTTAGTTTAATGAAGAGTTTGTCAGCAAAAGTATGGAGTTAATGTCAAAATCTTCATTTTTAATTAAAGTTAAGTGATAATTAAATTTTTCTGAATGCAGCGTCAAGATTAGCGCAAATCGGCCTAATAGAAGAAACTTTGGGCGCCGACTATACAGGTAAAACCGTATGTTTTAAATCGATCAACAATTTATTTCACGCTAAATTATACAACTACGCATTCGTAAATACGTGCATATAAAATTGCACCAATTTATACAATTTAAATCGCCATAACGTATAATAATAAAATGCCATTTTTCAATAATTTTGAGTTCTTTCCAATAGTGCTTCTGACATAATATATTCTTTCATAAAACATTACATACACTTAGAAATCAAAGATCACATTTTTTAAATAAACTTACACTTATAAAACAGTTGTTTTATTAGGGTTCCGTAGTACAAGGGAACCGATATATACAGTTAGGTTAGGTTAGACATTTTGGAAGGGTTTTAAGTTTTAACCTAAGGGTCAGTTCAAACCTAGAATAGGCGCAACGCAGCGCCGTATAAAACAATTAAACTTATTTACTACTCAAAAATATCATTAAAAATCGCTGTCAAAAATGCAGCGTATCATTTAAGTGTGACCTGACCTTATGACCAACTAGTAGTAAGACAGTTATAAATAAGGTAGGTGTACAATACCTGACATATTTATACTTATATTAAACGGCAAGAGACTAGAATATTATTAAAATTGTAATGCACTGTGCAAATTATTGTTTGTAAACCATCTAAAGATTTCGAACAATCGTTCATAGTTTTATGCAAGGTTCTATACCCCTTAGTAAAATATCGACAGAGGGGATAAATATATAAGGTCTTAGTCTGTTACATTGAAAATGTCACGGCAGATAAAGACAACAAAACATTTTCGAAAAGAAAGAGTTACTATCTGAATTGAAAAAATATTTCATGTGATTTAGTAATTTAGACCCAATATAATATTACAATCCTCGATATAATATACACTGGTAATTTCAAATGACTAGCCAATGTCTCGTGATAAAAGCAGCAAATTTGCGACTACAGGAAAATTCGTTCTACAATATTTGAAGTGAATTTTTTATACAATTATTATAAAATAAATTAAATGAGATCATAAAAAGAATCATTAATTAGTATGTCAATAATAAAGGAAAAAAACAAACTTATTAACACAGAATTACACAATAAAAATACAATTAACTTAGTAGACTACGATCACAACTCACGAAATTGGAAGCTAGTAGCATATTATAATATAATCTTAATAGCAGCATTAGATAGTCCAAACCCATAAATAATAAGGGCTTCCACACATAACTGCGAATTCGCATCTTATCGCATCGCAATGTCATTTTCATTATGAGTTTTGCTGTAGATATTTGCAATGTGATGGGAGTTCGCAGTTATGTGTGAGAGCCTTTAGGCTGGGTTTATATGCGTCCGCGCGAACACGCCTTTTGACCGCTACAACTCGAGAGCATAAGCAAATAGTAAAACGATTTATTTAAATAGCGACGCTGTCGCACTGACATTTACATACAATTACTAATTGTCATCGCGATGTAGCCGCCAAACCACGCGTTCGGGCGGACGCATACAAATCGAGCTTCAATTATATTATAAGTTATAATTAATGTAAGCGTCAAAACTCAAATAGTTCATCATCATAATATAAAAGTATTAAAGCATAATTAAATGATAACTACGAGTAATTAAACTTCATTTCTACTTTAGGCCGTGTTTCCACCAGCAAGACAACTATCGCGAAAAGTGTCCGACAGTCTGTCTGACAGCAGCTTGCAAGTGTAAACCCCGTAGCAAGTGCTGTCGCGATAATTGTTAAGCGCTTCCTGCGAGTAGTTGCGACAGCATGTCTAAACATGTCTGCGAGGACTCGCGACAGATCTCGCTGCGGGTCACCGCAGATATACGGTCTAGTTTCGTATAGCATTTATCCGCGAGCTTTCGCACGACATTTATTGCAGCAATAAATTGCAGGAATTAGTATGAAATGTAAACAATATTGCAAGAAACTCACGCAAGACTTCCGCGAGTTTGCTTGCAGGTGGAAACACGGCCTTACAAAGAAATCTCACTTCACGGTAATTATATTTTATTCAATGCTCTATATCTCATTAAACAAGCAAAAATTAATAGTTTGTGATCCTAAACATATATATTATATTGTTTATATAACTTTAATTTTAAGGGCCTTATTAATTTAACTCAACACATAAAGCGAAGACAGCAACATAGAATAGCTTATGTGTTGAGTAAATATTATGATAGCCCTTATATTTTGGTTAATTCAACCAATGCCCTATATATTATGTTTCCTACCCATATATTATTATAATGACTGACACTGTTATATTTCATATAACATACAAGTTATAACATTTCTAATATCATATTTGAGAGGAAACAGCGTTATAACTTTGTAGTATTAGGGTCAATTCAGACCGTAACCCGACACAGATGCATTTCTAAATTGAATTGACAGACTTCAATTCCGTGAGACGTCTTGCAAATCTGTCAAATCCATAGAAATTCAGAAATGCATCTACGCGTCGCGGTGCGGTTTGTATTGACCCTTATTCGAACCTAATCGCTGACAATATAAATATAATTGATATCTAATAATAATCAATAATATAATCACGATCAATAATACATAATATAATATTATAATATCTATATTTTAAATGTCAATGAATATTAGTGCATCGACTACATAAGCATAAGGTTGCCTTTAGATTAGCACGACCGCGACAAGTAATATACCAAAGAAATGTAGTGATGAACTTACAGTTACATAGGATATCAAATCAATTGCACTATCTGCGGCCATAGTATGAATGCGAAAAAATAAAAACGCTGTAGAGAGAAACTGAAGGTACCGTTGTGATCTTTACTACGGCTAAGCGCGTCAGACAAAAATACCTTTAGTTTATAATTTATATCTACAGTGTTTGTATTCTTTCGCATTTCTACTGTAGCCATGATAAGGCCGCTGGAAGACACAATATAACGCCGTACATACATACGCATTACGTATGGTTGCAGGTCGTGCAATAATAGTTATTTTCCGTCAATTTTTCAAAAATTGAATATCTTATTATCATCTTATAATATAAATTATAATGGAAAGTGGAATAGCTATAATATGCAGCTTAGTCTGTACGTAACGTTATTTATTTTGGTATCACGTAAATCATCAATGTAGTAATTAACATTATGTCTCAGTTGCCAATCACAAGGCAACCTGTATATAGTGTTAAATATTATTTAACAAGTTCAAACATCGACTTACTTCTGTAAGTAAACAGTCTTACGCTCTGTTATAGCGATGATATTTCGTTCCTAATTACATCTACCAACATACCGTTTTCAAACCGTACGCTATTCAGTCGCATTTTAATATTTAAAACACACACATATACCCCTATTCTACTAATGCAGACTCGTTCCTCGTTCGATCCAATCCGTTTTCTATGAAACAGCAAAACAGAATTCTCGTATGCGTCAAACAAACAACAATATATGCGTGTGACTTCTTAAAGTTTGACCAATCAAAACGGGTTTGTAATTGATGTAAAATTTCATGAAAATACTATTCGTAGTTTGACAGGAAACGGATTGGATCGAACAAGAAATGAAGCTGCATTAGGATAGTAAAATCTGGGTACTGATTTAACATAATATGATATGGATCTGACATCTGTTAGGGTCTAAACACACTAGGCTGAATTACGCCGACGTAAATTCCGCCGCGTTTACGCCGTGTTTCAAACTCATACAAAATACGAGCGGAACGCGAGAGACGACACACTATTCCGTCGCGTATTTGTATGCGTTTGACATTTGCGGCGGAATTTACGCCGGCGTAATTCAGCCTAGTGTGTTTAGACACTTAAGGTGAGACCGCACTGGAGCTAACTACACTGCAACGGAGCGACGAAACGCGACACAGCCAAATGTTTTATGAAATTGTACGACACATAATATCGCATTATACAGGAGTAAAACTTCACGACACAGCACTGCGAAAAAATTTAACACATCATCTTTTGTAGTGTAGTTATGCCTTATGTGATTTCACCTTTAATATTTGTTGCATTTAGCCACAGTTCGCATTCCAAGTTAGCCAAAATTTGTCACATTTAAACTAAACACTGCATTTAGCAGCACGGCATTTAGCAAAATTAAAGCATAAAATGACTATAAATATATCAATAACACTAAAAACTTTTAAATTATCAAAAAGTAATACTTAATTTAATTTAAAAAGCCGACTTAGAATGCCTACTCAGTGGCATTTAAAATCCTCATAAATTCTGTTTCTGTAGTACAGTCAAAACCTCCTAAATATTTATAACGACCTATCGGTTATAACGACGAAGTTTTTAGTACTTATTACAGAACATATGAGGTTTATTTTCAGCTTTTACGTCCTTTAAGATCCTTTTAACGTTATAACAGATTATGAAATTGTGCTCATAAAGTAGTTTTTATGTATGTTATGTTTTTACTCGTCTAAGCTCGGTGGGTTGTCCTCAACGAATACGGCGTGTGATTTCATATAGATCAGGAACGCTAGTAATCTGTCGTTGGCCGCATCTGATCCCCTGAAAACACGAAAGAAATTGATTAAAATCTTACTTTTTCTTTCAATTATTCTCCTAATTTTACATCCTAAGCCCCTTACTAATTAAAAATACACAACGGATACGCTATACAATGCTTTACCTTTGTTTGATAAAAGAGAAAATTTACTTGAAAGATTCATTCATTCATTCATCAAGAACATTGTGTAGCTTATTTATTGTACATCATTTTTTATCAGTAAGAGCGTTTCAGTATCAATAAAAAATTATGAATATGAAACAAAATATTATGTTATACCAAACGTTAATGTTGTGAATTTAAGTTGTGAAAAAACTTTCGCCAATAAAAATACTCACTCAATGTCAATTTCGATAGCTAATATTGTTGTGTGCGGTTTGCCTTCTTCATCCAACCACCTGCAATAGAACGCCATGCATAATATAACATCTAATCAATAATCATCTTCTAGTTACCTTTTACTGATAAAGATAGAGTATATAACTATTCAAGATTTCTTTCGGACAAAGTTAAGCAGACCTCGTGTTTGTGTGACCATTCAGTGTATAAATACTAATTTATATTAATAAGGAAGACTGAATCTACCTCTCAACACACACATAAAATTAATATTTCAGGACTCCAAATAAGCATCCGATACTATCTAACCCTAGAAATATTTCCATAGTTCAACTTAGCAGGCCCCTAGACGATCAATTGTATCAAGTGCAATATCACACTTCATTTTTATAGAACAGTTTATTTGACAATTAGATTAAAGGTGCTCGATGTTCTATATCAACCCTGGACGGTCAATAATATTAAGCAATACGAGATATTGCGCAATAAAATTGTTTGTCTAGGGGTCCGCTTACCCATCATCCACGGATATAGTATTAGAGGGTGCGGAAGCGAGACAGCGCGGTCGCCGCACTATATCTCTCTCTGTCGTGGTGGCGGCCTGCGCTGCGCCGAGCGTAGATCGCTGTATGTGCCAGAAACCGCGCGACGCCGCTCCTACACCGTCAATACGTTCTATGCGGACCCAGCCTGAAAGATTTTTATATAATTAGGTTAAAAGTTACCAGTGAGTACTTTAAAAACCCTCAGGTTGTTAGGTGCTACGTAGCCGTCGGGTCTATCGTGTGACGTGTCAATTTTCGTGTCAAACAGCTGCCAAATGTCACGAAATAGCTTCCACATAATATTGTCATGATATTATATTATGTCTGTTTAACACGACATTTGACACGAAAGACCCTACCGCCCCTCTGGTGGCTTATACATCGACATCATACCCTCAATTGTTATGATTTTGATTTTTGACAGTTAATGAACGAATGTACGAATGTAGGAATATGTTTAGCATTTTAGCTACTGAACTTGTTCTTTAAAATATTTTAACAAAACCATATTGTTAAAGGCACTCAGCTACTTTTATAGAAACGAGAGTCGATGTATGAAAATAACGATTGCCAATAACAAAATGGTATTTTCACCCTATATTTTCTAACTCACCAGCCAAAGCCGGTTCCGCATCGGGCTGGCAGTTGGCGCAGTAACACCGGACCTGGCCCCACGAGACCGCGTGCCGGAGTTGAGGGTATGGCAGCACCAGGAAATTCCAGTACTTCAACACTAGATGGAGATGTTCACAACCCTCGCCTGAAAATTATAGAAAATAATATGAAAAAGTAAAGTAAATAATATGAATTAAGTACCGCTAGCCTGTATGTATATTCGAGAGCTTTGTATGTTACTTATAACTCAGTTCAGATGAAGGTCGGAAAAATGAGAGATATAAATTCAAACTTTATCGTCCTCGGTGTAATTTGAATATATGCAGAGATTACGAGATGCAGGCTAATGGGACAATTGTAAATAAATAAGTAAATTCAAATTTAATGGAGGACATATACCAGTACTTAATTATAAAAAGTAGCAAGAAAAATGAATGCAAAAAAAAAACGGGGGAACAAGAGGACCCATAAAAGGGGCCATTAAAGACCCTCACCTGAAGCCTCCCACTCCGCCTCCAAGCTTTGTAGACCAACGTCGTCTTGATCCAAACACAGTATCCGGTTCAAATAATTCAAGTTCTCCAACGTCAACGGTTCAGTAAAGAAATCGTCTCTACGCGTCGATTCGTCTATAGATGACGATTGCTCCTCGGTTAGATCTGGTAGGTTACCCGTTTCTAGAGTCAGAGCATCCATAATTTCGTTGTCTAAATTATCGACGTCGTTCGCTTCAGGATATCTGTCGTTGTGTTGGATGTTGGTGTCACAAAACTGTTCTATAACCACTTCGTCATGTCTGACCGGCCTTCGGAATTCTTTTTCGTCCAAATCCGATATGAAATTGTGCGTGGAGTGGCTTCTTTGGACCGCTCTGACCGCGTCGTTGTCTGGTTGAGTGAGGATCAAACTGTGATGCATTGTCCTACAAGGTCCTGGGGTTTGTTCTGTAGGGACGCTCTCAGGTGGGACGTATGAGCTCGGGCCGGGTTCGGCTGGTTCTATTTCTATGAGGTTGTCCTGGCTGTACGCTTTGGGTTTGCGAGTGGCCCGCGTGTCTATTCGGTCTGAGTGAGCGGATACGTCGGGTGAGGCATCCATGTTTAGTTCAGCTAGGGTTTCCTCGGGACGGTTCTCAGCTATAACCGGCAGGTCCAATGAAGTCCCACCCACTACGGTGTAAGGATGAAGTAATACTGATACCTGAAAAATATATTCTATTTTAAGAAACTTGAACTTTGAAAAGACTTCTAAGGAACCATTAATTGATTTATCAGTTACACTGAAACTTTTATATTTAAAACATTTTTTACAAATGTTTACCGAACGTCGTTACTACTGGTACATACATACCACCTATAGAAATCAAACTTTAATTTGCGTAAGTCTTTATTATGGCGAAATAATAAACAATATATTTAATCCTTCATTCGATTAGTCTTCATTGAAGAGGTCTCTCGACTCTCACTACTTTATAATCGGCTTTAATTATTTCAAGAAAAATAAATGACAACGATTATAAAGCAATTTAAAGATTCTGTTGACATCATTTAACGGAAATTCGTCTATAGAAATGTCTGATACGCATTGTATTTTGCATCAAAGGCAAATGAGTGTCACGCGAATGAAAGATACATAAAACAAGCAACAGATCAAACAAATTTCTATTGTTGCTTATACTTACTTGGCTAATCTTCCCATACAGGTCCACAATGGGATACACATGACTGAAGGTCCTGGGTACAGAACCGATGATGCCCACTACAGTACCGTCGATATCCACAACCAGCTCGCTGTTGAATCTGAAGTGTATAGTGAGTACACTCTGTTCACCGACATCGTCGAATTCTACCGTCACGTGAGAACTTAGCTGCAATAAAACGAATCAATATACTACCTGAAAATAATAGTATTATAAAAAGATTTTAAAGAGATTTTGACGACCTCTGTGGCTCAGTAGCCCTTAGTTGTGTGAGTGACCATATCTATACACGCGTACATGGCTCGCTCGCTACGGATTGCTCCGTCAGGTACGCACACTAATGAAAATGTCTATTCACAATACCAACTACAAATAAAGGCTACGCGCGCTCGTAGATTGCAAGAACTATAATTGAGAATTAAAATTACGTTATCTCAAAAATTACAGGACCGATTTTGATAAAACTTGCAGTATAGGGAATACTGTTACAATACCAAGTAAAACAAAAAAGTATTACTCAAATAGGACTTGTAGTTCCGGAGATATGCGAACACAAACATAAAAACATAGATGCGTACACTTTTGAAATTTGGCACATCTGTTCAGACGCTGATCTAGACTAACATAATATACAAAAAAACTGGGCAGTTCTAGAAATATTACATACATACGCGTCGAATTGATAACTTCCTTTTTTGATGTGGGTTAAAAATTGATTCATAATAATATGTGGAAATATGCGTTGTGGACGCAAAGGAAGACCTTCCTACCGAGCGAGGTGGTATGCTCGGTCACGCCGAATTTAAACCACAACTGAAATCAATCACGACGGGCTTCGGCCTGACCGAGCATACCACCTCGCTCGGTAGGAAGGTCTTATTACCTTCGGTAGGAAGGTTATAATATTATATACCGACGCACTTAGAAAACTTCGATAGCGCGATTCCGGTATGTGGCGCTAATGGCGGGTGCCGCCACACATAGACAGCCAGAGGACCTACATAATTTGGTCAGGTCAGGTCAAGCTTAGCAAACATATTATCATAACAATATTTAATTGACATAACCCGGAAAAATAGCCTAAGTCCAAAAAATTAGGTAACCACTGAACTACGGAGAAAAATTGCATTAAGAGCGAGCTGCCAAAATTTGCTGTTTTTTCTAATAAGTATTACGATCCCGGAAGACGATTAACTTAAAAATGAAATTGAGATTTATTTAATCATTGTATATTTATCTGATATTAGCCTAACGGAAAACACGATTCACTTGTTTTGACTCGATAGTTATATTTTTCGAAATTATGAATATTTCTGGGCTTTTCAACAAATATCTGTTACACTTATTGAGTTACTGTCATTACATAACTTGCACTACTACAATCATACACTTTATAAAATAATAGCTAAAGGAAATATTAGTATTGTTTTTAATTTTTAAGTAATCATCAAAAACATTTTTGGACTTACGACTTTTACTTTCGTGCTATAATGCGGGAACCGTTGTTACGCGATATTGTTCACTATTAGCTGCAGCGCAAAGTACAATTCATGCGGGCACGATTCGTGGAAACATTATATCACGATAGGAGGATAGCGGGGTGTGTAGGCGGGGATAGCGTGCTATGATATTTTTGACAGCAAGGTCTTAAACCGCAAGTAGTATTGTCATATTTTTCAAGCAAACGTTAAACAACCAATGCTGCAGATTGGACTAATTTTAGACTTAGATTTATTAGTACTACCAGAGAAGTTGATATATAGGCAGATGGCGGACCTATGTAAATTGGTTTATTATTGGGTAAATAATCTGACCAATTGACGTAGTCAACTGCCTATGAATCAATTTTTTCGACGGTACTTACGTAAGCTTTATTAATGTTGAATTTAAAGCCGAATCGCGGCACAGATTCTTAGTGTCTAAACACATTAGGCCGAAAAAACGCGGCCGATGTTCGGCATGATTACGCTTGCAATGTATTTTAAATTGCTGATGACACACCATGCCGAAATTACGTCGCGTTATACTGTATGCGTAGCGCATTGCTGGCGTAATCATGCCGAACTTCGGTCGCGTATTTTCAACCTAGTGTGTTTAGACACCTAGGGCCTGTTTCACCACTTCCTGATAAGTGACGAATATGCTATCCACCAATTAACTTGACAGATCAAGTATGGAGAATCTGTCAAAAAAAGCTGTGAATAGCATATTCGGAAGTTTATCAGAAAGTGGTGAAACAGGCCCTTAGTGTCTCATTGCTATTGTCAAATTTTAGTGTGCTAAAAAGAACCCAATTTCAAAACGGTTGAAGTATGTAAGTTACGTTTGATTAGTTTTTATTATTCGTAGTTGAATTTACATAATCCGACCAATTGACTACCTATGAATCAATTTTCTTCGACGGTACTTACGCAAGCTTAAGTAATGTTGAATATAAAGCCGAATCGCGGCACAGATTCTTAGTGTCTAAAGGTGTCTTATAAGTAATAACACTAGGCCGAAAAAACGCGGCCGAAGTTCGGCATGATTACGCTTGCAATGTGTTTTAAATTGCTGATGACACACCATGCCGAAATTACGTCACGTTATATTGTATACGTATCGCATTGCTGGCATGATTGCATGCCGAACTTCGGCCGCGTATTTTTGGCCTGTAGTGTGTATAGATTCTTACCTGTGACCCATTATACTGCAGATCGCTGGACAGAATCCAGGCCGGTGGGTCCAGATGCATGGCACCTTCAGGTAGACTCTCAGTAGGTAGGAACGGTACTCCGCCGATACACAGGCTACCCTCCCAGTTGTTGTCTACTTTATCCACGCGAAACTGTGAAACAACTTGCTTTTGAAATTTCATAACACCACATATAAGTAATAATACACGTTATAAAACAGGGGTTCCCTACATTTTCTTGGGCGGGGACCACTTTTCTTCTAGGTCACAAGGACCACTATGAAGACATTACAAAAATAAACTGCAATAATCATCATAAGCTTTTTAAAAAATCAGAAGGAAATGACATAAAAAGAAACCTTTAGTATTTAAGTATTAATGTGAAAGTTCTGAGCCAGGCGCCACCTGGCGCAAAACTCATTAATTCAATTTCATAAGAAAGATAAAAATTGATATAACATGAAATAGCCAGCGTTATATATAATTAAAATTTCATCAAAAGATTCCATTCGCAGTTCCATTCCAAAAGATTCCATTCGCAGTATAAAATAACAAACAAACCAGTCATCAATATACTTTATTTTTTGACCAACCAAGACACAAGATATTTTGACCAAATATTCAAAATAATACTAGCAAGCAGCCTTGTGATAGTTTCAAATTATTTAATCCTTCGATCGCAGATACTTTTAAATGCTATTGTATTCTATTGTTGTCGCGACCACCGGTGCTCTTATGGGGCTTGAAGGATTAATCAGCCAATGTAAGATATTTTCACCAAACTACCAGTCTTATGATCAATTCAATTTTCAAATAATTTGTAGCATAATAATATTTATCACCTTAATCCTTTTATCGCTTCATAGTTATATTTTTTTACATTAAATACACTTATATAAATATACCACAAAGGTAATAATTATAATAATAAGAAAGAATAAATCATTGTTTTATTTAAATCGCTTTTGGCTTTAATTTTTTTAAACAATTAATCACTTTGGACTTCAAGCTGGAAATAAGATAAAACGTGCATATAAAACTTAAAAATATAAAAAAACGCATTAGCTTATTTAATAGTTGCCATAATTCAATAGTTTTTACCTTAGCTATTTAATCATTATAGATTTATTATTTACAAAATTCGCAAATAAATTATTTAAACGTATGTGGTGACAGTAATATACTATAGCAATTACATATTATATAAATAGACATATTTTGTATTTAATAGGCTCCGTAGGTACTGAACCGATTTTAATGAAATATGGTACAAAGAGTTTACCACGTGTACAATACCCGGCAATAAATATTGCACATCGACCTTTGGAAAGAGACAATCGGCTAATTTCGGTTTCATAGAGCGTTATCTTTGTAGCACACACCTATTTGACATTATGTCAGTCGTTGTTCAAATTCAATAGAGTGCAGTCGCGTCCAGTTCAAAATATATATCTAGAGTTGTTAACATCCCTAAATTTGCTACAGCTGTAATTTTCCAAAAGATTTAAATAATACGTAAACATAATTTGAACACGCTTTTTTATTTTATTTTACCCGAACCTAAAGCCATAACTTATAGAAAATTTGGTGTATTTTATACAAAGAATAATAAAATTGTCAAAAGAAGCAAACCAGTTTTAACAGCTCCTAATATATACCGGACTTTTTGTATTTCGTGCGTTAGAGATAACGCTCTACAAAACCGAAATTAGCCGACTGTCACTTTCCAAAGGTCGATGTGCAATATTTATCGCCGGGTACTGTACATAATATATTAGTTCGGTTCGCGCAGAATTTTTTATAACGCCTATTCGCATAGTCGCCAGCAACATCTTATAATGGTCATAATGGCCATAATATAATAATAAAACATTTATTCAACACATACACATTACATCACAATAAGCATATACTAACACCGACTCCCTTTTTAGAAAGTCGGTTAAAGATATTTACTTACTCTGAACTTGTGACCTCTTCGTAACGGCTGACTGACTATGGCGATCGCGTCTTGATATCCGGACGTCCTCAAAGCGACAGTGTCTGGAATGCAAATAAATACTTCGTTCTCAATATTATATTTTGTTAACATGGACGATAACAAATAATTAATATATTTGGACTGCCTAAAAATAAAGATACAGCAGTTGTCATGTCAAAGGCGTTGTGATTGGTTAAAACTTGCGGACGGGGCTATTAAGTAGAGCCATTTAGTAAGCGCTGCGAATCTGATACATTACTGCAATGTTTTCACGATAGAGGCAGTGACAGCACACAATAAACAAAAAGTTTTATTATGCTAAGTACTGACAAGTGACATACGGTTTTGCTCGATAGTTTTACTCCAAATCGATCAATAACCACCGTGTGGACCGCCAGAACTGACAGCTCGAAGGCTCGCTTCGAGCCGGCTCGATGGAATTAAATATGTCAAATCATTTCTTTCGATTTGGAGTAAAACTATCGAGCAAAACCGTATCTGAGTACTTAGCATTAGACGTATGACAACGTTTTTCTGTCAATATTCTGATATGACGTGTGCAATATGTCGGATTTTGGTCAGATTATTAACCCATCAGTCGTGGCAAAACGAGACACAATAGCTTTTTCATTGTTATCGCGGCCGGATGTGGCCGCTTGGGGCTTCATGAATTAACTGTATGTGCTAGTAGTGCCCTCTGCTACGGCCTACGACCCTAATAATATAATAATAGCTCCCACACCGGTTTCGGTGACGGTGGCCAGGTTCATTGAAACCAGGCCTTCATGCGCCGTGAGGATGCGGAGTTCGTTAAAGAGTACCCGTGTCCCACGGCTGGAAGGAGGGCATGGGGGGGTTTTAGTGGGTAAACCTCGAGTAGGGAGTCCCACATACCCCCGTCGTCCACCCCCGTCCCCCCCATACGTAACGTATTTCCCCCCCTCAACAAAAAAAAAGGAGTAATTTTGTAGTCCCCAAGTATGTGCGCAGTACACAAGAGCATTCTCTATTCCTTTACTCTCATAACCCAGTGGGACGGCAGACCGACACGACCGGCGAGAAATCAGGCGCAGGACCGACTTTTTACATGCCCATCTGACGCATGGATCATCTTACTTGTCAGACAATCAGGTGATCAGCCTGCATTGTCCTAACCAAACTTGGAAATATCATGTATCGAACGCGGGAATCGAACCCACGACCTCCGAGTCAAGAGCCGCGCTCTATACCACTAGACCACGGAGGCGTTACGACCTTAATATACCCTATTCACCGAGTGTTCACCACGATCAGATAATATGAATATTACAATCGAACTCACCCGAGCTACAAAGCTTGATATTCTTCCCGTGTATATAATGGAACGTATACGGTAGGCCGGTCCGTCGTCGCCTATTCTCCACCGGCGCCGGCGGTTCTGTCTCGCTCACAACAGTCTCACACACTTGAGGCAACTCCTCTTCCACTTTCATCTGATCGCCGTTGTTGGGTACTAAAAATTTGATTATTAAGCTTATAAATACTTTATACTCCTACCCCGTTATAGGTTTGACGTGTCTCTTGTATACATACACACGGACAGACACACACACACACAAATGTGTGTGTGTGTGTGTGTGTCTCCGTGGCATCGTAGCATCCAAACGATTTTGATCTAGTAGTTACAACAAAAGTCATAATGTTTAAACTTACTAGTTTGCGGCAAAGCATTTGGATTACCCCTCGATACTGCTTGTATCTTGAAAACCGAGCCAAACAACTCCATAACAACATACACTTTCTGTAAAAGAAATATCTTTCTAAGCATTCATACTAACATTGTCAATGCAAAATGTCTATCTTCCCTTCAAGCACAAATTTATGAGTTCGTTTTGAGCACCTATAATAAGTTCCCGCACTTTTAAATAAAAATTATTAAGCAAATAAAATAATTGACTGAAAATTCCAGGGAAATATAAAATCTTTAGTGAAACGCAAATTAATTAAATTGTGGGCCGTTAGGTCGTAATCTTTAGAAATAATTATTGTAAGTATAAAATGCAGTATCGAAGTAGCCACCCTTCAAACATTCTAGTTTCTAGAAAATGTTAGAGTTGACGCGAATATACCACAGATACTTACATCAGGCACCCACTCGAACACGGTATCAATGAGTTCACAGTTGTAGTACACCAGTACTCTGTTGTCAGGGGTTTTCTTGAGTCCGACTCTATCGCCCGGTCGGAGCCAGTCAAAAGACGGCACTATTGCTTTCATTTCTTGATCCCTCGTGCCGGGCTTAGAGTATCTTATGTAGCGACCTGAGGATTAGAATAGAATCGTTAATTTACAAAAAAAATAATAATTGGTAGATATAAAAGTATGGAGAAGCAAAAAGCATCAATTTTCTACTAGTAATATTAATGCTGAGACAGCGAATAACTCCATTATCAATATTTCAACTTATCAGAAGTAATATTCACCCTTTACACTTTAACATAATTACACAGCCAAAATTTTAATGTCCTCTAAGTGTTCAGGCAAAGTGTTCAGACTGTTTAGGCGAAGTTTATAAAGTTATCTGCGTAAACATTTAAGGATATTTTTAAATAAAACTGAAAATCGTTATACTTTTTGGACCATATATACACCAAAACATAGTAGCAGGGTATGTTAACAGTTTAAATTATAAATATATGCAATGTCAATATCGTTTTGATTTAATATGTTATTAGTTAAACTTTTCCCATTGCTGGAGTGTGCTCGGACTGCAGAGCTAAAGTATAATTTACACAGATCCAGTACTGGCTGCCAATAAGACTGGCAGCCAGTATTGGCTTGGCATATGCCGCGTGTGAACAGTTTGGCCTGGCTTGAAAAACTGTTCACACGCGGCATATGCCAAGCCAATCAATACTGGCTGCCAGTCTTATTGGCAGCCAGTACTGGATCTGTGTAAATTATACTTAAGATCAAGGCTCTTAGGTGACTTTGGCTGCCCGCACAATGGACGAATCAACAATGTACTTTCGGAGCCGTTGTCCCCAGACGCAATCAAATTATATAATTATTTGGATCTGTCCCTTATGTAGGGAACACTGTGTTCACCTATGAGGTCCCGTTTTTACCCTTTGGGTACGGAACCCTAAAAAGATTTAAAAAAACAACAATATTATTGTAAATGCCAAGTCCCTAAATAACAAAAACATCCTCACCATCAATATAAGCAGTGTAGTGTGGCAGACACGACACAGAGGGTGGCAGGCTGCGATTGACGTGCGCATTCAATATGTTGATATCCGTCACACCCATACGGAAACTGCCTGCGTAGCCTGTCCTGCATTCTAGGATCTTTACCTTAAATTACAGACATTTATATTGAAACTTGACAGTAGTCAATAAACGCCTGTCAATTGTCATAATGTTAAATCTAGGTAACAAGTGCTATGCAGACTATTTTGCGATGCGTTCTAATCCAGTCTAACATTGAGTATTGTTTACATTAATATAGGCCATGCGCAAATTTTACATCGCTCGTAAAAAATGAAAGAAGAATCTCCTCTTTTAATATTTCCCAACACACATCTCTTAATATTCTTTAATCGGTAATTTTCCCTTGAATATCTAGAACCTAGATGAACCAGCTGGCCGATTCTGTATCGTACATTTGGGAGTTAATAACTGAGTTAGTAACGAAACGGAGGAGTGAGTAACGGAAAGTGCCACTTTTTGTATTCTTGCATACAAAAGTGAGACTTTCCGTTGCTCACTCCTCCGTTTCGTTACTAACTCAGTGATTAACTCACAAATGTACGATACAGAATCAGCCAGCTGGTTTGGTCCTAAATAATTCTTCAATTTTCAGGTAATTTCTACAACTAGAACTCACTTCGAATATCTCTCCCACAGCGAGATGCGCGGAGCTGAACACTAGCGCCGCCATCGGATCCGCGGACAGCCGGCGAGCGATCGAGTACTCGTGCATCAGGCATATATTGTCACCGCAGTACTCGGAGAAACTCCTGTGATTACATTAAAATTAATACAGTAGTAATAAATAAATAGGTAAAATGATCAACAGACATATTATACACGTCGGGCAGCAATTACCATAATATTTTTATGACCTATGCGTCTTAGGGTCAATTCAGACCGCAACGGAACGCGTAGATGCATTTCTGAATTTGTACTGAATTGACCGATTTGTAAGACGTCTCACGCTCACGAAATCTGTCAATTCAGTACAAAAGAAATTCATTTACACGTCGTGTTGCGGACTGTATTGACCCTTATGTTACAGCAGCCCTAAATAAAGACGCGAGTGTCTCGAACACTTGAATAATATTTGTATTGTTTTCAAAAAGTATCATGATGGTGACTGCTCTGAATTCTTTCCATGATGATGATAAATAAGATAATAGAGGCAGACCTCACTAATATATCTTAAATTCTAGTTCTAGCACAGCCTAACTTACCCAGAGGATTTTCACTATCTTAGCAATACTTATGTAATATTTTAAAGACTCTAACTGCCGCACTCAGAGTGGAACTTTAACTACTTACAATACCCGGCAATAAATATTGCACATCGACCTTTGGAAAGAGACAATCGGCTAATTTCGGTTTCATAGAGCGTTATCTTTGTAGCACACACCTATTTGACATTATGTCAGTCGTTGTTCAAATTCAATAGAGTGCAGTCCAGTTCAAAATATATATCTAGAGTTGTTAACATCCCTAAATTTGCTACAGCTGTAATTTTCCAAAAGAATTAAATAATACGTAAACATAATTTGAACACGCTTTTTTATTTTATTTTACCCGAACCTAAAGCCATAACTTATATAAAATTTGGTGTATTTTATACAAAGAATAATAAAATTGTCAAAAGAAGCAAACCACAATAATTGTTTTAACAGCTCCTAATATATACCGGACTTTTTGTTTTTCGTGCGTTAGAGATAACGCTCTACAAAACCGAAATTAGCCGACTGTCACTTTCCAAAGGTTGATGTGCAATATTTATCGCCGGGTACTGTACTTACTAATTAATTTAAAATGTTGACATAAGCCTCATATCTTATCTGTCGAACTCTTCATTAAATTGAAGGTTAATCATAATTAAATGTCTCTGAGGGCGGTGGTTATTTATTAACTTACCAGTAAGGTGGCGGCGGGGACGCTAAACCACGTGAGTTGCTGAGTATGGAGTTATCAGAGTTTGTGCATCCATTGTAGTTGAACGCTCGTTCTTCATTCTGCAGGATGGTCACCTAAAATAATTTTGTAACTTCAATCACATTGTTTTGTTAACATATAAGATACAATATTTTGACATAAAACGCAATTTCGTACATTGACCAAACGCTTGTCTTTTGCACATGTACGTCATTTGGTCGGATTATGTCAACTTGACGTAAATCGTCATCTGTTGGCTGGGTTTGACAAAACCCGATCAAAATACTTAGGTCCTCCATCTGCTAATGAATCGACTTCTCTGATAGTACGAATATAACGCTATTTCTTTATCACAGATTGATTGAAATATTTCCGTTGTGCGGAAAAGACAAGTGCCGATAGATGTAAGTAAACTTCCGCGTGCTCCTTTACTGTATTTTAAGTAGCATTATACAATTTTGTATACAAGCTATACAAATACTTTATTCACCTGTGTACACTGTCCATACAGATCTACCACTGCATATATATTCAGATGAGGCACATACCACGCTTTGCCCATGTCCATACCGTCCAAATAGTAGTGAAGACTACGGTCCGCGTGCCACATCATACCTAAAAATATTTTATAGTCCTAAATTCCCGTTTTGAACGTTTACTTATGTATGGTTCTAAGTTCTAACTTCTAAAACCGTTTAACATATGATCATGAATTCACGCACATTTCTTAATACGTGCAGAAAGGCCAGTCAGACTAAAGAGTGTCGTATAGACAGGTTGAGATCACAAAGTTGTTTGTTTGATCGAACTGGCTCAGAAACTACTAGTCCGATTTTCATAAAGTTTAGGACAGATATAGAGTAGATCAAGAGAAAATACATTGTATTTCACATGTATGAAACCGCAGGAAACATCATGTCACTCATAAACTACATATTTTTTATATTTAATAGTTCCAAGACTCACCGACTCGGCTGCCGACGGTCAAAGTATCAAGATCTAGCGGATATCCGCTACGCACACATTCGCCATCTTTCATCATGGCCGCCCCGCTCAAAATGTACGTGTCCCAGTTTAGATCCGTCGCGGTCCCGGCTAGGCCATTCGCTTCGAGATCGTCCGGTCTTATGGCTGTTACACCTGAGTATAAGTAATTAGATATACAAACTGTAACCGTAGTATATTATGGTCTAATTATATTATATAATAATACGTATATATACGCCGCAGACCTGACATGTCTGCAGCGGCATTAGGAACAGGATTACTATCAGCATCTTGACATAACTGTCAAAAACGGCTTTGACCTGATGAAACGTCACATTTTTTTGGAAATATATTTCAGTGTAATTAGAAACACTGAACGTCTGACCGACTAAAGAGTCTAATAGAGCTTCACTATTTTGTATGTGTCACATGTAGGTACATAATGTTTTAATTTCGTAAGGCCCCGAAAAGGCGGCAGACAGGTCTTCTGTCTCACGCGTCAAACGCCAAGACATAATCTCTCTCTATCGCGGATTACGGTGTGAGCAGACTTTAACTTACCGATCTCGAGACTCCCGATCCAGCAGTCGACCATTGAGTCTATTCTGAGCTCGAACATATCGCACTCGCGTAGCGGGCGCGCACTGAACAACACCGCGTCGTTAAACTCCGCGTACACCGCCGCTCTGGACGCAGTGAGACGCGTGCGGCTTAGCGTCGCGTTGCGTCCGTGTACACGGTGGAAACACATCTCACTGAAATATAATAGCTATTTAATTGCAGAAATTGGTACCAGTTGCACATAATTGGTTACAATTTCTTCCTTTAGGCCTTAGGGCATGGATATAAAGAGAAACGTATCACGCATAAGGGCCGGGACACAAAAACACGACACGACGTCGCACGACGCCGTGTCGTGGGAATCCACGACGCGCGTCGTAAAAAACCACGACACGACATCGTACGACGTCGCGTCGTAGAAACTCACGTAGAAATTCAAAGATGAGTTTCTACGACGCGACGTCGTACGACGCCGTGTCGCGGTTTCCTACGACGCTCGTCGCAGATTCCCACGACACGACGTCGCACGACGCCGCGTCGTGTTTTTGTGTCCCGGCCCCAAATCAATTAATATGTCATTCAAGAAAATGGTTACTTTCTTTAAGGCGTGAATTTTTCCCATAAAATCAAGTAATTCTAGGCCAATGAAAAAATGTATTAGCTTGTCTGTCAAGAGGCTTTTTTACCTTATTAGAAAAATACTCTATAAAAGTTAAGATAAGCGCGAATTTACTTTAATTCATATTGAATACACCTTTATTGATAAAAGGGTAGATGTCAATTGAACGTAAAAAGACTTACGGATATATGGTAGCATTGGACTCTGAGGACACGGGCGATTCAGGCGAGTACACGGGCGGCGGTAGATAGATGTCCACTATGGTAGCTTGCGCCACACGACCGTACAGGTCTGAAATACAAATTTACATAAGAAAAACGAGCAGATTTATTGTCTGGATGTATCCCACGAACATTATTTTAGTAGTTACACTTTTTCCTTCCATCCTTTCAGACATTTAATGATTACGAAAAGTATAGGTTATGACCGTCATCTTTTTAAAAACTACCTATTGTGATGATTAAATGCCTTCTAAGCACGACCTTAAAGTGTACGAAAAACATTAAAAAGTTTCTGGAACTATTTCATATTACTTATGGTAAAAAAATACTAGTATTGTTTTTATCGATCAAGATAATACTCACCAATAATACCATAGACATGTTCGGGTATATTAAACGCGGCCGGGCCCTGGTCTACGCCGTTCACGTAAAAATGCAGGATTCCCATGTCTCTACGCATCACTCCTACTGTATCACCCTCCTATACGAATAAAACAGAACAGCTGGTTGTTAGTGTCGCTTCTTACTTGAAATCGTAAACTTGTATAAACAAATTGTTTGAAATCGAGGCCAACTCTTGTTAACTTCACGGCAAGAAGTGATAAGTCACCCCTGACAAGCTAAAGAGATGCTATTACTATACTAATTTTACGTTAAATTTAAAACCGCTCAAAGCAGCTAGTGAAAGCCGCATAATTTATACCATTTTCTGAACAAGTGTGCGATCCGATCCAATTGAGTCCTATTCTTGAAATAATACTAACAATAAAATATATTTTTCTAGAATTAGACAGAACTTACCACAAGTCTGCTGAGATTTCTGACGTACTGTGGTATTATGATGGCACCGTCGCATATGACATCCTCGCCCGTCATTGCCCAGGTACCCGATCTATAACCACGACCAATTAAAATGTGTAATGAAGCCTAAGGGGCTGTTTCATCACTTCCTGATAAGTGCCGGATAGACTATCCAACACTTAACTTGACAGATAAAGTATGGAGAATCTGTCAGATAAGTTGTGGATAGCTTATCCGGAACTTTATCAGGAAGTGGTGAAACAGGCCCTAAAACTGTTAAAAGTGAATAATAAAGTACACACATAATTTAACGTCAAGCAACTAGGGTAAAACAAACTTTATTGATTTTAAGTAAAATACTCACAAACCTAAAATTTAGAAGGTAGGTTTACGTACGTAATAATTAGGGGGATGGTATGTATCACAAAAAGGGGATGGTATGTATAAAAATCCAATGTTTTCGAAGTAATAAACATGAAATTCAAAACTTAAGGAAACCATAGCATACATTAACTTACTTGGCGTTGCTCATTTTAAATGGAAACTGTATATCATTAGAGGTATGCTGCGTGACTCCTATTTCAATGCTTCCAGCCCACTTGGGGATGACTAGGTCTAAACGCACTTGAAACAACTCGTTCGTTCGGAGTGTGCGATTCGTCATCACTATACCGTTATTGAAGAACTCGAAAGCACTGAAACAATCGAAATGTACTATTAAAAACACTTTTATTACGTTTTAATTGCATAATATTAGTTCAAAGCAAAGTTACCAAAAATAATACTACCAATTTTTATCTAAGTTTCTACAATTTTTTTCAGTTAAACTATGCTAACTTTATAATTTACCAACTAAGAGAAAGACTTAGGGTGGGTTGCACCAGAGGCGTGGTTAAAGTTATGGTTATAGTTAAGGCTAACTTAGCTTTAACCTTAACTTTAACCTTAACTTTGACCACAGAAATTGACAGATGTCTGTTGCGTTTATTTTTTTATTAAAGCTACAGGTAATGGGATTGAGAGTATAAAAAAATTAATTACTTATCCGTAAAAATCGACAGGAAAACTACTTCTTATAACAACACAGTGTCAGTAAATTTTCACGAAAAAATTTCGATTTAAGAAGGTATGGGGGGTTATGGTTATCGTAAAATATGGCGTCCTTAACCAAAGATTTGACATTTTGCACTGTAGTTATAGTTATAGTAAGTTGGTGCAACCCACCCTTAACGTATAGCAGACATTAAAAGCAATGTAAGAACTTAAACTGAAAACGTATACAATCGTAATATTATGAAATAATACTCACTTAGGCCTATGAGCAGTCTTACCATCGTTAATAATAATAACATACGAATCACGCAGCGTATGAAATAAAAGGCTATCCTCGTCTATTCTCGGACGACACCTACCTGAAAAAGTTACAATTTAAATACAAGAGTAGTACAATAATTTTATTAAATTTACCTAAAGGTGTATACAATTCCGTGCATCGCGATCGATCGCGGCCGCGCACGACCTACGACTGTCGTCGGCCGCTCGCGACCATAGTCAGCGTATGAAAATGTATGGCACCGCTTCCGAGGCCCGCGACAGACGCGCGCGGCCTACGACAGTCGTTGGCCGCGCGCGACCGTCTTGAAGTTAATATGACATATTAACTTCAAGACACATTCGCGCGCGGCTTACGAAAATGCACGGAATTGTACCTTTACGGCTAACCTTACGAAAAGATTACTTCTTAGCTTTTCAACTATTCATAAATGAACTTTATAACTACTAAATGTTCGTCGCAACTTATTTCGATAAAAATTATGCTATGTATACGCGACTAAAAATATTTTTATATCCAATTTCATCAAAATCGGTGAAGAGCATGAAGACATTTTTTCCTTTAAACTTAAGACAGCAGACAGACAAACTTTTATTGCCAGAGTTTGAGCCGCATCGAGCTGCTAAGTAATTCCATTTATTATTATTTATTATAAGGCTCAAATTGCCATGAAACTTACTAGAAGTAGGTACTTCAGGCGCGGTGGGTACGGCCGGAACGTTGCTCGCGTTACATTCCGATTCCTCGCTAGAATCGACTATGGATACCTGCAATAGATTACCATTTACATCAATTGGATTAAGTAAAATATGAAGCTATTGCATAGCTTTTATCGCGGGCTTTGAGCGCGGCGACCGAATCAAGATTCAAAAAATTCCAAAAAAAAATCTAACACACCCCACTCCGTGCGGCGTTGCCAGACTTCGGCACGGTGTTTGTATGCGTGCGATAAAAAATGTATGCAATAGCTTTACCGTGGCAGTCCCCGAGTGCCACACGTATTTTTATATTTATTATTATTTTTAAGAATATGTTCTTGAAAATTTTAATGAAAATCAGCTACTTTTCGCGGATGTGTTTACTATATCTCAAACGAAATAGACATTATAACGAAGTTCTAACAACTAAAAACAGCGTGGTCAATTTACGCCTCACCATGTAAAACATAAACTATGTCCACATTATCATCTTCTTTCATTCAACTTTCTTTTTGGCGCATTCAATAATTGAATACGTCAAAGAACGCAACGCCAACTGTCATTTTTAATAACAAAGCGAAAGTTTTGGACGGTCAGAGGGCATGCGTCGCGGGCATGCCTCACGTTCGCTGTTGACTGCGCTATAACGCATGCCCTTGACGAACAGAAAAAGGCACAGTGTGGACAAAGCTATACACACACACATGTAACGAATCTACACCTCTACCTACGTCTTTATTCTTTGTAAACAAAGTTCTATCCTTACATTTTTATTCTGTTTCCATAATATAAAAATGTTATTTTAGTTTTCGTTCTCATATTTTCATATAGCGCACGAAGCACTTAGTACCATTTGTATTATAGTTAATGAATTATTGCATGTCATAGAACTAGACCTAATAACAGCTAGACCGAATTTAGGACATAGCATAAGAGCTAGACCGAATTTATTTATTACGATTCACCGACAGAATATCATATTATACATTAAAATAAAAGACAAACAATGGTAACTTATATGTTAGATGACTTCCAATGACAGATGAAATACAGCACGCAACAAAGAAAAAATGAGATGAAATGAGAATAATGTATATTATAGACCAGGCGTCTTACCTTAACAGTCATACCATACAAGTCCACCACTCCCCAGACCTGTTGCTCAACTCTGTCTGTAGCCACCCCCTGGTCTATGCCGTTTATGAAGTAGTGGAGTTTGCCAGTGTCCTTGCGCATCATACCGACTGTGTCACCCTCCTGTTGGTTGATTAGTTATTAAAGTTGTGCAGGTCAAAATATATATAACTAGCTGACCCGGCAAACGTTGTTTTGACAAATAAATTATTTCTAGTATCAATACAAAAAGTAGATAAAAACCTATTCTCAGGCCTAACGAATGTACGAGTACATACAAAATTTCATTAAATCGGTTGAGCCGTTTTGGAGGAGTTCGCGAAATACAGAAGGCTGTATAATATCGTCGCCAAACAGCGCATAATATATCAACTCAGAAAGGAATCGTGACCGAATCGCCTCGAGCGAATTCTCGTACTGAATCGCATAATAATCGGAATCGTAACGTAATCGCCTCGCCTCGGAACGTAATCGCCTCGGCTTACAGCCCGTCGTCCACCCTTGCCCCGTTACGATTAAATACCTGGGTTACACGGTGTGAGCTGACATGCGAGCTGGCTTAGTCAGTTACTGAGGCACAGCTATTTGCACCGTGCGACATCATCATACGAGTTACTGCCATGTGCGAGTGGTGTGTGTGGTGTGCGAGTTTTTTTGATTTCACTCATCACTCGCCTTCCCGCACCACATAATATACAACTCGACTAGGCGATATCACTGTCATTACCTGTCAACTGCGATGTCAGCAGCGTGCATGGTGTGACCCAGGGGGCGGGGTCACACCATGCACGCTGCTCAGTCATAGTCGGCGTGCAGTAAGCGCGGCCTAGCCGTTATAGCCGAGTTGACGATAGGTGATAATGACCCCTTCCCGAGTTGACATGTGTGATGTGACCTTTATTGCTCGAAACCTATTCCAGCTAGGCACACAACTGCTCCCAGATTATCAGAAAGGGTTGTTCAGAGAAGTAGCTAACGGAGTTTTAATACAGCTGAAGCTAAATGACGAATATGGTCGCCAGCTTTCCGTCGACAAGTCCTATCAATGCTATAATATTCTAATGTTAATTTTGCATGTGGTCTTTGTTTTCTCCATGTTTGTATTGTCTCTCTTGGCGGGCCCCTAGATGATCAATTTTATTGTGCAATATTATTGACCGTCTAGGGTTAATATTGAACGCGCCCGCCTTTCAATCTTATTGTCAAATAAATTTGATCGTCCAGGGGCCCACTTACCCTCAGCTCATCCAGATTGAAGTTGCCATACTCCATGCACGTCCCGTGACCATTCAGAAGCACCTTGCAACCCGACATCATGATGGTACCGGAGTCCATGTTGGTCATGGTCGACGGGAACCTGATGGTCGCCGGGTTGTGGGTGGTTACACCAACCTGTAAAAGTATATTGGTGTGAGCTGATAGAATATCATTGTAGAGATCAAAATTGATTAATGAGATCCATCCATGAATTATTTGAAAGGGCTTATCTCTCGAACTACTGGAGCAATTTTTATGTTATTTGGCACAGATAAGAAGTAGACCACGTGAAGTGTCATAAGGCTATAACTGTAAAAGAAGCTATTTTTAAATATGGGTAGGTATCTACCCTGTGACTGCTGTGCCTTATCTTAGTCACAGCAAACTTTACCGATAAAACGCTGGATTTTATATTAAAATTTAGTTTGTTATTATTTTTAATATTCCGCGAAATAAACTTCCACCTTTAAGTAAATGAGTGAGTGCACGAAAAGTCAGACTTTGTCAAAATAAATAAAACAAAAAACGTTTAGCACTTTACATAAAAAACTGCGGCGGGTAACACCGCGGGGCACAGCTAGTAACTTATAACACTTCTATACTAACCTCAATACTGCCACTCCACTTGTCGACTAGTCTGTCTATGCGTATCTCAAATAGTTCGTTGTCATACAGCGGTCTGTGCGTCATAACGACGCCGTTGTTGTAGTCGTCCAACGGACGAGCTCGCTCCGCCGTCCTGAAATACATTTGGCTATCAAAAGAGCAGTAAGATCGCCTGATGGTAAGTGATCCGGAGTCACAACGTCCCGGAAAAAAGGGGTAATTTGTTATGATGGATCTGTAAGATTTCATTCCTCTGGATTATGCCGACTATGTTGCGAGAATGCCGTATGTGCAGGACATTCGAAATCTTGTCCCAGGCACTACAGTATTTAAAGGCTGGTTACTGCACTCTGAAAATATTGTTTTTTTTTCTGTAAGATGTGGCCAAACGTTTAGATGGTTCCAACAATAATTATTTCTACTAACGTAACGTAAGTAAATAATATTTTATATTATTTATATATAGCTTATTATAAATGCAACGTTTTACTTACTTGTTATTCTGCGACAATTTGACGAGGATACCGCATCTTGGATGGAAGCGCAGACGATCGTGGACAACTAGAAAATAAAATATCATATCGTAAACAATTATTATTATACACCGTATCAACTACGTTGACACTAGCCCTCCTCAATATTGATTCTTAGTTCTTCTATGTAATCCAAAATAATCATAATAATCACTATAAGAAATCTACGAATATGACGTTCCAAGGTTATATTTCTCTAAACACACTAGGCCGAAAATACGCGGCCGAAGTTCGGCATGATTATACGCCTGCAAAGCGCTACGCATACGATAATTTGAAATACATTGCAGACGTAATCATGCCGAACTTCGGGCGCCTATTTTCGGCCTAGTATGTTTAGACACGAAATTTTGAAGCATTTTTGTGTAATAAATAAGTAGTAGTTAGTAATAGAATTACTGTGGTTGGTCACCAAGCCCGCACGACTTTTGCCGTATTGCCAAAGTTTTTTGAAGTGAAAACTTCTTTAGCGGCGTTGAGCACTTTTGTGGGATGGGTAAAAACTGTGAAACTCGCGTCAGATTCTCGTGCTGATCGAAAAACCTTGGAAAACCCGTAAGACGGTTGGAGAGTAGTGTTTTGTGTCGAACTCGAACTCGAATTGATTGTAAGGGTTTCGATTAATTAAAAAAATCGATTTTTTTAATAATCGATTTTCATAAAAAATGGGTTTAAAAAAAATGCACAACGTTAATAATCAAGTTTTCACTTCTGCCGGCACTCCCGGAGTGCAACCCGTATTTTTTCCAATTTGATCGGCCGAGGGCACTGGCGCACCAGTGTCTCGCCACTCCACTTGGTAAATGGTAGGTGTAATCAAGCCCTGACTCACCCATCGCACAGGCGCCGTCACTCGGCATAGGCACGTAGACATCGTTGTGCTTGGCGGAGGTATGTGGCTGTGGCGCCTCCATCTCGCTGGACGTCAGCGTATCATCGTTGTTGGGGTCCTCCTCGATCTGGGAGAGAGATGAGAAGAGAGTACTCGAGCGACAAGCGAGTAGTCGAGTGAGACGCGAGAAGTACTCGAGTGAGAAAATAGACGTTCAAGAGAAATCTCGTCTAAAGTCGTCGTCGTCGATGCTTAATAAAAGTTATAATACATATACTGGGTGTAACAGAAGAAAATGATAAAACTTTAGGATATGTATGTGTCCCTTTTAAAGAGTTCACTGTTAAAGTTTGCTGAAACTTTTTTTTTTTAGTTTTGTTTTGGGCAAGTGCCTGACGCTGGGGCGCTTGCCCATACAAATCGCAAAAAATCAATGACTTACTTGATCCAAGCTATTCTCCATGATGGTCCGCATGGTGTTGGAGTTTGTGATGGAGACCTGGACGCATTGGCCGTACAGGTCAATGACCGCAAACAGCCGCGGCGGGATCTGCTTAGCAGCTATACCCAGACAACGACCGTTCACGTAGAATAGGAGCTCCGCCTGGGAACAACAATTCTATATTAATTCATGAAGCCCCAAGCGGCCACATCCGGCCGCGATAACAATGAAAAAGCTATTGTGTCTCGTTTTGCCACGATCGATGGGTTAATAGGGAATATCACGCAAAGGTCACAGCAGAGGGCGCTACTAGCACATACAGTAAATAATCCGACAAGTTGAACACGTCATAGTATCAGAATATTGACAGAAACGTTGTCAAACGTCGAACAAAACTTTTTATTTACTGTTCTCAGTCAGGGTTTCTCAAACTTTCGGCTCCACGAACCAATTAAAATTTCCAGGTGTCAGCGAACCCCTTACTAATGAAACACACAAAGTGCCAAAAGAGTGCTGCGCGTGCCTGCCAGTTATCAAGCCACCTTTACATAAATTTTGTCGCGAACCCCCTGTCGTCGAATGGCGAACCCATAGGGGTTACGATTGCTCCTTTACAAAAGGACATGGACTATATTTACATTGGAGAATATTATATTAAAACACCATCTACACTGTTTTCGATAGACGTTATTGTATAGGTATTTAAAGCTGAATGAAATATATTTCTTACTAATGTTAGTAACAAATATCTAGGATCCAAGTTCCAGCCTATGGAATTAATGATATATCTAGGGTTAAATATGTCAACCCTTTTAAGGTTTTGATTTTGTTTAAAAATGATGACAGTGCCGAAAAGCTAGTGACCTGTAAAAGTTTTAATGAAAATGGCCTGAAATGTCAACGGTCGTTGTATTTAAGTCAGTCATATGGCGTTATTAACGGGATTGATATACAATTAACAAATGAAGAAATATTAGAGGGATTGGATTGTGAAATGATGATATTAGGTATTAAAAGACTGAAGCGCAAGAATACTTTAGATGGGCACTGGGAAGATAGTGAGTCAGTGCGAGTTTGTTTCAAAGGAACTTCTACACCAAAGTACATATATGTTTTTGATATTCGTACTGAAGTACACACTTACGTGCCCCCAGTAACACAATGCTCGCGATGTTGGCGTTACGGTCATTTAATTAAGTTATGTTCGTCAACTAAAATAATTTGCCCAAAATGTGGAGATGACCATGCGAATTGTGATACCACACGATTTAAGTGCAACAACTGTGGAGGCCGGCATATGGCACTGTCCAAATTTTGTCCTGTATATAAAAGGGAAAAGCAGATTCGAGACATCATGGCGGACCAAAGTTGTTCTTATAGACAGGCGTACATGACATACTCAGCGAATCATCAGATGTCTCACTCGCAACCTTCACCTATTGTTATGTCTGAAAACAACCTTATAGTAACTACGGCTGATATAAATATAGAAGCTGCAGAGCATCAAGAAAATGATAAAGAAATAGAGCCAAAGGAAGATGGTAGACAGACATATGCAAGCATCACGAAAAGGAATAAAAACAAAATAAAATCTAAAAGACAACAAAAGTATGAAGAAATGATAGTAGAAGAAAGTATTAACCTAGAAAGTTTGGAGGAAGAGAACGAAGAGGAAAGAAAGAAAGAGAAGGAGAATGAAAATAGGGAGGGAGAAAGCTGGTGGAAGCATTTATTTAATAGGCTAAAGTAAGTTATATTAGAAAAAAGTTTGTCGTGGGAAGGAAAAGTTAAAACCTGTGTTCAGTTTATTTTTGAAGAGTTGGTGTCATATATTTTGAAGTATGTTTCCGAGTTTCCATGTTTAAGCTTTTTGAACAAACATGGATAGTACAACATTTCACAGACTTACAAATTGTGACACTACAGCTTTTTCGACAGTCAATATATTACAATGGAATGCCCATAGCTTACGCTCTAAATCTGCTATCTTTGAAGCTCTGTTACGCCAAGAAAAGATACATGTGGCAATAGTGAGCGAAACTTGGTTTGAGCCTGGAAGCACTTTTCGTATCCCTGGATATAATATTTTTAGGTGTGATCGCGAGGATGGCTGGGGTGGAGCAGCTATACTAACGCATTGGTCAATTCGGGCGCAACAATGTAATATATCCTTTACTAAGACTGGGTTGGAAATTGTTCACATTGTTATTCATAATTGTGATTGTTTACAAAACGTTATATCTATTTACTGTAGTCCAACTGCTCAAGTTAGTTCCGACGACTGGGACCAAATATTTTCGCACCTAGACCAAAAAACTCTTATTGCCGGAGACCTTAATGCACATCACCTGAACTGGTCAACATATGTGAATGCTCGTGGCAATCAAATTATATAGTCAATTTTGGACAGTAATTTTATTCTGTTAAATGATGGTAACCATACTCGTTTAAAATTAGTCGATGGGGTTATTCAAAAAACTTCACCAGACATATCGCTGGCTTCCGCTGATATAGCTCTTAAATTTGATTGGAAGGTGATGAACGAAAATTTAAATAGCGATCATTGCGTGATTAAAGTAACAATAGACATAATTTCCGCAAGTTCTGTTCAAAGTCGTCGTAACTATCGTAAGACTGATTGGCTTAAGTATCGTCAAAAGATTGAAGAAGAGCTAAGTCAATATGTAATACCAGAGGATAACCAAATGGCATATGACAGTTTCATAAAAATTATAAATCATTCTGCTGATAGTCATATACCTTATACTAAGATTGCTACAAATCCACTTAATGGAGCAAGATTTAAACCTAAAAGCTATTGGACATCGGATCTTTCACGCTTAGTAGCCTTAAGAAGAAAAGCACTTGTTGATTTTCGTAGGAACCCTACTCCGAATAATTTGCAAGTTCTACAAGAACGAGTAGCAGAGTCGCAACGTCATATTCGTCAAGCGAAGTGCAAAGCATGGCAAGATATGTGCAACAGTATGAGCAATGTAACATCAACGAGAGAAATGTGGATGCGCATGAGGTGGATTAAGGGTTATAAATCGAGTAGGACGCCTATTAATCGCAGTGAGCTTGAAAAACTTTTAAATTCATTATCTCCTGATTTTGTTACTCCTGACAAGCCTCAGTTCACCTCTACGAGTAGCAACCAACATTTGAGTAGCATGATTACGGTCCATGAACTCGTAAATTGTATAAAAAGCTCAGATACAGCTCCAGGGGCCGATAACATTTCGTATTCAATGCTAAAGAATCTTCCCGAATTAGGTAAGTTAGTTTTAATTACATTATATAATAGATTCTTAAATTCTGGATTTGTTCCTAAGCAATGGAAAGAGGTTGTCATTGTTCCAATTCCGAAATTAGGTAGTGAAAATTTGTCCTCATCTGGTATTAGACCAATAGCCCTACTGTCTTGTCCTTGCAAAGTGTTTCATACAATTATAACGCGAAGGCTCGATTGGTTTTTGGAAAAAAATGACTTCTTTTCAGAAGAAACTGTAGGATTTAGACGCTCTAGATCTTGTACTGATAATTTATCAAGATTGGTATCAAGAATACAAATTGGACTTACCAAAGGGCACCCGACTGTAGCTTGCTTTATAGATATCGAAAGTGCATACAATAATATTGATGTATCTTGTTTGATGAAAATGTTAGATGAAATTGAAATAGGGTCTGATATCTGTAATTATTTGTGGCAATATTTACACAACAGAACTTTATGTATTCGTTTATCGAATAATGAAATATTAAGCAGAACAACAGGGATAGGCATTCCACAAGGTGATCCCGTATCTTCTTTGTTATTTAATATCTCCACAGGCTGGATATGTCACAGCATTATCCAAGTTTTTAAGTCGCAATATGCAGACGACTTCGTTATTTATCATACTGGAGTTAATTTAGTCAGATCAACGTTATTGGTACAACAGGCTTTAGATACTTTCATTACTTTAGTAAATAATATAGGTCTTAATATTTCGAGCAGCAAGACAAAAGTTATAATGTTTAGAAGAGGTTTGTCGAAAAACAATATTAATTTGAATGTTAACGGTGAACGTATTGAAGAGGTATATGCTGTGAAATATCTTGGTATGCGGTTGGATTTAGGCTTAAGGTGGGGAAATCATATTCAAAGTATTCGCGATAAAACTTTAAAATACCTAAACTTATTTAAAATACTTGCAGGGACAGATTGGGGTATTCACCCGAAACATCTTAGGCAGCTTTATATAGCGATTATTCGAAGCAGACTCGATTATTGCTGTTTTTTATATGACACTAGTGCTGATTCACGTTTATTAAAATTAGATCGTGTTCAAAACCAAGCAATGCGAATTATAGGAGGATTTATAAAAAGTACACCGACACATGTAATGGAGAACGAGTTGTGTTTACAACCACTCCATATACGCAGAACGTATTTAGCAGCTAAGTTTTGGCTTAAGTCAAAGTCGTTACAAAATGAATTGAATATTCGAATATTGGAACAGCTCCAAAGTTGTATGCAAGAACCATATTGGCGTAGAAAAAGATTCCTAAATTAGTTTCAATTAATTTTATGTTTAAAAAATATGAAATTAAAACTGTACCTAAATTATGTATATATTTATTAGACTCGTGGATAAGTAGTTATGACTTAACCAAATGTATTATAACGAATGTGGAAGGAATTGTTACTTGCAAAAGATCTGTTGATAGGAAAGAATTACGATTAATTTGTGAGAATTATATAGATAAGAAATACAATGAATGTTATAAAATTTTTACTGATGGGTCAAGGGACGAGCGAAGGACCGGTGCAGCGTTTTATGACCCGCAGACAGATGTAGATATTAAGTATAAAATAGAATGCAGTAGTATATCTATAATGCACTGTGAACTGATTGCGATTTATAAAGCCTTAAGGTACATTATTTCGAAGGATTTTAATAGATGTGTTTTATTTACTGATTCAAAGAGTGCGTTGTTACACCTGGCTAGGTTAACCTCGAGTTTTCGATGTCACCCTATAGCCTATAGCATTTTAGAACTTATTAGTAATCTGCAAAAAGATAATCGTCATATAACGCTGCAATGGATCCCTTCGCACGTCGGTATCAGGGGAAACGAGGAGGCAGATCGCGCGGCCAAACAGGCTTTGATTGAGGGAATCGTTTATCGCTGTCTTCCCTTGCACAGTGAATTGCTAGGTAAAGTTAAAGTACAATGTCGACAACTATGGCAAGAATATTTTGATGAGCGGTCGCTGAGTAAGGGAATATGGTACAAAACAATACAATGGGAGCCTCCTCGTTACCCGTGGTTTGATAGATTATCCATGCCTAGAAAAGATATAGTAGCAATGTTAAGATTGCGCTCCGGCCACATTCCATCAAACGTTTTCAAATTTATGATGGGTAAGGTTGACTCTCCAAATTGTGCATTATGTGGAACACCTGAACATGTACAACATGTATTGATGGAGTGTAGTCGGGGCGAATCCCGACGTGGTAGCCTCGGTGATGATCTTTTAGGAAATATAGGAGTCTGTAATAGTTTTCTAGCCTCACCTAATTCAAGGGAAGCCCGTATCCTACTAGACATATATTTAGATTTCGTTGTAAGTAATATTTAGGTATAGATAGTATATAATATTATGCTGTGGTTGATTTGTTTATAAGCTTTATGGGGGTGGCATTGTCGGTCACCGACAAAACCCCTTAAATAAATTGATTAAAAAAAAAAAAAAAGTTCCAGCCTAGTTATTATGTTTTTGCATAAAACATTACCCTTTATAACTATATAGGTTGATTTAGTACTTAACCTTTTATTACGCCAACTTCAACTTTTAAATGACCTTAAAGAAGTAGGACAGACGCTAATGTCGCGCAAACCCATTTCAGATTGGCAACTTTATGAATAGTCATTGTGACGAAATTCATTCTATATTACGCTACGTTATAGACCAGTTTTATATTGTTAGAAATATTCCCAGACGTCGAAAATTTGGATGTACAAATTTAGCTCTGGGCTATTTCTATAGAACTGGATATCGTACGAGGGCTGCTATTTATGTATCCGGAATTAAAAAAAGAAACAAACATATATCTTTTAATATGGTTTTATTGCTTTTCAAAATATTCGCCGCGATGATCGACACACTTTCGCATACGCTGGAACCAATTTTCATAGCACTTTTTCCATTCTGATTGAGGTATCTCCAAAACGTGCATTTTGAACGCATCAACAGCCTCTTCGCGGCTCGAAAAACGTTGACCACGTAATTTGTTCTTCGCGTATGGAAATAAAAAGAAATCGTTAGGTGCCAAATCAGGGCTGTACGGCGGATGACCAGTCAATTCGATCTTTTGACCCTCCAAAAACTTAGTTGTTTCAGCTGAGGTGTGACAGCTAGCATTGTCGTGATGTAATATGATTCTGCGTTGTCGGTTGTCCTTTCTTATTTCTTCAAAGACTTCTGGTAAACAAATGGTCGTATACCATTCAGAATTAACCGTTTTACGATTCTCTAATGGCACTGTAGCCACATGTCCATTAATTCCAAAAAAACAGGCGACCATTTGCTTCAAAGTACTTTTTTCACGAGTAACTTTTGTTGGTTTCGGCTCATCTTGGAACACCCACACCGTTGACTGTTGTTTAGTTTCGGGGTCATATGCATAGATCCAAGATTCATCACCTGTGTAGATATTGTAAACGGCTTTTGACGTACCACGGTTGTATTTTTTTATCATTTTTTTGCACCAATCGACACGAGCCCGTTTTTGATCGATTGTCAAGTTGTGCGGAATCCAACGCGAACATATTTTTTTACAGCCAAATGTTCGTGTAATATCTTATGTATGCTCGTCATACTTATGCCTAAGGACGCCTCTATCTCGCGATATGTAACATGACGATCACGCATTATTAGTTCCCGCACAGCATCTATATTTTGTGGGACAACAGCTATTTTTCGGCGACCTTCTTTATTGTCATCCGTGAGCATAGACCGCCCACGATTAAACTCACTGTACCAGTGATAAACAGTGGTTTTTGATGGTGCTTCATCTCCAAAAGTTGCGGTGAGTTGAATAAAGCACTGTTGTTGATTTGATTGATGATGATGATTTGATGATAAATCATTGCACGAAAATGTTCACGCGTTAAATCCATGGCAAATGAAGACACGCAATTTTCAAAATGACGCCACAATGGAAAAATAATTGACAGTCACATGAAACAAAATGTATTCTTCAACCAAAGAGTTCTATTTTCAAATGTTGTAATTACTTTTTAAATATTGTTCTTGTAAGTGGCCAGTTCCGGATACATAAATAGCAGCCCTCGTACATCGTACATCGAGTTAAAAAGGTCATACATTATGTCCTTAATACTTATTTAGAATGTATGTCATTCAATAGAAGACCTCTAATTACCTGAAGTTATAAAGAACCTAGACATACTTTACACCGAAACGAACCTGATTGCAGGACTCAAAGTATAACCACGCAAAAATTCATGAATAATAAAATATTATTAACAGACTGACAGTCAGATACACTTTCGCATTAATAATAATATATATATATATATATATATATA
This sequence comes from Polyommatus iphigenia, assembly GCA_963422495.1. Taxonomy (NCBI): domain Eukaryota; kingdom Metazoa; phylum Arthropoda; class Insecta; order Lepidoptera; family Lycaenidae; genus Polyommatus; species Polyommatus iphigenia. Next base: position 21,258,483 of record OY730178.1, on the reverse strand, counting down.
TATTGCTTCTAGTTAGAAATTAGAATAAACGTATTATTATAACATCTACCTGCATGCCAAATTTCAGCCTGATCCGTCCAGTGGTTTGGGCTCTGCGTTGATAGATCACTATGTCAGTCAGTCAGTCACCTTTACCACCAGACTGACATAGTGATCTATCAACGCAGAGCCCAAACCACTGGACGGATCGGGCTGAAATTTGGCATGCAGGTAGATGTTATAATAATACGTTTATTCTAATTATATGTATATATATATATATATATATATATATATATATATATATATATATATATATATATATATATATATATATATATATATATATATATATATATATATATATATATATATATATATATATATATATATATATATATATATATATATATATATATATATATATATATATATATATGTATGCGTTGATAGATCACTATGTCAGTCTGGTGGTAAAGGTGACTGACTGACTGACATAGTGATCTATCAACGCAGAGCCCAAACCACTGGACGGATCGGGCTGAAATTTGGCATGCAGGTAGATGTTATAATAATACGTTTATTCTAATTTCTAACTAGAAGCAATATTGATGTCGCAATAATCAACATATGGTGTATACTGAGTGCAGAAACAACATTTCCCTAGCAGCTAATTAACTTAACTGCATCCTACTAACGTGATATTAAATTAGTATCGGTACACAATCCTGCATTAACATGATGTTAATGCACGATAATGGACTTTGCGGACAAAAATAGAATAGAAACTAAGAACAATAAATATAAGTAGTTTGAATTTACTATACAGTGTGTAACAAAAATAAGTGATAATACTTTAGGGTGTGTACGTGTTCCTTGTAGAGAGTTCACTGTGAAAGTAACAGCTCTGAAAGACGATTTTTTTTTTACTTTTGTATGGGCAAGGGCCCGAGCGTCACGAGTTTCCCCATACAAAAGTGAAAAAAAATTTTGGTCTTTCAGCGCTGCTACTTTCACAGTGTACTCTCTACAGGGAACACGTACACACCCTCCCTAAGGTATTATCACTTATTTGTTACATCCTGTATGTATACAAAAATGTATACAGTAAAGTAACTCTCTTTCGATTAATCGTGTGTGTAACGAACATTTGAAGCTTATAAAAGCGTGTTAAAAACATTGCATGCCTTTCAAGAACGGTGTTTGCAATTTGGAAAGTATAGACAAGTTTCGGAAGCGAATATTTTGTAAAGTACATTCATAATATAAAAGCGAAAGATAACTATGAGTGTGAAAGGATTTTGATCATAATATTTGGCATGGAATGGGCTGTAGATTAACACACATGACACAGCCTTTATTTGTGGCAATAAAGTGCAATGTGCATACTAGAATTAGAACTAGTCATGCATAAATATCCAATACTTAACAATAACACCACAAACTACAAAACCATTTTACATATTTGTCTGAATCTATACATATTATAAAACAAAGTCGCTTTTTTTCCCCTCATGTCCCTTTAATCTTAAACTATGCAACGGATTTTGATGATTCTTTCAGTGTTAGATAGCCCATTTATCGAGGAAGGCTATAGGGTATATTTTATCACGCTAAGACTAATAAGAGCGAAGAAATAGAGGAAAATGTGGAAAAAACGGGGAAAATGATTTGAAAGGGCTAACTTGAACGCGCTAATCTCAGGAACTACTGGTCCGATTTGAAAAATTATTTCAGTGTTAGATAGCCCATTCATTGAGGAAGGCTATAGGCTATATTTTATCACGCTAAGACTAATAGGAGAATGTGGAAAAAACGGGAAAAAATTATTTGAAAGTGCTTATCTCGCAAACTACTGGAGCAATTTTTATGTTATTTGGCACAGATAAGAAGTAGACCACGTGAAAGATCATAGGCTATCGATTTTAATCATTTTTTCAGTGGCTACTGGCTATATATATTTTATACCCGTGCGACGCCGGGGCCGCTAGTATATTATATAAATTATTTTTTGTGTATACAGTATACTACATAATATTTATAGTGGTGTTGTCATCAAACTAATGTTGTCAATTACAATAATTAGGATCAATTTCAGAAGTGTGCCATCCTGCTGAGCAATATATTGTATTAATTGCACCTCTGCATTACAACAGCTGTATTTGCAAACTTTAAGTAATGTAACCTCTAAAGTGATCCTCAATAAAAAGGAATTATTAAACTAACTAATACAGACAGACGTGAACTAATTACTAACTTATAACACCCCTCGTCTTTCATCAGGGTTTTATTTTTATTTTAGTAATATAAATTATCTATGGGATTTTCGCCCATATCCTTTGTTACATGTCGCTTTTTCTATATTTTTTTCACATACCTAGTTTATACTTTATAGTTGCTATTGATTTTCAGGCGAAATATAAAAATAGTTGCTATTGATTTTCATTTAAGGCGAAAAGATGAGTAATATTTGCATAATTATCACCAACCAATATAAATGTAGGTTCCGACAATGAATTCAGTATTTGACATACTAATACTACACATACTAATAGTATGTACTACATTGAATGTAGACTCTACCAAGGAATCACAATAAAACCATGTTACTTTATGTAAGCCATAGGGTAAAACAATTTTTGATCTTTTTCTCAAACTGCACTCAGACCTATTACATAATAAAGAGATTCTTACCTTACTACTTCTCATAACACCCACGGTGTCCCCTTCACGAAGAAGTTCTAGAGCAGGCCCGTATGATGTCAGCAATGTTATTCCATCTTTAACAATGGAGGCTCCGGACATAATCTGTAAAAAAACATATTATGGTACAAATGAGTAATTCTTGTTAGTCTTTATATAAAAAGGGTATGCCTCGCTACAATAATTGTACTACCAGAGAAGTCAATTCCTAGGCAGATGAGGGACCTACATAGTTTCAGTTTGGTCGCATTACGTCAAACCTAGCCGACAGATCACAAAACAATGAATTGACAATTGACATATTATAAAAAGGGTATGTCTTGGTACAATAATTGTAATTTGTAACTGAATAAAATAATATTGTTGGGCAAGCTAGTATAATATTACAAAAATGTTTATGTCACAACACAACGACAGAGTAAAACCATGAATGGCCTTTTAAATAAAATAAGGGGCAAATGAATGAATGTAAACAGGTCACCTGATGGAAAGCGACTACCGTCGCCCATAGACACTCGTAAAGAGGGAATATGCTAGGTTAAGTTATTAATAAGGTTTACAGGTTGTATTGGTCTGGAAATATTTTATATTTTGTGAGTTTGTAGGTAAACTCACAAAATATTCTATTTCTCACCTCTGGGCGGAAAACGTCAACTTTCTTCCCGCTGCCCTTACCGATGTTGCCGTTTTCCGCCTCCGTCGATGAGAAAAATAGTATACGCACCACGGGCAGTAAATAAGAAAGTCTCAGATCACATGTTTGTTGACCTCGGCTTCGCCTCGGCCCTTTTTTTTTACATGTGATCTGAGACATTTCTTATTTTCCTGCCCTAGGTGCATAATGTACTATTTTCTTATTTCCAAAAATGAATAATTTTAATACAGAACTACTATACAAAACTATATTATTAAATATATTAATTTTCTTCCTAAGGTAATAGCACTAGTATACACATTGAAGAAGACTTACCCATGCTGTGTTCCGCAGTTTTGTTGCTGTTGCTGGTAGCTCCATAAACTCTGGGTCCAGGGTGGTTACACCAATCTCTAGGCTGCCATTCCAGACATTCACCTGCACAAAAAATTAATAACATTATTTCAATTCAGAATTCATGTTTCACAAATGCCTAGTCAACTTAATAGAGACCAAACTCATTAGATTATTATGGAACCGACCTCTATCTTTGGCAATACTCAATAATAGTTTGACACAGCCCTACAAAACATTTGTCAGGTTGCAGAGTCTACACATTTGCTTTTCTATAAACTGCTTAAGCTATGTTATTGTCTTTAAAGGTTCTCTATCAAGCACGGCATCTTTTCACTGTTTGCATAAAGCACTGATTGTTTGAGAATATTAATAATGTGTATAATTTCACTTCTAGAGTTACCTACTTAGTACTTACTATTGTTTGCTTTAATCACAATAGAATACAATAGCATTTTTGGAAATGCTATTGTATTCTATTGTTGTCGTGATCACCGGTGCTCGTATGGTACTTGATGGGTTAACTTAATCCTTCAGGCCCCGTGCGAGCACCGGTGATTGCGAGAACAAAAGAATACAATGGGAATTCCTAGAACCTCCGATCGAAGGATTAATGTTGCTGTACAAAAGATGAATAAGTCTTTCTGAATTTTTAGTTTACACTGTGTGCCTGTTCATTGTTACATAAATCAAGTATCTTTACTAATTAAATGTAGAAATAAAGATTAGGGGATGAAAGTTTTAGAGAATAGCTAAGAGCTAAATGGCAATTTGAAACAAAGGGTGTGTCAATTATGTAAACATTTTTTTGGGAAAATTGCATGTCACAAAATGCACTTATTGATTTTTGTCCCAAATACAAGCACTGGCTAAAATGTATGAATTCAATTTTGGATATGAAAGTACAGTGTGAGAGATAATTTGTTATTAAAGCCTACCTTTCGGTCGATGCATATTTCGAAAACGACGTCGTCTTGCAGAGGTTCCGCGCTCAGGATCAAGCCATGATTAAATTCGACAAAATTGCGAACTGCAGTTGTGTTCTCGTGCAGCAGAGTTACTCTGTCGCCACACCTCCGGTGAAACCTCATCGTTCACTTATTATTACCACCGTAACATCATTCACGGAAGAACTCCATCGTCCCGAATTTTTTTTCGTAAATCAATTGTTATGATTTAAAAAATGAACACCTACACAATGGCAATTCCATTTATACGAACACATCGTACTTCTTTAAATTACATTCCATGATCAATATATTTAGGTAGTTATATTATTCAATTATTCATTTTGTAAAAGCACGGCCTCAAAATTGATTTTAATTATAAAACACCAAGCAGGGAGCGAAAAGCGCTCATCGCACATCCCACTTTTTTCACAGGAACTGACAGATTTAATGATTTGAATTTTGACCAGGTGGACGAAATTTCCGAACAAAAAAAAATTGGGTTCCAAATTTAAGCGAAGCAACTAAATGAAATCACATAATCTGTGCAAGGTCGACGGTGATTGGCTGATAAAAAAGACCATAGAGGATATAAACTACATGAGAAAAAAGACGAAGAAGAAGTTTAAAACTCAAAGTTCGATTTTCATTTTGTGAAAATTATTTTGTAGCAATTCATACAAAAATTGTAAATTAAGTGGATTAATTATTGAAAAACGAAAGGTAAGCCATTGTAAAATGGAAATATAACTTGAAAAATGAAAAAATAAATTGATAAATCGAAGCAAAACATAACTATGTCATACCATGTTCTAATACAAAGTATGTCGTCGTATTATTTGCATATTTGTACAATAATTTACAACTTATACTATATTAATATTATGAAAAAGACAGATTATTATTTCATAGAATTTTTTTTGTATATCAGTATACAGTTAATTAATTTGGAAAATGTTGAAATGTGTATATTGTTTTATTGTAATAATACTGGTTGTTAACTATACTTATTAATTTATGTAAACTGTATGGAAATGTAGTAAATGAAAAAAATTTCATTAATTTCAGTGTTTTAGGTCCCTATACTAGTTTGCAACATTTTAGTCTGCAAGCAATAGCTCTTAAGGAGATTTTAGGAGGAGAAAGAAGGTATGGGATTATGAGTGGTACGGCCACTAAGGAAAAATCCTCTGATCAAGACGTGAGGTGGTATGCAGCTGGCCTGAGCCCACGCGATAGATTTCAGCTGTCGTATACAGGGCGTAACAAACATGATACTTAAGTGTGTATGTATAAAGGTGCGCGTCCACTGGATCGGAATCGGAGCGTAGGTACGCAGCGGACGGATTTGTTGCTTTGTATGTATAGTATTGACTACTGTGAACTGCACTAGAAGTACTGGAACGTCATTCTGCGCCTGACAAATACCGATTCCGATCTGGTGGACGCGCAGCTTTTATCCCTGTTGTTTTTATTACTGTAATATTATAATATTAAATAATAGAAATCAACAAAAGCTTGTGGATTAAATCTGTTTTATTGTTTAATTTACCTTATTAGCCTATTTATTTAGCTATATACAATATTTTTTATTGAAATAAAACATTTATTTGAGCTCATTTCTTTTTTATTTTATTTTTTTTAATTTTTGGTATGTTTAGAGTGAAAGGTTTTGCACTTAAAATTTTTAACTTCAGTTTCAAATTAAAAAAATAACGGATGTTTATTTTTTTTCTTTTAAGTCCGACCTCTTGTTACGTAGTATACAGTTTACATCCTCTTTGTTTTGACAAATGACAACTGCACAAAATAATATGTCAATATTTTAATTTTTATTATTTTACGTAGATAGGCTATGGCAGGATAAACACCCAGCCATTAAAATTTTCGGGTCTTGTTTTTTTTCAATCAACGAGTATTTATTATATTCTAGGATAATAAACTATTATTCATTAGTATAGTTTAACTAGATTATGCAACCCAGCAAGCATAATTATGTATTTTATTTAACCGTGCAAATCTATTAAGTTTACTAGCAACACTTGAGAATCTTTCCTACTCGACACTAGATGGCGTTACTTGGCACATAGCTCCGATTTTCTGGTCTTTTTTTTTTCAATCAATCAGTAAATTATCATTATTAAGTACAAGTTTAACAATCTAGTAAGAATAATAAATAAAATGAATAAGCAAATTTAGTTTACTAGTGGTGCCAACTCTTGAGAATCTTTCCTTCTCGGCACTAGATGGCGCTACTTAGTAGGTATATAAACTCGGATCCCTTTTTTAGCAGATTCTGCGCATCTGTGGAACGGATTCCCGGTATAACCACAGATAAAGCGATAACCGAATCCTGGTATGGCCACAGATATGGGTTCATTGAGATGCTATTTTTACGTGATAGCCCAGCCGGTATGGTATGGCCACAGATATGGGTTCATTGAGATATTACTTTATCAGGTTTATCTAGGGTAAATGACTAGTAGATTGGACAGTACTAGTCATTGGAAAAAGCCCAAAAACACCATATTTATTATTTATTAATGTTGCCTTAGAAACTGACTGTTTTTCTTAAAAAACAGGCGTTCTTTTACTTTAAAAACAGGAAACTTTTAAAGCAACATTAATAAATATTGTGTTTTTGTGCTCTTTCCAATGACTGGTACTGTCCAATCTACTAGTCATTTACCTTATGTATGAGTTATAACTTTCTATATAAATTATAGATGTTCTGCGCGGCTTCGCCCGCGTAATTTAGGTATGTCACGGAAACCGTACATTTTTCCGCAAAAAAGGAAACCTATGTCCTTTCACGTGGTCTATTCTTCATGTGTGCCAAATAACCTAAAAAAATCGGCCAAATGCGAGTTGGACTCGCGCACGAAGGGTTTCGTACCACTATAGAGCAAAAATAGAAAAAAATGTGTTTTTTGTATGGGAGCCCCTTTAGTTATTAATTTTATTTCAATTTTATTATTAATTATTTAAGTATAAATAAAACTGAGTATTTCGTGAACATTTCAGGTGGCTACCTGTTGTCATCATTGATACCGAGCAAAAAATGTTTAAAAATCACGTTTGGTGTGTGGGAGCCTCCCTTAAATATTAAATTTATTTTGTTTTTAGTATTTGTTGTTATAGCGGCAACAGAAATACATAATCTGTAAAATTTTCAACTCTCTAGCTATTACCGTTCTTGAGTTACAGCCTGGTGACAGACAGACGGACAGACATAGAAATCTAGGGTCCCGTTTTTACCCTTTGGGTACGGAACCTTAAAATTGCTTCAGTACGTTCAAATAAGCCCTTTTAAATAATTTACCCCGTTTTTACCACACTTTTCTCTAATAAAAGTTAGGTCTTGCCCCGCCACTGCCCGGGGCACCCATAAAGGGTTTCCCCCGAGCATAAAAAAAAAAAGAAAAGTAGATAGAACTTAGGAGTACCTACCTCGACTTCGAACAAACGGGCGAATAAACGCGAGTTGGGCGCGACTGTCACTTTCAACATGTTTCACAATTTAGGGTGGGTTGCACCAACTTAGTTACTTTAACTGTAACTTTAACTTTAATTATAACTACAGTGCAAAATGTCCAATCTTCGGTTAAGCCATAATCATACTTATATCGATTTTTATTCGCAAAAATTTACCATGGCTATTGGCACAAAGTGTTGTTATAACAAATATTCTTCCTGTCGATTTTTATGGATAATTCATTTTTTATACTCTCAATCCCATTAACTGTAGCTTTAACAAAATAACAAACGCAACAGACATCTATCAAAATTCTGTGGTCAAAGTTAAAGTTAAAGTTAGCCCTAACTATAACCATAATTTGACCATAACTGTAATTATAACCACGCCTCTGGTGCAACCCACATTTATTTAGCCGGCCGATATTATTAATTAATTAATATGACATACCTACTACGTCAAACGTATTTTCGAGATCTATTCAGTCGGCCTACTCGACGTTATAGCCTGTATCCACTTTGATTAGTGCTATGCAGGTGATTAGTTCAAGTGATTAGTGATTAGGAGAAATCAAAGGACTTGCACTAATCAGTCGCTGTCCACATAACTACTTTCTCCTGATTACTAATCACCTGCACTACTCACCTGCACTTATCACTAATCAAAGTGAATACAGCCTAGATCTGTCTCTGACGACAGCGATGTTAGAAAATCTATATTAATATTATAAATTAAAATCTATACTTGAATGTTATAAAGCGGAAGAGTTTGATAGTTTATAGTTTGTTTGTATGTTTGATCGCGCTAATCTCAGGAACTACTACTGATCCGATTTGAAAAATTGTTTCAGTGTTAGATAGCTCATTTATCGAGGCTATGAGGATAGCTCATTTATATTTAGGCTATATTTTATCACGCTAAAACTGATAGTAGCGAAGAAACAGAGGAAAATGAGGAAAAAACGAGGAAAATTATTTGAAAGGGCTTATCTCGATCACGAACTACTGTAGCAATTTTTATGTTATTTGGCACAGATAAAAAGTAGACTTCGTGAATGATTATAGTCTATTTTTGTGGTCTTATTTGTCTGTGAAATACCTAATTTACGCGGGCGAAGCCGCGCGGAACGTCTAGTTATTAATATATTGTGTCAATTCAGACCGCAACGTGACTCGCAACTCGCAGCTGCTGCCTGCTGCTGTGAGAGTATTGAGTGCTTCAACTGCATAAGACGTCATGCAAGTTACATTGAAATCTGCAAATTCCATATTATGTATAAATGCATATCAAATGTACCGGATTGACAGGGACCTTCTGCAAGTTACATCGAAATCTAGGTCAACTTCAATATATAATTATTTAGAAATGCATCTGACGGCAGCTGCGCGTCACGTTGCGTGTGAATTGACCCATATCTAATAATAATTATAAGGCTGTGTTTCCACCAGACCTAAGCGGAGCTGTGTTGCGAGTTGCGAGTCCGAATGTGTTTTTGAGAAGCAATAGCATCGCCGCGCTGAGCGATGTCATGGCAAAGTGATGTCAATGATGCAATTCTATTGGTTTTCAAAAACACATTTCTCGTAAGTCGTAACACAGCTCCGCTCAGCTCTGGTGCAAAGACAGCCTTATACGGGACGGTGATCAAATTCTATACAATATTATTTTCGTATTTTAAAACATGATTGGCCAAGTAGCATATTAATTTTATTGTTTAAGCACATAATATAATATATTAGTACTTACCAGTTTAATTAAGGAAGTTTCCGAAACCATCAATGCGGTAAAGGCTTTTCATGGCTTCAAAAGTTATTTTGTCTGGTTTTCTCTGTTATATCATAATATTACCTACTGCTAAAAACTTCATTTTTATTTTCATTTCTTTACGAACATAATATCAGCACAGAACTATTCTAGGGCCTAGATTGTAAGCAGACGAAAATAGCACAGAATTATTTATTAACTTAGGGGAGCCCAGCTCAAAGCGGCCATAGGAGGCAAAACGGCCACCCTTAATATTTCGGTTATTTATAAAGGCAGAGCAACGTTGGTGCTCTGGCGCATAGTGAACATCCCGCCCAGCCCCCGCTCCATGATGCGGTAGTGGTTCCAGGGCAAGGCGCGAGCTTGTAGCGCCAAAAATATTGGAATTGCACGTTTTATTAAAAAAATGCAAGGTAAATTCTTCCTGTTTTAATTATTTTCTTGTATATTTGAATGCTTCTATTTTCCCGGTGTCGTTGCTTATCTATGTAGCTTTATCTATGATGTTTTTATTCTGGAGTATGATAAAAAATGCGAAAGAAAATTATGTTTAAAACAGAACGGTTGCCAAAGGGCAAAGCGGACCGGGCAAAGCGGCCAATAGGCCGCTAAGCTAAATGATAGTTTTATATGATAATTACTTAAAACTATTTTTAGATGGTGAACAAACTATCAAAAGAAAACTATCCAGGGGTCATGGGAAGAGACTACGATGGCACGAGCTATTAAAGATTTTCAAGAAAATTGGGGTTCAGTCAAATTAGTAGAAAACAAACATGGTCATACTTTAAGGAGACATTTAAAAACAGGAATATATCGATAAAACAAAGTTTTATTGATATATTTTGACTATTTTTATTTTAGAAGAGTTGATTATTTTTTATAAAAAAATGTTGTGATTGTTGGAAGATAAACTCCTGTCAAGAAACCTCAGAAACCGGGCATAGGGGCTGGTTTACACGTATTAAGTAGATAAGTAGTTAACTAAATTTTAACTTAATTTTAAGTTACTTAATTGCATGTAAACACACAATTTAGTAGCAAGTAGCAAGTTAAAATTTAGTACTACTACTTTATTACCAGCCATAAGCGATAAAAGAGCCAGTTTACAGAATTGTTTTTAATAAATACCTATTTTCGAACATTTTTAGCATTCATTTTATCAAAAAATATATTAATATATTAGAAAAAAAATACCATTTCGTGTGAACATTTGGGCTGGCCACGTTGCCCTTACCCCTATGGCCGCTTTAGGCGGGCCCTCGGGCAAAGCGGTTTTTTGGCAGGTTGTCGTAATATGTGAATCATGAGCTAATTTTAAGATTTAGGTCAATATGAATCATACAGCAGAAATATAATAAATGCACTATCTGGTAGCACATTTTTTATTTTTAAATATATAATATTTCGTCTTTTTTTCGAATTGAAAGTTAAGGTGGCCACTTTGAGCTGACCTCCATGCCCGCAACTCCGTTGCGCCAAAAATCGTCTATTGCACAGGAACCGTACATTTTTCCGGGATAAAAAAAGTATCCTACGTCCTTTCCCAGGGCTCAAAGTATATCTGTACCAAACAGCAAAGTCGCGGTTCAGCGGTTTGGGTGTGAAGATGGTAACAGACCGACAGATAGACAGACAGACAGACAGACAGACACACTTTCGCATTTATAATATTGGTATGGAAGTATGGATGTTATAATAAAACGTGTTTGACAATACAGAAAATTAATGTTCATTAAGAAATTATTAGGTAAGAGATGTTTTCCGATGGTGGTCCGGATAATCGCTAATCCGTACAACTGAGGGATCCGGATAGTTGAGTTTCTACTATAAATCAAAAATCCTTCTCGAGTACAATAGAATCCTATTTCGAGATTTATCTGTGAGTTTCCGAAGGTTCTTAGAATGCATTTTCAATTTCTCATATCAGATATAGAGCTCCTCGAAAAGCATTCAGCAGCAGCATGAGTTAATCCGGATATTCGTTTGTACTTTTACAGGTTCCTTACTGATACTAGATTAAATTTACAAGAAAAATAATCTTGTAGTTATCATGTACTAGATCGGTGATCCGCAAGGTGTGCGGCACACTGGTGTACCGTGGTCGGCCGTTGGTGGGCCTCGGAAAACGTCATCGTACTTAGTTCTATACTGTACTCGGCGAAACATGGCGGCAGCGGTCATTGACTCCCTGTCAAAAACTTGTCATTTTCTATACAAAGCGCGATTGACAACATCTGACACTTCATTGTATAGTCATGTTGAGTGACAAAAAAGGGACATCTGGACGATCTACCTAAAGGTGGGAGCTGACAGTAAGCCTATGACACGTCACACGTCATAACACACTGACTAATTAGTGGTGTACCTCTAATCTCCAAATATATTAATTATTCTCCTAGATGTACCATCGAGGAAATTGATTCCTATGCAATTGATAGACCAACGTTATTTGGTCGAATATGTCAATTCAATGTTAATTGTGATCTGTCGGCTGGGTTTGACGTAACGCAACCAAACTACTTAGGTCCCCGATCTGCATAGGAATCAACTTCTCTGATAGTACCTACCTACGAGTACCTTGAGCACTATAATTAATTAATGTTTTACTAATAATTTTTACTTTAATTTATATGAAATGAAATAATATGAAATAATCATGCACATATTACAGTTTTTTCGTTTTAACAACTATATAATTTTGTCACCTCCGGGCGGAAAACGTCAACTTTCGTCCCGCTGCGCTTACCGATGTTGCCGTTTTCAGCCTCCGTCGAGGAGAAAAATTGTATGTAACGCACCATGGGCAGTAAATAAGCAAGCGTCAGATCACAATAATAATGTTAGTTGACCTCGGCTTCGCATCGGCCAACAATTACATGTGATCTGAGACATTTCTTATTGATCTGCCCTAGGTGCGCCGTGCGTAATGGACTACCTATTCCTCAGGTAAGTATTGTTCTTATAAATTGTAATAGTAAGTTGACAAGTTCTATCATGTTCAGCACATAGAGTTTGGATCTTCTTATTATAAAGGGGGTTTGTTATACCTTACCTCTCTTAGATCATGATAATATTATCATACTCAGTGCCAGTTTTAGCATTACCGGCGCCCAGGGTGCTGGTAGTGTTAAAAATTGGGGCGACTGCGGCGCCCCATTTCGTTTGCCTTCGGCGCCCCTTTTTACCCGGCACCCTAGGGCAGTCGCCAAACGCCGCCCCCACTAACCCCGCTACTGATTATACTATATAATCCCAAAAATCCGTGTTGGTGTGTACTTAACTTTATAGATGATATTACGTAGAATTTTCTCGGATTGGCATGGGTTATAAAAGCAGCTTCAGTAGCGTCCGCTACGGATAGGAAATGTTATTATATTATTATTATATCGAATATATTACGAATATTTTTAAAAGAAATATTATATAATATTCCCTAGCTACGGCAGAAAATTGAGGGCTACTGAGATTAATTTTATTTATTCATATTATTATTATAAAATATGTGAAAGTGTGTCCTTTTTACCTCTAGAAGAGAGACGTTGATGTAATCTTTCTCGTAAAAATTGCTCAATTTCTAACTCTTCGTCGAAAATTATCATACGAGTGCCTTATAAAGTAACACACGTGCCACATAGACCGAATCTCTCCATGGCTTCTCATTGTACTAACTAGAGGCAAAATTCTTTCTTTATAGGGACTACGTATACCAGCCTTTCCCAAAGTGGGCGATAACGGCCCCTGTGGGCGCTGGGGCGGTGTGGCAGCGTTGTGTAGAGGTTTGGGGATGATATATTTCATATGGATGCATATTTTTAAATTGAAACAATGGGGGTGCTAAAACATAATTTGTTGTCAAAGTGGGCAGTAGTCATAATAAGTTTCGAAACCATGATGTATATTGTATACCTTTAACCACTATAACAGCACTCATTGGAGGGATGGCTCCGCACGTGCTCCGCACTCAATCTTTTTACCTCATCACCTAAAGTTTTCAGAGAACAGAGATACGCTTTCTAGACTCTAGAGACTGGGTTTCAAAATAATTGTTAATTGTTAGGTAATCAGTTTATTAGAGTTTTGATAAAATGTGTTTTATTCCCTCTTGTAAGTTCTATCTACGTGGTGTTACAAAATTGAGTGATAATATTTAGTTTAGGGTGTGAATGAGTCCCGTGTATAGAGTTCATTGTAAAAGTTACAACGCTGAAAGAGTAAAGTTTAGTTTAAAAAAGTGAAAAAGTTTTTTTTTCACTTTTGTATGGGTAAGCTCGTGACGCTGGGGCGCTTGCTCATACAAATCTGCTACTTTCACAGTGAACTCTCTACAAAGACACCCTCAACTATTAATTAGTATCACTTAGTTTTGTTACACCCCATATATGCGAAAGCAATGTAATTGTGTATCTTCTTATGTATATTATGTATTTATTAATATGTTACTTAATTACTATATTTTGTTTTCCGGTAAAATAAAATAAAAAATAAAAAAACATGTGTCCGTCTGTCGATCTGTCTGTCTGTTACCTCCTCACGCCCAAACCGCTAATTCGATTTGGCTGAAATTTGGTATGGTTATGGATTTGAGTCCCGGGAGAGGACATAGGATACTTTTTATCCTGGAAAATATGCGGTTTCCAATTTTGGCGCAACGGAGTTGCGGGTGTCATCTACTTACTTCATAATTATTATCTGATATTCAAAATATGATTATACATTGATTTAAATTATATGAATTTAAATTAAAACAAAAATTTTAGATATCTTTAGTTAAAGTTCTGAGTTTTCAGCGTATGATTAATTAAATCAGTTAAAGTTGTAAATCTACTCGTAACGCGGTGCGTTCATCATTTTATTTTACACGCAATTTTCGGGTCGCACAAAAACACACTTTCGGGAAGTGTTTTAGAGTTTACTCCGGAGTAGAATCTCAAAAATGGGATGCACAGCCCTTCGAATGGTAATGGAAGAAAGTCGTATGTGCGCCAACTGTTTCTATGTCAAGGGAGTAAGGTTAGGATCGTGATGGGCAAGGAGATAGGTCGTTGTGGGAGAGATACGCGCCGCATGTGGGCGGCTATCGATCGGTGCGCGCCAAGCCGAGTCCGCCTGCCAGCGGCCAGCCCTGGCAGTAAACATTCGCGTTCGAGAACCGAAGGCATGCACACGTTCCTGGCCTTGGTGCTCCTCGCACTGGCGTACGCGCTAGCCCGCCCATCTGGTAAGTACACGAAACAATTTTCCGCAAGCCCGATCACCGAAAGGAAATTTTATTAACATGGCGATACGTTTGGCGGGTTTTAAAACTCTCTGACACCTGTTACACCGCGCCTCGGAAAGTTTGAATGTAAGTTTTGGAAACTATTTTAATTACACGAACGGTTGATTTAATTAATTTTGTGAGTGATGGTGAATTTTTGCGGAATAAAATACGTTTTTTGTAATTTCTATGGCGTCGCTGTGTTATCAGCGGACGCTCTTGTCGTTGGTGATAAAACTGTGTTAGCGTACGTCAACAATTTGTGTTTTGTGCGGTTCGCATAATATTTCGGATTTCTAGCAACGCTAATGAATATGTAGAAAGGAACCCTTAAAATTTAAATATCTACTTTAGGCGTAAAATAAATTTAATAATAATAATATTAATACTAAACAAAGCTCTTGCTATCTAAAAAAAAAAAACTAGGGACGCAAGATAAACTATTAATATATTGTATGGCCTAATACTTAAATATACACTGAAAAAAATGAAAAGGGCTGGTACCAAATCACTTCTATTGTAGAGATTGTATGTTAAAAAATACGTGTATGTTAATATTATTGTTAAATGTTAATAAAAACATAAAATGCATACATTAACATGTACCTACATTGTATACGTACCTAATATGAACTAAATTGCTTAGCCTTCTTTATAATTATTTAACTGTAGTATTAAAATAAAGTATAAATAAAAATTCGGCCAAGTGCGATTCGGACTCTCGCACGAAGGGTTCCATACCATTACCTATAAAGCAAACAGGCAAAAAACTGTTTTTTATCGGACCCTTAAATATTTAATTTAATTTTTAGTATATTTTTTTGTTAGCGGCAACAGAAACACATAATTTATGAAAATTTCAACTCTCTACCTTAACTGTTCCTGAGATTAGAGATAGGTAATATAGCCTGGAGACAGACAGACGGACAGATAGACAACGAAGTATTAGTAAGTCCAGTTTTAAGATTTTCACCCTTTGGGTACGGAACCCTAAAAACAACATGACTTTGACACTTCATCGGTTTCATGTGTAAAGGTAATTTTAATAATGTCTGCAAATTAAATTTTAGCAGACAAGGGTATTCTTTGAAAGTACACCTTTTCTGGGGGTGCAATGCTCTATGATTTTAAATTATAATGCTCCGACTTGCCAGACAGTCAACAATAAGTATTTAATGTTATTAATTTCGTCTGCAAGCAAATTAAGTTCATTTATCCCACGCAAAAAGTGTTTCAAAACATTCTAAAGAATTCTTTATCGATAATAATCTTATTCAAACTTAATTGGAGGGTATTTTTAAGTTCAATGCCAGAATTTCTGATCTAATAAAATAGAAGCTTAAAAAGTAAAAAAGGTATTTATCACTTATTTAACACTCTCCCTGCCGGCAATAATGACTTTTAAGTTCAGGAGGCCATGGGGGTCGCCGACGTACCCCAATTTTTGCAATTTAGCAGGCCGAGAATTACAATACAAAATTGTTCTAGGAGGCCGTGGGGTCTGCCGGCGGGACCAACAAAAAATGTTTCGGTACGCCGTGGGATCCGCCTTGACCTCCCAAATTCAAACTGATTTTATACCTACAGGCGTGCTGATACGGAAAATCCAATGTGTGTAATGGCGTCAGCATGAACTTAGCTACAAATTAAAAAAAATGAAGTCTCTAGGATGAATAGTATGGTTTTTATGAGACTGAGAATATTATATATAAAAACATCATAAGTAAAGTATTTATATGTTTATTTATGTAAATTATTGAAATAAAAACCACATATCAATGTTTATAAACATACTTTGATGTGTATTGTCGCGAAACACTCTGCGCAAACACTAGGATAAGTAGGGCATAAAAGGCATACAGTGCTTGTCTTTTGGTGAGTTTTTTGGCTTCAACACTTGTTTTGCCTTCCAAGCGCAGCTGTTGGTAAAAATTTACAATTACGGTGGTCAGCAATAGGATTTTCAACAAGATTCGCGAGACGAGTTTCGCGGTAAAACCGCGGCCGGCGGCTTAACTGTCTAATAACAGGCTGGCGTGCTAATTAAAACTATGCAAATTGTGTGTGGCGCGCTAAAAGAAAAATATTGGGGGGTAACGGCGGACCCCATGGCCTCCTAACAAAAAAGTTACAAAAGTGTATTGGCTTGCTGCACAAGAATTTTTGGGGGTCGCCGGCGGATCCCATGGCAGGGAGAGTGTTAAGTATATTTTTACGAAATTATCACCTGGCATCTTTACTACCGTGCGAAGGAATGCGCGTGTGCAGATATATTACTACGTGGTACTTACTAAAATATAATAACAACAGTTTTTTTTAAATAAAAAAAAATATGGATGGCACTCGGGGGCAGCCGCGGTAAAGCATAGATTTTTTCATGAACTACTTAATGCAATAATAATTCGCATACGTCTAGTCGCTCGCACACAAACAACGTGCCGAAGTCCACCACAGCGGTGCGGCACAACGCCACACCGCTTTGCAGGCCTGTGCGGCGAGCACCACACCCCGCGAGGCACACCGAGCCGAAGTCTGCCGAACTGAAACGACGTTAGACGAATGTTAGGTGTTTTTCGTAACGTAATTTTTGTTTTGGTCGCCGCACTCAAAACCGCGATAAAAGCTATGCAATAGCTTAAAAAGGTTTATGCTAGATGCGATTTCATAGTATGTTTTTCTGCAAGCGAACTACATTTTTTTATTTTTTTTACTAATTCTAGTTTTAAATTTTAGTCTTTAATAATATTTTTCAAATAAAATAAAGATAAAAAGTAAAACATAAGCATTTGTTAAATTTCAGCTTTATAACTTAATCAGCAGTGGTTCCCAATCTTTTTCAGCCTGCGGCGCACTTGCAAGTCAATATTTTGTCACGGCGCCCTACTTTACCTAGCTATTACAAAAAAAAGATACATAAATATTAAATAAACACCTTTAATGATTATAGCTGTTAGGTTAAGCAAGTAAATAATAATAAACAAATGTTTAAACATCTGCCTGCTTTGTATAATTCACATTATAATTTTATTTAAGATATTTGTGGTTATGGATAATGATGGAGGATCGACTCACGGCGCCCCTCCTGCCTCTGTCGCAGTCATCTGGTTTAATCTGCGATTCGATTGAATGACTAGCGTGTTCATTGAATGACTCCATTCAATTGAATGACTCGGCCGAACGTCGATTGAACAATCGTCATCCAACGTCCAACTAGTTCGCGGATTGTAACATAGCCCTTTGAAAAGAGCGGACATAAAATCAGTCAGGCTATTAAATAATTTAGTTATTTTTTTCACTGTGGCGCTAGTAGTCGCCAATACCAATATGGCTTCAAACAACTTGCGCAAAGAACACTGTGTTGATATTTTTTCCGATTGAGTTTTCTTAAAGTGCTTTATTGATTATAAAATAGTGTGACAAATGGATTTCACGATTATTACTCCGCCGCTGGCTACTCTTAAAGAAAAATTTGAGGCGAAACTGGCCGAATACGAACAACAATGGGCGTTTTCACACTGCAACGATAACTGGACTGGTAGTTTCATACAATCACTACTAAACGCTTTCACACTGTGTCGTTGCAGTCAACGATATCGTCGCCGACAGATTGTCGTGCCGATATCGGGACGACACACCTTTGCTGACGCAATACTACTAAGAGGGCGTCCACGAATTACGTGAGGTGATTAGGGGGGGAGGGGGTCGAGTCAAATCTCATCTAATCTCACGTTAGAGAGAGGGGGGTCTCGGAAAATTTCATGTAATTTTTTTCTCAACAAAATAAATACTATTTTGGTCCATTTATCCAGATTGTACGTATGCTTATTCGTTATTACGATTAAGATCTTCGTTCGAATGAAAATCTACTGACTGTCAAACCAAACGTTAACGTGAGAAACCCACATTTTGAAAAATGACATGTTAGATTTGGGGGGGGGGGGAAATCTCATGAAATCTTACCAGGGGGAAAGGGGGGGTCAAAAAATTAAAAAAAAAACACCTCACGTAATTTGTGGACGCCCCCTAAACGCATGACAAGCTGTTGGTTTCTATCGTGTCGATATCGTCGGACGATATCGTTGTCGTCCGAGCAGACGACACAACAGTATCGTGTCGTGTCGTTATCGTCGCAGTGTGAAAACGCCCAAAATCAAGGTTAGTATATTGTTATTGTTTATATTTTGTGATATTTAGGGGTTTGTGTTTTAGTGTTCTTGATTGCGTGAACACAATGATAATAAGTTATCATGGTGTTACTGTTTCATTCAGGATCCTCAGGGTGAGGACAAACGCGCGTTTTTGAAGTGAAAACTTCTTTAGCGGCGTTGAGCACTTTTGTGGGATGGGTAAAAACTGTGAAACTCGCGTCAGATTTTCGTGTTGGTCGAAAAACCATAGAAAACGCGTAAGACGGTTGGAGAGTAGTGTTTTGTGTCGAACTCGAACTCGAACGAAATGTACAGTCGGGGAAAATTGTGCTAAGCAGAAATGTACAGTCGGGGAAATGAGTTGCTTAGTAGAAATGTACAGTCGGGGAAAATTGTGCTAAGCAGAAAGGTACAGTCGGGGAAATGAGTTGTTTAGCAGAAATGTACAGTCGGGGAAAATTGTGCTAAGCAGAAATGTACAGTCGGGGAAATGAGTTGTTTAGCAGAAATGTACAGTCGGGGAAATGAGTTCTTTAGCAGGCTGATTAAGGCCGCGTTTCCACCTGCAAGACAACTGTCGCGAGAAGTGTCTGACAGTCTGTCTGACAGCAGCTTTTTTTTTCGATTGTCGATATTTTTTAATCGATTGTAAGGGTTTCAATTAATTAATTAAAACGGTCGTTATTTTTTTATTTTTTTTGAATCGATTTTCATAAAAAAATGGAATAAAAAAATAATGCACAACGCTAATAATCAAGTTTTCACTTCTGCCGGCACTCCCGGAGTGCAACCCGTCTTTTTTTTTATGAAATAAGGGGGCAAACGAGCAAACGGGTCACCTGATGGAAAGCAACTTCCGTCGCCCATGGACACTCGCAGCATCAGAAGAGCTGCAGGTGCGTTGCCGGCCTTTTAAGAGGGAATAGGGTAATAGGGGAGGGTAGGGATGGGAAGGGAAGGGAATAGGGGAGGGTAGGAAAGGAAATAGGGTAGGGGATTGGGCCTCCGGTAAACTCATTCGGCGAAAGCAAGCGCTGTTTCACGCCGGTTTTCTGTGAGAACGTGGTTGCGGATTTCTCCGGTCGAGCCGGCCCATTCGTGCCGAAGCATGGCTCACCCACGTATAAAATGTATTCTTTGATTCTTGGAAATCCTTGAATTAGTTCATACAAATAGGCCGTATTGCAATTTGCACATCTTAAAACTTAAAATACAATAGGTAGGTACCTATAGAATCATAATATATTATGGCCGTGTCCTCGATCGTTATTTAATATCACTAATTATTGTTTTTCAAAATAAGGTTGTAAACTCTTGGTCACCCTAAACAAGCATTACAAAGTCGGCTATATCGCCTATATACCATTCAACGTCTTTACTATAATGACGTTTAGTCAAGACGTTAAACGTTTCAGTCAACGTCTTGACTAGTTGATCTTCAGTCATTCAATTGAATGGAGTCATTCTATGAATACGCTAGTCATTCAATCGAATCGCAGATTAAACCAGATGACTGCGACACATACAAGCTGCTATATTATGGTCAGACGTCAGTGACGTCATAGACCACTATCATTTTGTATGGACCGTTTTGAGAAGGTTTATTTTATGTGATTTCGAATTGTTATATCTTGGACTTGGAGAATGGAGAGTCATTATTTAACCGATGTTTCTGTTTTTGGGGGTTCTTTTAATTACCAATAAGAAAAAAAATAGTCAACTAGCGAATTCTGGCTAAAGCGAACTGCTTGCTTGTCAAATATATCTACTATTGTATAACACAATACTATATTGTTATGTTACATATCAAATATCAATATACTTATTAAGTATTTTAAAAAATATCTACAGCCGAACCTCTTCCATTTACGGAAGTCGGTTAGAAATATTGTTTTAAATACGAGTGTGTGGATAAGCAATTATATAAAACTATAAAAAAATACAAAATTAAAAGTGATGAACCAGTTTTGTGTGTGTGTGGTCCGTTAATAGTTCTCCGACTAAAGTGAAAAAAAATAGTGAATACCTAGCGTACTCTGTGGCGGAATTACACAAGATTAAGAAGAACTCTATAACTACTCTCTGGTACTAACAATTTTATAAAGGGTTGCCCCCTTTAGAAAAAGGATCTGAAGGACAAAACACCCATAGACGATTTTAAACATAAAAAATATCATTGGCCTGCATGCAGTGGTTTTCACACATTTAAAAAAAGAAATATTTCACTTCCAAATACAAGAACAAAATACAGACAAGGTACATTTTGTACAATGTAGTATCAGATGAGGATAATACTATATCTTATGTATCTCTGCTCAACTCGTAAGGAAGATATAAGACAGAAAAGGACTAAAAGATCTCGGATATCAGAGCTTGGAAAATAAAAAACCAAGTTATAAAGTCAAGTTACAAGACTTCGAGTTGAAATACGTTATGCGTACAGTCGAATATAGAACCTCATTTGGTGGAATTATAACATCGAGTTTGGATAACGTTGCGTTTGTTTAACGCGAAACAAAATGTTTGTAAAATTGTAGCACAGAGAGGCCAAGAGACAATATATCTATACATATAATAAAACTGTAGAAAGGAAGATTCTTTACATTAAAGATATTCAAAAAATAATAAGCGGGGGGTGTCATTACATCGCTCTAGAAGCCAAAAATGTGGTCAGTTTTTTTGTCTGTCTGTCTGTCTGTATGTTTCTTCCACTATCACACAAAAACTACTGATCCGATTTGAATGCGGTTTTCGCAGATATATTTGTCTTCTTCCAACTTAACATCTGGTGTATAAAAAAAAATTCCCCTCACCCCTCTAAAGGGACGAAAGAGGTGGTCAGATTTTGTATAAGACTTTTGCTTTAACACGAAAACTACTGATCCGATTTAAATGCAGTTTTCGCAGATATATTCGTCTTCTTCCAATTTAACATCTGGTGTATAAAAATGTTTCCCCCCACCCCTCTAAAGGGACGAAATAGGGGGTCAGATTTTGTATAAGACTTTTGCTTTAACACGAAAACTACTGATTCGATTTGCATACGGTTTTCTCAGATATATTTGTCTTCTTCTAACTTAACATCTGGTGTATAAAAAAAAATTCCCCTCACCCCTCTAAAGGGACGAAAGAGGGGGTCAGATTTTGTATAAGACTTTTGCTTTAACACGAAAACTACTGATTCGATTTGCATACGGTTTTCGCAGATATATTTGCCTTTTTTCAACTCAACATCTGGTGTATAAAATCACCCCCCTCCCTCTAAGGGGACCAAAGAGGGGGTCAGATTTTGTATCAAACTTTTTTCTTTAATGGACTTACTTCATATTATTAACTGATTTTCCAACTTAACATCTGGTGTATAAAATTTTTCTCCCCACCCCTCTTAGGGGACAAAAGAGGGGGTAAGATTTTGTATCAACTGATGAAGAAGAAATACTTTAAATGGCGAAACAACGTTTGCTGGGACAGCTAGTAGAAAATAAAATCAAAAATGTCTGAAGTAAACGTGAAAAAACAAGTAATAAATAAACTGCTAAATAAAGGAAAATGAGACTATAACGAATATTCAAGCGGTAAGTTCTTTTGCGTAAAATATCTTCTATATAATTGAGCTTATCCCAGCGATGGAAAGTAATTTGGAGCGAAACGCGCGTCGAGGTTTTCAACCTGCATGGTGGTGAGGGGCCTTGCACGGATTTGCCAACATTATTGCTTGTGTGGTGGTGGTGTTTGCAAGTTCTTGCATGCGAGTGTACGCATAGGCAGTGTGGGAGGAGGGAGGTGCTGTATGCATGCCTATGCGTACACTCACTCATTTACTTAAAGGTGGAAGTTTATTTCGCGGAATTTTGCTAAAAATAATAACAAACTAAATTTTAAGCTATGGATTTCCGCAAAGTAACGCCTGATTCCATTAACTATTTATTATATTATATATTTATTTAACTTTAATGTGAACATTAATTGTTATTTTAATAATTAAACCGATGAAAAATGTCCAAATCTGATGTTTTACTTCATCCTCAATTGCTGATGCTTCCATTATACTCGTATCACATTATTCTATCAAAATCATTTTTAGAGTTCCGTACCCAAAGGGTTAAAACGGGATTATTAAGACTTCGATTAGATTTTACTAAGACTTCGATGTCTGTCCGTCTCTCCGTCTGTCCGTCTGTCTATCTGTCTGTGTGTCTTCAGGCTGTAACTCAAGAACCGCTATAGCTAGACTTCTAAAATGTTCACAGATTGTGTATATCTGTTGCCGCTATAACAACAAATACTAAAAACAAAATAAATTAAATATTTAAGGTGTGCTCCCGTACAACAAACGAGATTTTTTGCTATTTTTTGCTCGATATCAATAACGGCAATACGTAGGCACTTGAAATATTCACGAAATACTCAGTTTTATTTGTACTTTAATAATTTATAGGAAAATTTAAATAAATGAAATAATTAAGGGGGCTCCCATACAAAAAACACAATTTTCAGCATATTTTTGCTCCATTGTGGTACGGAACCCTTCGTGAGCGAGTCCATCTCGCACTTGGCCGATTTTTTGTATATCTTCATCACAGTATCTTGTATAAATTAAAACTTTTTTTCTACTCAGAATTTTGTAGCAAAAACTGTATAAATAGCTTCACCCTAAATAGATTTTGTTTTTAATTTGAACATTGTCACGCTTCAGTAGGGACAAAGGGATTAGCCGTACGTGAAATGTGTTTGAGAACACTTTATAAGCCTACTCTATGCCTGAGCGTTGGGCCCTAAATCCTAATCACTCAATTTCCATCTGTTTATAATACATTTTGAAAACTACCATTAAAGGCCCTACTACATTATATTTAAGCATTAAGCATGCAAGAAAATTGAGTTTGCCACTTAAAAAGTGGAAGATTTTTAAGTGGAAAACCTACTGAAGGATCAGCCTTCGACCACTGTTCAATATGTTTCCGATCCATTGACGAAATGGCTTTAAATAATACTTAATTATTTTCTTTCTCACACGGTTGCGAAATGGCAGCCATATTTTTTTTTACTCGGTCTCTTATACGAATTTGACCAATACTCGTGTATTTATATCTTATGAGTTATGAACATTAACATAATTATTACAAATATCCAGTTTAACACGTTAGATTTTTCACAAAAAGCCAATAACCAAAAAATTAGTCAATTACAAGCAATTACACAAAAACCCTAACTTTTTTTCCTTTAAATTTTGTTTTTCTGTGTTTTTTTCTACGAAAATTAAAACATTATGTCCGTATGATTGTAGTCTACGTGTTAAGCAATCAAACGCCTATTGATAGTAATTTTTATTTAATATACTGTGTTATCACTTATCACTTATCACCAGTCAGGCAAGGTGTGACGACGCGAGCCCTCACAACTCTCGGCTTTCAGCTAGTATATAAGTAATAATATTATATTACAAAATTATTTGGCATAATATGTGATAATAAGTAATAACACGTACAGGTATAATCGGAGACATCCACTTGTTATAATGCCCCTTCAGCACTTACACATATTATATTTGAAATCAAATCAAAACATCAATAGATATTTTTTAAACTATTAAGCACTAAATATTTGTCCATCCACAAGTCTAAAACAAAGAAATAAGGTAGGTACTCATTTTACTGTTACAGTTGAGACTATACCTAACTTTAAAATATTATGATAAAGACAACTGTAACTAAACACGACGTACTTTCAATTATCGTCTTCGCTCAAATGTGCTCGAAAGCAATATCTCAATTTTACAATAACTTGGCCACGTCTGAGTGCAGCTTACTTCGGAAACTGCTCGACAATAAGCTTTATTGAAGTGGAATCTAGACTAGATTGAGAAAACGTTCAGAATCTGAGAGCAGTTTGACAGTTCTAGAATATGACCGGCTAGAGTTTATTCATTCATGTTTGAACGTAGATTACGAACATAATTATTAGCGTTGCGTTTTCAGAAAAGTAAGTGTCTAAACACACTAGGCCGAAAATACGCGGCCGGAAGTTCGGCATGATTACGCCAGCAATGCGCTAGCCGCTACGCATACAATATAACGTGACGTAATTTCGGCATGGTATGTCATCAACATTCAACAATTTATAATACATAGCTGCAGGCGTAATCATGCCGAACTTCAGCTGCGTTTTTTCGGCCTAGTGTGCTTAGACTCTTAGGTACCATCGAGGAAATTGATTCCTATGCAGTTGATAGACCAACGTTATTTGGTCGAATATGTCAATTCAATGTTAATTGTGATCTGTCGGCTGGGTTTGACGTAACGCAACCAAACTACGTAGGTCCCCGATCTGCATAGGAATCAACTTCTCTGATAGTACATTCTTTTCGTAAATAAAATCTATAAAGTACTAATACATATTACAAATGCGAAAGTATGTCTCTATGATGCTCCTTCACGCCCAAACCGCTGAACTTTTTCCTTATTTGGTATGGAGATTTTTTGAGTCCGGGAAAGTACATAGGATACTTTTTTCGCTGAAAAATGTACGGTTCATGTGCGTTAAACGATAGTAATACGTTCTATGAGATGTATCCTAAGCATATGCTATCAGAAAGTAAGATTTGATATACCATGGTTCCGAAAGTGCTAAGAGAACTCTGGATCCCTTGAAGATACAAGCTCGGTGTTGTTTTAAGAACTGAAAGCATATGTGATCTGTATCTGTTCGTACAGACGAACAGAAGAGGTAACAGTACCTCTTCACGCCCAAACCGCTGAACCGATTTTGCTAAAATTTGCGTCACCTAGTCTTTATAAATTCAGAACCATGTTTCTCCGGAGTGAACGATTTTATACCCGGGTTATTTATTAACGCTGTGTGCACTGTCCATCCCCGTGCGTTCTCGGTTCGTCACGTGTTACGACTGAGTTAGCAACGGCAGAGGCACCGAGCCGAGACAATAAACCAAGACAAACAAACTGTTGATCGCCTGATTGAATAGTGAATGTAGAGAGAATACGAGACTTGTATGTACCCTTATATATCAAAACCTAGTTAAATTATAAAGTTGACGCCCGCAACTCCGTTGCGTCAAAATTCGTTTATCGGCCGGAAACCTTTAATTTTTCGGAGATAAAAAGTATTCTATGTCCTTTCCCGGGAAATTCTGTGTTCTCATCCTTTTCAGCATATCAAATTTGCGGTTTAGGCGTGAAGAAGTATCAGGTAGACACACTTTCGCATATATAATAAGTATTAAGTAGTAGTAAATGGATAATACTGGATTCTCGTATCGCGATGTTTGTTGCCATAGAAAAAATATAATAATAATTAATATTTATCTTGATTAGTAATTAGTAATTACTAATTAGGAACGTATTCTCTAATTAGTAAGCCAATTAATTACTGATAGTTAAGTTAATAAGCTCTCAGAAAAATCATATTCACGGCCACTGAGGTAAAAAACTGTACTACTTCACGGCTTTAGCTATTTATTACCTGAAAGTGACGTTGCTAAATCAAAAATAATTTAGTTATGAGGAACCGTCAAGCCTTTAAGGGGGCGACTTAACCCAAAATTTTCGATTTTATAATTCATTTTTATACTTGAAAATAAGCCCCAAATTGTTTCATTTTCTAAAATTAGATACTCGTACTAGATCGATAAAACGCCATATCTTAAAATTTTCTCGATAGAAAAAAATCACAAAGATGCATCTAATTTTCACGAATTTTCCATTTATTGCCATAGCCGTGCATTGAACTAAATTAACATTTTAACACATTGTATAACATTCTATCATTGAGAAACCGACCTAGCAGATTTTTTAAATGATGTATATTAATCGAGTATATTAATATGTATGTATTAAGAAAAAAATAATTACATATATATACACACACATACATAATAGCATATGAAAGACGGGCGTGAATGTGTGTCCTTCGACGATGTTTGATTTTTTGGGTTAGTCGCCCTCTTAATCATCGTTTGCAATTTTAATCTCTTTGAAACTAAATCTTACGTGAACATGAAATTGGATAAAACAAACAATAATAAAAGTTTAAGAAAATGTCATGTCCAAAGTAGTTACATGTAGAGGTACATATCAGCAGTTGTTAAGTATAATTTTCACAGAGCCAGTACTGGCTGCCAATAAGACTGGCAGCCAGTATTGGCTTGGTATATGCCGCGTGTGAACAGTTTGGCCTGGCTTGAAAAACAGATCACACGCGGCATATACCAAGCCAATACTGGCTGCCAGTCTTATTGGCAGCCAGTACTGGCTCTGTGAAAACTATACTTTAGCCGTATACAATTTATATATTTACTTGCGGTACACATCAGTTTTATTTTATGTGTTCTTTTATTTTTCTAGACTCTAGTTTTAATGCCATTTTTAAAGAATTTCTCATATTAGTATCCTAGAATGCCGTATTTAGCGCACAAACGGAGCAGCAAGCACTGGAATTTTTACTGCAGGCATTTCAAATTTTTCCGCTTCCGAGTGTTCACAACTCAGCTGCTTGCATTTCTATAATGTTTGAAATTTTTACCGAAAAGTTTTCGTTTATCCCTGCGTCAAGGTTTATAATTTTCGCATTCATCTACAATTTTTTTTTATAAATTCTCGGTTGTTTATCTGTAAAAATACATGTTCAGTTTCTGATATTTTGCGACAGAAGTTTACCTTTTCACTAGAGCGCTTTATTTGCTAAAGTCGAAATAGTAACCAATCAACAACGCTACACTATACTGTCAAAACAACAAAAAAGCCACAAATGAGTTTGTAGGTTAAACTACTAACTATAGTAAGTGAAGTCGTTTAAAAATTGAAAGAACGTTTGTGGCAAACGATAATAACCTTACAATATACTCGTAGACTGTAGAGTAGGTACACATTATAATCCAACATGTTAAGTATTATAGTAAAGTATAGAGTACATTCGTAGGTACACACAACGGAGGGAAACGCGAGAAATTTTTCAAAAAAGACAAAATTTAAATCTTTGCCATTTTCAAATAGTTTTTTTTTTATTATTTGAATTTTTTATTTAATTTCAATTATAGACTATTTGAGAAGAAGTGACTACATTATAATAGTCGTGTTACGGACAATGATGATGGTGTTCAGGTTAAATTGTATGTGGTCGAAAGCCGTTTTGTAACTGAGGTGAATCCGAATTGCACAGTCCCTAGCGGTCAAAAATAATTGAAAAGTTATTTATTTCGAAACGGTGCCAATAAAACGCTTTACCGCAGGTTTTTTCAATCAACAGTAAGTATCAGAAGCAATATTTTACAAGAGAATTAATGAATAAATAGTTGAAAAAACTAACAGTTTGGAGATTCTACCAAATAAGCCTATTCAATGAATCAACAATAACACAATTTTATTTTTCAACATGAGTTCAACTTCTTAATTACTATAGAGCTGATAGTATATGCTTAAAAAAATTTAAAAAATAAATTTTGCGCTAGTTTGAGGTTGTCTGTTGCGAATATTGAGAAAAATATAAGAAGGCTTCTTAACGGTGTAGCCGATTTAATTAATGTTTAAAATAGAATATCTCTATAATAATTAAAAAGTTTAGATTCTTTTGAAAATTCTGGAGCAAAATTCTTGCGCTTTACTTACTTTTACCCTGTTTTTATTATTCGTAGCTTTTACCCTATCTCAATTTTATCTATGAAATGATTTTATAAAACAGACAAAAAAAATCAAAACAACTAAGTAGATGGACTCTAGTTATTTTTTTGCAGTATATAATATATTTGAACATTGAACACACGGAGACATGCATTCATCTAATAGGGAATATTATTACGCAAATGTCGGAGCAGAGAGCACTACTGGCACATACAGTATTCCGACCAAAATGTTGTAGGTACACGTCACATCAGAATATTGACAAAAAAGTTGTCAAATATCGAACAAAACTTTTTGTTTACCGTCTATGCTGATGTTGCCTCTAACGCAAAAACATTGTAGTAATTTATCCGATTTTTCATGATATTAAAATGAATACAATTTACATTTAAACGTTGACTTTTAACTAGCTACAAATACAACTTTCTCCTCGGAAGTTGATAAGTTGTGATCAAATTATACGACCGTAGCTCAAAGTTGAGCGGAACAGGCTAACTACATTACGGAACCTGGAGTTATCAGGTACGAAGTTATTAATATTATATTACCCTCATCTTAAGCTTCTCTCAGTCGGTACAAATCTTATGAGCATTTAATTTTCCTGTATAAACACATGCACAAAAAAGTGTATTAATTTGATGGTATTGGTAACTTCAAAGCGTCAAAATAAATATACATATAAGGGGGCGTCCACAAATTACATGAGGTGTTTATTTGAATTTTTTGACCCCCCCCTCCCCCCTGGTGAGATTTCGTGAGATTTTATTCAACCCTCCTCCCCCCTCCCAAATATCACGTGAGATTTTACAAAATGTGGGTTTCTACTTTCTTACGTAAACGTTTGGTTTGACAGTCAGTAGATTTTCTTTTGAACGAATTTGTGAATGATCTTAATCGTGTAACGATTAAATCTTAAGCTTACGTACAACCATAGAGGTACAACCTAGATGAAATGGACCAAAATAGTATTATTTTGTTGAGAAAAAAATTACGTGAGATTTGCCGAGACCCCCCCTCTCCCCAACGTGAGATTAGATGAGATTTGAGTCGACCCCCTCCCCCCCTAAACACCTCACGTAATTTGTGGACGCGCCCTTAGTTTACTGGGATAAAATCATCACATAAGATAAGTCCATTCTAGTGTCATAGTAGGTGTATACGAATTACGATATAATACCATAAAAAACTGTTCAACCCTAGCCTTTAAGGGTAGGCTCGAGAATGAATATAATTATCTACTTAAATCTTCATTTTGCGCAAATAAGACTACGTTAAAGCGTAAAAATATTCGAAGAAATCAGTGTAAATATAGTCGCTCTCAGGTTTTTATTATCATCAGTTATCTGAAGGTTTTATCCGCCGCTTTGGGATTTGAGGTTATAAGTTGCTTTACCTTTTGGTCTTTATTTTTTTAGCATTTAGCTAGAGGCATTTAATTATGATTAAACTTCATTTTAATGAAGAGTTTAAGAGATAATATCAAACTTATGTCAAATTCATTTAATTAGGTAGGTACAGCGTACGCCGTACAGCTATGTTATAATTTATATTCGTCTCTGAGTGCGACAGTAAGGGCCTGTTTCACCACTTACTAATAAGTAATAAGTACCGGATGGACTATCCGCAACTTACTTGACAGATAGAGTATCTGTCAGATAAGTTGTGCTTTGTGAATAGTCTACTGTCTATCCGGCACTTATCTGTAAGTTGTGAAACAGGCTCTTAGGGGCTATTTCACCACTTCCTGATAAGTGCCGGATAGGCTATCGATTACGTCTTATCTGACAGATACTCCATACTCTATCTGTCAGACAATAATGTATCAAAAATTTTATTATTTTTTGGAAAAAATGATTTTAAATATGGCGTAAAGAAATTGAATTGCCGTCGATATGACAGATTTAGCATGATTGATTGATCAACGATTGATTGACACAACACAGTTATGAAACGACAGTCGGAAACGAAATCCAATAAATTATATCGGAAAAATATTTTTAGCGAATTGGTTTTGAGAGGAATATTTTCGATATGACTGAGACTTGTTTGTAGTACTTATTGTTAAAGCCTAAAGGTAGGAGAGCCATGCTCGAACTACGGATCTTTACTACGGTGTCACAGAAAATCGGCGTAAACTTTAATTTATATCTCATGTTTATAGTTAGGTGACTCGTCCACTTTCCTAAAAAATACCTAGGTGAATTAAAAATAGAAAATCGACAGTACACTCACTTTTGAAATTGATCATCAGTCGTTTGCCCTGTATAATTATATACTGGAACTCGGCTTGACACGCTACCGCGTGTCCTAGATAAGGCATAATTATATCACAAATTAACTTCAGCCTATAAACAGCTTAACATAATATTTCTCCGTATGTATTGACGTGTGTGAAAGCTATGTAGAGGCACCGTGCTCTCGCGTTGACTACATACCCGTATCCAAAGTGGCAATAAACGTAATAAAACATAAATGTCGTCGTTAGAATTCGTTGTCGTTCGCAAGTACGAGTTATCACTTCGTCACGTTGACGTGTCATACCTAAGGACGTCTCTTAGTACGCGAGTAATTGAGGTATTTTGTTATAAATTCAACTTCATATTTCAATTTTATTATTTATACTTAGCCATCCGTAGACAGTAAAAATTATAATGCGTATAAAACTAGGTGTTTGACCGCTGAATCCTAATTCCTAACTTCAAAAGTTCAAATGCGATGTCCCCGGATATAATACCTCTACGTTGCGTTCCCTGAATATTCTTTCTCGGAGAATTTATTTCGAAAGGTCATCCATAATCTGTTAACGTTAACTGATAATACAATGGTTTTTCAAAATTGTTTTTATGAATATCTTATTCAAAACCTCGGAATTTTCTGCTGGTGTTTCCCAAATCTGCAAAGTATTAAAGTACTATTATCACGTTTGTAGTAAAGCACCGTTCCTACAGATTGTATTTAGTTTGAGTTTTGGTACTCCCGCTTCGTAATTTTCGCTATTTTGTGCAATTTGCAGGCCCGGCCTTGCCCTGTTTCAATTATTTGTTAATCCGCTACTGACCTAAAACCTCCGTTTGCATTTGTATTGACTAAATAAACTTACACAGCAAAATATACTATTTGATGCTTCTTTTGAAATGCACTTACTGCAAGAATCGAGATCCCTTAAGTTTGCATAGCTTTGTAGACATGTCTTGAGTCCAAATCACTGACGCAACGCAATATGAAATTTCAAACATCTTTTTTTAAAATATATTTATTCATAAAACTCTACATAATATTGTTACATTTTAAATCTTGCCAAACTAATTGTTTGACGGCGAGATGAGCTCATCAATAAAGTTTACAATAGTTATATTATATGCTAAAATACGTCTTAATAAACTAAACGTAAACAAAATTATCTTGTAAACTTTAAATTACAGAACAAGAAAATAAAAAATAGTATGTTTTAACTAATATTCTAACACTAAATTATAAGTACTACTTAGTACTTAACTATAACAAACTTAACTTATATTATTAAGTAATTAGTACAGTCTTTAACTTTTTCTTAATGGTGACAACTTTTCTTCAATTCTTAACACATCTAAATTATTAAATATTTTAGGAACTATGTATTTATTCGTCCTCTCCCCATAATAGTTACATATTTTTGGTTTTTTCAGTCTTTGTTCTCTTACTCGTCTAGTATTGTATTTCTAAAGATTTATCTCTAAAGATAGCAGTCAAGTTGTGACCTGTACTTATAATAATACTAGATGACGCCCGCAACTCTGTTGCGCCAAAATTTGCTTATCGCAGAAAACCGTACATTTTTACGGAATGATCGCACGCACTTTTCGTCTTTCTCACATTAATTTCTTGACCGTAAAACAGGACTACGGTCAGACAACAATGATGGTGTAGTAAAATACATCATCTATACATATTATAAAACAAAGTCGCTTTTTTTTCTCTCATGTCCCTCTGTTCCCTTTAATATTTAAAACTACGCAACGGATTTTGATGATTCTTTCAGTGCTAGATAGCCCATTTATCGAGGAAGGCTATACAAGATGTTTGTATGAACACCGTTGTCCTTGAAACCATCAAATGAGCCCGTCAAAATGAACAACTTTTTCTATGAGAACAATGCTGGGAATTAAAAAAAAACTGTCTTCATACCCATACAAATTGCCGATCCGGGCCATCCGTATGGGTATGAAGACGGCATTTTTTTTTTAAGTTCCCAGCATTGTTCTCATAGAAAAAGTTGTTCATTTTGACGGGCTCATTTGATGGTTTCAAGGATAACGGTGTTTACACAAACACACTGTATTTTATCACGCTAAGACTAATAGGAGCTAAGAAATAGAGGAAAATGTGGAAAAAAGGGGGGAAATTATTTGAAAGGGCTAACTTGAACGCGCTAATCTCAGGAACTACTGGTCCGATTTGAAAAATTATTTCAGTGTTATTTAGCCCATTTATTGAGGAAGGCTATGGGCTATATTTTATCACGCTAAGACTAATAGGAGAATGTGGAAAAAACGGGGGAAATTATTTGAAAGGGCTTATCTCGCGAACTACTAGAGCAATATTTATGTTTGGCACAGATAAGAAGTAGACCACGTGAAGGCTATCGATTTTAATCATTTTTCAGTCAAACCCGTGCGACGCCGGGGCGGCTCGCTAGTCTAAATTAAACGTTGGAACTTTAATGTATCGAAAATTAAACACACTGTTATTATTAACTAATGAAAAAGCCCACTGTTGTGGCTGTGGCAATTTATTAGTGGTCATCCATGACTAACGTGACCATTTATTTTTTTGTCAGAGCGGGACAAATACATAATCCCCCCCCCCCCCCCCCTGAAAGTGCCTACCTTACAATCATTATTATTATTAGCTTTACTAATATTATAGAGCTGAATAGTTTGTTTGTTTGAACGCGCTTTTCTCAGGAACTACTAGTCCGATTTGAAAAATTCTTTCAGTGTTAGATAGCTCATTTATCGAGCAAAGCCAGAGGCTATATTTTATCACGGAAAGACTAATAGGAGCGAAGAAATAGAGGAAAATGTGGAAAAACGGAAAAAAATATTTGAAAGGGCTTATCTCACGAGCCACTAGAGCAATTTCTATGTTATTTGGCACAGATAAAATGTAGACTACGTGAAGGATTATAGGTTATTTTTGTAGGCTAGTTTGTCTGTGAAATGTCTAACATACACGGGCGAAGCCGCGCGGAACATCTACTTATTGATATCGAGCAATTATGGCAGAATAATCACGTTTGTTGTATGTATGCGTTACTTCCAGGCATTGCACAGGCATTTCAAACATAAAAATACTATTAAATTATTACCGTTTGGTCTGTTTGCAAAAGCGGGACAATTTCGACCTCGCGGGGGACAGCGGGACAGACTGCCTGAAAGCGGGACTGTCCCGCCCAAAGCGGGACGTATGGTCACGTTATCCATGACTCATGTGATCATGGACATGAACGTAGAAAAAAAGGCGGACGGAGTCTTGTCAGAGTAGACAGAATTATAGAGTATGCCGACTTGGAACTGATGTTGAAATTTTTAAATTTGACGTACTATGACGAAAATCGTCGCTAGGGTTGTTGACTTGTTACCTACGAATTTAAAACTTTGACATATTCGCTGGACGTGTTCCTCTTTGGTCGTATTGTTGTTTATGTTTTGACACATTCGATTAAAATTGTCAGAATCCAATTTTGAAATCTTTATTTTAAATATTTAAAAATAAACTATATCAGTCAGCGCGAGGCACATTCCGTTCATAATCCTAGTGAAACCCGACGAATTTGACAGATATTGAAACCTGTCCGTTTCTTTGCAGTCGAAATACTGGTAGTTATGTCAATTGTGGTCTTGTCATATACAAAACTGTGTCTTCACTTTTCTTCAGAGTCGGCCACGCACACGTTCTGACGCCTGTCAAATGGTATGGATAGCGCAAGAATGTGTGCGTGCGGACCGTGTACATACAGCCAGCTGGCGGACTCTGAACGACACAGTTTTGTGTATGGTGGGACTCCGTCCGCCTTTTTTTATACGTCCATGATCATGGATATTATAATTAATACTGGAAGCTCATATTATTTACATCCGTAGCGATATGCTTTAAATGTAATTACACTAAATAATAACAATTATTATCGTATGTTGTTTCCTGTTGTAATGGTTGATTTACCTTTATATCCTGGATGTAAAAGTAAATAACTTGTAAATTCGGTCAATAGCCTGTCACCATTATCCTCTTTCATTCACCTGCCAAAATAAAAAAATAAATCGAAAAGTTTTGTCTACACTGTGACCATAAAGTTAATATAATAGGTATATTACCTTTATGACTGTGACTTTTTCTGTTCGTCAAGGGCATGCGTTATAGCGCAGTCAACAGTGAACGTGAGGCATGCCCGCGACGCATGCCCTCTAACCGTCCAAAACTTTCGCTTTGTTATTAAAAATGACAGTTGGCGTTGCGTTCTTTGACGCATTCAATTATTGAATGCGCCAAAACGAAAGTTGAATGAAAGAAGATGACAAAAATTTAAGACTAATGATAGCTAAATAATATCCGTACGCGATTAGCCGCGTACTGACCAAGCGAGCCGCTTGGTCAGTACGCGGCTATTGAAAGAGAAAAGTCGTAGGTCAATGGCCGAATAGGGGTGTGATGACCGGATCGGACGGTGATTAGATTAACGATGAATTTAAATTAACGACAATTAATCTGAAATATAAATAAACCTACGTGTTGCACTCAGGGACTGCCGCGGTAAAGCTACATAACATCTTCATTTATCATCAACTTATGCAATTATAATTTTAAATTTGCATACGTCCTAGACGATGCACGGCAACGCCGCACCGCAACGCCTATTTAGATTTTTTCGTTATGGAATTTTTTTGAGTCGTTCGCCGCGTTCAAAGCCTACGATAAAAGCTATGCAATAGTTTAAATACCTTGTACCTATATTGAACAGTAGAATCAGACTTACAAATATTAATTATTGTTACAAATTACTATTTTTATGTACTCACGTCACGTAACGTCACGTAACACGTTGTACATACGAGGCAGTCAAAGATAAGGTGTGGCAAATCTCAATAACCCAAAAACCTACGCACGTAGAATGGCAGGTTCTACGAAAATTGGAAATGAAACAAAAGCACGAAAGCTTCTATGAAAGTCTCCTAGTTACTACTAGTAGGTCACAAAAATAATGAAGTACTAAAACTAGGGCCATGTTTTATTTACCTACCTTTCATGGAACTAGAAATCACCAAATTTGACACAGAAATAGTTTTTTTAATAAATCACACAGTTAAAACTTTATATTATGATGCTAGATGACGCCCGTTGCGCCTTAAGGGCCCTCTCTCCCTAAATTAGCAGGTCAGTGCGAATATCGACGTAAATGACATTAAAATAACATTCATAACAGCGCGCCTTGTACGGTGGCGGTTACGACGCTCGCCGCGTTCATGATAGGGCGAAATAGGAGAAAAAACCTTTTTAAGGCTTAATATAAAACATATTTCAAACAAGTAAAAAAAAAATTATTAACTTGTGTATTGCAAAGCAGTAGATATTTTTTATATATTCTTTTGATAAATAATGAAGGAGTAAAGTGGTTTCATTCAACGATTTGGAGGTGATTTGGTTTTTTATTTCTTTATTATGTGATACCGATAGAAAAAATATGGCAAAACCAAATTACGTATCATATCACTTTATTTTTTTCAGATATAATTTCTCTGTTAATGCCGATGAAAAGTTGTTTCATCTGCACGCTTTTTTCGAAAGAGCAGCCTTAATACGTAAAATGTACGGTTCCCGCGCGATAAACGTCGCGTGTGAACCGTGGAAACTCTTTATCCCGGTAAAATGTAACCGGGATAAAAAGTATCCTATGCCCTTTCCCAGGACTAAAAGTATCTCCATACCAAATTTCAGCAGAATCGGTTCAGCGATTTAGGCATAAAGAGATAACAGATAGATAAACAGAGAGACAGACAGACGGACAGACAGACACACATTCGCATTTATAATATTAGTATGGAAGTATGGACGTAAAATCATGTTCATAATTTTTATAAGCGAATTTTCAGAATAAAACTTTGTTTGCCTTAAAGCCGCTAAGCCGCTTTAGCTAAGCCCGTACTGTAGTTAATATTAGTTCATTTACTCAGTTAACATTGTTATCCGCATAGTACAGGTATATTGGTAGAACAAATATTTTTTCTATTACTATCAAGCAAATTTTTCATGAGTAGCTTCATTTTGATAAGACGAACAACAATTTTCTGTTAACCTGTAGTGCGTAATTATTTTAAATAACTCTGGTAGGTTTTCCAGGAATAAAATAAACTGAAAACTACTTAAAATAACGATAAAATGCTGTGTTTCAATTGCACCAATAAAATAATAAAACAAAAACAAGATGAAAACATGAAAGTGTAAATTGTTTTCATAAAATTTAATCGCATTTATTGAGAGAGCTCGGTAAAATTATATTCGTATAGAAAAATGTAGTTGTATTTATTTAACAGAATAAGTTACTCTGGCTATTCATTACCGACGACGGAAATAAATAAAAAATTATTTAAAAAGTACCCTGAATCTACTACTTGGTGCAGCTTCGTGCCTTATTACTTTCCTATCAAAATACAAAAAGGTATTCTCAAAAAAGTCAAAATGAACTCTAAATTTTTTTGTTTGTCAACGTAATATAAAGACAATATTATTTAAGTGGATGAAATGGCTAACTAAAATTTTTGAAAATACTCGTTTATTGCAAAATGGAGGTTGTAGGACCGGGAAAATGAATTGAAATAAAAATGTGGATTTTTACGCAAACTTACAAAATCAGCCAGATTATGAAGTAGTTAAGTTACAAGGTTTGTTTAAATATAAGGGAAAAAATTAGAAAATGTGTTATAAAATGTTACTTAGCCACTTTGTCTACTGACGCCTTCTTATATGAAAATAGTGATTAATTTAATAGGAAATATGGATTAGATTTACTATTTAATAGGAAATTTAGATGAAACAATCATAAATTGGAAAAAATAGGTTTATCTATGAGAGCTATTTTCTTTGACGTAAAGTACTTCTCAACCTACATTTATCAAGAGACGATGCTGCATTAAAGTTGCATTAATATAAGTAGAATAGGGGTTCCACTTCAATATGCTCTCAATTGAGTGGTAGTTATTTGTATCGATGTTCTCGGTATCGTGAGGAAAATGGCTTTTATATTTTAAAGGCATTTATTTTATATTAATAAGCTTTTCATTTATATTTTATTGCTTAAAAGAGTATACTCCAATCAACAATTTTACTACAATAACTTTAAAATAAAACTTTTACAGGTGGTAATAAATCAATCATTATTTTATTTACGTAAAACGTTTAGTAGATGTTAACATTAACACTTTTAACTATAAAAATGTTGATTGGAACCATAGACGAATTATTATACTAATTGAAACACTGCACATTGAAACATTTTAATGACCTTACTGTGAAAATAATTTAATTTATAATAATGTCATATTAAAAATATATAATATACCTATCCACAGCCGAACATAGAACAACAACAGAAGTCGGTTAAAAATGTTTAAATGTGTTAGACAAAGGCAAGAAAACCTTGTATCTTTATATGCCGGGATTTATTTTTTATTACTAAGAGGGCATGAGTGAGAGGGCAGAGTATAAAGTAGTACATTTTAATACTAGAGCGCTGTTATATTATAAGTTATAACACACGCACTGCGCACACATTAGCATTTCAAGGAGTTTCATTTAAAAAATAATGCATTTATGTGCAGGGATGCAGTTGAACAGATTTGTACGAATAGCTTTAAATTACTCTACCGTATTTTATATAGAATATATTACTGTAATGTTATAATGCTAGAAGCAGTTAGCACAGCAAGGCTCAATTTACACCGCCGCGACGCGGAATTGAATGGAAGCGTCAATTTCGTCTCATGCGAGTGAATCGAAAAGCGAGTCTCGTTTTTTGGCTCGTATTTAATTTATGTGTTGTTCATTAATGTGCTATGTGTAGTTTCGTTGCAAAAAGTCGCTGCCATTCCATTCCGCGACGGTATAAATTAAGCCATAAGAAAATGTTTTGTTTGACGTTTAACAATGTTACTGTCAATATTCTGATGTGACGTGTGCAACATGTCGGATTTTGGTCGGATAATTTACTGTATAATATTATAGTAGCGCCCGGCCCAACCTTTGCGTAATATTCCCTGTTCTTGAACGGTGGTCGACAGACTGGACAGTTTAACAGACATTTATTACACCAATATAACCCGATACGATCATATAAACTGTACAATATTATACATGGTAATTCTTTAGTTTGTCTGTTTCGTCTTAATTAAAACTGCTGGATGAAGGGGTGAAGGAATTTTGAGTGCCGAAGGATTTTTTTTTTTTTCTCTAAAAATGTTTTCGTTTTCCGCTCGATGAAGTCTTGTAAGAGACAAGGGATTTAAAATTTAAAATTAAATTTAAGTACTATAAAATAATTTATTTATGAAAGTTAAAATAGCATTTTTTTTAAATAAAGCAGTGTTTTCCAACTTGTGGGTTTTTCGGGGGTTCAGTAAACATATATATGTTTATAAATTAGGTAAGTAAGTACGCCCGATCAAATTATACAATCATCAGGTGATCCATTTGCTCGTTCGACCCCCTCATTTTATTTAAAAAAATCTATCAAGCCATTGAGACAGCAGAGCGTGCCAACTGCCAAACAATTATTCTAATTTTGTCAAACTTAACCTACTTTCAATACGAAAACAACGAAAATAACTTTATTTATCGGTGTAGAAGTATGTAAATCGTGCCTCCACGTGTGGAAGATAACGAGCGTTTCCTTATAGAGTAATTTCCTTATAGTGTAGACGCGTGGATCAACCTGTGTTATATCCTATTACTATCCTTACTAATATTATAAAATATGTGAAAGAATTACTTGACGAATCATCATGAAACATTGTACACATATTCTTGGAAGTATCAGAATTCAGAAGTAACACGATTACTTTTTTAATAAAATAAAAAAAAAATTACGAAAAAAAAATGTAGACGTGGACGCGGACGCAGTCGCGGGCAATAACTAGTTACATTATAAATACGATGGTCTGTCTGTCTGTAACTATTCAAGAACTGAAAATGTGATGGAAGTAGGAATACTTACATGCTTACAGATGTACACTTAAGTAAATGTACTTTGGGCGTCATTTAGTCAGTAATACTAGTAAAATATTATGGTTTATAGATAGAAAAGTTTTCGAAACGAAACGATTTGCTGACACTCATTTGAAGTGTACCAATAGCTGGAGTGTCGCCGGCCGCCCCTTAATTACTGTCTATCAGCTTCGCGAACAATGTCATTTAGCGTTGAGCGATCAAATTGGATCAAAGTGCAATCAATAAGGTCGCTTTTCCTGTCATGCGTGCCGCGCCCCGTCTGGTCCGCATGCGGGTGGCAACATGAAAAAAAATCGGCCAAGTGCGAGTCGGACTCGCGCACGAATGGTTCCGTACCATTATAGAGCAAAAATAGGCCAAAATTTGCGTCTTTTTTGTATGGGAGCCCCCTTATTTTTTTAATTTATTTTAATATTATTATTAAATATTAAAGTACACATCTAACAGAGGAGTTTTGTGAAAAATTCAAGTACCTACCTGTTGCCACATATAGTGCAAAAAAGGCCAAAAAAAATACGTTTGTTTTATGGGAGCCCCCCTTAAATATTAATTTTATTTTGTTTTTAGTATTTGTTATAGCGGCAACAGATGATGTACATAATCTGTGAAAATATCAACTTTCTAGCTATTACCGTTCTTGAGTTACAGCCTGCTGATAGACGGACAGACAGACATCGAAGTCTTAGTAGTAGGGTCCCGTTTTTTACTCTTTGGGTACGGGACCCTAAAAACAACTTTGAAATGATAGGCCATAGGGTGTGGGCAACTTTCATAGCATAAGATCCGCTTGCGGGCGATGACACGCATTACTAATTTATTTTATTTTATTTTTTATTTGCACGGAAAACATACAGTGATAAACATAAATTAAGATTAAAGCTGATTAATTTCTATGCACTATCACGTTTCCACAATTACTTAAGGTGTTTATATACAGCCTTAAGTTTGCTCGGCAAAAATGGAAAGGGATTTTAGATCTCTTCGGGTCGAATCGGGCGGGTAATTATTACAGCAAACAACTAATATTAATTAAGTATCTTATTTATCTTGTTCTGTTTGTGTTACGAAAAAGCTGGACCGTTTTAAATAAAATCTTATGTGCTAATATTTTTATTTGCATACTTACTCGAAATATATGGAAAAACAACACTAGCCGGGACCATTAGTAATAATTTTGACATCACACAATATTATGTATGTACAATAATAAATTGTATAATTTAATGTTACCTCTTCAGCTGTATTATTGTTTTAATTTACATGTGTTGTGTGGTCGGTGACAAAACAAAAATGTTCGTATTTTTACTTTCTAATATAATCACTTCGATGCAATTTCAATAGATATTTTGCTGATGCACGTATCACCATAATATCAAACTCGTTTTTCATACAAAGTTAAGTTAATTTAAATAACATTAATTTTTTGTGAGACTCAAATTGATATTGAAAAGTTTATGTCAGTACGGGTTTGAAACAAGCGGCGGATATAATACGAGTAGAGTAATTAATTGAATGTCGCTCAAGCCATGTTCGGCGTATAACGGCCATGTAGTTTGCGTGTCGTGTGCAGGCAATTTACAACTCTAATTGCTCTGATCCAAGTTTGTGACGACCTTACGTGCATAGGTAATCTCTCATGCATAAACTTACGACTATTTACTAGACATCTCCCCTTTCAGTCCGTAGAGTTCTTTGTTTATCATTTGTGTAAAAAACAGAGAAGGAAATTCCCTTTTCTATTGTCGGGGGTCAGGCTCTCTAAATTATCCTGCAAGGGGCCTAACTACCGCGCCCAGAAAAAGTGTAGTGTAACTGGATGACGCCCGCAACTCCGTTTTGCCAAAATTCGTTTATCGCGCGGGAGCCGTACATTTTTTTCGGGATAAAAAGTATCCTATGTCCTTTCCCAGGACTCAAGGTATCTACATACCAAATTTCAGCAAAATCAGTTCAGTGGTTTGAGCGTGAGGAGGTAACAGACAGACACACTTTCGCATTTATAATACTAGTATGGATATGGATATCAGTTCATACCTAAACGTAGCCCACTGCTACTTTTCCTGCGGCAAAATGAACACTACCTGTGGGATTGTGCCCATAGTTGTGTATAAACTAATACACGACAAAATTGTTGTGTTTCA
Organism: Polyommatus iphigenia; assembly: GCA_963422495.1. Taxonomy (NCBI): domain Eukaryota; kingdom Metazoa; phylum Arthropoda; class Insecta; order Lepidoptera; family Lycaenidae; genus Polyommatus; species Polyommatus iphigenia. Next base: position 21,216,190 of record OY730178.1, on the reverse strand, counting down.
AGTAGGATGTTGTTTCTTGCAATTTCCTTCCTCAATCAATGTATTAGCGGAGAAGCCTCTACGTCCTGTTCTTGGGGAAATGCTCTTCCTTTGTCGCTATATCGAGACAACTAAAGCTAAAAAGTCACTATAATAGCTAAATTAAGTACCCGGGCGCACGGTAGTGCACCCGCCGAGACGAGCCAAGCGAAGCGCAAGGGCACTACCTTTTCTCGAAGTGTTTCGTCGTTTTTTTGATGATTTTTGAAGTGAAAACTTCTTTAGTGGCGTTGAGCACTTTTGTGAGATGGGTAAAAACTGTGAAACTCGCGCCAGATTTTCGTGTTGATCGAAAAACCATAGAAAACGCGTAAGACGGTCGGAGAGTAGTGTTTTGTGTCGAACTCGAACTCGAACGAAATGTACAGTCGGGGAAATAAGTTGCTTAGCAGAAATGTACAGTCGGGGAAAATTGTGCTAAGCAGAAATGTACAGTCGGGGAAATGAGTTGTTTAGCAGAAATGTACAGTCAGGGAAATGAGTTGTTTAGCAGAAATGTACAGTTGGGAAAAATTGTGCTAAGCAGAAATGTACAGTCGGGGAAATTAGTTGTTTAGCAGAAATGTACAGTCGGGGAAAATTGTGCTAAGCAGAAATGTACAGTCGGGGAAATGAGTTGTTTAGCAGAAATGTACAGTCGGGGAAAATTGTGCTAAGCAGAAATGTACAGTCGGGGAAATGAGTTGTTTAGCAGAAATGTACAGTCGGGGAAAATTGTGCTAAGCAGAAATGTACAGTCGGGGAAATGAGTTGTTTAGCAGAAATGTACAGTCGGGGAAATTGTGCTAAGCAGAAATGTACAGTCGGGGAAATGAGTTGTTTAGCAGAAATGTACAGTCGGGGAAAATTGTGCTAAGCAGAAATGTACAGTCGGGGAAATAAGTTGTTTAGCAGAAATGTATAGTCGGAGAAAATTGTGCTAAGCAGAAATGTACAGTCGGGGAAAATTGTGCTAAGCAGAAATGTACAGTCGGGGAAATGAGTTGTTTAGCAGAAATGTACAGTCGGGGAAATGGGTTGTTTAGCAGAAATGTACAATCGGGGAAATGAGTTGTTTCTAGCAGAAATGTACAGTCGGGGAAAAATTGTGCTAAGCAGAAATGTACAGTCGGGGAAATGAGGTGTTTAGCAGAAATGTACAGTCGGGGAAAATTATGCTAAGCAGAAATGTACAGTCGGGGAAATGAGTTGTTTAGCAGAAATGTACAGTCGAGGAAACGAGTTCTTTAGCAGACGCGCTGATTAAGGCCGTGTTTCCACCTGCAAGACAACTGTCGCGAGAAGTGTCTGGCAGTCTGTCTGACGGCAGCTTTTTTTTTCGATTGTCGATATTTTTTAATCGATTGTAAGGGTTTCGATTAATTAATTAAAACGATCGTTTTTTATTATTTTTTAAATCGATTTTCATTAAAAATGGGTTAAAAATTTTAAAAATCAAGTTTTCACTTCTGCCGGCACTCCCGGAGTGCAACCCGTCTTTTTTATTAAAAATATTTAATTTAAAGGTTATAAACATATTATCCACACTAATATTATAAACGCAAAAACGTGTCTGTCTGTCTGTTTGTTACCTCTTCACGCCCAAGCCGTTGAAACAATTATGCTGAAATTAGGTATGGAGATGCTTTGAGTCCTGGGAAAGGAGTCGGGATAAAAAGTATTCTATATCCTTTCCCGGGACTCCAAGTACATAATATTATATACATGCCAAATTTCAGCAAAATCGGTTCAGTGGTTTGGGCGTGAAGAGGTAACAGACAGACAGACACACTTTCGCATTTATAATATTAGTATGGATTGTCTCCTAGACTAGGAGACAATCCATACATGAGTCCTAGTAGAAGATCCGAACTTAGATCGACCTGTACCGAGCTTATAATAATTATTGAAATATATTTTATAACAGAATATTAGAAATCAGGTTGCCAAAATAAAGCATGGACAGACTATTTGTTTTTTAAAGATTTACAAAAAAAAACTGTATTATTGCATCAATTTATATTATACTAGCGACCCGCCCCGGCGTCACACGGGTATAAAATATAAAGTCACTGAAAAAATGATTAAAATCGATAGCCTATGATCCTTCACGTGGTCTACTTCTTATCTGTGCCAAATAACATAAAAATTGCTCCAGTAGTTAGCGAGATAAACCCTTTCAAATAATTTCCCCCGTTTTTTCCACATTCTGCTATTAGTCTTAGCTTGATAAAATATAGCCTATAGCTTTCCTCAATAAATGAGCTATCTAACACTGAAAGAATTTTTCAAATCGGACCAGTAGTTCCTGAGATTAGCGCGTTCAAGTTAGCCCTTTTAAATAATTTTCCCCGTTTTTTCCACATTTTCCTCTATTTCTTCGCTTCTATTAATCTTAGCGTGATAAAATATAGCCTATAACCATCCTCGATAAATGGGCTATCTAACACTGAAAGAATCATCAAAATTCGTTGCGTAGTTTTAAAGATTAAAGGGAACAAAGGGACATGAGGGAAAAAAGGCGACTTTATTTTATAATAAGTATAGATAGTCCGGGTTCCCTAGAACATTTTTTTTCATTACTATCAAGCTTATTTTTCGTGAGTAGCTTCATTTTGATAAGACGAACAACAATTTCCTCTGCGAAAAATCTCGAAAGTGGTAACAGAGATAGAAAGGATTTTCGAGAATTTTCGCAGAGGAAACTGATAAGACGAACAACAAGTTCCTCTGCGAAAATTAATCTTAATCAATTGCAAAGTTAGAAATCATTTTAAAGTCTTAAAAATACATAAAGGTACTAAAACGTAAGTAAATAATGTTAAACAATTTGTATTTCACTACGCCAGCGATGTTAGAAAATTACACTTAGGGTCAATTCAGACCGCAACGTGACTCGCAGCTGCTGTTGTGAGATACATAATTCTAAATTTGCAAATAAGAATATTAAAATCACTACGTTTTGAATTGACGGACTTCAAGTACATGAGACGTCATGCTAGTTACCTTGAAATAATTCAATTCCATATTATGTAAATGCATTTCGAATGTACTGAATTGACACATTTCAATTGCATGGGACGTCCTGCAGGTTACATTGAAATCTAGGTCAACGCCAATATAATAATTATAATTATTATTTTGAAATGCATCCGACGGCAGCTGCGCGTCACATTGCGGTGTGAATTGACCCATATCTAATAATAACTACACGTGACGCGTTTTATCAAATTCATTACTATTACAATATTATTTTCGAACTTTAAGATATGATTGGCCAAGTAGCCTATTAATTTTATTGTTTAAGGAAGCTTCTGAAACCATCAATGTGAAAAAGGCTTTTAATGGCTTCAAAAGTTATTTTGTCTAGTTCCCTTAATTGTTATAATATATTATAATACTGCTAAAAATTATTTATTTAATTTTAAATGCTAACAAACTAACATGTCAACATAGACGCTGACATGTTAGTTTGTTAGCATTTAAAATTCTAACCAAAGGAGATTAGTAGATATTTTAAACATTCTTGGGCCTAGATGGTCAGCAGACAAAAATAGCACAGAATTATAATTTATTAACATGATGACGCCCGCAACTCCATTACGCCAAAAATAGTTTATCGTGCAGGAACCGTACATTTTTCCGGGATACCGAAGTGAAAAAAATAAATTTCCCTAGGTAAATTACTGAACTGAAATAACAGTTTATTCCATCAATAAAACATGGCGACGAGACAAGAGTAATCAAGTTCGTTTACCGGAATAAACGGATATGTTTTCAGTCTCAAGTCAATCTATTGCCGTATTTCTAATACGTTCACGCTCAGGTAGCAAAAAATTGCTGTATAAACGCTGTGAGCACGCTTTTTAGATAGCCATTGGCTATGAAAGTGGTCGTATATTGATATATTTAAGCTTCTATGATCTTAATAAGTAGCGTCTTTACCAAATTAGGCCCACTTTATATAGTCGAATTTCTATATTATTATTGCTACATAAGTAACGTACGACTTCTTAATAATAATTTGCGTATTATTAGTTACATATTTAGTCCTCCTGAATTGTTAATAAATAATAATTATATTACATTTACTTGTATTCATAAAAATGTAATCATAAATTACAAATTCACTTACTTGCAATTATACATCGTTTGTAATAAGGTTTTAATATATAACAGTTTTAATATATAACAGTTTTAATATATAACAGTTTTAATATGTAACAGTTGACTGTCAAAAAGCATTTGACACAATATCTCACTCTGCTATTTGGAGAACTCTACACGACCAAAATATCAATCAAAGATTATTTTAGACCTATATGATAAGAGCCAAAGTAGAGTTCACTTGGAAGAAGTAGGCTCTCCTATAAAAATCAAAAGGGGAGTTCGTCAAGGTGACCCCGTCTCGCCCCGCCTTTTTATAGCTGTGCTAGAGTCAGTCATAAGCAATCTGAATTGGCAACATATGGGAATTAATATAAAGGGAAAGTATCTGTCACATTTAAGATTCGCTGACGACATAGTTCTTTTCAGCGACAATTATAAAGAATTACAATGCATGATATCTGCTCTACATAAAGCAAGCTTGGAGGTCGGCCTTGAAATAAACCTATCAAAAACTAAAGTAATGACAAACAGCATACAGAAACCTGTAAAACTTGAAGACGTCTCGTTAGAATATGTAATCAGTTATATATATCTTGGCAAACAAATTTCATTCAGCTCCGACAACAACCAGCAAGAAATAGACAGAAGAGCTCAAAAAACGTGGAATAAATTTTGGAGCTACAAAGAAGTATTGAAAGGTAACTTTCCCGTTAAACTAAAAAAGAAAATAATGAATTCCTGCATCTTACCTTCCTTGACATATGCATGCCAAACTTGGAAGTTCACTCATAAGGCAAAAAACAAAATCAAGACCAGTCAAAGAGGTATGGAAAGAAGCATGATGAAGATAAGAAAATTACAAAAAATACCTCATAAAGTCCTGAGACCTGAGAGAAGACTGAAATTACTGATGCCGTCAAGCACGCCCAAAAATTAAAATGATAATGGGCAGGTCATGTAGCCAGAATGACCGATGATAGGTGGACCATACGGACAACTGTTTGGCCAGGACCATCAGGCTACAGGAAAAGAGGCAGACCACAAGCAAGATGGGTGGACGACATCACGAACATAGCCGGACCGGATTGGATAGAATTAGCGGGTGACAGAAATGTATGGCATTCTCTGGAGGAGGCCTTCGCCTGAGAAGGGGTTCTTGCTCACACTGACTAAATTTTGTATATAAAAAGTATCAAATTACATGACATTAAATTTATTAATATTTTTTGACTCGACTTACGTCACAACTTTGTTTATTTTTAAATTCTGTTAATTTAATAATTTGAACGTAATAATTATATTTTGACCTGACTACTGCTGTGAGTTATGACATGTTTAATTTTTATCTAATAATTTGCTATTTTGAACAACAAAATGATGTAATTTGCTTCATTGCTTTTAAACGTATAATTTTTATTCAATTAATTTATGCTTAATATCCTGAAAAATTATGAAAAATGATGTAATAAATTTAAGAATTAGAATTTAGAATATTGTAATTTGATCGAGCAAATCGTAATTGTAATTTAGCAAGAAATAAAAGGCTTTTTTATTTATTTATTTTAATTTTATAACAGTTTGTTTTAATTTAACTTTTGAGCTAACTGTTGATTTAAACTTTTGCTCGCGCTTCATTGTAATGTTCAAACTATTTCATAATGAACATTAACATCCAAATGGCAAAATAACTGTGTTTTAATATATTTACTACAAAATATTATAGCGAAAATATCAATTTTTAACATCGGAATTTGGAACATAAGAAGGTTTACATCATATATAAAAACTAGCTGTTTCCCGCGACTTCGTCCGCGTTAACATAGTATAATAACAAAGATGGATAGTTTTCCCCTTTTTGTGGTTCCTTATACAAAAGGTAAAAACGGGACCCTATTTAAGCAAACGCAAACGTCAAAAAACTTTCATGTTTCTAACTCCAGAAATGACGGACTTCCATTGAAACTTTGTACCCCAATTTCACCCCCTTGGGGGTAGAACTTCCAGAAACGCTTAAATACGTATCCATTCATTTTTAATCAGTAGCACAAAAATAAAGTTTCATGTTTCTAACTCAAGAAATGACGGACTTTCATTTAAACTTTCAACCCCTATTTCACCCCCTTGGGGACAGAATTTCCAAAAACGCTTAAACACGTATCCAATCATTTTTAATCAGTACCCCAAACATAAAATTTCAAGTTTCTAACTTAAGAAATAACGTACTTTCATTCAAACTTTCAACCCCAATTACACCCCCTTGGGGGTAGAATTTCCAAAAACGCTTAAATATGTATCCATTCATTTTTAATCAGTAATCCAAAAATAAAGTTTCATGTTTCTAATTCAAGAAATGATGGACTTTCATTCAAACTTTCAACCCCTATTTCACCCCCTTCGGGGTAAAATTTTCGAAATTCCTTCCTTAGTGGGTGTCTACTTAATAAAACAACCCTACTCACCAAATTTCGTGGCTGTAACTTTAACAGTTTTTGCTCAGCGATGATGAATCAGTCAGTCAGTCAATCGGTCAGTCAGTCAGTCAGTCAGTCAGTCAGTCAGTCAGTCAGTCAGGACATGTAATTTTATAAGTATAGATATAACTAGATGACGCCCACAACTCAAAGTATATCCATGCCGAATTTCAGAAAAATCGGATAAGCGGTTTGGGCGTGAAGAGGTAACAGACAGACAGACAGACAGACAGACACACTTTCGCATTTACAATAATAGCATGGTACATTTTAATATAGTCGTATTGTAGCAACAATTCAATTTTGTAAGTGACTGTGACGTTACTTAAGGGCGTCCTTACGGAGATATCGTAATTTACTGTATTTCAAGCCTTATAAACTCATAATTTGAAAGCTACAAAGTTATAATAAAAATACAGCAATAATCTTCAGTATATCAACATTCCTTTCTCCGTTTTAAATTTTCTATTTTTGTTTATTATACTCATGATATCAGCTTCCAAAGAAAAACCAATTTATTAAAATTCAAGCATACATTCAGCATCTCCTTAGGATTTACAAATTACTTTTATTTGAAACACACGCCAATAGATCGACAATATCATAAACTAGATATTCCCACAACTTTGAACTAAGATAAGTAAAAAAAATAGGGTTTTGGTGCGGTCTCGGCAACGCGGCAAATGTATGGCCAAGGTCGTTTGCTCGGGGGACGGCCTTAACCTTTGTATCACACCTTCGATCACTTGATTGAACGTTGGCGGTCAGACGACTTGATCAATCTATGTTAGGACGTTCACAAGGTGTAACAAAATAAAGTGATAATAATTTAGGGTTTGTTTGTCTTAATATAGAGTTCACTGTTAAAGTATAGCAGCGTTCAGAGCAATTTTTGAAGTGAAAACTTCTTTAGCGGTGTTGAGCACTTTTGTGGGATGGGTAAAAACTGTGAAACTCGCGTCAGATTCTCGTGCTGATCGAAAAACCTTGGAAAAACCGTAAGACGGTTGGAGAGTAGTGTTTTGTGTCGAACTCGAACTCGAACGTTTCGATTAATTAAAAAAAACGATTTTATAAAAATCTATTTTCATAAAAAATGGGTTAAAAATTTAATCGATTGTAAGGGTTTCGATTCATTAAAAAAATCAATCTTTTAATAATCGATTTTCATAAAAAATGGGTTAAAAAAAATGCACAGTTTTTATTAATCAAGTTTTCACTTCTGCCGGCACTCTCGGAGTGCAACCCGTCTTTTTTTGTGATTAGTATGGGCAAGCGCCCTATAGTGTCATGACTTTTTCCATACTAAAGTAAAGTAAAAAAACAAGTTACTCTTTCAGCGCTGCTACTTTCTTAGCGAACTCTATATAGAGGACCCATACACTTAGTTTTGTTACACCCTGTATAAAGCCGTACGCTGGTCCATGATGGGTAGCCATGATTGTAAAGCTGTCATCACAATCAACATTGATTGTGGGCTATTATTGTGTTATTAATTATTATATAATACTAGCTTTCCCGGCAAACGTTTCTTTGCCATATTATTATATAAAGTATATCGCCCGTATTATTTTATTGAATTAGTGACTAAATAAGTATGTCACCATGGCAACGTCCATCGCTATCCCGTGACCCGCATCGTATAAACAATGGTCGCTCTTTATAGACAAATAATTTGCAATAAAATAAAATTGCGACTATAATTAAAGATCTAAGCTATCCTATCTCTCAAGTTGGAAAAAAGCACACATTTAAAAAAAACATTAAAATCGGTTAAGTAGTTTAGGAATCCATCGCGGACAAACATCGTGACAGGAGATTTATATATTATATTAGATGTATTAGTATATTACTAATTAGTAATTAGTAGATAATATTATTATGATATTAACTTTATTGGTCTCAAACAATATTAGTACAGCAAATATTGTTTTGTCTACCAAATATTGGACACTGTATAAATAATAATATAATCAAGTGAGGTAAATAATATTCGTAATCGCTAATCGTATATTGTTCATCATGGGTCAAAATGGAGAGGCTTTAAATATATTACTACTAGCTGTCCCGGCAAACGTTGCTTTGCCATAATATATTTGCCATATTATTTTATTGAAGTGACTAAATAAGTATGTCACCATGGCAACGTCGATCGCTATCCCGTCGCACAAACAATGGTCGCCGTCAGTCTCAGGTTGTAATAATTTACTATTATTAATTCAACAAAATTAATGCACTTATTAATATATAAAGTACCGAGTAGCCGATTCTCAGACCTACTGAATATGCATATAAAATTTGGTAAAAATCAGTAAAGCCGTTTCGGAGGAGTTCGTGGACTAACATTGTGACACGATAATTTTATATATAAGAAGATTAAAAATATGGCGCAGGACCTTCTTCTTCAGGACCGTCTTCATTAAGCGTAGTAATAATCTTTAATACTTTAAAATTACCGTTTGTTATATTTACATGTGAAATACTATTCACACCACTCACAGAAAAAACAGCCACTATATTTGCGTTGTTTTTGACAAGTGTCAGATTGTTAAAGATCTATCTTTGGTGTAGGTTACCATTAAGAGATCGTTTCCCTAATTATTATCGTTGAAAAAGTTTCGTCTTAGTAAATTCCAATCATAAATAAATACGATGAATGCTACTATTATTTATTATAATATGAACTCTGACCGCCGTACTCAGAGACATTTAGGTAACTATCCCACCAAAAACATAAATGTAAAAAAGAAGACATGGTGCTGCTCGCCAGTTCTGTTATACTTGAACTTGGCTTGACACGCTCCCGCGTGTCTATATGACTTCATTAAACCTTCAATTTAATGAAGAGTTTGACGTTTAAGTATAATTAGTAATTACTTACAACAAATGATGTTCCACTCTGAGTGCGGCAGTGAGTGCGGCAGTGAGTGCGGCAGTGAGCAACATTTCTCGTAGTTTCGTAGACCTTCGTAGCGCTACGTGACGTAGCTTCGTAGCAGCGGCGCGGCGTACTTATATAATAAATTATTATCTACGAATAATAAAAACTATATAATATATGTAGTAATAATATGTATTATTATTATTGCAATACTACATGTAACAATATAATATTACAAGTATATTGTTACAATTATATATGTTACAATTATATTGCAATATACTACATTGAGTTGAAATGTGATACTAATTTTTATATTGTAAAATATAATGATAAAATAAAATACTGTCTTGCGTATGTATAATGTATATATATCATATACCCAATAAAAAAGTCATAAATTAACTACAACACATATAAACACGACAAAATGATTTAAAAAAAATCGGTTGTCTGTAAAGTCGGTTTACTGACGATAGTTGAACGTGACAACGTCATAGCCTTAACCCCTCAGTTCCGGGAAAAATCTATGCAAAAAATTTGGCAGGTCAATGTGCAAAAAAAATGGCGCCCGGCCTACCTTCTTTGTAAAATTAATGTAATATCCTTACATACAATCCATATTTTATGTTTGTGTGAACTACATTATAATATATGTTAAATTTTCTATCTATCAAGCCATCATAATATAGTATTTAGTCCGATGTGATATAAGTTTCTCAATTATAAACTTTCGAAACTATAATTAGTGACTTGTTCAGAAGAAATAAACGAATACTTTATTCTTCATATATTAAGTCATAACTAACGTGACCATAATATTTTTTTTGTCAAAGTGGGACAAATACAGTATCCACCCCCAAATATGTAATTTAATTCATGTGTGCTAATCTCAGGAATCTACTATAGGCTTTATTTTATCATGCCAATGCAAATAGGAGCGATGAAACAGAGGAAAATGTGGATAAAAGCGGAAAAATTAATTGAAAAAAAAATGTCTCACGAACTACTGCAGCAATTTCTGTTATTTGGTACAGATAAAAAGAACCACAGACCACGTGAAGGATTATAGGCTATTTTGTGGGCTAATTTGTCGGTGGAATTTTTAATTTACGCGGGCGAAGCTGCGCGGAACGTCTAGATTTGATATCGAGCAAAATATGGCAGAAGACATTTGTTGTCTTTATGCGTTACTTCCAGGCATTGCACCACGGAGCTCTTAGTATTAGCTTGCACAGGCATTTCAAACATAAAAATAATTTTAAATTATTGTCGTTTGGTCTGTTTGCAAAAGCGGGACAATTTCGGCCTCGCGGGGGACAGCGGGATAGACTGCCTCAAAGCGGGACTGTCCCGCCCAAAGCGGGACGTATGGTCACCTTAGTCATACCTTGACACGTAGGAAACAGAGCACAATTTTGAATAGCCGAAATAATACTAATAGCTCACAGATTGTTTATTTATTTTTCATTCAGAGTGTGGTCAATGTATCAAAGGTAAACTAACCAAACTTCTTCATACAAAAGTATTCTCTTAGTCATCGAAATACGTAATATAATCGAAACAAAGAGCGCGGCCCAGGTGGGCCTTACGGTTGTTGAGAGACTTGAGAGTGTAAATGGAACGCCTCAGAGCTGTCAGCAAGGTAACGCCGCATGAACTGTCATGTTTTTCGGGCGCGCACCCCATATCGAATTATAAGATGTTATCACGTCAAAACTACGTGGATATCCCACGTTTTAATCTCTAAAGTCTAGATGTTGTATAAACTGGTTTATAAAAAGACACGCGGAATCTGTTAAACAAGTTTATTCGTATTGAGTTCGCTCCAATGCATCTGATTTCTCCAGAGTCGCTTGCTATCAATATGTTCATATAACTTTGCTAAAGGCTTACGCTTCGATCTTGATGTTGCAGTAACCGTACGTTTTGCTGCTATAAATCTTTATTACAATACTTTCTTAAAAAATCTAGTCGGATATTTTTGAACATAGTTTATACTTAACTTGAACAATTTTTAAAAATTATAGTCAGATGTACGCCGCTTATCTTTATTCGTAAGAATATCCTCTTAATAATTAAGATATATTTATCTATACTTATTTTATAAACGCGAAAGTATCTCTGTCTGCCTATGTCTGTCTCGCTTACACACAAAAACTACTGAAATGTACTGAAATTTTGTACACATAGTCTACAGTCTGAGAAAGGACATAGGCTACTTTTTAACTGGCAAAAGGGTTGTATGAAGTTTTGAAATTTTACACCAATTTTGTTTATTATGTATTTTGAGGAAACTTTGCAGTAATAAATTGGCTACATTTCATCCCGGATTTCCACGGACACGGGAACCACCGCGTGCTATAAACTGCGGGGCTAAAATGGTCACATTTAGCAATTCCTCTCAATCAATTCACTAAATGAATTGTCAAAACTGTCAAACTCACGAATGTCAAATCAATTTACGTATTTAAGGTGAACGCTGATTTGGCCGCACCGCACGCACTTCAGTCGCCGCATTCGCAATTCTTCATATTATTATGAAGTTGCGAAGACTGCGGCGCGGGTAGGTAGGTATGCGAGCTTGCCTATAACTTCATATAAAGGATTCGAATGCGGCGACTGCGGTGCGTGCGGTGCGGCCCAAATCTGCGTTCACCTTTAGACGTCTGAATTGCAAAGACAGTGTCAATTTTGTGTCAAAAAAAAGAAGTCATATTATGATTCATAATATGATTCTCCAAAGCAACCATTCATAGAGAACGGGGCACGGCCATTTTAGCCCCGCAGTCTCGAGGACGGAGTCGCGCTTATAATACGCGTTTTCCTTTTTCCTCAAATTCCTACATAAATTTATTGTTGAATAAGACTAGTAGCTCTCTAGGGGATAAGTAGAGAAAATCTTATAAATACGTACACAATGCATCTGGTCCTTTCTTGTTTCCGCACGTGTACGCCACAATAAAACCTCAGGTGCGCTATTATACATTTTATCGCCATATTAAATACTAAGTTTTAAGTACAGTTGTACTTAGCCGACTTCCTAAAAGAGGTTTTTTTACTATCTAAAATAAACACATTAAGGATTAAAGACTTTATAACAGGAAAATAAATTTCCACATTGAATGTACCTAAGTATATTGTACTTATTTAATATTACTATCCCCTAAGTACGAATAGAATATAATATGAAATGTTCAACGCCGTGGTTACTGCGCAAACTTTTTTTGAATAATCGGTTAATTGAAAATCGTGATTAAAGTAGGTCAGGTCACGTTTGCCGAATAGAGCTTTTTAATTATAACATTATGCAAATCGAGTGCCACGGGAGTGGTCCAGCCAAACCATTGACATAAGAAACTAGAAACCATCTTTTTTGATCCACCTTTTTGCACCTTTTTGGTGCATCAAAAAGGATGAGTTACAATTAATAAGTGTGGTACTATAGTACATTTTCTACTATATAATTCTGCATTGCGAATTTCCCTCATTTGTGTACTACAATAATTAATTATTTTTTATATATTATATCGCAGTCAAAAATATCAACATATTATCTATCAGCTGTGCGAGCTGTTTAACGCCATATTTGTTTTGGTACCTATTTATAGCTGCCGCAGTGGGAAAAAATTAAATACGGTACGTTTAATTACCTGACTGATTTCAAGTTCACTCTCTTCAAAAACCTATGTTACAAATGCTAACTATAGGCACAGTATAGATTGCTATATAGGTCTACCAATATCTGATGGCAAATTTTGACGACAGATTTTCAAAAAATATCCTTGATCATTGGATAAATTTATATATTTGCATGTTTCACACACAGAATCAACCGCTATAAGGAAAAAAAATGTTTTATTCCAATTACCCCGGTATTGCTAGAGTCAATTTATTTTCCCACTTTTTGCCATCAGATTCTGGTAGACCTATTATAGTTTGACGATTGTTCAATAAACGTTCGGCCGAGTCATTCAATTGAATAGTTTTATTTAATAAATGCGCTAGTCGTTCTATCGAATCGTAGATTGAACCAGACATAGTATAATATGTTTTTCTCAAATATTAGTAATTTTTATTAAACATTTAAAACCTTAGTAGTGTTGTAGAGTTGTGATAAGCTTTTACATTTTATATCTTTTGCGAATGTATAATATGGTTCTGATTTAATTTTGTTTCTACTGAACTTTATTAATACAATTTATAATTAAAGCTTGCGTTTGGTTTCAATTTGTCAAGACAGTAAGATATTAAATTATTGAGCCTGCGAATAAGAGAAAAAATGTAAACTGATTTCTGAAACTTCTTTAAGTTGCTGGCGAGGTTCGCTCTGCGAATATAATACATACTGCTTTAGCCACAAGGTTCATAATTGATCGTGTAACGTGAACGCTCTTTCTTTACTCGTTTAATATTTTAACATTTGTCGAAGATGAAAACATTGCGGCAGTATTTCATTCGCTTTTGTTAACATTTCGCTTAATACCTTTTGTTCTGTTACGCAGTTATTCGCATTTGAAGTATTTAAGAAAAGGTGTATTTACACGCTACAAAATGTATTAAGGTTATATGCATCGAATACTACTAGCTAAAAGCCCAGCTTTGTGAGGGCTCGCGTCGTCAGTCGTCACACCTTGACTGACTGATGATAATAATTGATAACACATCTAAATATAAATAAAAATTAGCACAAATCAATAGACGTGATAGTTTTTCCGTAAATTGTACCACAGAATATTCAGATTATGGTATATATTAAGTAAATAACATAAACTGATATACATTACACATTAAATAAATGAGCTTTGCCATTAATAAAACTCACTTACTCGCAAAGATGCTCCCTTTTGATGTTACTAGTTACATAAATATATTACACACTAGCTGTCCCGGCAAACATTGTTTTGCCATTTAAAGTATTTCTACTTCATCAGTTGACACAAAATCTTACCCCCTCTTTTGTCCCCTAAGAGGGGTGGGGGGAAAAATTTTATAAACCAGATGTTAAGTTGGAAAAACAGTTAATAATATGAAGTAAGTCCATTAAAGAAAAAAGTTTGATACAAAACCCCTCTTTGGTCCCCTTAGTGGGGTGGGGGGGGGGTAATTTTTATACACCAGATGTTGAGTTGGAAGGAGGCAAATATATCTGCGAAAACCGTATGCAAATCGGATCAGTAGTTTTCGTGTCAAAGCAAAAGTCTTATACAAAACCTGACCCCCTCTTTCGTCCCTTTAGAGGGGTGGGGGGAAAAATAATTATACACCAGATATTAATTTGGAAGAAGACAAGTATATCTGCGAAAACCGCATTCAAATCGGATCAGTAGTTTTCGTGTGATGCCGGAACAAACATACAGACAGACAGACAGACAGACAGACAAAAAAACTAACTAACTTTTCGGCTTCTATAGCGATATTGTGACACCCTCCGCTTATTATTTTTTGAATATCTTTGAATATCTAGCATCCACCATCGACGTCCATCATAGACGAATTTATATAAGTACATATTTACATAGTGTCAAAAAACAATGTAATAAAATAACTTTATGGTATGTAATGTGTATGTGCCCTTATAATTTATAGAGTTTACTGTGAAAGCATAGTGCTGCTAGCGCTGAAAGCACTTTTTCCATCAGATAAGAAACATGACACAATTTTCGATACTTAAACAGTATATTTGTTTCCCAGCGCCGGCTGAAAAGCGCATGATGTTGTCTGAGATCCCGCCGCACGAGTTCTACGAGAAGTACCTCGTACGTCGAGCCCTGATTCCCAGCTACTACTTGGACGACGTGCCACGATACGAGCCACATCTCAACGAGGACCTGCTAGATAAGGTACGAAAATGCAGATGTTTTTAAATATTATCCAGTATACTGGGCCAGTGTTGACTACAGAAAAACGTATCACGCATTCGTAGCACAATAGACAGAACGAACCAGTAGGTCAACGTCAATTCAGACCGCAACGCGATGCGTAGCTGCCGTGGGATGCATTTCTAAATTATAATAATATGGAACTGACAGATTGCAATGTAACTTGCATGACGTCTCACCTAATTAGGGTTGATTCAGACCGCAACGCGACGCGTAGATGCATTTCTAAATTTGTATTGAATTGACAGATTGGCATGTCACCTCGCGCAATTGAAATCTGTCAAATCCGTACAAAAGGCTATGGGCAAAAATGTATGGGCTCCGTCCCCACCTACCAACAGTCATAGAACTGATACCAACGTGTTCCTAAAGTGCCCCCTATTTAATTAAAATCCTTTGTTTTAGATAAATCGGTGGAAATATATTATATTAAAAAAACAACCATATTACTACTAGACCTTGCCAAGATCTAGTTGTAATACGGGTCTATTATGTCTAATATTTCATTTGGAGGTGGGCATTAGCGGCTGTAACATAGTTATAACTTCTGATCGATTGAGCTACATTACACTTGTGTTGATGGGTGGGGACGATTCCGCCCATACCCCTTTATGCCGCGCCGCGCCTCGTCACGTTGCAGTCTGAATTTCTGATTTGACCCTTATTCAGCGTGCGCCGTGACACTGCGTTGCTGAGCCGATCATAGTATGCTTTCATGTCGATTTTTCAGCTTGTTTGAAGTCGGCTTACTAGTCCATTGTCGGCCTACTGTCTATTGTGTTAGTAGTACATATACTATATTTGTAGTAAATACATCTTAAGTAAGCACTAAGCATCAGTACTAGTAAAATTAATATGCAGCAAAAATACAAGTTAAAAGTGTTCCTGAAACCATACATTACAAAATAATAAAAAAACATGGCGTCAGCACTTCGCAGCATCTCTAGAGAAATTAAACATTTAAAGCTGCATAAAAGTAAAATGTAAGCAGCTGTAACGCGGTAACATTTTCTGAGAAATGTAGTATAAGCTATGCTCAACTATTTATTATATTTTCTTGGCGATATAGCGGACCTAATTTTGCAGGAAAATTTCGCTCGAAAGCTTATTTCGGTATTATAACAAACTTTAACTAATAAGATTAAGAAGTTGTTACAGTGTACAAGAATAAAAGAGTTCGTTTGTTTAACATATTGCCTTTGTCTTTTCATTTTCCATTGTTGTAACATTATTAATTCAAATTTCGTAACCAAGTCGGGTAAATAAATATAAACTCAATATTAAAGCTAAAGATATAATCATATATCATTAAATATTCTTATCTACCTCGTAAATTATTTTAAAAGAGTATTGATACACGTTTTGATACGAGATTTTAATATTTTACTTAAAAAATATTACGAGTATGTTATACACTTATACGTAATTTAGTGAAATATTAAACAGGATTCCGGGTAAAAAATACATAACATTTCATCTCTTCCATATTAATCCGAAGATTTTTCAAACCCAGAACCTATTTTCAATTTTGATAAGGCTTTCACAGTACAAAGGAGTCGATGCTTTGCGTACGGATTTCTGTATTTCTTTAAAGCTGCATCTTATTTTATAATACGATAACTATTTAGTAATTGAAAATGGAAATCATCTGAAATGCGACTCTTTTAAAGTTTGAAATATATTTTACGTATCGATATATTTGAGGCGGGCTGGGTTTATATATGCGGTGGTGCGAACGCGCGTTTTGGCCACTACACGCCGCGAGATCACAAGCGAATGTATGCGATATTTTATTTAAATAGCGGCTCGGTCGCGCTGTCATTGACTATCGTTAGCTTGTCATCTCGCGTTGTAGCGGCCAAATCGCGCGTTTAGGCCGCCGCAGTAGCCGCCGCATATAAAATACAGCCAAGTTTGAATATTATAATTTTACGTACCGCGATATATTTAGAATTCTCGATACATTTGACACGTTTTTAACTTTATCAAAGAATATACCCAAAATAGTATCAAGGTGAACCTTTTAGAGATAAAGTATAAAGATCATTTGTAAACCCTGGGGACGCTCCGAGCTGTCGTTTGAAACAACTTTTTAGGACCTACTTTGTTTAGGAAGAGTTGTTGGAATGTTGCGATTTTCGTGGACAAATAAAACACGAAACAGTGGTCCTTGGTAAAAAGTTAAACATAAAAAGTGTCTGATTTTTCACTAAGAGGTCAATTCACATTGTAAAGTTTTTTGTTTTGGTTCATTATCAAAATTAAAATTTATAGTGTCTCTACGATCATGCCTAGAGTTTGCAATATATATAATATGTATGTTTTAGTGTTGCCTAAAGCTATTTTGAATATCAACTTCACAAACAAACAATGAAAACGAATGTACCTGGAACTATCCGCAGGCAGAATTGAGATCGGTCGAGTAGGTAAACTTTGCTTCAGAGAACAGTTGAAACTGAAGACTATCATTGAAATATAATAGTCAAATAAAAGTAGAACAATCCTAAACCAGTGCAATTGGCTTTTGAATTTTCAAAAGCCAATTGCACTGCAATAGAAAAATTGTATAAAAAGGAAAAATAAAAAACACTGTAAGGGTCAATTCAGGCCGCAACGCGAAAATCTATTCATATAATAAAACTGTAGAAATGACGATTCTGTACATTAACGATATTCAAAAAATAATAAGCGGAGGGTGTCACTACATCGCTATACAAGCCATAATGTGGTCAGTTTTTTTGTCTGTCTGTCTGTCTGTCTGTATGTTTGTTCCACTATCACACGAAAACTACTGATCCGATTTGAATGCGGTTTTCGCAGATATATTTGTCTTCTTCCAACTTAACATCTGGTGTATAAAAATTTTTCCCCCCACCCCTCTAAAGGGACAAAAGAGGGGGTCAGATTTTGTATAAGACTTTTGCTTTAACACGAAAACTACTGATCCGATTTAAATGCGGTTTTCGCAGATATATTTGTCTTCTTCCAACTTAGCATCTGGTGTATAAAAAAATTCCCCCCACCCCTCTAAAGGGACGAAAGGGGGGGTCAGATTTTGTATAAGACTTTTGCTTTAACACGAAAACTACTGATCCGATTTGCATACGGTTTTCGCAGATATATTTGCCTTCTTCCAACTCAACATCTGGTGTATAACAATCACCCCCCCAACCTCCCCCCCCCCCCCACCAAATAGAGGGTCAGATTTTGTATTAAGTAAACTTTTTTCTTTAATGGACTTACTTTATATTATTAACTGTTTTTCCAACTTAACATCTGGTGTTACATAACATTTTTCCCCCCTACCCCTCTTAGGGGACAAAAGAGGGGGTAAGATTTTGTATACTGATGAAGTAGAAATACTTTAAATGGCAAAACAACATTTGCCGGGACAGCTAGTTCTATTCTAAATTTGTATGTATTTGACAGATTTGCAAGACGTCTCACGAAATTGAAGTCTGTCAATTAAGTACACATTAAGGGTATGCGCGCACGGGCATACCCTTAATTAAATAAAAGCGATTTATTTGTCTCTTTTGAAAAAAATATCGCCATGTTGCCGGGGTGCGCGCACGAGAGCGACAGCAACCCGACTTTTTTCAGTTTTTTCTAGACCAGTGTTGCCATATATATAGATTTCTCCGTATTTATACAGATTTTTGGCGAGTAATACCGATAATTAATACTGGATACAGATATTTATACAGAATTACAGAATTTTGTAAATATGATTAATTTTGTAAAAATTCAACAACGCAACAAGCTTAAATACAAACACCATTGAAGGTCTTTTGCATACAAAGTAAATGATTGGTGCAAAACCATGCTATAGATAATTTAGATTCTAGAGGTTGATGAGCAGTTGCTGTAGAAATTTAACAAAAAAAATTACAAATGAATGTAATATTTCGATCTTATTGTTATGTTTTTTACTTTATTTTATTATGTTAAGGGCCTGTTTCACCACTTCCTGATAAGTGCCGTATATTCTATCCACAACTTAACTTGACACCTGACAAAGTATGGAGAATCTGTCAAAAAAATTGTGGATAGCCTATCAGGCTTCTTCAGGAAGTGGTGAAACAGGCCCTTGGTGTGCTTAATTTTTTTAATTACATTTTAAATTTTTACTGGCTAACTCTCGAGAAATTTCATACTTTATTTATGAAATTGAGTGTATACCCAAAAAAATGTTTCCGTTAAGCGGGGAATTGACTACCGGGCTGCCCGCGGGCCGCCCGGTCTGGCACAAGTCTGCCTCTTGCCCTTATTGAACACACATAGAACGGGCAAGTCAGTCGAATAGATAGAGAGCTGCAGTTCGGTCGTGGACTCATGGACTCAATCTTCTTTGTAACAAATATGATAGATCAGCATCGGTATTGATTTCTTTGGATTTTTCAATAAGTTCGCTGCATTAGCGGCATTACGTAGATCGGTGTTCATGTAATCCTTGCTTTTAACTTTCCACAAACAAGGATGCGACCGGAAAAATAAAATAAAACATAAACGAATATCAAAATTATTTTTGTTGGTTTTTCTTAAGTTTAGTGTTTGTATTGTTTACAATAATATGTTTTAAAATAATATTTTAAGTGCACTCCAGTCGCTCTCCAAGGCGCAAATGACGACGGGCCGCCCGTTGTGACCATTCATGTACAGACTTGCCCGTGTCCGCGCGGGAAAAATGTGATCTCGCGGGCAGGCTGCGGGCACGGGCCAGCGGGCATGTCTGTGCTCTATGAATTGACGAGCAGACATGCGACAGACCTGCCCGTGACAGGCGGCCTGGTAGTCAATTCCCCGCTTTACTCTAGAATGAGTGTCGAAAGTTTCGATGAACTGTGATTTGGCATTTACGTCCGAGTATTCTTTTAATTTTTTTTTATTATACAGTAATGGTCTGCTTTCTACTTCTTCAATTAGTCTACTATTATCAATATCTTCTTTGACCGGCATTTTACTTGGCATCTCGGAACATAGAATGCGCGCGCGTATCCGTCCGTACACTGCAGCTTACGCCTTACACACAAACTCACGCTGCGGCGGTCGAGTGGTAAATAAAGTACTCTGTGAGTGGCAACTAGCCGGTCGGCGACTTTTTTGTTGCCCGTGCGTGCACTTGCATAGAAACCAATAGGGAAGGAGACAGTTGCGTCGCGGGCTCTGGGCAACGAAAAAGTTGCCCAGAGTTGCGTCGCTACGTGCGCGCACTTCCATACTAGCTCCTAGACTTGATCAAGAGACAAATAAATCGCCGAGCAACTAAGTTTCCCGTGCGCGCATACCCTTAGATATGCATATCTACGCGTCGCGTTGCGGTCTGAATTGACTTAGGAAGAAAATATAACAAAGTTATTTAGTGGCAAATGGCAATGATATTCTATATTACTAACGTAACTAGATTGGCAGTTTACGGCAGCAACGCGTTGCCACTTCGAAGATGCCTGCAGGCATATCTGACTTACATAGTGACATACCTAATGACATTATGAATTGACATTGTCTTTTGAGCTAGCAAATGGTTACGCATTTCTGAGAATCTTTTGTAAGACTTTGCTACTCTAGTATTTTAAAAACTCATTGTTTAGTGGCGATATAATGGGTCGTTTACACTCAGCCGGTGCCGCTGCTTTTGCGCTGCCAGAAATATTTCCCTGACTACTTCTGCAGCAGTAACTACGCGAATGAGCGTTTACACTCCACCTTCTACTCACTTGCCGCGTCGGGCAGCGGCCGCGGCAGCGGCATGACGAGTGGCAGCTTTTTTTATTTACATTGACATTCTCGCTGCCCACTTTCCCGCTCCCTTTCCTCCCCAATAGAGCTGAGTATAACCGACGCATTAGGTTGGTAAGTGGGAGTGCGATAAAAACGATGTATCTCGATTTTCGGAAAAACTACAAGTCTGGAAAAAGTTATATGACAAAGTTGTACGTACCTAATAAAAAAGGCACTCTATGGCCTTTTTTATTTACATTTCATGTACACATTTGTAGATCCGGCATTTGTATATTTGTTTATTAAGTTTTGCAAGTTTTACAGTAAAATACAGTACAAATAGTACATGACTGTACGGTCGATGACAACGCCGCTTACCACATTTTGATCTAGAGCCAGGCTGTCTGCCAGTATTCACAATTCGAAATAGAAAGAGATTAAAATACAATTCAAGATATAGGGATTCGATCGGTAAAGGTGCCGGTTGGCAGCGGGCGACATGAAGCAACCGCAGACGACGTGTCGCAGTGACACCACTGGTTTGTATGTATTTCTATGAAATACCCTCCGCAGCTAGCGACATGAAGCTAGCGACACTTATTCATAGATATACATAGAAATTAGAAACCAGTAGTGTCGCTGCGACACGTCGTCTGCGGTTGCTTCATGTCGTCCGCTGCCAACCGGCACCTTTAAGGCCGTCCCCCGAGCAAACGATCTTGACCATACATTTGCCGCGTTGCCGAGATCGCACCAAAATCCTATTTTTTTACTTATCTTAGTTCAAAATTGACCTAAAAAAATTAAAACGTGGAATATGTAGTTTATTATGTTGTCGATCTATTGGCGTGTGTTTCAAATAAAAGTAATTTGTAAATACTAAGGAGATGCTGAATGTATGCTTGAATTTTAATAAATTGGTTTTACTTTGGAAGCGGATATCATGAATATAATAAACAAAAATAGAAAATTTAAAACGGGGAAAGGAATGTTGATATACTGAATATTATTGCTGTATTTTTATTATAACATTGTAGCTTTCAAATTGTGAGTTTATGTGGTAAATACGGTAAATTACGGAATCCCCGTAAGGAAGGCCCATTAAGCTCAAAAGTAGCACAATCACTCTTTGACTATTAAGAAAGCGAATAAAGCATAAAAATAAAACATTATCCTTGTCTCCTCACTCTTATGCCCATTTTATGCCAGGTGAGTAAGAAACTAAGAACGACGCGGAATCGACGCAAAAGTAGTTTTTTCGAAATAAATCGATAAATATACACACCGAGTGTCAACCAATCAGTGAGCCATGTCCATTTGCAGTCCTGCACGGTGGACTGCCGTGAATGGGCCCTTTAAACGGCCCATTCACTATCCTGCATTGCAGTCCTGTTGCAGTCCGCCGTGCAGGCCTGCAACACCATTCACTTTCCTGCGTGAGTAAAAAACCGCTAGTTCAGTCCCTTTGGTAATAGAATTTTTCACTATGTTTAAGATATTGACTCATATGAATGCACAATTTTGGAAATAATTAGAAAAAATATGAAAATTAGAAACATATATCTTTACCGAAAAAAAGATATCGGGTTTTCGCTAGTGCAGACTCTCGCACAGGGGCGCCGACTCCGTGGGTGCTCGGGTGTTTCAGCACCCACGAGAGTTATATAGTGGGTACCGGGCACCCACTATTATGAATATCTGAAAAAAAATTCTTTCTCATATTTTAACTAAATCTAAATAATACCTATGGGTACCGAAATAATATAAACGCGAAAAAACACGTGCGGATATTTATTAACAGGTGCACATGTCAAACTGCTGTGTAATATAATATATCTTATATTTTCTTGTGTCTATTAAATAACAAAAATCGGCCAAGTGCGAGTTGGACTCGCGCACGAAGGGTTCAGTACCATTATAGAGCAAAAATAGGTAAAAAATTTGTTTTTTCGTTGTATAGGAGCCCTCCTTAATTATTTATTTTATTAAAATTTTATTATTAATTTTTAAAGTAGGTATAAATACAACTGATTATTTTTGAACATTTCAAGTGCCTACCTATTGCCATTATTGATATCAAGCAATAAAATTTGCAAAAAAATTACGTTTGTTGTATGGGAGCCCCCTTAAATATTTATTTTGTTATAAGTATATTTTGTTGTTATAGCGGCAAAAGATACACACAATCTGTGAAAATTTCAGAAATCTAGCTATAGCGGCGGTTCTTGAGATACAGCCTGGAGACAGACGGACAGACAGACAGACATCGAAGTCTTAGTAATAGGGTCCCGTTTGTCGTACCTTTGGGTACGGAACCCTAAAAATAAGTATAATATATAAATAGATGGGTACCTATGTCATTAAAAAGCAGGAGCACCCACGGGAATTCTAAAAAATCGGCGCCCCTGCTCTCGCAAATAAAATATTGTGTCTATTTTCTAAAAATTAAATAGTACGTGGCTTACTATCAAGTGTAAAAATGAATAAAGGACGTGAGTGGATGAATACGATAACTAACAGTGAAAAACGAGCAAACGGGTCACCTGATGCCTGATGGAAAACAACTTCCGTCGCCCATGGCCACTCCCAGCATCAGAAGAGCAGCAGATGCATGCCGGCATTTGAAGAAGGAATAAGGTAATAGGGTAGGGTAGGGAAGGGAATAGGGGAGGGTAGGAAGAGAAAAGGGTAGGGGATTGGGCCTCCGGTAAACTCACTCACTCGGCGAAACACAGCGCAAGCGCTGTTTCACGCCGGTTTTCTGTGAGCCCGTGGTATTTCTCCGATCGAGCCGGCCCATTCGTGCCGAAGCATGGCTGTCCCACGTCAGTATTAGTATAGTTGCATAAATGGATGTTACAAAATGTTAGTTATCGTATTCTTATTTTTGCACTCACGTCTTCAATATATAATCGTTAATTTTGCTGTCTACGCCCTCTTAACCTGCCCCTCTAGCATACGCCAACGAGAAAATTTTGTCTACACGTTTTCTAGATGTTTGATGGCTTTTCTCTTCATCTCTATTGACCCTAACATGACATATATTTTTTCTCGTGTAGATCTGTCGTCAACAGCTATCGACATAATGTCAAAAAATAATTTTGACATTATGTCGTTTTCGACAATATAACTACACACGACTTCACACGAGAGTGAGATATCTCGAGATTTTCTCGTTTGCGCATCTTAGGCCGGCTGGTGTACGTACTCGTAACCTACTAGAAAACTACTAGGCTATTATGAAGTGAAATATTAATTACATTACATCTGCCCTTCAAAAGCCATAACTTATTCAGATGTCAAATGCACTCAACACAGGCCTGCACACGCTACGTTGTTGTAATGAAGGGTATTTTGTGTAAAGACATTGGTAAAGTGTACGATACAGTTATTAGCTATGTAGCTAATTGCGGAGGCCATTATGTAATGGAGTTGTGGGCGTCATTATGTAATGACGCCCGCAACGCCATTGCGCCAAAATTCGCCTATCGCGAGGAAGCTTTACGTTTTACGGGATAAAAAGTCCTTCCAGGGGCACAAAGATCTCCACAACAAATTTCAGCAAAAAAAAGCAGACAGACTGACATACTTTCGCATTTATATATATGGACTTGAGTCCATTAACTCGTACTTCCATTTTTCTTTTGTTACCTCGCACTTTTCAGTTACAGTTCTTCATCGTTAGCGTGGAACATGCATTTTGCGACAAATCAAACAATTAAGAACAATTTGCGCTGCCCTGCCGTTTTTTGCCGCTCTCAACTCTTTTTCTTCCCTTTTTCTTCTTCTAACTGCGACCTCGCTTAAACTTTTAAAACCATTTTTTCTTTTCTTCATTTGTTAGTAATGGCTCTTTCTACTTAGTTCAAAGACAAAGGTAGTAAGACTTTAATTAAACATTTTACGAAGCGAAACAACTTAGATCATTTTATATTCTTACTGTAACAGTGCTAGTGTTCTACAGTAAACTTTAGTTCCTAGAGTTCTATAAAAGGAATACTTAAAATTTTATTGTCATCAAGTTCAGCAGTTAAGCCAAGGGCAAATTGCTCCATTGCGTTTCGACAACGCGATGCTTTTTTATAAGCCACGTGTTTATTTTGATAGTATATCAACCTAAAATGCTTCATTTTGACTGAACAAGTAGACAACCCACTCGTTCTGCCAAAATTACATTTTTAGGGTATCGTTAGTCAACAAGGAACCCTTATAGTTTCAGTCTGTCCGTCCGTCTGTTCGTCTGTCCATCTGTCCGTCTGTCCGTTTGTCTGTCCGCTCAGAGACTACAGGATACAAAATGGTATATATTAATGATGCCAACAAAAAAGTATATAAATTCTTAAAAATATATTTTCTTATATTATATTATATTTTCTCCCCTACACATCAAGCGAGGATGATTTTTTTTGCGTCCACCCAACCGGTGTCGTTTTTAAATATTACGAGTATTCATAGATCATTTTCCGATTTAGGGATCAATTTGTGAAATTTGAGGTCTTAAAGTGAAAAAAATCGTTAGAGTCCAGTATCCCCCCCTTCTACCGGCTAAACGGTTGCTTCTGGAAATGTGAAAAAATTCACGGGAGTAGGAAACATGCTGAATTTAAAAGGGAAACTATCACGGCGAAGACTTCATAAGTTTTTGAGTAATAGTCGATCAACTAAAAAATAAAATATATTCAGCGAAGTATTGAAGGAACTTTTCGTTCAAATTCTTTTAAACGTAACCGAGATGGAGTTGTTAGTAGTGCAAAACACGTTATAAATTGTACATTCATTGACCATACAAAAATTATCAAAAACTAGCGGTACTAACGGTACCCTATATTACGCGTGGCCCGACATGCACTTGGGCGGTTTTCGTTTGTATTATTGCGCGATTCCGCAACGCATCATATAGTGTACCTACAATGTGTTATTCCAATGACGCAACGCTTCGCAGCAATGTTATTTTGTTTCTAAATAGATGCTATGCTAAACTTTAACTTCAATGCCATATAATGTTTCTGGATTGTTAGAATGTTGGAACTATCACCGTCCACGCGACACCTACGTATCGTTATATAAAACGTAGGTTTTATAACGTATCAGTTTACTAACGTTATGGATGAAGTTCCGCACTACAGTAACTTAAGTACTAGACTTACCACGCGGTTTCTTCCGCGTAAATATGGATTTTTGCGGAAACCGCAACCTCCCTTCCCTTCTCTTTTCCCGTAATCTACTCTATATCTACTTCATCCTTGATTTATGCGCACGCACTTGGCAGTATCATAGTAAATCTTCATTGTGCTAAGAAGGATCGTTACAAAATTTCGCCCTCATGTAGCGACTGAACTTTATAAGGTCTTTTTTTAGCGAAAATCTGCATTATATAGCTCTAAGAGTAACCTGTGCCTTGATCGACGACTATGACTTGATTGACTGACGCCTCCGTGGTCCAGAGGCTTAGAGCGTGGCTCTTGACTTGAAGGTCGTGGATTCGATTCCCGCGTTGGAATCGTGTTATTTCTAAGTTTGGATAGGGCAATGCAGGCTGATCACCTGATTGTTTGATCAGAAAGATGATCCATACGTTGCATGAACATGTAAAAAGTCGGTCCTGCACCTGATATCTCGCCAGTCATGTCTTCCTCCCCATTTATGAAAGTTTATGAAAGTAAAGGATTAGAGAGAGCTCTTGTGTATTCCACACACACTTGGGGAACATTACTCCTGCGCAGCTGGCCTGGGTTTCAATGAAACCGACTAACGTCACCGAAACTGGTGTGCGGGGTATTATTATGTGCCTTGATCTATCAGTCAATCAGCCTATTATACATTATAATATTGGACATGTAACAGCCTATTCTATTTCATGCATCTATTAATTATTGCGTTTACCATTGCTTATAATTGTACTGTAAATCAATTTCCATGCAGATGAGGTTAGGTTATATAAACTGTTTTAAGCTATTAATAATGACTAAGAGCCTCTTAATCAAGACTAATTGGAATTGTGCTAGTTGGCGACTAGAATTACACTCCAATGGTCTTGCACTAGTTAAAGCTTACCAATAAGATATTTTTGCGTACTGTTTTGCAGCACCCTCTGTGTCAGTTAAAAAAAAACCAAAAGTTCACCCTAAACTAATTTATTTTCCCAAAATTAAAATTAGTTACACTTTGCTACGAGTTACGACTTCCCACACCTTACTAGCCCGGCTTCCAGATTCTAACTAAACGAGAAATTGAAATAAAATGAACACTAAACCAAAACTGCAACGCAAACGGAAAAATATCGAGGAATAATAGAAATGCTTATTAAACGGAATGTACCAAGTAATTAGGGATGTAACAGTACGATACTACGTCGAAGCAATTTAAGAAGAAGGTGGATAAAGTTACGATACTAAGTTTATTTATTCTCTATGCACAAAGTTAACCAGACACATTTAAATGTTAAATAATGAAAAGGCGTGCGATTTCTTTGAAACCTTATAATTTGTGGATGTATTGTAATAGCTGGGCCATGCTACATGTACACAAAAAAACAAAAAAAGGTAAAAGAAAAACAAATCTCAAGCAATCCTTGATATAAGGGCAATTTTTTTCTTTATAATTTGAACAAAACTTGTAACTAATCTACTACGTCATCTGGCTTGTATATCTGGCTATACATAGAATCCACATTTCTTGGTTTTAAATCGTTTTCTCGATCCTTATGCCTCCTTTTATGCAAAAAACCAACATTTTCAAATTATAAGACGTTACCTACTCACGTCTTCAATTAAATTTTGCTATGTTATTTGCAAGGACAGCTCAAAGCCTGGAAGACTATACATTGCTAGAAGTATAATTCAAATAAATTAAGTATAATTAAAAAAGCTATTTTTTCTGAGTGTAATTACACCTGGCTTAAAAAAAAATTTCTTCATCAAAAATTAATCACATAGAAATCTTGAGCGGTTGCTGAAAAAACAACCGACAAATAACAAGTTTGTTCCTTTTAAAGTATAAGACAATTTTCTTTTTCAATATATTTCGTAAAATGTTAATGCATCTAAAATTAATGTCATGTTTTGTGTAAAAGGTAATACCTGATTAAGTCTCTCCAATATCACTCACAAAGGTGCTAACAAAATACTAAGGAAAGTAATAAAGCGTATGTATCTTTAGGGAAAGTCTCGTATAAGTAAAGTGTTACGCAAGGGGTCAACCATAAGGTATGTCACACGTAAAGGGGGGAATTCTAAATTCAATACATTGAATCGCGAAATTTTAAATATTGAGTCGGTTTTAATACTTAGGGTGGGTTGCACCAACTTACTTTAACTATAACTTTAACTATATAACAAAAGGTCGAATGAACTATCAAATCTCTAGTTAAAGTCAATAATGGACGCCATGTTTGACGATAACCTTAACCTTAACTACAACAATGCCTTTGGTGGAACCCACCGTAAGATGTTAAATTGCAAATTTGGGACGTTACACTAGGGAGGGAGGAAAATGGCTCCCTGTAAAAGGAAAGGGAGATCTGAAAATTATGAAAATTGTGTGACGTACTTTGTGGATGGTGACTATAAGCCGGCAAACAGCCCTCCTACTCTGCTGAGCCATTTTGTGTGAGCTTTTCTGAGTTTTCCTTTTTGTTGATATTTATAATTAGTTCCGGTAACAAATTTCATCCTAAAGAAATATTTTATTATTCACCTAACTACGTGATGAGTCGCAAAACTTTTCTCGTGTTTTGAACCATAAGTTCTTAAGTAGCTCTAGTACAGTAATTATCGGAAATGATTGCGGTGCGATCAGATAGCTAGATCCCTATATCGTTTAATTGCCATATAAATGTTATATTGATTTACCACCTAAAGCTCGACATAACGATATACGCCACACAGAAAATGGGGACAAAAATTGTAAGCTTAATTTGTTTTAGCATTAGTTTGTATCTCAACTCGACCACAGTAGTGCTAAACTTCGAAGTTCGACATCTACGTCAAGTATATTATATACTAAACAATAACTAGGTGTTTGCTTCTATACCATATTGTGCTCAAAGCTCTCCCTAGTAAATTGTGTTCAAACATAACAATTGTATTGACGTTCAATTTCCTAGTGCCCTAGGTGTGCTATGAAATATAGATGCTACGATTCCGGGTCAATGCAAATGTTTTACTCTACTGTGTATGTATCGTGGTACAATATTTTGATAAGATTAAGATGGCCTTTTTTATTATTATGAGGCTATTTTATTACTGTAGTACATAGGTATTCAATCATGCCATTCTATTGTAATACAAAAGTCTACTTAAAAAGTTTTTGCCTGTTCATTTAAAATCTTATCATCTTTAGCAAACCCTGAAATATAACGACCTAACGACGACAATTCTTATATTTTTCAAACTCAAACTCAAAATTTTTTATTCAGAATAATATTTTCTGAACGTCGGTCGTTAACTCATTACTACTGGTGCCAACCACCGTTTCGGGAACTAACCCGGCGAGAAGAATCGGTGAAATTAGCACTTTACAATCTACACAGAATCTAAATAAAAATGACACAGAATCGTAGATCATTGCCTAGTAAAACTGCTGTAAGCAATGACTGCCTTTTTGTACCATCGAAGAAATTGAATCATAGGCAGTTGACCGACCTACGTCAATTGGTCTGATTATGTCAATTCAATGTTAGCTGTGATCTGTCGGATGTGTTTAACATACCGCGAACAAAATACGTAGGTCCATCTGCCTATGAATCAACTTCTCTGATAGAACATAGTTTTTCTGTACTGTGTTTTAAGTTTAAATAATAATACAAATAAATAATTTTCTGTACTATTCTATTCTACAAAATCGCTACTTGTCTCTTTCTTTCGCGTATTTTATCTCACTGTAAGCTTTAATATTAATACAATAAACAGCAAAAGTAATCTTTTACACAACAAAAACATTTAAATAATTATAAGCTGGAATCGACAGAAATAATTGGATTTTATACAATTGCTGTCACGTCCATTTCGAATATTTATTCAAGCGCTTATCAGAAATAATATTTAATTAACACGTGGTTATAACACATGTTATTGAACTAAAATAATTGAGACTATTAAGTTAATTGTGTATTCATTTTAATAGTGTTTGTGTTATCCATCCATACTAATATTACAAATGCGAAAGTGTGTTTGTCTGATACCCCTTCACGCTCAAGCCGCTGAACTGATTTTGCTGAAATTTATTGTGGACATGTTTTGAGTCATGGGTACATGTTTGCGGCTAAACTGTTAAATCGAATTAACTTTGGTGTGAAGAATGAATGATTTAGGATAACATTGACCCCGGAAATATATATATTTTTTTTCTAAACGCGGTTCTAATAAATACTAAAGATGACGGAAATATATTTAATACTTTTATACTATACATATATTTAAGCTTTTTATTATTATGATGTACACATATTTAATACACATCCATGACCCAGGAACTTTGAAAACTCTTTTGTTCCGTCGGCGGGATTTGAACCCGCGAACCCCGGCTTGAGATAAATAATGAGCTTAAGAATGTGTAATATACATATTACACACAAGCATAATATACACAAGTTCTTATTCAAAAAGATATTCAAATCGATCTACTAAGAGCTCGTAGACCCTCTACGCTAGTGCTACGAAGTGCTACGAAATTTCTTTACATTTGAATAACTAGCTTTTGCCCGCGGCTTCGCTCGCGTTAAGAAGTATTATTGTGAACAATCTTTTATCCCCTCAGCGGATGCCTACGTCATAATATCTACCTGCATATTTTAATAATTTATATATATACTTAAGTAATACTTTATTTCATAAAAGGATTTATTAATTAGTTGATATATTCTATTAATTTATTAATCTTCTTCAGTTGAATGTAAAGATAAAATCCCGTGTATAATTAATTAGCTGACCTAATAAACGTAGAGTATAAGTACTATGTAAAACAAACAAGAACGGTACATGTTGTTAGCCGCTAATTAATTGTCAAGCATAAAATAACATTTAATTATGACTATAAGGGTAATGTTTCATCACTTACTGATAAAGTGTTAGACAGGCTATCCACAACTTATTTGACAGATTCTCCATACTCTATCTGTCAAGTTAAAAGTGGTGGACATATACTGATGGTAGCGTAATTTGACGCGCACTTTTAGAAAAATCTGACCTAAATTTCGTAAAGTGTGGTTTATACATTTTGTTAAGCCTTTTACTAAGGCTAGAAAACTGTAAGTCACAACGTAAATACACAACGTAATGTCTTCAACGTAAATACACAAATGATTGAATTTGATGCATCTGTAGTGTAAATGGGGAACATATAACGAGCTCTCGTACTTTAAAATATGCTCTCACTTTGACACTGATGTTATTTACATCGAAGGAATATGGCACGTTCAGACGTGCGCGTTTTTGCTTACGCGGTGTTTATGGAAATGTTTGATAATAATAAATATCTATGTAATTAGCATAGAACCGCGACTCGTGCTGAATCCGCGCGCTCAGGCTTGATTTATGACTGGTGAGACATGTTCAATACTCGAAGACGTGATATTTGGCTACGATATTTGATGAAAAAAAATTGTATAAAAATATAATATCAATTAATGATCACTGAGTAAATGTAGCTTAAAGTTAAATAATTATTTACCCAACGCATGGCCACCGCGCGCGGGAAGGGTTTGTTTGTTGGCGCACGCCGCCGCGTCGCGCCGGCCGCATTTGCCTACTAGCCGCGTAATTTACTTTAGTGTCTATATGTTGTCTATAATTCATTTGTTTAAAGGGAAATTTGGTCAAATATTAAGTACCTAATTTTATTACATAATAATTATTATAATGAGAATAGAGTACAGAGTACAATCCTTAAGTATAGAACATGTCTCATCAGTCATGTTGTATATACGTCCGCGCGAATGAGCGCTTTGGTAGCTACGCCGCGCCGCGAGATCACAAGCAATAATGTACGTAAATAGAGGCACAACCGCGCCGCGCGCCGCTATTTAAACAAATCGTTACAGACAATTGTTTTTGATCTCGCGGTGTGATGGCCAAACCGCTCATTCGCGCGGACATTCATCTTGAAAAAAATAATATTAGTATGCATTAGGTGTACAAGAAAGTGTTGTTTGTTAAGTTTTGTACTATCAGAAAAGTTGATTCCTAGGCAGATGGCGGACCTAAGTTTGGTTGCAATTTGGTCGCATTAAGTGAAACCCATCCGACCGATCACAGCTAACATTCAATTGACAAAAGCCGACCACATGACGTAGGTCCGTTATCTGCCTAGGAATCAATTTCCTCGATGGTACATTTCATAAATTGAATTAATGACTGTACGTTTGGATGTGGTTTAGAGATGTGTAAATCAGTGAAATTATTCCGGGAAGAATACCCAAGAACTGGTTTTGCTGGACAAAATTATACCCGCGCGTTAAAATAAGACGCCGTTAATAAAGCGTTTCCAAATACAGCAAAGGATAGACACTGTGGAAAGAAAGATACCTTTACCCAGCAGTGGGACACCGTCGACTAGCTATTAATAATAAAATAATGGACTTACCTAAAGTTGCTTGACCAAAAGCCCATAACTTTAGTAAAAACCCGTAAAGAAGAATCTAAAAGATTCCAAAATAATAATTATAATATACAAATACAGCAAACAAAGTTGCGGCAACGCTTTAACATATTTCAACCTTTACCATGTAATTTCAAGGTTAACTAACAATATTGCTGCTTCCACAAACTCCTGTGAGGTTTACTGAGGTAGAAAATACATTGCGCGACGAGAGTGCACGTGTGACCTTTACGATTGTACTCATGCAGCAATGTAATTAAGCGTGCACTTTAATCACAATACGTGTCGTTACTATGATTACTTAGTAGAGCCTTGATATTGTAATTGAACTTCATAAAGTTGATTAAGTAAACAGTAGTCAAACATGGGTTTTCAATTAATTTAATTACATTAATTAAAATAGCATTTCATTACTTTAATAACTAAGAGAAAGTCGTATTAATTTTTATCCATTTTAATTACAAGCAAAGCTAATATAAAAATTCGTATTAACATTAACACTATTTATTTCCCTTTCATTCTCTTTTTACCTTTCTCTAAGTAGTTAAAGTTTTTATTGTCGATTGAAAATCTAAATTATTATAAAGGAAAAATGAATTTTTATTTTTCCCTTATAATTTAAACAAACCTTGTTACTTAACTACTTCATCATCTAGCTAATATTTAGCTAAACATAGAATCCAATTCTAGATTTTAAATCATTTTCTCGGTCTTAAGGCCTCCATTTATGAAAAGAGAAGTCAGTTCTTAAATTGTTCACCCACTTCATCCACTCATGTCTTCATTATTTATTATTTATTCATTATTTATTCATCATCTATCCATACTAATACTTACATACTAATATTATATATGCGAAAGTGTGTCTTTCTGTCTGTCTGTTACCTCTTCAGGCCCAAACCACTGAACCGATTTTGCTGAAATTTGGCATGGAGATACTCTGAGTCCCGGGAAAGGATATAGGATACTTTTTGTTCCGAAAATATGTACGGTCCCCGCGCAATAAACGAGTTTTGGCGCAACGGAGTTGCGGGCATCATCTAGTTACGGATATTTTTATATCGATAACCGTTAGGAATCAATATCCATGTGTGATTACTGATTTCTCAGTCACCCAATGCTCTCAGTTAACACCACTCTGTTAAAGCTAATACAGTTAGCTCTAATTGTATAATCCTAGTAGGCTGGTACACCGAATATGCCTGATGTAGTTCTATAATTGGACTCACTTTCAGTGAAACAACGATCAAAAACCAATTACAGATTTTACAGGGCATAACAAAAGAAAAAGCGTAATTGAAATAAATAGGGGTAGAAGAAGACCACGAAAAAACTAATATATAATATTACTAGCGACCCGCCCCGGCGTCGCACGGGTATAAAATACATAGCCACTGAAAAAATGATTAAAATCGATAGCCTATGATCCTTCACGTGGTCTACTTCTTATCTGTGCCAAATAACATAAAAATTACACCAGTAGTTCGCGACATAAGCCCTTTCAAAATATAATTTCCCCCGTTTTTTCCACATTCTCCTATTAGTCTTAGCGTGATAAAAATATATAGCCATAGCCTTCCTTAATAAAAGGGCTATCTAACACTGAAAGAATTTTTCACATCGGACCAGTAGTTCCTGAGATTAGCGCGTTCAAGTTAGCCCTTTCAAATAATTTTCACCGTTTTTTCCACATTTTCCTCTATTTCTTTGCTCCTATTAGTCTTAGCGTGATAAAATATAGCCTATAGCCTTCCTCAATAAATGGGCTATCTAACACTGAAAGAATCATCAAAATCCGTTGCGTAGTTTTAAAGATTAAAGGGAACAAAGGGACATGAGGAAAAAAAAGCGACTTTGTTTTATAATATGTACGAGTACCTATAGATATAGTCAACTATAGATATAATCAACTATAGATATAGTCAACGTCATGTCATAATATACTTATAGAGAACTGAAAGTGCTGACGGCGGACAGGGAAAAGTGGGGGAAGCTCCACCGACAAGAACCTAACCCTTACATAGGAAGAAAGAGAGAACAAAAGAAAGCTATAATACCTTAGGATGTGTATGTGTCCGTTGTAAAGAGTTTACTCTAATGCTAAGTACTGACATACGGTTTTGCTCGATAGTTTTACTCCAAATCGAGTAATAATTACTGTATGGACCGCAAAACTGATAGCTCGAAGGCTCGCATCGAGTCACTTGAAGGCTTGCATCGAGCCAGCTTGATGGAATTAAATGTATTGATTTAAAATAAAACTATCGAGCAATGCTGAATGTGTGGACGAAAGTCCGAGCCGCGGGTTTTGCTTAACGTTATTGCTCAATCGAGCAAAACCGTATGTGAGTACTTAGTATAAGAGTAGCCGCGCTGAAAGAGCAACTTTTTCCGTCACGTTACGAAATACCCCAATTTTATATATTTGCCCAAAAAAGAATTAAAAAGGTAACTCTTTCAGCGCTGCCACTTTCATATGAATGCTGTATAAGGGACACATACACACCAAGTAGTATCACATAGTTTTATCACATTTTTAGATACCACATTCAAAAATAGTGTAATGTTATACTTTTTATACTACTGCCAGTATTTATATACTATTGAAAGTATTTATTTATTATTGCCAGGACTTAGCCAATATATTTTACCTTCATGTAGAGGTATATAACTTTCAAATTTTTTGCAGGAAATCGACATGATCAACCGGATGAACATGCGGGAGAGACTACCAATGATACACCCAGCAGCATACCCATACTGGATACGTGGTTACCCACCAATCCCCTTGCTGGAACCAGTAGTGCCCGACTTGCAACCAATAAACTTACATCCAATGAACCTGCCGCCCATGCACATGGAACCAGTTGACTATCATCCGATGAACATGCATCCCATGGGTGCTATGTATGAATCACACGAAGTCGCAACCCATGATGTACAAACAAATATGGTGAAGAAAGACAAAACGGAGAAAGAAATTAAGACGACCAGCAAAACACCTGTGAATGTTGCGACTGAAAAGAAGAAGACCAAAATGACAAAAGAAGAAAAGAATGAGCACGAATTTGCGTTGACACCTTTTGAGGCCGGCTACTACGACCGCAAACAGAATAAAGTTCATGGGACAGTAGAATACTTGGAGAAGCCAAAGTCTGCAAGTAAGTATTAGTGTACTAAAGAGACCCCTCATTCATGTTGACTAAATACTATATTGCCGCTATTTAATCAGGGCAAGCGAAGCGAACCTTAATATATTCCACAACCTGAGTACTTTTGTGGTACACTTTACGGAAAAACTATCACGCCTATTGATTTGTGCTTTAACATAGTAATATATATATTAACATATTATATTTATATGTAGATGTGTTATCAATCTTATCATTGGTCAGTCAAAGTTTGGTTACTATTAAAATATTAAAAAAAAGACTATTACCACGCAGAAAAACGACGCAAGCCCTCACAAAGCTCGGTTTTTAGCTTTTTAGCTAGTACCTATAGTTTTTATTATTCGTAACTAGTGTTAGACAAAATTATACAAAAAAAGAATTAAAATCCATTTAAATGTATGAAAAATAACAATTAGTTCCTTCCTATAAATCTTTTAAAAAAGATAAGGGTAAATTGAATAGCAAAATGAGCGATATAATATCATACGAGTACAATATCGCAATAGCCGTGACGTCAAAAGTTGCTTAGCAAGAAGATAATTGACAAAATATTAATTTGCATATTATTATTATAATTTTGATCATGCTAACCTTAATAACTATTTATTATTGATGTATCGATAGGTTTTAATTTATTTAACAACTCTGCTTCCAATATACACATATGGAGAAGGTGGTAATGTGGCCCCCCACTTTGTTTATCAAGCATTATTTAAAAAATATAGGAGTCAGATACCTTAAAAAATACATTATAGGGCTTCTTATTCATTTGTTTAAACATGTCTTCTCGTATTAGGGAATAAATAAAACTCGTGCAGGTTAATCGAAAGCTTTAATTATTCTTAAATCAATCACATATTTTGGTATTTTTAACCGACTTCCAAAAAGGAGGAGGTTATAATATGTTCGGCTGTGGATATTTTGAGATCAATAGATGGTAATGTGACCCCCCGGGGATGTCACATTAAATGTATTGCACAAGTGAAACTTAACGGCAAAAATCACAAATGTAATAAGTAATAACCAGTCACCTTTGGAGCTTCCACAGGCTACATAGCCCATTAGTCAAAAATTTGATAATGTACCCATATGGCTCTCCAGCTCTGTCATTGGAACTACTTTACGACCAATGTGACGGGGCCAAATTACAATTATTGCTAATATTTAAACAAACATACCAAAAATATTTATTAAATGTACTAGATGACGCCGTTGCGCCTAAAATCGTTTATCGCGCGGGAACCGTACATTTTTCCGGGATAAAAAGTATTCTATGTCCTTTCCCGGGACTCAAAGTATCTCCATGCCAAATTTTATATTTACTTTTTAAATTCCGTAGGAGAACAGTTTGATGCATCCGATGTTTGAAAACAAAAGCCAAATATTTCTGTTTCTTAACAACTATCGAAATAAAATCACACACACTTAAAAGTTTCGCCGGTCGCAAGTTTAACTCGATCGAATGCCAATCGAACTTTTGGATTTGTACGGTGCTAAACACGTGCTAATTAATTAATAGCATGCCGCGAGCATCCCGTTCCACCAAAATTATACTGGATAGCGTTGTTAAAACATTAAAATATTGAAGGGGGCAATATATGTGCAGGGGCCACATTACCACCTTTTCCCTGTAGGTACATAAATGTTTGATACTTAATTTAAAACCCAAAAGGTTATCAATAATGTATGGAAACTCCATACATTATTGATAACCGCATAAACATGCGGCTGCTGCGAAGATAAATGAACCTGCATACACGTGGAAAACGTAACTATGTAACAGATTCAAATTTTAACCAGCCAGTAAGTTAGTCTTTAACTAACAGATCGTTTCTCAGTAATCGTCTCACTGCATGTGATCAAAACTAACTTGCACTAACCGCGCTTTAGTTAAAGGCTTTGAGAGCACTTACTGGGAATTGGGGATTTGATATCGTGAGTACATACGTTTATTGCGTAGATATTACGGATACGATTCCTGGAACTGCACATGTTGCTTTAAAAACGAATAGATCTGGAGTCGCATACTACGGTGATCTCGTGGACAGCGCTAGGAACTTCCATGCCTTCAAGCGTTTTTGTCACAATTATTATTGGCAACAGTCTAACACAGTAAATTAATTTAGTTCTAGCGTAGTAATCACTATTATTATTAACATTTATTCCCGTGGTTCTTCCCCTTCAGTTCCTTGACTTTCGGTCACTGCAACTTTGTGCTGTCTCCCGCTTTGTATGGGGAAGGAATCTGGAATTCTTCCTACTCCTATTTGTCCGAAGACAATTTTAGCATGTCCCTCGAGCTCCCTGAGATCATATCAAAGGGTTTTCGTGGTTGGATACCGCTGCCGATCCTGGCGACACAGGATATACAGTGGTGGGAATATGTGGTGGTCCAAAGACCGTTTTTAACAACGAATATAATATGATGTAATCAGCTAGGGCAATGTTACTACGGTATCCATAAGAACACTGAATTTTTCAGGGTTTCCAGTCGACAGATCACAACTAAGGGTTGATTCAGACCGCAACGCTACGCGTAGATGCATTTCCTTTATATGGATTTGGCCGATTCGCAAGACGTCTCACGCAATTGAAATCTGTCAAATCCATAGAAATTTATGCCACGTCGCGCCTCGCCTCGCCTCGTCGCGTTGCGTTCTGAATTGGCTCTAACACTAAATTGACAGAACCCGGAACAATGACATAGATCCGTCATCTGCCTATGAATCAATTTCTTTGATGGTATATAGGAATTGGAATTGGTCATTGGAATTGCACACAAATAAAGTGCGACTTTATGACATAGGAATAAGGCTATAGGTTCATTTTGCTCTACGCCACTACAAAGCAGCGGCATTGGTCGCTAGACAAATGTCGGTAGAAAATGATAGCCTATGTCATAAAGACTCATTTTACTTGAATTCTGTCGGTCGCTTGCGGAAAAGATCGAAAAGTCACCTTAAGAGGAGTCATGTACACTAGCATAATATGACTCGGCCTTACAGCAAACGAAATTGTTAGCTCATTTTTAGATCAAACACGTTTTATGAGCTCGTTGTATTAAACTTTCCGGCTTGTTTACACGTTATATTAGTAAATTTATACATCAACAGGAAAATATAATTTTCCAACTATGTATGTAATATTAAGTACGTTCAATTTATGAAGTAAAGATGAAGTAGAACGGAAGAAAATTACGGAATAATAAAACACAGAAATGTTTTGTAGCTATAGCTAGAGTTTAATTGAAGTAGTCAGTGCAATTGGTTATTACTTATTAGGATACTTACTATCCATACCAAAATTAGAAATTCGAGTTAAAAATGTCAGTCTATAATGTCTTTCCGCTGAAACCACTTTTAATGAAATTCGGTATACAGACACTAAGTCGCAAGGAAAGGACATCGGATATTTTCATCCCGAAAAAATTTACGGTTACTACTTTATATAGAACTTCAAAACAAAATAAACTAGTTTAAATATACAACAATTAAACTCAACAAAAAAAGTATTCCAATGTGATAAACAGTTTCCCTAGATCAGTTATTCTCAAAGTGTGCTCCGCGAAGCCTCTAGGGTTTGCACCGTGAACGATACATAAATTGTTTTTAGACACCATCATTGAGACAATTCATTTAAAAACAAACCATTATTTTTTGGAGGTCCGTCAAAAAAGTCGCTTCTTTAAAGGGATCCTCCAACAAATAAATTTGAAAACCGCTTCCCTACACCAAATAACTTGAACATCTGTAATGTATTTAACCAAGAAACTAACAACGCACTCATAGAAATGTAATAACCTGAAGTATGTAAGAATAACTTCTCCGAACTCCGTAATACGAGTACCTCTATCACAGAATTCACAGACCTTCGTTGAAGTTAGATTGAAAACAAGGATATTAAAGTAAAGTTAGTAAGGTTTCTGTTGTAACAGAAAATAGAATAAAGTTAAATCTAAACAAACTTAGGTGCGCATCAAAACTAGAATTTACCTCTAAGGGTTGATTCAGCCCGCAACGCGACGCGTAGATGTATTTACAAACTTGAATTGATTACACAGATTTCAATTGCGTGAGACGTCATGCAAGTCTGTCAATTCAATACTTGAGAAATGCATCGTAGGAAATGCATCTACGCGTCGCGTTGTGGTCTGAATTGACACTCATACACAAAAAGGAACTAACTTCTCACAGCCGCACTCAGAGACGAGTATTAATTATTATTTAATTGTAATTAAATAAAGATTTCCTAATCATAATCTCCATGCATATTTTATCCATCAAACTCTTTATTTAATTACATATTTTAATTAACTGAAATTCAATGAAGAGTTTGACATAAACCCTATACATTATATATTCTGTCAAACTCTTCATCTCATTCCAGTTAAGTAATAATAATCTGAGTGCGGCAGTTAAAACTTACAATACTTTAAATCCATGACTCTTACTGGTAAGTCGAAAAAGCCACTTGACAGTATAGTAGCATGTATTTGCGTAAATCTGAAGTAAATAATAATTAAATAAGAGGGCAAGACATTACGTTAAAAACTGAGGTGTTTGTTACTTCTCACTATAGAGTGCTCTCACACAAAAATACTTAAAAGACACTTAGGTACAAGGTACAAATATTGATTAAGGTTTAGAGGAAAATGATTTTTAAAATAGTTCCATTTCTATCACATTAAAATTGAAATCTATTGGACAGTTAAATCGCTCTCTAAAGACTTTGCTTGTGACTGGCCTTTAAGTGCATTTAAATGTAACGTAGCTAGATATTAATTTTTGAACTGTCGCCTAGACTTGAAAAGGAGCTTTGGATGATTTGTTGAAAAGATTAATTTATTCAGGCTTAGAATTGTCGAAAGCCTGAATAAGTTAATCTTTTCAAATATCGATTTATCACGGTAGTTATGATTTGTTGTTAGCTGATGATTTCGTTTTCCTACTAGGTCAGAAATATAATTAATAAATTAAATAGAATAAGTTAAATATAAGGGGGGCACAACAAACAATTTTTGCTCGATATCAATGATGGCAATGATGGCACCTAAAATATTAAAAAATGCCTAGTTTTATCTCTACTTCAATTAATTCATGAAGCCCCAAGCGGCCACATCCGGCCGCGATAACAATGAAAAAGCTATTGTGTCTCGTTTTGTCACGACTGATGGGTTAATAATAAAATATATAAATAAAATAAATAGTTAAATAAATAATCCCATAAAAACACAATTTTTGCCCAATTTTGCTCTATACTGGTACAGAATCCTTCCTGCGCGAGTCCAACACGGACGTTGCCGAGTTTTTGACTTTCTTAAACATATTATATTATGGTCACATTTGGTATGCCGCCCTGAATCTGAAACTTAGAATGTGAATGGACCCTTTAAATAAAGTTGATATCTAATTTCTAACTTCGATAAAACTTCCCCTTCATCTCATGAGCTTTTGTTGTACCTCGACGCGATATCCATGACATACTTTATTTAATGGGTAAACGATTTCGATTAAAACTGCGGAGCAATATCGGGACAAAGGCTTCTTTCTTCTCTTCTGTCAACGAAACCTAATTTCATCTAAATATTATCAGGTTTTGTATAGATAAGAAATTATAAATAATTTAATCGCATGCGATTTTGTTTATTAATAGTTGTAATTAATCCATAGTTATATTGTAAACTAGCTAAAAGCCGAGCTTTGTGAGGCCTCGCGTCGTTTTTCTGCGTGGTAATAATATTTAAGGCAGTTTTTTTTATATCTTAATAGTAACCAAACCTTGACTGACCGATGATAACACTACGTGATAAGTGATAACACATGAG
Organism: Polyommatus iphigenia; assembly: GCA_963422495.1. NCBI lineage: Eukaryota > Metazoa > Arthropoda > Insecta > Lepidoptera > Lycaenidae > Polyommatus > Polyommatus iphigenia. The sequence continues at coordinate 21,174,515 of OY730178.1, read as the reverse complement.
GGCGTCATTTAGTTAGAAATAAATTTGAAGCGAATGAAAAAGAAATGCTACGTTTGGTTACTACGCTAGTTTTGCTGTACCTAGTTCGCAGCTGTACCTACATATTCCCTTTTGCCATTTGACTAAATTAATATTACGAAAAAAGTTAGGCATATGAAAAAGTTAACTATTGCCAATGATACTAGTACGAGAGACGGCCGCAACTCCGTTGCGACTTGCGCCCAAAATTCGTTTATCGCGCAGTCGAACCGTATTTTTTCCGGAATAAATGTTAGGAGTCCTTTCCCCAGACTCAAAGTTCAAAATTTCAACAAAATCGATTCAGCGGTTTGGCCGTGAGGAGGTAACAGACATACATACAATTTTAATTTATGCATCACAAAAATTAGTACAATAATACAAATTAATGAATTCCAATACCTATTAACTTGAAATATTGGCTAAGCCAATTTTGATGTAGTACAGCAAACTGATGACGTCATTTTGTTATTTTCATTTTACGTCTCTGCTGAATTTTTAACAATCCGCGATCGCGTTGTTCTTGTGTCAATATGCTTTTATTATGCTGTAAAGGCCACACTGATTTTAAATAGGCCAAGGCAGGCTTAAAAGCATTTCAGTTTTTTTTCCAAATGACTATCTTGTTTGATAAAAATCAACCTTGTTGTTTTTATGACATTGTTCTATTTCAATAATAATTATAATAATGAATATAATAGATGTAGAAAAAAAGGATAAGCCATGTTGGATGATTGAGTAATCAAGGCAGGTGTAAACCTACCCAGTAGAGTGGAGTCTCGCCACTGTCTTGCCACTCCACTCGGCAAGTGTGACGAAGTCCTTAGACACATCTTACTATTTAGTAACTTTTATCGAACTGCAACATCTAAATAAACCAAAGCACTTTGGCTAAGGCCCTTCTACTACCTACACCTATGTAACGAGCATTTGAATTTTGAAATTGAACGTGGAATTGTTTGTGGCTACAAGTTTCGAATTCGCAATATTTGCGGTTCAAACCGGGAAAATGGGGCACCACAAATGAATTTGGAATAATTAGAGTATCGGTAGTTCGCTGTAAATGCATCCGCTTTTAAGTAATTCGTTCCCTGATATTTTACAAGATTCTGCACTATCGCAAATCGCAATGTGGACTCGAAATTTCAATTTTAGAATTTCTATTCGTAAAATTCACTATTCTTCTTCAATCATACTGGAAATGAATGATTCCAATTATAAGATTTAAAATCCAATTAAATTCTCATATTTAACTTAGACTTTTCAATAATTAAATGTTTTCAGTAATGAATAAATAAAAATATGCCAGGAACAGAAATACTTTCTTTTTTACCCGTTTCTTAAACTTAGGCTTAATTTTTAGTTGGACCCGTGGCCGCAGCGCAGATTCAAGAGCCCCTTGCGCCTCGCCAAACCCGTCAGAACCCAAACCTTAGCAAAACGAAGACCCTCGTAGCCGAAAACCTCGAGCGTCTTCGTATCGGCCTGTAAGTACATTTCCAACATTTTTCTTTACTATATGTTACGAGCTTTTGTAGTGGTTAGTTCATTTCAATGGTTTCGTAATTATATATTGTGACAATCAGTATCTTCACGTTCACAACTAGTTACAGGCGCGGTCGCAACCTGAAATTTTGGAGGGGGTCACTCGCTGTACTAAAAAATTATTGGCAAAAATTTCCTTTTATTATTTGGCAAGATTTTGAGATTTTTCCATTTGACCTTAGATTTTGGAGGGGTCATGTCCCCTGTGCCCCCACCCCTTCGGACCGCGCCTGACTAATTAAGAAACGATCAAAACTTTTAAGGCATCATGTTCCAACTTTCGCTCTTTTGGTGTTCACAGCCTCTTGAAACAAAAAATAAACTCCACATCAAAACTTGGCACATGAAACATTACAAAATTTCATCAAAAATAATGACGTTAACAAAATAATTAAAATCTACTACTATTGTCTGACGTATTTTTAATACTTTTAAGGTAAAGAATAAAGATATACAAATAATAAAAATTGCTTAAATCATTCACTTGTATCAGAAACGTGTTTTCGATTTGTTGAAATGAGAGAGCATTCGCGAATTGAAATAGAGAGAATATTCGCGTATAAAAGAACAAGGCAACGGTCGAATTTCTGCTATCCTTGTCCGGTATAGAGAATAACTCAACTTTTTAAGATGGCGTGAAAAGCAAAATTGACAATTTGTCTTACATCTTTAAACGAACAATTCTTGTATATAGGTATATGTATATATTATATGTATATAATTGGAATATATAATCATGAAATTCGATATCGAATCGGGGGCGATAAATCGATCTAGCTAGGAATCATTTCTAGAAAATGTCATTTTATTCGTGTTTTATCGAATACCGAGCAAAGCTCGGTCAAATATAGCTATTTGACCGAGCTTTGCTCGGTATTCGACTTACTTACGACTACGACTTCGACGGTACTTGATAATAAACCACGAGTTATTTTATTTTTGAAATATAGTTTATCATTCTGTCTACTCTGGCTATACTACATCATTTTTGCACGGGTCTGTTTTAGCGAAAACACGATATCATCTCTCAATAGAAAACAAATCACAAACATGCGTCTAATTTTCACAAATCTATTTCCAGAATATTCAATCATCAAAGTTAATATTTTAAATCATACTGTAAATTTTTATTACCGAGGGACTGAACTAGCGAATTATAAAAATTTTGTATTTACCGAGTTATCATCGATATTTACCGAGTCGCATCCTTTCTATTCACCTGGCATATGAATGATGGGTGTAAGAGTAAAGAGACGTAACGAACGAACGAAGTAAAGGACGATGTTTTATTTTTTGCTTTATTCGCTCCCTCAAAGTAAAGTGTAGCAGTTAAGCCTAAAATCTGTTTTCAAACAGTGTTCCAGCTTTGAGATAAAACACGATGAAACATGCGGGTGACTGTTTACAAAAGTGCACGGTAATCTGTAGCGTTTAAGGTAAATCAACAATGCAATTCCGATCTAAATCGTTGCCGGTAAACGCCGCATTTCATGGTTAGTCGGAGCAAGAAATCGTCTTTTTTTAAGTTGAACTGGAACAGACTTTTCATAGGAATAGTTTTTTTTTATTATATAGAGGCTTTCTTTTATTGTTAATATCAGACTTTTTAAAGTAAATATTTATTGTAATCGACTCAGATGATGCGTCCAACTTCGTTGTGCCAAAATTCGCTTATAGCACGGGACTCAAAGTATCTCCATGCTTTTTAACATCGGTTCAGCGGTTTCTGCGTATCAAACAGACGGAGAGACAGACACACTTTCACATTCATAATATTAGTATTGATTACACTACTGACAGTAGGTAAATGCTGCAAAAGAAATTCGTGTAGATTTTGAGATCCAAGTTCCAGTTGTGGGTTTGATTGGAAAATTAACAGATATAAATGAGATGACAGTCGCATGGACGAGCAAAATCGTAATCACCAGCCAAATGTCTAGTACTCTAGTCGGTCATCCGTGTCATTAAGTACTGGATTACGACTGCAAAGGACAGAATTTGGACATTATAAAATCACTCCTATTTCAACGAAACCAGTGACCGTCAAAGTCAGCAAGGTATTTAGACATTATTATAAAATTTATTATATTATAATTATTGTAGATAAAGTTATGGAAACGCAAGCGAGCTTGACTCGGTTAGTTTTGAACATAAAACACATTACTGTAAGTGCTCTTTCATAATATAAATTAACAACGAAGCGAGACCACCTGGTACAAGCACTCACTTGTTCATGCTAATTAAAAGGTGTAATGAAAAATATCTTAATAACCCAAGAGCTAGCAACAGCCAGACTTTCGTCTCTTTATAAAAGCTGAAAGTTTCAAAATCTGACGTGGCAGAGACATACTTCGGCACGAATGGGCCGGCTCGACCGGAGAAATACCACGGGCTCACAGAAAACCGGTGTGAATCAGCGCTTACGCTGTGTTTCGCCGATTGAGTGAGTTTACCGGAGGCCCAATCCCCTACCCTTTTTCCTTCCCTACCCTCCCCTATTACCCTATTCCCTCTTAAAAGGCCGGCAATGCACCTGCAGCTCTTCTGATGCTGCGAGTGTCCATGGGCGACGGAAGTTGCTTTTCATCAGGTAACCCGTTCGCTCGTTTGCTCCCTTATTCCATAAAAAAAACGTATACTTTAGGGGTGTCGGACAGTGGGCAGGAACTGCCAAAAGTTATCCTGAAGAAAATAAGATAAGAAAATTGAGCATTACACTTTATGGAAGGTTAGGTAGACCTTCAGAACTGGAACTCCTAAAGAAACTGCGACCGAAACTCCATAATTGCTGGACAACCTTTAATGGGGTAATATACAGACAAACTTTCAGCCTTTATAAAATGATGAAAGCCTGGCTATCGCTGGCTCTTGGATTATGAGTGCACAAAGTGCCAGCTCCTACATACTCGCTTCAATCAATTGACTGATTTAAGCAGTTCGCTTTTTAATAATTGCCATAAGTTTCATTTTAATTTACCGCAGTTGTTTTAAAGTATTTTAAAACATTATAAGTATGTATGTATCGTTTCACGATGTTTATTTAACATGACTAATAAATAACTATACTTTACAAGTATATTTTACAAAGATATAATAGGAAAAATAGTTTTTAAAATAAAGGATGAAAGGATTTAGTATTTAATAGAATTATTTGTATCAAATAATATGGAAGCTTATTCAGGCTTTGAAAACTAATTTTAAACGCTTACATTTTATCATGGTATAACTTAATTTTGGCCTGTCTTTGAAAACCTACGCATAAAAGGGACATCGTTGATAAGATATAAGCACAAGTGCTTTAATCGTATTATATAATATTATAATTACGAGTATTTTAAATTAATCATAAATTAATAATACAAAAACAATACATATTATTGTTATAAAAGTCTTAATAAAGGTTTTTACAGCATAAGTTGTTATTTTTAGACCAATTCATACCTGAATTGGTCTAAATATAACAACTGAAATAACTCGGAGATATTATAAAACATTAAAAAATATATTTTTCACGCTTTGTAAGCGCGCATGGTTGTTTACTCGAAAAAGTTGGTTTTTAAGGCCCCCATATACTAGGGCATCGACTGAATCCGGTCGGCCTGATTGCAGGCCGATCCGACCGGTTTCGTTTTGTGCATTCCCTGGTTATGCACGTGTCTGGAATCCAGATCAGCCTGCAATCAGTCCAACCCGATTCGATCAGCCTCTGCGTATATGGGGTCTTTTAAACCGCAGATGGGTGGACATGACGAAGCTAATAAGGGCTCCGTAACTGAATTACGGAACCCTAAACAAACATGACATACGAAAATAAACACAAAATAAATTGCACGACATTACTTTTATCCTTAATATACACCGCCTTTTTTAAGTCGGTTAAAAATATATTTTGTAATACCTAAGTAAATTAAATTGCAGGGCAAATAAGGAACTGCGAATTCCCGTCTCCTTAGTACCACTAAATCTCCGCTGGTTGAAAAAATACGAACCTCATGATCACGAGAGGTGATGAATAAGATTTTATCACTTAGAACCCCCTGAAGATCCCTTAGTAGCATGGACATGGAGTGAAGGAAATGAGTGAAGACAAAAGTACAGGCTTTTTTGAGACCACTTTTCTCCACTTTTATATTTTTTATACTAATACTCTGCGAGAAATCGGGGATTAAAGAGCGGGTAAAAAATGCCATGAACTCTCGCGATAATTTGAGCTCAAGTTGAAAGATAACGCGATCATAATATTATAATGTAAGGTTTGGCATTCCAGTCACTTGATATAGCCTTTACTTCTTTGTGATCTCAAAAAAGACTGTATTTTACAATCTAGCAAATATCTAAGCCTGAAAAGTTTTGTACTATAATGAAAACTCTACTACAAAAGTAATGTTTATTCAAATCTCTACATACTATCAACGATGATAACTTGCAGAATCTTCTTAAGAAACCTTGTCCCTAGTATTTAAAATAGTTCGTTATTAGGGTATTTTATCGATTTCCAGTTAATAAGTTTAAAAGTTGCGCAGAAAAGAAATAAACTATTAGTTTTTGCACTCAGTTCTAATAAGGTGAACGACTTGTCAAAGGCACTTTACTAATTAGGCTTCGCGCACGTTGTGACGGTACGCAGCGGGGCAGACTGCGTTGTTTGTACAAGTTTCATGATTCAGAGATAAAACTTGTGTGAAATTTGCAGCCCACCACGGTGCGAGCCCTCGCAATGTGTTTGGAGGTTTCGGCTCTAGGGTAGCTCTCAATGAGACATGGCGCCGCACTGCCTTAGATATCAATTCAAAATTATCTAATGAAATCGTTAGAAACTTGATAAATTGCAACTTTAATGTCTTTGACTGAGTAGTTTCCCCTAATTTGTGGTAGAATTTCCATTAGAAAAATTGTCGAATTTTATTTAGATGATGATAAATTGTTCTAGAGATGCAACTATCGTTAGTGATACAGACTTATAATCATCTACAATACGATAAGGGTAATATGTCGAAATTTTATTTCAAAAATAATAAATACACAATTGGCTTACATTAATTACTTTATTGTATGATGAATTTTAGTAGTTGCATGCTAGAACGGTAGAGATTACTGTAATGGTATGGCATAAGAAAGTACGATTTTTAGAGACTTGCAAACGAACTTGTGTTGGAGCTTATGAACGTATGAATAATAAAAGTATTTTTATTACTATGCATAATTTTAGTACATTTTATAAATACATTTAATGCTATAAATATTTCTTACTTCTGACTGCCATTTTAATGGCAAACATGTACTTTAATTACAGAATATTTCAGTCTCCTCAAATCGTACTTAAGTTTGGCTATTTGTTAATTGTGTAAGCAAAAGTAGTTCAAAGATAGCGACTAGCGTATTAAAATACTGCTAGCTTTTAGATATTTAAACACAATCTTAGATATAGACTCTACGGCTTACGTGAACGGTCGACAGAAATGTTAAAACCATTTATTAATTAAGTATAACAATTTATGAAACGTAAAATTCAGTATTTTACCTTAATTGTTGTCCTGTAAAATCAACAAGTTGTGGAAAAGTATTCTTTACTTTGCGTGTGCCAGAATCTATATTCATAACGTATAAGCCGCTAGACGTTTTCTTTGTCGAATCACCGATCAAAATGTATGAAATTGACAATATTATGCGTTCGTTATGAAGTTGACGTTTGACTAGTGTAATGTCAACTCCATACATTTTGATCGGCGATTCGATAAAGGAAACGTCTTGGCCGAAGGGCAAGGTAACACTACAGATATACTATAGCACACTATAGTATCGAAAGTACGCACGAGATATAAATGTTTGCACGGAGAGAAAACGCTTAAGTAGCATGATTGTAATATTAAATAGTGATAAACTATAATAAATGACAATTATAGTATTGGTATATTATTCTAAATAAGCTTAGATTCTAGGTTACATACTCATATAATTTAATTGTAATACTATGTGCTTACTTGTTTTATTTAATCGCAATATTATGTGCTAATGATTCTTCTATTGTAGTCCACAAGACAAAAGTGTGGGGACGGACAAGCCTCCACATTTCCATGTCTTGGAGACACCGACTGCGGATCCTGCTGAGTCCCTCTTTGGTGTGGCCCTCCTCGCGGCAGTAGGGGCTTCCCTGGCTATGGCCCTCATCGCGTTCGGCATTGGATGGTATACGTACGTATCTTAGGAAAATGTTTAAAAATATATTTCTTTTAACATAATATTAGGATGGGATGGGATCGACTTGCTATTTTTTCTGAATATTATCTCATTTATGTCATTAATGTTGTAAGAAATATAATAATATTATTAAGTGGAATAAGTCTATTTGAACTTCTGTGAAACATGAATTTTCACCAACAAAATGCAGTACTTTTAATACCATAAATATCAATTGTTTAGATACAGTAATATGTATACACTATACAGTATAAATAGAGATTATTATTATTACAGTATAATAGTAATAATTTAAACGCTTGGTGATTGCTTAAATAACTTATTCATCGATTTATTTATAATGTAAAGGAAAACTTGCCTATAAATTGTTCAAACTTAGGATATACGGTGTATATAAGGCTAGAGAGCAAGTAAAGTTGGCGAAACTTTTATTATATTCTCTGAAAGCATTTAGGCAGGTAACTTTTACTCGAACAATATAACTTGCTATCCTAGCGTACGTTGTTCTGTTGTGTGAATATTACACACAAGAACATGATTATTATAGCTCACATGCTTTCCTCTCAATTTTTCCAAAAAAATCTTACCTTAATCAGAACTAATATTATGATTAGATTGACTCGACTGCTTGCTTGGTCTCTTTTGCCTGGCTCCATTAAAAATAACTGGAAATAACATTTATCAAAGTTGCAAGAGCTGTAACAAACATGTCTGAGTAATTACACACATTAAACCTACTATAAAACAAAGTTAGCAGACACTTTGCAGTTGTTGTATAATAGCGTCGTTTGTTTAAAAGTATCTGGGGACCTCGGCCTAGGCTATACAAGAAGGTGAATTTTATCCCCTCGGCGGGATCCGAACTCGCGACCTCGACCGACCGAAATCAATCAAACCACAGAGCCTATGTGGCTTACTTTACTAGTGCTTGACAAAGGACGTCAAAAAATTGGTAATACCTTTTTACCCCAGAAGGAAGGCAAAGGCAGCTGCCATAGTGGATTTTCATAAACGCCATGGACTAGACTTATAGGTTTATGTTTTTTTAGACAAAATATTTTTATGCACATTTGAAGTCACGACCTCCTGTTTGAGACTCTAATTACAGCCACATAGGACGTCAAGACCCATTACCAAGCTATCTACAAAATAGAATAAAACTAAGAAATAGTACTGTAGGGTGTGTACGTATTCCTAGTAGAGAGTTCAATGTGAAAGTAGCAGCGCTGACAGACCAAATTTTTTCATGAGGCTGGGACGCTTACGCCGATACAAATATAAAAAAAAATTGGTCTTTCAGCGCTGCTATTTTCACACTGTACCCTCTACGAGGAACAGATACACAGCCTAAAGTATTATCACTTAGTTTTGTTACACCCTGTAAAGACCTTTATCTAATAGTACGTAAATTCCCAGGCTATCTAAGAAGGCGAAGGCGGCGGCCGACGTGGACTATCCGGCTTACGGCGTGACCGGGCCCACTGTGGACGCGACCGGGGACCGCAAGCTCGCCCACTCCGCACACATGTACCACTACCAACACCAGAAACAGCAGATCATCGCTATGGAACGGTGAGTTGCACTTACCATAGGGATTTCAATTGATTTAAATTAATGGATATTTAGGGCTCCCACATAAACCTGCGAATCCGAATCGCATCGTAAAGTCATTTTTATTATGGTCGCAGATATTTGCGATGCGATGCGAATTCGCAGTTATGTGCATAGGCCAAAGGAAATTTCTGCTAAATTTTTGACATCTTAATTTTATTACAGTAAAGTAATTAATATTCGTCTCTGAGTGCGGCAGTTAGTAAAGCTAATAAATAGTTAAATGTCAGATGTCTCTGAGTGCAGCAGTAAACCGCAAAGTGCTACGAAAGTGTTACGGCGTAGCGGCAGGCGTAGCAACGTAGCTCCATAGTAGAAGAGAGTCGTAGACATTGAATTTGATTATACTGTACTCGGCGAAACATGGCGGTAGCGGTCTTTGACTCCCTGACAAAAACTTGTCATTTTCTATATAAACCGCGATTGACAATGAAGTGTCAGATATCGATGTTGTCAATCGCGGCTTTGTATAGAAAATGACAAGTTTTTGACAGGGAGTCAATGTCCGCTACCGCTATGTTTCGCCGAGTATAGTATAGTATTGAATATTGAAAAAAATATCTCATTTATTGGTTAAATTTTTTAATATAATACCGTATCTACGAATAACAAAACTATAATATGTTAATTAGATATACGATATATGTTAATTTTTATACTAGTTGGGGGCACGACAGTTAGGTAATGATATTAAAAATGCCCAGCAAAATTTCGGCGGTTTGTTTCGGGTAACAGACAGACAGACACACTTTCGCATTTATAATATTAGTATGGACATGGATTACGGTTGTAGGAGGCTGAAAATGCAGTGCTAAACAAGGTGTGGTTATCTTTTTCTGGCATTTTTGAAAACTCACATGACAGACAAAGACAAGGGATCTAGAATAGTTAACAAATATTTATTTATCCATATATTTAATTCGCAACTGTAAGGGGTTCTCAACACTTAACAGGATTCTCATTCAATTACCATTTCTAGATCATCTTATTCAAGTTTCATTGATACAGCTGAAATAGGTCATGCGAAAAGGCTAAACCTAGATTTACTATCTAGTACTAGACCATTTACTGATTGCAGTGTATTGAGATGAAGTTACTGTATAATTGTAGTTATGTAAAGTATGTTAGGCATATAATGCATTGCTTATGTAAACATATTTAATTGATTGTTTTACTCAATTAGAAATCATCTTTTCAGTCCGCCGCCAAATGTAACTGGCTTGATTAGTATCATAATAGTTTTTTAGAATATGACATTTATTTTTGACATTAAAATATTTTACATATAAGAAGCAGCACATTGCCACATATTATATTATGCCTAAAATTTGCAGTTGATTTACGTACAAACCTTACCATATATATTAACCATTTCAAACGTTACCAATAAATCATTCAAATACTTACTGAAAAGTTACTGAACGAACTGTAAAAACCAATGTAAAACTAAACCAACATAAAAAGGTAAAAGGGTAGCCCAAAATGAATCAATCAATAGAGTCAACAGCTCGAGTGTAAAATGCCCGTGGCAGCGAAATATTCCAAACCAAATTCAGCTGCGAGGCCACGGGTTTTAAGCGCTTGAAACGATTTAAATTTTAAAATATTACGATTTTAATCGACGAAATACTATACTATGGAAGAGTATAAAGTCAAAAATGGTTTTCACAAGATAGTAAAGTAACTAGACCCATATACAGGGTGGAGATACAAAGAGATAATACTTTAGGGTGTCTGCGTATGTGTCACTTGTGTAGAGCTCACTGTAACTTTTACAGTTACTCACTTTAGCTCACTGTAAAAGTAGAAATACTTAATACTGAAAGATTGTTTTTTTGTGATTTGTAAGGGCAAACGTCCTAACGCGGCGTCATGAATTTGCTCATACAAAAATAAAAATAAAAGTTACTCTTTCTGCGCTGCTTCTTTCACAGTGAATTCTATACAAAGGACTCATACACCTTAAGGTAACAGTTATCACGTTTTGTAACATTCTGTATATTAGCGGTCAAATGAAAAAGAGTTATCAGTCTATGTAAAATAATAAATATTAATAAATATAATATAGTAAAATATTTTGATGGTCCAAACCCAATTCTTTTGCGAGTAAGCCACGGTTTTTAAACTTTAGAAATATTAAATGTTATGACTTTCGCTATTTTCTTTGAGATTTTTGGACACTGTGAATGTATTTAGACTTTAACAACGAAAGTTTTTGCTTACCTAGTACCTATTTATTACATTATGTATTTTGCATTTATGTAAGTGTAATTGCCGCACTCAGCGGCAAATATTAATTACTTAAACCGTAATTAAATGAAGAGTTTGATAGATTTATGTTATGTCAAAATCTTCATTAAATTACAGTTACGTAATTAATAAATATTCGTATCTGAGTGTGACATAATTAAATTAATATTTCGATATAAGCCACATACATTATCTGTCAAACTCTTCATTAAGGGGCTTAGAACAGCTAATCGACTTTGAGCGACGCTTGCACACATGCATAAAATATCTAAGCGACATCTAGCGGTAAAAGCAATTAAGCGCGTTACCCCACGGGATACTCAAATGCAAATGCTGGATGAGATTTTGACACTTTGTTTCCGAGAGATGGCGCTTTTATTAATAAATAAACTTTTTTAATAACATAGATGAATGATGAAGACATCTTTCAAGCTAAGAGACACAAATAAACTAAATACGTATATTAATTCTGTTGCGTAGCTTGAAAAATGATAGTTTAATTATTTACATTTTATATATTATACAAAATCATTGTTTTGAAGCTACAAATAATTAGTTTTTATTATTCGTAGTTTTGAAGTGACTGTTTTGTAAAACATTGCATAGGTAGTAGGTACGGTTTTGAATAAATAATAAATTCAATGTATTTTGTACAAATATATTTATAATTATTACATATTTTATAATATTTACATTAAAATATAAACATACAAACATATCCAATACAAACAATTAAAAATCTTGTACGCTCATGAAGTACAAATTAAAATAATATGCAATATGCAATGCAACCCATATTTCCATAGACCAACATATTAAATAGACAAGACATAGATTAGGATTTTTAAACGTGATATTTTTTATTACAAGCTTTAATTTTTTTTATCCTATACAATTTTTATTATATAATATATATTATATAAAACGGGAATCGTAGAAAAGATAAAAGAATTTTATTTGAGTACTTTGTGGCAAAAAGCATGCCTCTTAATACAAGGCATTGCTTGCCACGCACGAAGTCTTCTTCACGATGTTGACAGCAACATCGTGGAGAATTATCACAGCATAGTAACAAAATATGTCGGAGGGAAAAGAATAAACTTTTCTCTCCAAAATTCTTACCAAACACGATGCATGGCATCAGCGGTGTCTTTTAACGAGGAAAACGCTTTATCTAAATTCTAAATTATACAAGAAAATTACTCACAAAAGCCCCAGAGGCAAATTGAAAATGTTAGAAGACAGACGATCAAAAATGAAAAAGCTAAGCAAAAGATATACAAGAAAGAAGACTCGACAAACATTTTTAGGAAAGAGAACAAAAGATGACAAGCATTACGGTGACAAGTGCGAAAAACCCGATGTCCCAGAAAATGTGTCAAAAAAAATTAAACAAGACTTCTTGAACAGTTTAAAAAAAACATATAGTGAGCGGGCAGTGATTGAACGAAAAACTATTCTTCAGAGTGCTAGCGGAGAATGGCTTGAAATGCGAAGATCGCTGTTGACTGCATCAAATTTCAGCAGAGTAATAAAACGGCGGCCTAATACACTTTGTGCCAATTTAGTAAAAGACATTCTCTACAAAAAGAACTTGGATCATGTAGAATCAATTAACCATGGACAAAAGTGTGAAAAAGCTGCCCTCGCACAGTTGGCTGTCCAAGAAAAAATTGTTATTAAACCTTGTGGTTTATTCATCTCTGGTTTCATTATTGATGTCTGGTTGTGAACATTCTGGCTAATATGGCTGGTAAGGCTCCCGAATTTTCATGTCTCTGGAAATGCGTGGATCTAGAATCTCGGGCAACAAGCAATCCATGTAAAATTTAATTAATTTATCCTTCATTTGTTTATCCCATAATTCATCGTCGCGCTGTATTACTTCGGTTTTCAGTTTTTCTGTTTCATTTACCCATACAGCAAACAAGCACATTTTTCTTTGTGTGATGTATAACTGCCTTTGGATTTGGTAAAACCACGGATGTTTCTTATTAACGGTTTCACCGGATTTTGTTATTGTCCAAAAGGTTAATTTTTTGTTTCGTATCGCTGCGTCTAAACCTAATTTATTTACTGTCAAAGGACATTTTATTTCGACAATTTTGTCGTCCCCAATCAGACCATCTGGTGAAGCCCCCAAGAAACACAAATATTTATCAATGAATAAACCACAAGGTTTAATAACAATTTTTTCTTGGACAGCCAACTGTGCGAGGGCAGCTTTTTCACACTTTTGTCCATGGTTAATTGATTCTACATGATCCAAGTTCTTTTTGTAGAGAATGTCTTTTACTAAATTGGCACAAAGTGTATTAGGCCGCCGTTTTATTACTCTGCTGAAATTTGATGCAGTCAACAGCGATCTTCGCATTTCAAGCCATTCTCCGCTAGCACTCTGAAGAATAGTTTTTCGTTCAATCACTGCCCGCTCACTATCTGTTTTTTTTTTTAAACTGTTCAAGAAGTCTTGTTTAATTTTTTCTAGCACATCTTCTGGGACATCGGGTTTTTCGCACTTGTCACCGTAATGCTTGTCATCTTTTGTTCTCTTTCCTAAAAATGTTTGTCGAGTCTTCTTTCTTGTATATCTTTTGCTTAGCTTTTTCATTTTTGATCGTCTGTCTTCTAACATTTTCAATTTGCCTCTGGGGCTTTTGTGAGTAATTTTCTTGTATAATTTAGATAAAGCGTTTTCCTCGTTAAAAGACACCGCTGATGCCATGCATCGTGTTTAGTAAGAATTTTGGAGAGAAAAGTTTATTCTTTTCCCTCCGACATATTTTGCTATTATGCTGTGATAATTCTCCACGATGTTGCTGTCAACATCGTGAAGAAGACTTCGTGCATGGCAAGCAATGCCTTGTATTAAGAGGCATATTTTTTGCCACAAAGTACTTAAATTAAATTCTTTTATCATCTCGTCTTGTTCTACGATTCCCGTTTTATCACAGAAATATGTTTTTCATTTCACATGGTTACCAAAGGCATGATTATGTCATTGCGAAATATCATCAAACAAATGTTCTTCTTGCGGACAGGGATGGGATTTGTTGTTTTTGATCGTTTTTATAATTGTTGATCTCATCACCATTATCCGTTTTGCTGTCAAAAGTTTTCTGTGCTTTACTAGATGTTTTGCGTCAGTCTGTAATAATTGCATTTTATTGCAAAAATTCCGAAGTAAATGGTTTTTACATTCAATCTTCTCTACTGTTACATCTTTGTAAGGCCTTGCTTGTAGAATTTTAGAATAGGTGCTCGAGTCACCGTCGGAGATCATTCTTCCATATATAAGCCCATGTGTGGATAAAGATTGTCTGAAACCTCCTACTATTATCTCACTTTCCATTCCTGTAGAAGGACCGGTATAATTGTTGCAACAAAAATGTTTAGGGATTGTTGATTTTCTTTTTTCAGCACGATCGCAGTGGTAGCAATATTTGTTGCGAACACCCATGTATAAAATTTTTCCTTTTTTTCTTCCTATGATTGCAGCAGCACCAGATTAAGCCGAATAGTTTTTTTTATACGAAGATAAAAAGAGAATTTTATCTTCGTGTAAAAAAATTTAATTAAATTAGAAAGAAATATTGCAATAGCGGAAGGAAACGTGACTAAGGATGGTACACCAGTCATCGATGTATTAGTAGATGGCGTTTATAGCAAAAGATCGTATAAAAAAAAAAACTATGGTTTTGGTTCATGGATTGCTGCGCAAGTTGTTCCCAGTTTTCAGAAAGCAATTTGTGATTGTCTCTGTAAGTTTTTTGAGAAATGATGGGTAAATTTACTGCTGAAGAAAATTGCTGTAGTTGCGAATGGCCGCATCCAATAGAAATTGTAGCAGCCACAGCACATGCATTTACTGGGAGACAACCATCTTCATCATCAGTTTCGAGTACAAATCGAAGCTTACACATTTTACATAAAAAGGTAAGCTTGGACGACAGTCCATGAAGTTTTTCGCCAACTAATTGTAGACAAGAAAAACCGCAGTCCAAGGGTCCGTGATTAGAAATATGGTATAATTTCTCCAAAAATTTCGATACGTTTATTATTCGTCGTCCTACTTTTATTACATTGTCAGTCGCATTTTCCATCTAAAAAATTAAAGAAACAACATAATTAGTTTTTGATTTTATGTAGCGTCAACACAAACTTATAAGATACATATTGACGAAAACCTAAATTTACCTCAATATCATAACCAGTGTCTTCTTTCTCTAAAGATGCTTGTACAGTTTCATTTTCAGGAACAATTTCCACCTAAAAAAAACAAGATATTTAAAATTAAAAATAAAATCTCTCTCTTAAAAAAATACTCACAAAAATTAGCTTGATAGTAATAAAAAAAATGTTCTAGGGCTCCCGTACTATTAGTGGAAACTTTAAATTTTACCTCAATAGTGTGTTTACTAGTTTCATCGTTTTTATTTGTGCTTGTATTTTCTCCTCTAATTCCAAGGGATTCTACAGTTGTCAACCTAAAAAATGCATGTAATACAAATTAATAAAATGAAAAAAAAACTTGAGAGGTGTCAAGGGACACCCGGGTGAAACGAAGTTATTTGTTATGTACAAAAAACCTGTAAATACTCAACAAAAAATTAAGAAAAAAAATAAAAAAAACAAAAGACGCAGAGAGAGAGAGAAAAAGAGACAAAAAGAACACACACACGGCCTAAAACTATAGCAAAAAGCACATACATAGATCAATATGTTTGTCTGTGGTGTGTGTTTTTTCCGTCCAGCCTCACGAAGTTCCTAATATCGCGCACTGTGAAAGGAGTTTCGCAACGCGCGCTAAGGAACTTCGTTCCAAAAATACAGCCTGTATAGTATCATTAACCTCACACACATAACATACTTTTCTCAACATCTTTATAAGATTTGCAACTTGCGAAAAAAATGAAAATATATTTTAAATTTTGGACAAGTCTATAATATAATAGGTCTATGGTTCATAATTGATCCTCGAATTGATAAAATGCATGTTTCGAACTTTCGACTCACCTGTATTATGAACATATTATGGCGCTTTGCAGACGACGGGGCGGGGCGGACCGGTCAATTTCGCCGCGAACGATAGCACAAAGGGAATCCTATTCCTATAATATTATTATTTATTACCAACGCACACGGCGGGCCGGGCGGCACGGCATGTCCGCGGCTGACCAGCCCGCCCCACCCCGTCGCGTCGTGTCGCAGAAAATAACTAATATTTATATCTATTACCAATATTATAATAAGTATTTTTCGTTTATTTTAGGATAATATTATGGTAGTATGGGTAGGTAATTATAACCAACTTACTCGTGATAGTCATCTTTTGATGAATTTATTTCATTTTTATCATCAAGTCTTGGTCGTTTTCTGAAAAATGTAATTGTGATAATAATAAATTGTATTACAAAATAAATAGGTAAGTATATATAAACAATAAGTGACGTGCTTCGGGTTTTGTTTTGTGATACACAATATGGGAAACTTCCGACTCATTAGAATTTTGAAGCTTCTTTTTCCTGTAAGATTTTTTGTGAATATTAGGTAAATGATAGGTACAGAAATTTAAAAAAGTACAACCTTAGCGACTCAGCTCAGCTCGAGTGGAAATAGAGTAAGTAAACAAATATTTTTGTAACAAATAATATTTGTGTGAGTACATTTACAAAAAAATAAATTAAAATCGTTCAAAAACAGTAAAACGAGAAATTATGTGATACATAAAATTAATATATCTCTACTAGGATTCGACCATGGACTTTGGAAGCCACGGACTATCGCTTACACCACTGGCTTACACTGATAGTAACAGGTTTGGCGAATTACGAGTCCTGTTACGCAACTATTTTTATTTATTGTCAGCCTTACATGAAAATATCAATCTAATATCCAAAACAATAAAATTGTGAATGCTAATTTGTTATAGAAATTTGTTAGTGAAATTATCAATAGAAACTTACCTTATTACATCATTCATAAGCTTGGCATTTTCTTTATATGAATGTGATTTGGTTTTTCGCGAGAGTTTCTTTTTATTTCCCATTTTATCTAAAATAAACGAACAAATGCGTAAAAACATAAACGAACACAAAATTCGTAATCATTGGAACATACTTACATTATTCTTATGTACAAAATATTATTTAGTATTTACAAATAAACACTCGATTGACTCGATTGGTTAGATTTATTGGTCGACGGAGCGCAAATACGTCCTCCCCTCACAAGCTCGCCGGCGGCACTGTCGCTACAGGGCTCTCACGCACACACGCGTACGCGCGTCTAGTCTGGTAGTGAAAAATATGGAAAATACTTGATTACTTCAAATTATGGATATAATTTGAAAAAATAAAACACTATGGAAGTAGTACACTGGCAGCCAAATATTGTCCATAAATTAAATAATTATTGAGTGCAATTTACTACACATACCGATGATTTTAAGATTTTATTAGAGGTAGGTATGTTTGCGATTTTTTTCTATCGAGAAAAGTAAGTTGAATCGTGTTTTGAAAACACTATGGATATAGCATATATTCTGAATAATGTTATATATTTTTCTCAATACAATAACCGCTATATCATATAGATATTCTGTTTAGAAATCTCGCATTTAGGTGTTCTAAGCGCCTTAAATTGAAGTTTAATCATCATTAAATGTATGTTAGTGCGGTCGTTAGGGTCTTAATGCGCCTAAATGAGAGCATCCAGAAAGTTTCTATTTGAAACGTGTGTACAGGATTAATGCCTATCGGGTAGACTGTACTATACTGTACTCGGCGAAACATGGCGGTAGCGGTCATTGACTCCCTGTCAGAAACTTGTCATTTTCTATATAAACCGCGATTGACAATGAAGTGTCAGAGGTTGTCAATCGCGGCTTTGTATAGAAAATGACAAGTTTTTGACAGGGAGCCAATGACCGCTACCGCCAAGTTTCGCCGAGTACAGTATAGTTACTTATATATGTTATGCAGGTCCGGCATGGGTCAGCGCAACGGCTCTGTATCCGACCCTGAGTCTGAGGAGGAGAATGAGGAGGGCGACTACACCGTGTACGAGTGCCCTGGATTCGCCACTGTGAGTGAATTGTAGTAAATCGTCAAAGTAAATGTTATTCACTTTTCAAAATCTAAACGCACGGCACACACTGGTCCCAAAGTAAAATAAAAGGGACATTAAGAATTTTCGGATCGAAGGTCAACGGATCAGGCTGATTTTTTTTTGTAGACAGCTGATGCAATTACAAGTCACTTTTATAGATGTCGTTTTTTTCAAATATGCCGTATCTACAGAGATAAAAAATAATTTAAAAAAATCAATCTTAATCAAATCATAATTTTGTCATTTTAATCCAAGATTCAAACGTATTCAAAATAAATCATAGCACAGCTTATAGAGTGACTCTTGTCGTACATTTTTGTCATAGACACTCAACTGCGATTTTTGCGCCTTTTAGAGCTACAGGCACTTTAATTTTTTTTGTCAGCGGATGAGGCTGATTTTTTTTTGTAGCATCTGATGCAATTACAAGTTACTTTTATAGATGTTGTTTTTTTCAAATAAGCCTTATCTACAGAGAAAAAAAAATATGAATTATTTTTTGTATGGACGAAATCATAATTTTGTAATTTTCTTCCAAGATTCAAACGTATTCAACATAAATCATAGCACACCTTTTAGAAGGACTTTTGTCGTACATTTTCGTCATGTTGCTCAACTGCGATTTTTGCGCCTTTTAGAGCTACAGGCACTTTATTTTTTTTTGTCAGCGGATGAGGCTGATTTTTTTTGTAGCATCTGATGCAACTACAAGTTACTTTTATAGATGTTGTTTTTTTCAAATATGCCTTATCTGCAGAGAAAAAAAATATAAATTATTTTTTGTATGGACGAAATCATAATTTTGTCATTTTATTCCAAGATTCAAACGTATTCAAAATAAATCATTGCACAGTTTTGTCATAGACACTTAACAGCGATTTTTTTGCCTTTAGGAGCTACAGGTACTTTAATTTTTATTGTTTTGTATAATTCATTTCTGAGTATTTCATATAGTTTTTAATTAATATTGTTAAGGATAGACAAATAATAATGTTCTCTTTATTGACAAGTAACTCTTTCTAACGTCTTATTCATAAAAAAGCCTATATATACTAAAACTAAACAAATTAAAGTAGAAATCTCAAAACATGTACGTACAGGTAAATTATTTTATGACTCATCCAGTTTGCAAATTTTGTTTGGTAGTGACTCATTGCCTAATTAGTAATTACCTCTATACTTGGAATTTGTGCTCTGTTTTGTTATTCAGCGCTAACGAACGCTTCGAAAACGCTAAATAAGATATAGGCACATAGATTGCAATTCAAATTTTCCCTTCGTACTTTTACGGGCTTAGGACCGTCAAAATACAAACTTGTATGATTATATAGGTTTGTTTGTTTGTACATGTAAATTATTCCTTCGATCGTGGAAAAACGAGACACAAAAAGGCTATTGTGAAAACCGATCATGAAAGCCTCATATTACTTCAAGTACTGGGGGTAATTAGACAATGAGTTATAAAAAAATGCTTGCAATACGGATGACTCACGCAATAATCCTTCGAGCCCCAAGCGGTCGCATGCGACCGCGATTACAATAGTAAGGCTTCTATTGTTATCGCGGTCGCATGCGACCGCTTGGGGCTCGAAGGATTATTGCGTGAGTCATCCGTATTGCAAGCATTTTTTTATAACTCATTGTCTAATTACCCCCAGTACTTGAAGTAATATGAGGCTTTCATGATCGGTTTTCACAATAGCCTTTTTGTGTCTCGTTTTTCCACGATCGAAGGAATAATTTACATGTACAAACAAACAAACCTATATAATCATACAAGTTTATATTTTGACGGTCCTAAGCCCGTAAAAGTACTCGGAAGGGAAAATTTGAATTGCAATCTATGTGCCTATTTATTATTTAGCGTTTTCGAAGCGTTCGCTAGCGCTGAATAACAAAACAGAGCACAAATTCCAAGTATAAAGGTAATTACCAATTAGGCAATGAGTCATTACCAAACAATGTTTGCAAACTGGATGAGTCATAAAATAATTTACCTGTACGTACATGTTTTGAGATTTCTACTTTAATTTGTTTAGTTTTAGTATATATAGGCTTTTTTATGAATAAGACATTAGAAAGAGTTACTTGTCAATAAAGAAAACATTATTATTTGTCTATCCTTAACAATATTTATTAAAAACTATATGAAATACTCAGAAATGAATTATACAAAACAATAAAAATTAAAGTACCTGTAGCTCCTAAAGGCACAAAAATCGCAGTTAAGTGTCTATAACAAAACTGTGCAATGATTTATTTTGAATACGTTTGAATCTTGGAAGAAAATTACAAAATTATGATTTCGTCCATACAAAAAATAATTCATATTTTTTTTTCTCTGTAGATAAGGCATATTTGAAAAAAACAACATCTATAAAAGTAACTTGTAATTGCATTAGATGCTACAAAAAAAAATCAGCCTCATCCGCTGACAAAAAAAATTAAAGTGGCTGTAGCTCTAAAAGGCGCAAAAATCGCAGTTGAGTGTCTATGACAAAAATGTACGACAAGAGTCCCTCTATAAGCTGTACTATGATTTATTTTGAATACGTTTGAATCTTGGATTAAAATGACAAAATTATGATTTCGTCCATACAAATTTTTTTAAATTATTTTTTATCTCTGTAGATACGGCATATTTGAAAAAAACGATATCTATAAAAGTGACTTGTAATTGCATCAGCTGTTTACAAAAAAAAATCAGCCTGATCCGTTGACCTTCGATCCGAAAATTCTTAATGTCCCATTTATTTTACTTTGGGACCAGTGTGCGGCAGTGCGCTGGCCAAGTTCTAGCAACAGTCTTTTCATTGCCATTTGTTATTTTTGTTGAAAACTTAAAATTTGGAAAAATTTAAGGTTACTACTTACTTTATAATGTAATACAAAACTCTATCAAATTGGCTTAGACATCGTCACAGTATAAGTATCACTAAAAGTAATATAAGTAGTCACAATATAATTGAGGCAGTAATCTCGCTCGATTGACAGTAAAATTACATAATATGTTGGACGTATCATGGACTTGGAACCCGACATTAAAATAATCCTTTGTTCAAACAATTATTTTGAAAGAGTTTTATGAAACTGTCATAAGTTTAATAGGAAACATTTAAAGGGTCGGCAATGCACTTTCAACTCTTCTGATGTAGCAAGTGTTTATGGGCGACGGTAGTCGCTTTCCATCAGGTGATCTGTTTGCTTGTTTGCCCCCAATAATAAAATAACGAATGATCCCAATAAAATTATGAATTAAAATAATAAAAAGCTATAAAAGATCCGTGACACCGTTTCTAAAAGGCCACAAATATGCATATTCATTTCGGTGCATAATTTATGCATTTGTGTCATTTTAATAAAGCCCTGAATATCCAATATCTGATAGCGATATGCTCTCAAAGCTTCACTTCAATTCTATTAAAATGTAGTAATAATTAGCAATCTCAACAAATAAAATAAAATATATTATTATATTAATAATCGTGGTGTTCCGTTCCTAAAGATAAATTTAATGCGTTTTCATTTGGGTGCAATACAATATCCTTGAACATCCAACGTATTTTATATATTATGTTTAAAAGCTCAAATTTAATTTAATCGTTTTTAACTTTAACGTAAATTGAAAAAAATAGTCTTTAAAAACGACGCACTGCGATAGGGCCGTATCTAAAAGGCAATGAATAAATTAATATGCATATTTATTAGTGACACTTTTGTTGCTAAATATATGCGATAGTGTCATTTTGTACTTAAAGCTTTGAATATTCAATATCCGATTGCGAGGTAGTCTAAAGTTCCAAGAGATATTCGATTGTTTTTTCGAATGTTAATGAATTGCCTCGGAGCTATTTTTAAATGAAAATTTCCGCGCTGAAATTTTAAAGTATTTGGCGCCTGCCGCGCACTTTGCATGACAAAAAGGTAATTAATAAACGATTAAATTGAATATTTCGACGTGGGTTAAAATAGTATAGATAAAATAAGGATTAATATATATGGACTTTATGTAAAAGTCTTCTTTAAATTAAATTTATGTATTACGAAATCATTAATTTCCTATGAGTGTAGCGAATACGGTACCTTATTAGTTATTACTTAGGTATTACCAACAAACTTTTGCAAAGGGGTAGAATAGATAAATAAAATTATTTCAAAGGATAATTATTTAGTTATATTATGATATAACATTTTGGTTTATGGCATAATATGATAAGTTATCTTAATTTGATAGTTTTCTTATTCTTTCTCCATGTATTAATATTTGCTCATGTGCAATAACGTACAGGTTTTATTGGTATCGGCCACTATTTCAGACTATCCAAAAGTTTTTACTTTTAATGAAAATGTAATGTCATTATAAACTTATCCTAGTTCTGCCCACATGGGTAGAGACTAGAGCCGCATTGCGTCTTTGATAATACACGACTTGAATAGTTTTGTATGATAATGCTTACATAGTGTTAAGTCAACATTAGTTTAAATACAAATGAAGACGTGTGCGCAAGAACTAAACTATCATCTTTTTCCTTATAATTTAAACATGCCTTGTAATTTATCTACTTCATAACCAGGCTTATATGTCTGGCTACACATAAAATGCACAGTTCTTTTAAGTTTAAATCATTTTTCCGACCCTAAAGCCATTTATGCAAAAAAAGTCTATTTTTTACTGTTAGTTATCGTGTTCATTCATGAACATTTTCAAATATAATCCTATGATCTATAATTATTATAGGACTAGAATATGGCCCGTTGAAATTTGTATCACATTCCTCCTAATACAAACCTTCCTGGAACTTCTACGAATATTTACTATGACTAAAATTAGCCAAATCGGTTCAGCCGTTTTCTTGTTTTAGCGACACTAACAAACTATAAAATTAATTTTTGTATTTATAGATATGTATTTTTTTATTATATTTTTTTCTATTTTTTTTTTTTTTTTGCAATTTCAGTCGTCAGTAAAAACGTTAATGTGGGTATGTCGCAAAACGCAAATGCTATTCACAAAACTCGATGAAACTTTAATGTTACCAGAAACTATTTTGTAAGAAAGACGGGCTTCTTGTGTCTTATCCTGTTACACAAAGGAAACAGTTACGCTTAAGTAAGCGTTAACTTAATAAGAGCACTTGTGTGGTAGTCCACACGAGTGCTCTTATTATCATAAGTTTATGGAAGATATGTGTTGCCCGCATCTACGTCGCTCAGAAATTTGTTTATCACCCGCAATAAAAACTATCTAGATGACTTTTCCAGGGCCCCAAAAAATCTGCATACCAAATTTCATCTAAATAGGTTTAGCAGTGTTCTTAAGAAAAGGTGACATACAGACACACTGTTACATCTCTTTGTAATATGAGACAGCATTGTCGAAATTACTTGGATAAGACGTTATCTTAACTTCGATTCTAACCGACTTGGTCCACATTTTTAGGGTTCCGTACCCGAAGGGTAAAAACGAGACCCTATTACTAAGACTTCGTTGTCTATCCGTCTGTCTGTCTCTAAGAGGTATCTCAAAAACCGCTATAGTTAGACTTCTGAAATTCTCACAGATTGTACTTCTGTTGCCGCTATAGTAGATTGACAGATAATTTCAGATAAATATTAGATATGATTACTATTACGAAATTTTCTATTTCAGACCGGAGACATGGAGGTGAAGAATCCTCTATTCCAGGACGAGACCACCCCCGCCACCCCCGCCACCGCCGGCAAGGCGGAGAAGCCCCAAAAGGAATAATTACTACCCCTTCGCCGCAGCGGCGACTTCTACGCGTACAGAAACATCCTCTCGCCCATGTATCTCGTACGCAACTTCGGCACACCCAACTTCTTCCTGATGCTCATGACTAGATACCGACACTCTTAAAGGCTTCTCGACTACGATAGACTACAGAGCCTGTAACCAAGACGTTTTCTTGATCGATTCTATAAAGAAGCGACAAAGAAAAGGTCTTGGCTAAAGGGACAGGTTCTTAAAATAGGCGTGGCTTTCAGACTCAACTGCCTCCTAAACTATAATACCGATGTTTTTAATCGGGCTCCTAGACTCATCTGCCTCCCAGATTGCAGATACTGACGATCTTAATCAGCGTCGCTAGAGCTGACTATAGCGTTAACTGATTAAGATCATCGGATCAAGAGGTCAGACACCTATAGTCACATGAGCAGTCAATGCTCTATGCTTAGTTACAGTACTAAATTCAGACATCTAGAGAATGTTTAGTTTACCAACTGTGCTAATTAGCTCAGTGTTCGCAAAATTAAGTAGTCTCTGAGTGTGTCGTTATCTATACTTTATAGCCTATTGAGCTCTCAGTCACGCCACTTCAATAAACGTTGATCAAAAAAATCCGCGTATATTAGATTGCTCTACCCTAAAAGCCCCTGCAGACGCTCAAATACTTTGATCGGTTTTAAAGTTGTCGACCTTCGTGTCTTGTGCAAGCGGAAAAATTATTAATGGTGTTGTAGTTTATAGTTGGGTATTTGACCAAACTATAAACTACATTTCACTGCGGCGCACGGAGAGACTACGCACGTGCGTCAATCTTCGCTATGTAAGAAAATTTAAGTGATTGTTTCCACTGCAACCCACGGACACGCTACGCACGAATTGACCCACGTAGCTTGCTCGAATATGGTTCACACGTAGCTCAACGCTGGACACCACAGAAATAGATCAAGATAGAAGCCGCATGTCGCTCCCTTAAAATATGTAAAGTATGAAAACGAGCGTGCCACTTTTTTCATACCTACTGTACCTTATTACCGAGTCACAAAATATCCTAAAGCGAACATTATCATTCCTCTGTTTCATGTCGATCGATTAATTAGAATCGAGAAGACAGAAAAATGAGAATATTGAGTGTACCTCGAAACTAAGCGATGAGTGAAAGTATCGATTGTTTTATTTCCATTGCGCACTCAATAGCGGACAAACAGAACGGGCTCTATAATTTTCTAACTAAAGCGGCAATGTATTATGAATCATGCGGTACACACGCAGTTACGTAGATTTCATGTTAAAAACTACAACCACCCACGATTAACATTAAATAATTGATTTTAAAATAAAGGACACATGATTTAATAACAAAATTACTTACCGATGAAAAGAAACGTGTCCACTACTTAGACCAACGTTTCTATTCGAATTTCCACAGCCCAATACGGCACAATTATGCATTTTTAGAATTCCGATTGGCGTCCGATTCCGATAACGGTGGAACGCAGACTCAAGAACAGACTTTCGAAAGATTGAAATTGCTCGTCGTTTGGGAACGCGATGGCACGCGAAGTACATACACATGCGGTATCTAATCTTGATATAAGTCTGTGGTAACGTGTTTGTATAGCGTGTGCGGCAGTGGAAACGTTGACCCACGTAGTCTCCGTGCACGTCCACGCGTGCGCGTGGCCGTGCACAGTGTGCGCCGCGGTGGAATGGAGCCTTTACTATGTGTCAAATTTAACTCATGCCAATATCGGTGCTGTATGCGGCAAATCGCGAAAGACTGTTGCGACTTTAACCTGTTCGAAATTAAAAAAAAATAGTGAAGCACACTCTAAAAGTGAAAATAATTGAGAATTCGGACTCTAAAGAGAGATCGGCACGTATAAGCACGAAAACGATTTCGATTTAACGAATATAGATACTTAAATAACGTGAAAGTGTATAACAGATGTTATATCATATTTTATTAGTAATGAAAAATGTATAATACTGTATAAATTTTACATTTTATTTTGTCACACCTACGGCCTATTTTTCTGAGTATCGAGTTGTATGCATCTCTCAGTACGTACCACCATGAACACTGACATATTTCACCTGTTGGTGGTCATTTTACCGCCTCTTTTTGGAAATCGTCCTTTAAGGCTTTGCGCAAGTAATGACGGGGCGTATTGGAACGAGTCATATTTTCCATACATTTTTATGCTCGATAGGTCATAAAATACGTATGCGGTCCACCCCGCTGCGCACCCTCACGATGTGTACGAAGCTTTATATGTCAGTGTTTTTGGTTGGGCTTATTCACTATGGAAGATACAGGAAACCCTAGTTATAATATAAGGGCGCATTTTCATTAGTCGTTAACTCGTGCGGTATACAGCATACGGGGAGTCTATGACAACTAATGGGGCATTATGATTGGTCGAGGCATGTTTCAGAAATCTCCCGCACCCCGCATGCGGGTGCGGGTCGATACGTACCCCTTACGTATCGACCAGTGAAAATGCGCCCTAATTGTACCAATTACATGTCTAAACGACCATGTCAATTGTTTACAATTTTATTCAGTCCCTTCTCAATGTTATATCATATTATATTAATAGACGTAATATTATATTATAAATATATATTTATCGTGATTGCGATGATCCTAAAAATGTCTTAAGTGATATGCAAAACTTTAAAAAGAGTCTATTAAATGAAAAAAATATTTATAAGAATTATCGTATTATGCATTTCTCTCTAAATATTGTGTATACGCTATTTAAGAGATATATTATAAATTATAATCCCTCTGAAGTGTTTAAATATATACGCGGGAATTAAAAAAAATAAAAAAAGATTAATTGTAATATTATGTTTATGTTAAACGTGTTTAATTGTGTTTTAAATATTACACGTAAATGTACCTGTGTTATTCTAGTCATTAATTTATAATAAGAGGCTAAAAATTAATTTTCAGTTTTACAATGGTAACTGTGTGAATTTTCATATTGTGACATTTTAGTGGACCCTCGAACATATCAAAATCTAAACCTAAAGTTATTTTTATAAAAAATCTCGTAAAAACTTTTATTGTATCAACGTTCGCCCAAATTTATTTACAATATTATACAACTAAGGTACTGACAATTTTTGAGACACACTTTACACTATATTCTTACTACGATAAATCTAATTTAAGATCATTAACAAAGTAACATATCCCTGATATCGCTACGAGATTGGCCCCGTCATTTGTTCTACAGTCGCAGTATAGAAAATGTTCGATTTATTTATTTAATTTGAAACATAAAACGGAAAGCTTCAAGCCTCTTATTCTGTATGAAGCTCGACTTACAATAACAACAACTGCCAGACTCGTTTTGAGACAAGACCTGGCGCGAACGGGCTACTGACGACAAAATACAGTAAAAAAGTCAAACGGGCACCTTATTTAATAACAGTATGCGATCACGGCTTGGCACAAATGTTGGCCAATCATACTTGATACGGTTGGTACGACGACGTGTGTGCCGACAGCTTTAGTAGCCCGTTTGCGCCAATCTTTACAGTAATTATTATAGTTATAGGAAGCTTGTCACTTTTTACAAAGTGTTAGGTGTAGGCTTTCTTCTACTCTAAAGATATAATATTAAATGTTACATGTCTAAATATATATTGTTATCGAATATTTATTATTCATCAGTGTATTCTGTAAGGTATTTCCGAACAGCTGTTATAACAATAAATTTGATTTTTGTCCGATCTTGCACAAATTTCTTTAAATTTGTGTTTTTGCTATTTTGGTCTCATAATATAATATTGCGTTTTATTTTTTGCACTTAACCATTTATATGAGGCTCAGACCTACGAGTGAAGATAGAGGTTTGTCAAATATTGAGTGTGGCCAGGATGTACCTTTGTAGCTACGCCATAAATGCTCAAATAATACGCCGCAGCAACTTGTGTTGCAAAGTGTCAGACTATGTAATTATGGTGAGGCATAGTTTGCTAGTATTAGTGGTTTGCTGCTCCTCGAGGTCAGCTGGCCTTAGTTGTTTGTTGCTCGGGTTTTTACCTTTATCTACAGGGTAAAACAAACCAATGTGATAATAATTTTCGATGTGTATGAGCCCATGTATAGAGCTTACTGTGAAAGTAGCAGTGCTGAAAGAGTGAGTTTTGTTTTTAAATTGTTGTAAAAGCAAATCCATGACGACGCACTGGGGCTCTTGCCTATTAAAATCACAAAAAAAAAACTTTTTCAGCGCTACTATTTTCACAGTGAACTCATACGTACACCATAAAGTATATCATTTTGTTTTGTTACACTCTTGTTTTGTTACACTCTGTATCTATACTTTGCATTCGATTTGCGATTCTGTTATATGCCTCTTGAATGGAATCACCTTATATTTATTATTATTTAAACTCAATTCGTGCTCTTTTGCTTCCAGGTTATTTGTTTAAGGAATATTATTTTATTTTATAAAATCTGAAAAAAGTCTATCCTTTATATTTTGTATATTGGAGGTACAGTTTGCCCATCTTGTTAATAGCATTCGACAATCTTCGTTTTTAGGGTTCCGTACCCAAAGGGTAAATACGGGACCCAGCTCTATTACTAAGACTTCGTTGGCTGTTCGTCTGTCTGTCTGTCTGTCTATCTCCAGGCTGTATCTCAAGCACCGCTATAGATTACTTTTGAAATTTTCACAGATTGTGTATTTTTGTTGCCAAATTACAACAAATACTAAAAACAAAATAAAATTAATAATTAAGGGGGGCCTCCAATACAACAAACGTGTTGTTTAGCCTTTTTTGCTCGACATCAATAATGGCAATAGGTAAGCACTTGAAATTTTCACAAAATCTTTGATTAAAAGTGTTCTTCAATAATAAAATTGAAATGAAATCAATATTTAGGGGGGCTTGCATCCAATAACCATATTTTTTGCACTATAACGGTACGGAACCCTTCGTGCGCGAGTCTGACTCGCACTTGGCCGGTTTTCTATCACATAGAAAGGTGGTGTAAGAAATTTAGATCGTCGAACGCTAATAGAAAGATGTTCAAATTGTTCACGTTATTCTATCTTTATTACATCTATATTTAAATATACTTCCTATATATATTAGAATAGTGAATTCAAATTATATGCATGTTGTTTATGTATTATCAATTCGAATATGATATAAGCTATTCAAATATAAAATTAGAATTAATGTGAATGTTGATGTTGATGTCTAATGTCTATTTAGATAATATATTAAACTATTCACTTGTCT
Organism: Polyommatus iphigenia; assembly: GCA_963422495.1. NCBI lineage: Eukaryota > Metazoa > Arthropoda > Insecta > Lepidoptera > Lycaenidae > Polyommatus > Polyommatus iphigenia. The sequence continues at coordinate 21,144,766 of OY730178.1, read as the reverse complement.
TTATAATATTTTAATGACGAGAAGAGAAAATAGAATGATGGTTTTTTTGAACACAAAACATAAGAAGACTGAAGAGGCGTCTATTATATTATCTCTTTTTAACATTATGTAGGCTGGTCTCGATCATATTTGGTATTCTCGGCACGAAAAGCACAAAGAGACTGTGCCTATATCATTAAATTGAGAGTGTGGTACTTCCGACTCCCAAAATTTAACTTAGTTAAAAGTTTAACTTCGATTTAATCGAAATCCTATAAATAAACTATAAGTAAAATACAAATTCTAATAAAAATGTAATGTCTTACGGCATAATAATTGTAACTTCTAAATTATATCACAATTTTTTTTTTTTCTTACCCAAAAAGCAAATAAAGTAGGCAACAAAATATGTCCTAATGATCGTTACAATTACGACGTGCCTAAGCACTCAGTTTCTTTACATTATAAAGTTTATTATATAATATTATATATTTAAGTATATATAATACAATATATTTAAGTATTATATTTTTGCAAAATATATTAGGTAGCTAGGTCCTAGGCGAAATGAATCAGGCTATATTATATTTTCTCTTCTCGTTATGAAAACCGATCTCAATGTGACCAAATTGTTTTGGATACTTTAAGTTTTGATGGTGGCTTATGTTTTAGTTAATAAATTAAGTTTTAATCTTATTATATTTCATGTTTTGTTTTTCAGATACAACTTCATGTTATACTAGTTTTATTTTTTATTTGTTCTATTTTAACTTGTTTCTCAGATACTAATTATAATTTTATGTAAGTAAGAAGATTACGCAATGTTACGAGTCATTCAAAATGTTTACCATAGAGAGATATATTACACTAAAATAGTTAATAGAGAACAAACTTTTAGTGGTCGTCTGTTCAAGTATTATAATATGATGATGATGGATGCAAAGTGATAAATGTAAAAGGTGTTTCATTATATCTGCAGGATTGCAACAATTTTTTCCTACACATAACATTACTGTCCTACCTATAAAAACTGTAGGACAAAACAAACTTTCTGCTTTTATTAGGCATGCGTAAAACGCACGAACGTAAATCTTTGTGTATGCAAAAATACTGTTATAAAACTTATACTTTGACTTTATTTAGTTATTTACATTCTTATTAATTGTTAATACAAAAAAAGTTTTTTTTTATTAAAATACATGGCACGGGAAACACAATGAGTGTTCTTTGAACAGACGACTACCATTTCTATAGGTTTAATCACAGATGTTTAACCAAACGACACGGATTGCATTAGTTAGTAATAAATGTATAGGCAGCAATGAGTCTTTTATTATTTCTCAAAATTACCCTTTCCCCAAAACAACGACAAATACTAAATGAAATTAATTTTTAATTATGTAACTATTTACACCGTAGCTGTCGTGTACATCAGATATAATACCAATTGTTATTTTTGTTGTAAGTGAAAAAAATGTAGGTAAACGATATGGTTGTACTTTATAAATCTATACTTAATATTATAAAGCGTAAGAGTTTGTTTGTTTGAACGCGCTAATCTCAGGAAGTACTGGTCCGTTTTGAAAACTTCTTTCAGTGTTAGATAGCTCATTTATCGAAAAAAGCTATATTTTATCACGCTAAGACTAATAAAAGCGAAGAAATAGAGGAAAATGTGGAAAAAACGGGGGGAAATTATTTGAAAGGGCTTATTTGAACACGCTAATCTCAAGAACTACTAGTCCGATTTGAAAAGTTCTTTCAGTGTTAGATAGCCTATTTATTGAGAAAGGCTATAGGCTATATTTTATCACGATTAGACTAATAGAAGCGAAGAAATAGAGGAAAATGTGGAAAAAACGGGGGAAAATTATTTGAAATGGCTTATTTAAACGCACTAGTCTCAGGAACTACTGGTCCGATTTGAAAAATAATTTCAGTGTTAGATAGCCTATTTATCGAGAAAGGCTATAGGCTATATTTTATTACGCTTAGACTAATAGGAGCGAAGAAATAGAGGAAAATGTGGAAAAACGGGGGAAATTATATGAAATTGCTTATTATCTTAAGAACTACTGGAGCAATTTTTATGTTATTTGGCAAACATGAAGGGACGTAGGCTATTTTTTGCGGAACAATGTACGGTTGCGTGAAATTCCTAAATTACGCGGGCAAAGCCGCGCGGAATATCTAAATATATATAATAAAATCGTAGGAAGGTTAATTCTGTACATTGAATATTTTTGTACGATAATACTTGGGACGTGGTCTACCTATGCTAACGCGGACGAAGTCGCGGGCAACAGCTCGTAAAAAAATAAAAATAAATAGATATATCAATAAGGCTAACAGGTAGGCACTTGATATTCTCACAAAATCCTCATTTATATGTTTAATTTAAATGTGTAATTTAATATTAATAATAAAATTAAAATAAAATAAAAAATGAAGGGGGGTTAGGTTAGATACAAAAAACACAATTTTTGGCTATTGTGGCTCTTAAACGGTACGGAACACTTTTTTAATTGCTAAGGTCCTACGTAACGTATTATTCATACATTTGAAACCTTATACAAACTGGCTTACTAATCTTTAGTTTTTGGGTATCTGGTACGGCTTTAAAAATAAAAGCGCCATCTGTCGTCGAGTAGACAGAAGATATAAAAATAATACAGGTTGTTCTGAGTTGAATTATGGTTGAGAACGAAAGCTATAAGCACTGGTATTTGGAACTTAGTATTAAAGTTGGTACCTAACTGACTTAGCTGACAGATTATAGGTATAACAGATGTCGCTGAAGATACTCCGCCACGAAAAAACAATACAGGTTCACAACGTAAGCTATAGGCACTGGTTGGAACTTGGTATTAAAGTCAGTTCCCTAACAAGCTTAGCAAATTTCAGATTATATAACAGATGTCGCTGAAGATAATTCGTCACGAAAAAACAATACAGGTTCAAAACATAAGCTAAAGGCACTGGTTGGAACTTAGTATTAAAGTCGGTACCTAACTGACTTAGCAAAAAACAATACAGGTTCACAACGTAAGCTATAGGCACTGGTTGGAACTTAGTATTAAAGTCGGTACCTAGCTGACTTAGCAAATTTCAGATTATATAGCAGATGTCGCTGAAGATACTTACTTCGTAACGAAAAACATCTACAAACCCAGAATTGCCATCTGTTGTCGAGTAATCAAAATGTGAAAACAATACAGGTTGCAAACACTGGTTCGAATTACTTAGTATTAAAGTTGGTACCTAACTGGCTACCCATCCTCTGTTCCACTCTGCCGGCGTAGGACGGGAGTGCGGAGGCGTCGTTACGCGGACCTCCAAACTTCCGTCTAATCCGGGGCTCCGGGCAAGGATGGGAGCCTGCCCGGCTTAACTAGTCCGGGCGCCGAGGGGAACGCTTCAGTTTGGCGGAGCGTTCCCTTACTTTGGTGGAAGTCTGGTCCCTTTTGAGGTAGACCGGCCAGTCGTGGAGGAAGTCCTGCGTTAGACAGATCCAGGACATCCCTCCGTATACGGCTGAAGGCAAACCGCAGGTGGTTTTAGTGGTATCTAACTGGCTTAGCAAATTTTAGATTTTATAACAGATGTCGCTGAAGATATTTATATTTACTTTATCACGAAAAAAACATCTATAAACCCAGATGTAGAACTACCAAAAAGTAAAAGCTTTACTTATTTTTCAACGTTACAAAGTTACCTTTTTTCTACTCTATAATATTATCAATAGTACAATTTATAGAAATCCAGTTTCAATTAACGCAAATAAATAAATATATTATGAAATCATAAAAGGATATTAGGGCTACGATGACGCTACGACAACGCTACGACAGTGGTACGGCGTCGTTACGGTAATGCAATGACGCCGAGCCGCTACGATGTCGCTACGACAGTGCTACGGCATCGTTACGGTAATGTAATGACGCCGCGACGCTACGATAGTGCTACAATGTCGCTACGACAGTGCTACGACAACGCTACGACAGTGCTACGGCGTCGTTACGTTTATTAAATGCAATGAATGACGCCGCGCCGCTACGATAGTGCTACGATGACTCTACGATAGTGCTACGACAACGCTACAATAGTGCTACGATGTCGCTATGGTGATGCAACGACGTCACTACGATAGTGTAGTAACTATAATATACTGAAGCGCTGTAGCAATTTTATACTGAACGTACTTATCATCTACTTACGATGACTACTAAAATCAATGAAAATTATTTTTGTAATATAAATTATAAATCAATTTAAAGCTGCTTCGAGGTCACATCTATCAAAGCAAAATGCGAAATTTGAATAATAAAGTAAGTTATTAAGGATTATTCAAATACGTTTCATTTAAATTACCTCAATCTAATTATATTTAACCTACGGCATTACAACAAGTTCTTAATGTCTTTCGGTATTTTTATTATATTTGAAAGAAGACGCGAAAATAACGTTTGGAATATTAAAAATAATTGATGTGGATGCACTTCTTATTCTTGAAACATTGAACTCTGAATCTAATAGAGAGCAGCAAAGATCACAATTGAATTGCTATCTTAATTACGACTTTGGTAGGAAATATGTTAAATAAAACAACAAAATTGCTAGTCTTTTTATTTAGAAATATTAATTTTGAAATTGATATATTGATTAATTTTATTGGACTTTAGAAGAGTAAAATTACAAATTTCCTGGATCTACAAATTTTCTAGTGCCCTCAGGCATTTAAATTATCTCTAATTCTATAATAATAATTTAGAACATTAAACTACACATAAACTAGTACAAAAAATCAACTATAAACATAGTATTCGTTTAATATAAACGTTTAATAGAATAATACAATTAATTTCACATATTTACAATCATAAAGTAGTTTTTATGAAACATTTAAAATTGAGTATAATAAAAATGTTTGGCGCAGGCAGGACACAAGCGACTGGGAGCGTTTCTCCCGCAAAATAATTGTCATTATTCATTAAATTTCATCAATTTGTTAAAATATCATCATGAAGTTTAATTACCAAATGTAAATGTTTATTGTGTCATACGTTTCCCGTATTCATGTGGAATTTCGATTTGGAAATCCATAAGACTAGCACAAACGTTAGTTTTTCTTCACTCGCGAACGTTCCGCTTTGTACTCAAAACGTACGTACGGTATTCGTTCCGTTTAGAAAAAAGCGAACATGTGTGTCAGTTTATGTATTACTGATTCCATGCATCCAGATGTGTTTATCTGTTTGTTCTTAGTGTCGAAACACACTAGGCCGAATTACGCCGGCGTAAATTCCGCCGCAAATGTCAAACGCATACAAAATACGGACGGAACGCGACGGAATAGTGTGTCATCCCTCGCGTTCCGTCTGTATTTTGTACGCGTTTGAATCGCGGCCTAGTGTGTTTCGACACTTATTATTCACATCCTACTTTACAAATTACAACTTTCAAGACGTAATGGTTTCATTAAATTAGTGGAATCATTAGTTAATAATTTTATTAATTAAATTAAATTTTAAATTTGGCTGCGAGGCTAACATTAATTAATTGACTGTTAAGTTATTCCTAAGATTGATCATGAACCGAAGAAGCTTGAGGGATTGTCATTTTACAGTCGTTTGTATCCCGCCTACACTAAAATCAGTATTCCTAGATTTAACAGATTCAATCTATATATTTTGTCAATATAAATCATTTTATAAATATTAGCTTTGTCCACACTGTGCTTTTTTTTGTTCATTAAGGGCATGCATCATAGCGCAGTCAACAGCGCACGTGAGGCATGCTGGCGACGCATGCCCTGACAGACACTGCAACTGAACAAAAATGACAATGTTGACGTTGCGTTCTTTGACGCATTCAATTATTGAATGCGCCAATACGAAAGTTGAATGAAAGAAGATGACGAAAATAGTGTATTAAAAAGATAAAACCGACTTCAAATTTTTGTACGTACCTAGTTAAGAATTAAAATTCCCTATCTCAAAAACTACTGAACCGATTTTTATGAAACTTGCAGTATTCCCTAAGGTGAACAATACCTAGTACATTAAAAAAGGAATCACTAAAATCGGATTTGTGGTTCCGGAGATATGCGTGCATAAACATAAAAATATACATACATACATACACTTTTGAAATTTGGCACACTTGTTCAGAAGCTGTTATAGATTAACATATACAAGAACTGGGCAGTTCTGGAAATATTACATGTTGAATTGATAACCTCCTTTTTTTGAAGTCGGTTAAAAATTGAAGATGAAAGTGCACAGTGTGGACATAGCTAATAAGCAACAATATGAATCATTGTATATTAGAAATCGGTATGCACCATACCGATAGCTATAGCGTCTTCTTTTCGCATGTTTTCGTGGCCTTCGTAGATTAGTGAAATAGTTGTGAGTTGAAATGTGAAGCCGTATAATAATCGGATGTAGCACAGCTTTGCGACTGTCATTGCAACGTGACTTATATGTTTCATATTGTTTTGCTATGACTACATAAATACATCACGTACGGCGAAGACGAGATCGGGAAAACTCATAAGTTTTCCTTTTTTATGAGCGTAATAAAACGATATTATCTATCCGAGAAATCGATTCACGGATGGGCAGACCTGCGTAATTTTGTTAGGGTATGTAATATGTTAATGCAGTCGTCAGACCACGGATTCCCACATTTAACTACGAATTCGTGCGAATTCGCATCGCAATGTCATTTTTATTGTGAGTTTTGACTTTTGTCGCAGATATTTGCGATGCGATGCGAATTCGCAGTTTTGTGTGGGGGTGGACTTGTCATAGCCCTGACAAAAAATTTAGATGTCAGACATTTAGGGCCAGGACACAACACTGCGTTGCGGCGTCGTATCGCAAAAACAACCTTAGAAAAGCAATGTAGTTTTGGCCTGGCCCTTAGGTATGAATAATTTTTTTCGATTATATAAATATCATCAACAGTGTAATCGCTCATACAAAATCTATAGCGAATGATATCTTAAGATAATCGTATCTCCGCCGTGTGTGATGCGCTCAAAAGATGCACAACATTATGTGACTGGGCCCTTAGACAAAGTAAAATATGACGATAAACGATAACGAATTAAAAAAATAATTAAACCATATGAACCTTTGCCGCACGATTATCGAGTAAATGATCAATAAGCAATTTGTTACGTTGCCGTATTTTTTTCAAGAAAAATACAAGGCGAGTACTAGTAGGTAATAACCTACTCGGATAAAGTCAACTTATTTAAACATCTATTATATTCTTCCCATGCTTTTCATTATCGTTTTAATATTGTATACTTTGCCATAGTGCCGTGTAGCTCCATAGTCACTTACATCTCCATCATAAATTTCGATTTAATACCAAGAAGTTTTTTCATATTTTATAATAAATAATTGTAAAATACAACTTCAAGATTATTTAATACTAATCAATTGGAAAATTGGTGTTAAATTGTGAACTCTTTATAACTTAGTATCAATAACACCGACGTCGGTAAACGTTAAACGTTGGTTAATCATCATGTCGAAAGGACATGGTATTTTGACAACCGATTAACACTAACAGGCGTTGATCAAATTGGACACAAAATAAGAAGATTTAATTAAAAACAATAACTGCATTAAGATTAAAGTAAAAAACAGTGAAAAATATTTTGTGCTCATAAATTAATTACAGAATCTAAACACGAGTAGTTACATTTCAAGTTATTATAACATTATAATCTAAACACTTATGAACGACACAATAATAAATAAACTTATTATAATTATTACTACTCTTTACATATTATGGTACATTTCACATTCGAAGGTTCAGACTATCAGCCTGCAAATAAACGGCTAAAACTACTTTTGTAAAATGAATTTGTATAGTCCAGTCGTATAAGGCGAAGATCAATATAATATTATGTTGCCCTGATATAAACTGGCTGCGTCTACAAGGCCTCTTCATTATTCGTGGCAGTAATGTGTCGACTATCCCTATGAAGCCCATATACACGTTCAAGTAATTTCACCAAATGAAGGACCACATTTTCTCCAAGCGGCCAGCGATTCGTAGTGACGTTTGCCTCTTGGCTCTTGGCTTAAAGTGGGGACAATTAATTGCTATTACCAACAGAGAAATTGATCTAATTCGAATTAATTTTTCTACAGTCATGATAACTTCTAGTACAATAGTAGTAGTAGTTCGCCTAATTACATGAACGTGTATGGCCCGCAAAAAATTTGCTTCATTCGAGTGTGAGTCCTCGAAAGGAACGAATTTAATTAATTTTAGCGAAACGATTCGAATTCTCCACAAAATTAAGGCGAGACGCGACGTGACGAAACTATATTACTAATACAATGAGGAATGTGAATTTTTTGCCACGCCTTTCTTTATAAATTGGAGACTCACACTCTAAAGCGATTACAGACCGGTGGCTTGCGATGCGCGATTTTGTCGCTTGTCAAGCCGCGAGATCAACTCGCAATTAAAGTACACAATAAGATAAATTAAACATTATGTTATCTTAACTACAACTATATGTTATAATAATGTTATTTATGCAAAAAATATTACCCATTATTTGGCAGTTCTCGTAAACAGTTTACGAAATTCCCTAAGGTCTAGTACATGAAGTGATATGAGTTTATTGCGATCGAAGCTGCTTATTTCAAATAATATTATTGTCATAAAATATATGAAGCAACATAAGCTATAATGATATATTTTTTTATATTACTAGGTCAATATTAGATGATAGGCGTTCAGCAGACGTTTTTATGATGAAAAAATTCGCAGGTTACAATATTACACCTTGACTCTTGGCGAGGATATTCTGATAAGCTTAACATAAAAATTGCACAATGTTATCAAGCAGTCTTCCTCAACGCTCACACAAGATTCTAATAACATTAACGTTACGGCAGGGAGCTTCCATATTATGTTGCTAATTTCGTATGGTGTAAGATTATTTTTATCATTTTGTAACACCTAACATCTGCATATATCTTTATAAACACTACGAACAATAAACAAGTGTAAATAGTTCTTCTATTTAACAATAATAGCTAAATTACGGAATGACTTTTATAGTGATTTTTGTTGTTTTTAATTTATGTTGTTTGCATCAGTAGCTTTTTCCACAGTCTATAAATTTTTAAGTGTTAGTTCAAACCGCGATGCGACGCCAGGCAATGAAGCTTTTATGTTAGGAATAAAATACAGCGTTACGTAGCGCGTCGTATTTCGCTATTATGTATCGTAAAATCGCGTTGCGTCGCGTCTCACCTCGGTGCGAACTAACCCTGGCACTGTCAGAACGATCGAGGTAATAAATAATAATAATAATTTATTGCTAATAAATGGAATGACTATTGTGTGTTGTTGTTAACACTTAATGTATTAATTATGTGATTGAAAATATTTCAAAAAATACAGACCATATATCCAAACGACTCAGAAGTATCCACAAAATTAAGATTTTAATTGAACATAACCGTACAAGAAAATTGCTGATTGATAACAAGATAGATGTAATTATATAGCATTATAAAAATTTTTGTTGTGTCATTAGTAATTACTCATAATAAAAGGCATGATCATAAATGAATGTATGTTGATGACATTTTCATAACATCTTTATCTAATATTTAGATCACCGTAGAATTCTCAATCCATTAAAGAACTAACATTGAGATAATTTACTCGAAAATAGACATAATTTAGTTATTTTATAATCTTGAGCACGTTTTTCTACTATACTAGAGCCGCACAAAAGGAAAACCTGTCGAAATTGTTGACTTCGTCATTAAGACCATAATCCGATATTTACCGATATTCCCGTTGGCGTGACTCTAGTAATAAGGACAGCTTTAGACGTTAGAATAAACTTAGTCGTCATTATCCATCCCGACTAGCTCAGCTTGAAGTCGGCTTTTGCTTCGACAGCAAGCGGTGAGGCAGAGTATTCGGAGCGCCAGGCGGAATTGTGGGCTGAGAGCTATGAGAATAACGATCTTCCAAAACGAATTCAGTATACCTAGCCAGACTACGCCGAAATGGAGCATGGGTATCTTCAGCTCCTGATCTGTGACGTACTCGTACAGCCTGACGCCAGCGTAAGGCGCCCAGCTGAGCCAGAAAGCGGACACTAAAACAAAACTCATCCAGTGGCTAGGGTTCGCTAGATTCTCAGCCAGAGCCGTAGCGTACTCCTTGTCGTGAATAGGTACTCCGCTGTTAAGCTTCCGCTTCATGGAGAAAATGTAGAAGTAGTTGTAAACGATCGATATGACGCTCGGTCCGAGGACGAGAATGGCGAGGGTTGCCGTGTAAGCGTACGTGGTGCCCCAATCTAGCATACAAATAAAGGTCTCCTTATCGAAATTGGCGTCCTTCTTGTAGCCCAGCAGCGGTGGACAGCAAAGCATGGCGGCGGATATCCAAGTGAACACCATCCAACACTGACTTCTTGTTCGCGTTTGTACCTATCGACATACTGTGCTATTATTTGTTCAAAAAGTTCTCGGACACTCCGACTAGAAATACAAAAGCCTCCGTTTTCTTTTGTCATTTATATTTTTTGTTGCGAATAACACGACATTGTTTTTAATTAAATATCAATGTTAATGCTAATCGTAAGTTATAGAAATATAATATGATCTTGAAATTCAACATTTCTCAAAATTAATTAGAAATACGGAAAATATTACAAGAATAAATTGAAACATTTCCAAACAATCCAACATAGTGCGTATATAATATCAACAAACAGGATTTTTATATTTCATTAAGTACAAAAAGTTTAATACATTTTTATAGGCTTTTATACTTCTAGTCAAGAGTTAAAATGCACGCAACATCGCACGAAACAATTGAAAATTAAATTCGATTATAAAATAGAAACCTTTTCAGTATCAATATAATTAATCATAATATTATAATACAATTTCTTATTCTGACGCTATATTGTATTCTTCAGTATTTTTACAATGTGTTTTCATTGTCTGTTAAATATAGGCCGGACTATGAATGCTCCATTCAGGCCCGTACGCTATTTCTGGCGTCATAAGTTTGCCATTGTCTCCGTAACTTTTCATTTGAAATTGTTTTCTGTTATGTTTAAGTATCTTTTACTTAAATCCTACTTAAATCATTTACTTTTTAATCATAAAAAGTTAATGCTTACTTTTTAGTTAATAGATATACTGATGTTTTCTGAATGCAACCGCCAAAAACCGTAAGGTACTTTGCACAATTACAATCTTTTATTTCTTCTATGTTGTATTAAACGTTTTTTTCTTTTCTCGCGTTTTTTCGTACGATGTTACGACACATATTACCATGGACATGAATGATGATGGGCAAAAACTTCTATAGGAATAATTATGATACTATTATTAGTAGAAAATATACCATACTATGTTCTATTATTTATTTGTACCAGGGTATTATGAAGCTATAATGTCACATATGGCATCGACAGCAAGTTCCTTGTTGCTCGTATGTAATTGTACATTTAGTGTACCAATATATATTTACCACATATTTTCAAAAAAGTGGCATAACTTATTAGGTACACTTTAGGTGTAGTTTTCTCTAAATGATAACAAATCTATTCTAGTTCGAATTGTGATTCGGATCTGATTTTCTCTTTCAAAGTTGAATGTTTAAAATCAATCTCGATTTTAAAATTTTAATGTCAATGTTAATTAAGGCAGATTCTTGTACGTCCCTATCGTTAATTTTAAAAAATCTAAATAATATGAATTTCAATACTTATTTAAATATGTTTTAATGTAAGTTAACTATTATAACATTGTATACTTGATAAAAATAGAACATTTCTTAGAAGAATAAAAACTATCAAGAGAAGAGTCGTGAGAATGATATTATGTTGGTGAGATGTGATCGTTTATGGTATTTTGGCTCTGATGACTTCTTTAATAAAAATGTATGTATCCCTATTGAGAATTCTAGCATTTATTACAACCATGCGATGTATTATCAAATTTATCTCTCTCCATGCTAACATATTAAATTATCTATTATTATCATAAACCATGCATTAAAACAGGAAGGTATCCTTTAAAACCTTCGTAGTCTTGTCAATTAGAAATTTTTTAAATTTAAAAAACGAACCGATTCAAATTTGGAACTTCGTCGTCATTTCCGTGACGAAATGACAAAGGGTACTTTCATGCTGGGAGCGGGCTCGCTACGCCCGAAGCAGACGCTTCCCGACCTCGGAGCGGTCTCAAAGCATGCCAGCGAGAAACGACTGCGTCAAAGATCGAAGCTAACAAAGCGCTAAAGACCGTACCGTCAATAGAACCAAACCACCACAACTCGAAGGGTGCAGAGACGATAATAATAAAGAAAGGGATAGCTACCGTCGCACTAACCGTCTCATAGCGGAGAGGTTTCCTGACGGCGAGGTACCGGTCTACGGATATCCACATGAACGTGTAGACCGAGACGGACCAGAGGGTGACCTCGATGTAGCCGACAAGCCGGCACATGAGGTCGCCGAACATCCAGCGGCCCGTGATCGCGGGGTACACGGACAGGGGGACCACGAACAGCCCACACAGCAGGTCGGCCACGGCCAAGGACAGGAGGTAGTAGTTGATCACCTCATGCGAGAGACCTGCAACAATTTATACGAATGCTTAAAAAACTGAAGCCCCGACCGATTTTAATGTTTGGTGTGGGTGGAACTAAACGAGCGTAATTTTTTGAGTCGTGAAACGCAGAATTATTTCTCATACTTATTTTTACAAACAAATATGAAAAACAAGTTCATCGTCATCATATCAGCCTAGATTCGTCCACTGCTGGACATAGGCCTCTCTCAATGAACGCCAAGATAACCGATCTCCTGCTACTCGCATCCAACATCCGACACTAAACGGAGATCGTCGTCCCACCTAGTTGGAGGTCGACCTACACCCCGATTTCCCAGCCTTGGTCTCCATTCCAGAGTAAGTTTACTCCAGCGATCGTCTATGAAGCGAAAAACAAGTTACGTGACCGAAATTCCGCCACTCACGACTCACAAAATACACTCGTTTGGCTTCACCATAAATGTAAGGTTTCCACGTGATTTCCTGCACGCAAAGTTTAAATAACGCTTAATTTAGACTATTTATAATATAAAGTATCTAAAAAACTTGTATGTATAAAGAAAATCGGTCTTCAGTTAGTATTTGACTTTATTATAATATAATCGTCTAATTAAGGTCGCAACCTTCACCCTTGGTGAATGTTGCATTTTGTAAGGTTTCTTAAACAATATCAATCACCTCCCAGTTTTTAATGATTAATGACCATTCATACAATTATATAATAGCCTATGGTAGCAGTTAGCGTAAATAATAATATTATTTACTCTAACTGAACCACCATACTAATACACGACATATTATGTGGTGTATTAGTAAGTGGTGTCCGAAAATGGTAATAGTATCAAAAATAGCCAATGTTTGGCGATAATAAAACCTTGATGTATTATTTATTAATATATTGCAGGAGACAAAAACGTGACCAAAAACGTGGCAAAAAAACGTGACCGTGTTTGTGTGTGCCAAAAAATTTGATGTTAACCGCGAATATTTTGTTCATAATCATAAAACATGGTGCACGTGATGATGAGAGACTTGACCACTTGAACGAGTACACTAATCAAAATTAAAATCAAATATTTTTTGTTCAGAGTTGATTTTTGACAATTTTTTTCTGAACTTTGGAGTTCTATGCCTACCACCGGTTCGGGAATTAACCCGGCAAGAAGAACCGGCGTAAGAAACTTACACTGAGCCACCTTTTACCAAAAATATGGAAAATTAATCTTTTCAAAATAATAATATGATTTATGACTTATATCAGCTATTTACAATAAAAATCGGCCAAGTGCGAGTCGGACTCGCGCACGAAGGTTTCCGTACCGGTATAGAGTGAAAGTAGACAAAAAATTGTGTTTTTTGTATGGGAGCCCCCCTTAAATATTTATTTTATTTTAATTTTATTATTAATTAAAATAGTACAAATATAATTAAGGATTTTGTGAAAATTTCAAGTGCCTAACTGTTACCATTATTGATTACGAGCAAAAAAGGCCAAAAAAATCACGTTTCTTGTATGGGAGCCCCCCTTAAATATTAACTTTATTTTATTTTTAGTATTTGTTGTAATAGCGGCAACAGATATACACAATCTGTGAAAATTTCAGTAGTCTAGCTATAGCGGTTCTTGAGTTACAGCCTGGAGACAGACAGACGGACAGACGGACAGACAGACGGACAGACAGACGGACAGACAAACGGACAGACATCGAAGCCTCATGAATAGGGTCCCGTTTTCACCTTTTGGGTACGGAACCCTAAAAACTATAATAGCCTGTACGGGGCCACCCTATAAGCTGGCGGTTCACACAGCACAATCCTGCACGTTTCCTGCACGTTTTTTGCATAGTGGCGCATACAATGTGTATAGAACCATTCAGTACGTCGATTGTACTGCACGATTTGTTGCATTACAATCGGCGTATGAATGTTAAGACTTAAGATATACTTACTACTTTACTGCAAAATAGTATACTGCAAAAAAACGTGCAGGATTGTGCCGTGTGAACCTACTCTTAGCACACAAACGTTCTTTGACTACTTTTTTAATTTATTAATAGAAAGATTTAGAACGTTTTCTGTGATAGCATTGTATAGGCGTAGCCTTTAGACGTCTCTCACCTTTGAAGTTAACGAAGGCGGCGATGATGAGCAGGTTGGAGACGACGATGGCGACGCCCATGACCGCGATGACGGCGGCCTGTGTGAGCGACTCCAGCGTGGCCAGCGGCGAGTCCGCCACGCTCACCTCCGCGCCCCCCGCCGCCCGCCCGCTCACCAAGCGCGCCGGCATCTGATCATTGATGCTATATTAATATAAATATATATATATATATATATATATATATATATATATATATATATATATATATATATATATATATATATATATATATATAATTCTCGTGTCACAATGTTAGTCCGCGAACTCCTCCGAAACGGCTTTACTGATTTTTACCAAATTTTATATGCATATTCAGTAGGTCTGAGAATCGGCTAATAATAGTAAATTATTACAACCTGAGACTGACGGCGACCATTGTTTGTGCGACGAGATAGCGATCGACGTTGCCATGGCGACATACTTATTTAGTCACTTCAATAAAATAATATGGGCGAAATACTTTATATTATGGCAAAGCAACGTTTGCCGGGACAGCTAGTAAAAGTATAAAAATGATTCCATACATCCCTTGGCCACGACATAACGCGTAAACAACTGAACCGATTTTAAAATTTGGTATTATACCAAATTTTAAAATCGGTTCTAAGTATCACCACTTATATTTTAACGTAATTATAGCTAAGTAAACATAAAAGTTAATAGAATTTACACATTTTTACACACAATTATCTTAATATTTTCCAAACTACATAAGTTACACAACTAATTTTTCCTGTATTTATTAGATAACTTATTAACTTGTTAAATTAACTATATTTTATCTCTTAGGGAGCCACAGATTTAACGTAATTCACATTTTAAAGTATATTTGTAAAAACACTGATTTGCACTTAGTCTATTTCTCACATTTCACTTTAATTAGTTTATATGCACTCACTATACGTTTCTCGGGAGCGAGGCCGCTGTCCTCAACACCACCCTAAGGTGCAAATATTAATGATATGACTACTAACGATGGGGCAAGTCGCCTTGCTTTGTCTACAGTTTCGTTGTGGGCCCCTAGACGATCAATGTTATAATTGTTCAATAATATTATTCTTCAATGTTATTGCTCACACTCAAATTTGTTTATCGGACCGGATCCGTACGATTTTCCGGGATAAAAACCATTGTATATATTTTTTCTGTAACCAAGGTTATTTAGTAATTAGTAATTAATATAATGTCTAGGCATGAAAGAGTTGAAAAACTTACTTTTAAAGTTTAAGTTCGAAGATACTGCTTGTGGCTACGCCGAGGCAGCCATCCCTCAAATCGCCATAATTGTGATTCTGCAAGAGAAATAAAAATGGTAATAAACTCAGGAGTTCTTCAGACACTTCAAGATATAGGTTCTTTTCAAATTTAATATCACTAAAAGAAAAAAATAACAGAGATTGTGCTCTTTTTTAATTCTGGACGTCACGTTATCGTAGATGCTGACTTCCACGATAAAACGTAACGTTAAATGCCCTTTTGATTTTACGCTCCGCGGAATTTTTGTGTGGTTCAGAAGAGTGTAGACGTCGTGATGTCCTCTAACGTGCACGTCAAAAGGTTATCGTCGACGGAAATTTAAAAGCGTCTTCATATATTTCCGTACATTTTACTTCCCTATGTTATCGTTTTACCGCGGACGTCCACAATATTACCGCCACGTCCAAAATTATAAAACAATATTCCGATAAGTATTTTTTAAAGTATTAATTAGCCATTATAACATTAAATATTAATATATTCCTATTGTATTCGGTCTCTCCACTCTCCAGTACTCATAAGCATTAAGCATTTTTCATTCCGCTGCGCAGTATGTGTATTGTGTGGGCCGTCCGTCCGTCCGAGCGAACGTTCATTAAAACCACTTTCGTCTAGTGCTTGTGAACGCTTGCCATATTTTAAAGACGTAAATATACTATCTGTGTTTCTACTCTTGCTTAAAACTTTGAACGTAATCGCTACTAAGAATAGAAATGTTTCAAACCTCTAATAAGAAGAACTACAGCAAGAAAGAACTATGTCCGCACCTACTTCGCACTATATATTGCGACCCTCGTTAGATCATAGCGTGGAAGAGCAAATTGAATTTAAAAAATTTTAATTCAATTTGCTCTTAATTTAACCTATCAACCCCCAAAAGGACACCGGCGACCGCGACAACAATAGTGTAACAATAGATTTCCAAGAATCCGCGATCGAAGGATCTGCAATATTAAGGACGGCAGAGCAGTGGACAGCATATTATGCTGATGATGATGATGTATACTAAGTCTGTAAAATACTCATACAAATCTAAATGCAAAGACATTTACCCATCTTTGTACAGCATTTGACGTATTCCAGGATTTCATCGAATACCTTGTTACTAAAGTCATATAAGTCACCGGCTACACGGTCAATTTTTCATTAATCTGATCCATCAATCCGGTACGGATTGACGAAAATTTGATCGTCTACGACTCGGATTGATGGATTGATCGTATTTTTAATATGAACTTTTTATAACCATAAATATTCCGTCAATCAGATTGATGGATCAGATTGATGAGAATTTGACCGTGTAGCCTGTGACTAACAAGTATTCGTACAAAAATTGAAGACGTGAATGTCAAGTTCAGTTATCAATTATCATAGTCACCTGCATAGACACCATAGTATAATAAAATACCCAGGTACGAGCTAGGTAATTGAAAAGCAATTGGACAACGATAGCGCAATCTACGAATCTGCGAAAACTGCGGGGCGACATCTGTTACAGGGATTTTGAATTATTTCAGCTATGCAACTAGGAGGGTGGATATCTAGGAAACTCAAGATTTCTAAGTGAAAAAAAAAAACAAAAAATAGCTCTTTCAGCGCTGATATTTTAGCTGAACTATGTGACTCTATATATATCCCATATACACCCTGAATTATCATCACTTAGTTGTGTTACACCCTGTATAAAATTACCATATAAATCTACTTGTTTTCGGCAACCAAGTGTATCAAAATACAAAAATATGTTTAAAAATTAACAATAAAATATATTAAATACATAATAATTATTATGAAATAACATCATAAAAAGATACAATACTACGTCACAGTTCGCTCTGCATTAAGCTCTTCAGTATTGATCGGAAACGCAACAGCTGCTCTACCTGTGTGAAAGCGCGAGCTTCACAGAGCTTTCAGGCATAGGAAGCTTTA
This sequence comes from Polyommatus iphigenia, assembly GCA_963422495.1. Lineage (NCBI taxonomy): Eukaryota > Metazoa > Arthropoda > Insecta > Lepidoptera > Lycaenidae > Polyommatus > Polyommatus iphigenia. The sequence goes on along the minus strand of OY730178.1, from coordinate 21,126,802 downwards.
GACTTTAGAGCTTTGACTGGCCGATAGATGGATTTAACTCTGACTTCACTTCATATCATATGAAGTTTCAAAGTTATTAAAAATATGTTTAGTTACTAGATGACGCCCGCAAATCCGTTGCGCCAAAATTCAATTATCGCGTGGGAACCATACATTTTTCCGGGACAAAAACTATACTATGTCCTTTCCCGGGACTCAAAGTATCTCCATACCTTTCATAAAAATCGTTTCAGTTGCTTAGTCGTGAAGAGGCAGTACCAGCACAGATAAGACAGTATAAAAAAAAATTATTTGACGTTTGATGAAAGACTTTATTTCCGAAAACAGAGTGGTTAGGGTATAGGCTGTGGTAAAGGCACGACATTACTGTGACGTACATTCTAGTGACCTAAATACCTAGGCTTCGTGACGTCAGCTTGTGACCTGTCCTATTTAGGCCATGTTGTTTTAGTCTATACCTTATTATCCATACTAATATTATAAATGCGAATTGTGTTGGTCTGTTATCCCTTCAAGCTCAAACCGCGGAACAGATAGACAAAGTCAAATCGCGGTGGCATGTAATGGCAGCCAGTATACATTTTACTAGTAATCATATAAACTTGTATACAATATGCGTCTATTGCTCTCTTTAGTTTCGCCAAACGTCCTTAAACTTGTGCGCGGGCAATAGAAAACAAGTCAAAGTGAATGAGTGTCAATTAATTCAACTAGTACTAATTGTACTATTTATAAGGCTGCCCGCATACACACGTTGCCGTATTTGATTTCCAATTTAGTTTTTCGTATTCGGAATTCCGTGAAACTAGTGGAAACGTTCGTTTTTTGCACGCGCGAACGCGCTTTTGAAACGTACGTGCGGAATTCGTTCCGTTCGGAAAAAAGCGAACGTGTGCGCCAGTAGATGTTTTTTCTACTGATTGTATGCTTTGATTTCCGAATATGGAAAACGAATTCGGAAATCGTATGCGGAAAACATGCGGCCAGCCAGGTGACGACCACGTGACGGCGTAGGTGCTACGTCGCTGCTACGGTGCTACACTGCGCTACGAAAACTCGTAGCAGCTCGATTTTTGAATTTTCTCGATGATTTTTAAAGTTGATAAAATACAAAAAAGCATTTATTGTTATTGATCTCTAAACTGTAAATTGTAGTATCCAAATTAAAATTAAAAATTCTTCAAATAATATTCTATTACACTAATTGAACACACACTCAAAAAATATATTATATTCTCAAATTCGCAATGCGTTTAAAGTTACGAGAGATATGTACATTATACATAATATATGTACATCTTCATCTAAAAATTTCATCAGAACTCTCTTCAGTTTAACAATACCTGTTTTGTACAATATGAAGTACACTATACAAACAGACATTTTTGTATGAAGTATCTCAAGTATGGATTATTGTGTCTTATGTTAAGAAGGCACAGACTATTGGGCGCCTATTCAGGTTTCTACAACGCAGGCGTACGAGCGACCTACAAGGACATTAAGGAAATCTAACAATAGAACTCTGTAGTAAATAGCATTTTCCAATATTAGGAAAACAGGAAAGTCTATCTTCAAAAACACTTGCTCTTTGTTTTCTTTGTCAATGAATAACATAAACATAATACATTTTTCCTTGAAAAGGAACAGAACCTCAATTAAGTTCTAAAAAAAAATCTAAATAAATAATTGTTTACTCACTTGTTTTTATTTCTTGAAATTGCATACACGATTTTAATGCTTTTAAATTATACACATGAGCATATAACATTGGATTTACTACAATGATTAAATTCAAATACTCAAACTCTCGATTATGTACCTAACATATAACTTTTTAGATATCTATATAGTATATAATGTTGTAGCGACACCGGGAGACACGTAGGTGCGTTGCGGGGCTTAGGGCGCGAGTGTTGGGCGCGGCAGGAGTCACGGCCAGCTGAGTCGCAACTCCAAGGTCGCCTCAATCGATATAAACTCCGCACGAGCTCCGAGGAATTGGGGGCTGAGGTGCGGGGGGAGACTATCCCAAAATATAAGCAACATCCATAGTCCATACTAATATTATAAATGCGAAAGTGTGTCTGTCTGTCTGTCTGTCGGTCTGTCTATCTGTCTGTTACCTCTTCACGCCCAAACCGCTGAACCAATTTTGCTGAAATTTGGCATGGAGATACCTTGAGTCCTGGGAAAGGTCATAGGATACTTTTTATCTCGGAAAAATGTACGGTTCCCGCGCGATAAAGGAGTTTTGGCGCAACGGAGTTGCGGGCGTCATCTAGTTCGTTATAATTCCCCTGCGCTCGCGAAAAAAATGAGTCCCGCGGAAACTCTACATTATGCTGCAATACAATTTAAACTGGAACCTGAATGAATGAAAATGAAAATGAATGAACAAAATTGATTTTACACCTGTTTGATAAAATAGTACCTTGTTTTATTCCGAATAACAAGAGAGAGCCTAAACTACTTACATAAGCGATTTTCATAATAAGTATAAAGGTATAGTGTATAGCGCACAGGCAACCATCGCGCTAATTTAGCAAGCGCACTGATGTGATAACATAATCAGACGAATTCAAATTATTCCCAACCAGACTGGATGACGCCCGCAACTCTATTGCGCCAAAATTCACTTTATCGCGCGGGAACCACACATTTTTCCGGGATAAAAACTGTCCTGTCCTTTCCCGGGACTCAAAGTAATAAATATTAACATACCAATTTTTAACAAAATCAGTTCAGCGGTTTGCGCATGAAGAGGTAACAGACAGACACACTTTCGCATTTATAATAGTATGGATTTCAAAAAGTACTTTGCGAGCTGTGGATTTAACTTTAAAGTTTTAACTTTAAAAATACACTGTAACAAAATAATATACTTTGTACTACACAACATATCAGATCAAATAATAAATCAAAAATAAAAAAATAAATTTCAGATCAAAGATTAAATGCATTAACCCAGTTTCAAAGTCCCGTTAAAAATAAAAACAGAGTAAAAACCGTGCAGTTAAAGTATCCACGATATCTCGTTTAACTTTTAACTCTGTAATTAAACTTCCTTCTTTGTTCCTATTATTTATATAACAACTAACGAGTATAAAGGTTAATCTTTAGAATTTGTTCTTTCGTTCTCATCGATAGACTCCGAAAGTATAATAAATGTTTTTTTTTTTTTGTTATTCTCGCTAAAACTCGAGAACGGCTGAACCGATTTTGCAAATTTTAATCTTGAAATATTCGTGGAAGTAGAAGAATTTTACGTTAGAATTTTTTTGAGTTGAGTGACACGAAGTCCGTCATCTAGTTTTTAATGCCTTTTTCTGAAGATCATCTGTATTAATGATTTAGGATGCAATGTTATAGGAAATTGATAATAATATAAACTTGCTATGACAGCAAAATGTATGTTTACCACAGCAATAACTATTATTACCGCAAATGCTAAAATATTATGTCTGTCCATTAAGACTTGAGACAACTCACAACACCGAACCCATTTACATGAGAATATGCTTTGAGTCCCGAGAAAAGTCGGTATTTATTATTCGAATAATAATTATATTAAGTTACTAATAATGTAATAATGTCAAAGTAAATCCATATTAACGTATGGGGTCCCAGAAAAGGACATAGGATACTTAATACATATTCTCGGAAAAATTTACGGTTCCCGCGCGACAAACGCATTTTGGCACAACGGAGTTGCGGGCGTCATATTCAGGCAAAACGGCCAATCACACAAAAACGAAAAGAGTCAAGTCGTTTAGCAGCATACGAGCAACACAAAATTAACATGTCAAGCCGTAGGTCAATCCTGACGCCTCGTCCCAGCACGTTTCAGTGTCATCTGACCTTAGAGTAAGCTAACACGAGGCGATGCAAGGTGCGGAATTGTCGAAAGTTTCGTGTGAACCGACCACAAAGTGAGTGAGCCTGACCACAAAAGGGTGAGTTCACAAAGCGAGCCTCCCTCTTAAAAGACCGGACACGCACCTGCAGCTCTTCTAACGAGTGTCCATGTGCGACAGTATTTGCTTTCCATCAGGTGACCCGTTTGCTCGTTTGCCCACTTATTTTATAAAAACTTTCGCATTTAGAATATTAGCACATATTGAAAAGTTTATGCAGGTGTAAAGTGTTCAGTGCGGAGTGCTCGTTGATATCGTTTCGCTGGGCAAAATGCATCGAGTACACTCGCGAGCACGAGTGTTACACTTCAATTATAATATTATTATCCTGATACGGAGTATTAATGTCATTAACCTTACGTTAATAGCATTAGCAACACTTATTTTAATAAATTACATAATATTGTTCTATATTATTTCTGAATTATTATAATATTTTATTAATTCATGAAGCCCCAAGCGGCCACATCCGGCCGCGATAACAATGAAAAAGCTATTGTGTCTCGTTTTGCCACGACTGATGGGTTAATTTCACATGTGGTACTTATAAAAGCCACTGTAGTTAAAAATCCATTTAGTAATGAAAGAAATGTCTTAATTAAAAGAATTTTAGTTTGGTTTAATGTTAAATAATATTTTACGTATTAGTAAATGAATTAGTAAAAGAAATTATGTAATTTCAATAATATAATATAAAAACATACAATATACATGCATAAAGTTTTTACATCTTCAAAAATATATGGAAGAAAAGTTTATTATTTTATCGCGCAAGAAAAGTTTAAAAAAATTCCAAACACTTTTGAAAAGTAACGAAAAGTACAAAGAAACAAGAAAAAAGTAAATACGCTTGCCAAAGCAAAGATTTCGCAATGCAGCACATAAAGAAATAAAAAAAATTAACACTTTGAAATTTAAAAAACACAATATTTTTTAAAAATGTAGTAAGTTTACGTCATACATACCAGGTACAGTCGCGTTCAGCCGGGCTGACAGTTGGCGCGAGACTGCGGCAGGCGCGCGCAAACTACCCCTACCATCGATTCTGCCTTTATCGCAAAATATCTCAAATTGGGTCACGTAAACGTCACCACTTCCAAACGAGTTCGTCGCCATTTTTTTATCTATTTATGTATATATAAAGTCATTATGGATAGTAATACCATAATTTACAAGAGTATTTATTAAAATATAATGTATAATTTTTTTGGGTTACAATAAAAATATTTGTCAACATAATATTTTCCACACGATTGTACTTAAATTTTGAATAGCAAATAGTACAAACCAATTTTCTCTTATTTAAGCGTATCATTTTAGCACAAAAAATCTAAATACTAAATGTAATATAAGGCAAATAAAGAAAACGCTCGAATATTCGTTCAGAATTTTATTGAACACCGGCACAGCGTGCCATAAATACACTTACACTAGATACAAGTCGTACAAAGCTTACGATAACTAGCCGCCTCCACATTACTATATAGGAGACTAGAGAGCTCTGTAAACCAAAAGGACGTAACTAATGTTTTGCAAAAATATCCCTTATTAGTTATTACAAAAAACTTAATAAGACAAACGAAAATAAACCAACTCTAGAGTGGTTATAGTTCACTCTTATTCACATAATATGAAATTTAATATTTGCATTTATACAGGATCTATTTCTAAGTATAATGTTCGTACACGTTTGGTAACAAAAAACATTCAATTTTTAAAACAAACAAATTACAAAAATTATTTGAAATTCTTAATCTCAAATTTTCCTTTTGGTTTCAGAACATTGTAAGAGTTTCAACAAAATATATCATCAACTATTTCATATTTCTAAATTATGTAAACATTGATATTTTATTTAATCGTTTCACGTAATAGAATATACAATTTTCGTATGGGATAAAGGTAAGGTTTTTAAAAAAATAACTATCATTCTATGTTAAAATGCATAGTAATAAATTCGATCTGTATTTGAGATATATATTATTGAAAAACTTTTTGATGTAAAGCCGTCATTCCACCGCGGCGCACGCTGTGCTCGGCCACGCGGCGCACGAATTTATTACTTTGAATACGTCAATTCGTGCGTAGCGTGTACCCACGGACACGCTACGCACGAATTGACGCAGTGGAGTGTGGACACAGTCACATATATTTTCTTGCAAAGCGAAGCTTGACGCACGTGCGTAATCTCTCCGTGCGCTGCGGTGGACTGACGGCTTTATATTTTATTCAAAATAGTGTTCGAACATACCTTGACAAAATATAACACAAGGATTTTTTAAATATTTTAGAGCGGATGTTACACTACGTTCGATCCGAATCCGATTCAAGCCGAGATTCACAGAAGCCGGACTAACGCACTCATAGATATTTAGGGTGGGTTGCACCAACTTTAACTATAACTACAGAAAAAGTGTCAAATGTTTGGTTACCGTTAAATATGGCGTCCGACGCCATATTTAACCATAACCGCTCATACTTATATCTAAATTTTTTCGTGAAAGTTTACTATGTTTCACAGTGTTATATTTTTCATTTCAGACATCTGTCTATTTCTGTGGTCAAAGTTAAGGTTAAAGTTATGGTTAAAGCTAAGTTAGCCTTAACTATAACTATAACTTTAACCATAACCTTAACTTTAACCACGCCTCTGGTGCAACCCACCCTTAATGATCAAATTAATTTTAATTTAACAATTTTATGACAGAAATATATGGAGTTAATATTTTAAAGTTTAGAAGTAATTAAATCTTGCTAAATGAGGTCTCTACTCTCTAGTATGTGAGATATCATAGAAATATTTCTACGTCTCTGCATTCGGGTCGGACGTAGTGCAAAGCAATTCTTATTATTCAAAACCATGCCTAGCCGTCTCGTCAATACAGGCATATAAAACGACAAACATTATAATCGGACTAATTTGGCATATAAAATATGTCGAACAAAAGGTAAATACATAATCTTCATAGTTTTAATATAGATCTACATTAGGTACATATTATAGTATGATAATTGATAACGCACAAAATGGTATTTCTTAATAATCAAGCTGAGAAATTGTTCTTTTCTATATAAAAGTGTGCACTGTGCAGTCTGGCGATCGTTTTTAGACCTTATCACTATGGTAAGTTGCAAATTGGTGCATCGACTGTGATGTTCTGTTACGCTAGTCAAATACTACCCTAGTCAAATACTAACTAGGGCTTAGTTTGCCGGTCCATAGAGTGCGCCCGTCGGCGGCAAACTTAGCGCGAACGTGTAGTACGATAGGTATGCGGCATAATATTCCCAAGGACAGAACTGTACAGTTTTGTCGCATACTCGGTTTACATTTCAGAATGTATGACAAGCATAACACGCTCGTTTCTAAGCTTCACCGGTTCTTATATACCGACGTACGACATAACATTGGAACATTTGAAATTTCGTAGGAATAAAAACACAGTGCGTAATTTAAGCAACTACTTAAATATCATTACATCAGTCGATTATAGCCTCGCTTCACCGCTCCAAACCTGGAGCCTCAGCCAAGATGTCATCGTTAATTATGATAAAATACAAGATAAAAAAACTGTGGTTACGACTAACGACCACAAACTTACAAAACTCAATGCCGTACGTAAAAAGGGTATGTTTTTTTTTTCGAGTTCGTTATCGTCATTAACGAAGCCATATTGGCTAGGGACTCTGAGATCCACATTCATTTCAAGTTTCGACAACTATCTTTCGATAACTCCATAAAGGAGTTGCCAACTACAACTATTCGGCAAGCATATACAAAACTTATTTAAAGGATATGTTGACTATAAACTATCATGTACTATATATTCAGGGGACGTGGCTAAAATAGACACGTATCTAACCTACTAAAGTTCGGTCGTGGAACACGTACTCGTAGTAGTTTCATTACTACTTGTCTCTTTTTCGAGCACGAATATATTGCTTTCACGCTTACACATTTTATGGTATAAACTTGATAGCAATACAAAGAGGCAAGTAGGGATGATTGTACGAAACTCTACATATGCCGCGACCGGACTTAAAAGCATCTAATAACTTGACGAAAATCAGAAAATCATGTCATATAAAACTTTCTTAAAATCGGGAGATTTCTCATAAAACTAAGAAGGCTAGAAAAGATTCGACTTTTAATAAGTATATTCTTTATTTCTGCATAGCATGTAGTTTGAAGTATATTTTCTATGTATTTAGTTATAATTATTTTATTTATGTATTCTGTCTATATAATATATAAGAAACACTTGTACGCTGAAATAGCATTTTATAGCACTGTTAGATATTTATAGGAGAACTCCGCGGCGCGAGCTCCAGAGAATAAAGAGTGTGCGTTGTTGGCACTTCATACCGTGACGACATTTATTAAGTATAAACTATAAATTTCGTATCGAAAACCCTCTAAGGTCATGTTTCCACCTGCAAGACAACCGTCGCGAGAAGTGTCTGACAGTCTGTCTGACAGCACCTTGCAAGTGTAAACCCCGTAGCAAGTGCTGTCGCGACAATTTGTCAAGCGCTTCCTGCGAGTAGTTGAGTATGTCTAAACATGTCTGCGAGGACTCGCGACAAATCTCGCTGCGGGTCACCGCAGATATACGGTCTAGTTTCGTATAGCATTTATCCGCGAGCTTCTCGCACGACATTTATTGCAGCAATAAATTGCAGGAATTAGTACGAAATGTAAACAATATTGCAAGAAACTCACGCAAGACTTCCGCGAGTTTGCTTGCAGGTGGAAAAACGGCCTAAGTAATAAAGGTATCAAACTCGTCTTAAAAATTGTCGTTTGCGAGCTTAAGGTGAGAAGTAAGGTAACTCACACTCGGCAATCGCATTTTTTTTTGTCGAACGCGTCTGCTAATGGTACCGTGCGTTCCGATCAACGCGACAAGCGACCGCGACAAACAAAAATTCAAATAAAATGTCACTTTATAACCTAGGCTATAGGTTTCATTTTTATCTACGCTACAACAAAGCAGCGGCGACATGGATCACTAGACCGTAGAAAATGAAACCTATAGCCTAGGCCAGCCTTCCCCAAAGTGGGCGATAACTCCCCCTTGTGGGTGCTGAAGGCCTAAAGGTGTGGGACCCATAAAAAAGGAGGCGTTGTGTAGAGGCTTGAGGAGTGATTTGTAATTTCATTTCATCTGGATCCATTTTAAATTAAATGCATATCTATTCCCTCACATTAGTTTGAACTTTTGGCTAGCAAGTATTGGAGGCGACTTCTTATGCTAAGTACTCACATACGGTTTTGCTCGATCGAGCAATAACGTCAAGCAAAACCTGCGGCTCGGACTTTCGTCCACACATTCAGCATTGCTCGATAGTTTTACTCTAAATCGATACATTTAATTCCGTCAAGCTGGCTCGATGCGAACTTTCGAGTGGCTCGATGCGAGCCTTCGAGCTGTCAGTTTTGCGGTCCACACAGTAATTATTCCTCGATTTGGAATAAAACTATCGAGCAAAACCGTATGTCAGTACTTAGCATTAGAATATAATATTTTGTTAAACAAAAATCTCGATATCCCGGGATTGGAGTAAATTCGGAAATGCAAATTAAGTCGGTAGGTGAAACAATTGGGTCGCTAAAAAGTAATTTGTTCTCAAAGTGGGCAGTAGACAAAATAGTTTGGGAACCCCTGGCGTAGGTCATAAAGTGGCATTATATAATTTATTTGAATTCTTGTAAGTCGTGGTCGCTTGCGGCATGGATCGGAAAGCCACCTTTACTCTTTAGCCCTCGATTTCTCGGAGCTCGCGCGCGTATATAAAATTAAATAAGAATATTCGTATACTATCATTCTGTATATTTTGAAACTGCAATAAAACATTTGCTATAACGAAGCACCATAATATTTCATATATTTACATGTCTATGACTTCATATTAGAATAGAATTGGCATATCTGTGTATTAAAAACTTCGGGCTCTTTGGGACCTCTGCCCCACTGTGAATTGAGCGACGGGACGCGTCTTTTTTGCCAAAGCATAAAATATAATTATATATAATTGGTCGCTGTTAAGCATTTGTGTATAAACCCACACAAGAAAAATGTTGAGTTATGAAAGTTTTGTTCTAAATAATCTAAAGAACATAACTGCATTCACAACTCAATTCGTAATTTTTTTGTGGGATCATACACAAATGCTTAACAGCGTCCGTTATTTTGCCGGCGAAGCTCAAAATCAAAAATGTATTACAGTTACTTCGCTTTCAAAATTAAATTGCAACAGGCTCGATCCATATGCGTCCGCTCGAACGAGCGGTTTGGCCGCTACACCGCGAGATCGCAATCAAATCAATTATAAATCGCGACTACGGCCCTGGCCTAGTTATCATAAGGTAATTCGAAACACAAGATAGGCGTTACGTTGATACACTAATCGGGGACCTTGCGTCAGGTCGTAAGTGGCTTCAGGTGACATTGGAATATGTCCTTTACGTGACATTGTACTAGCATTGTACACTGTACAGAGATAAACTCCTAAGTGTAATGCCAAGGCTATTATTAAACTACCAATATACAAAAAATCTGCTGGTTAGGGTTCCGTTTTAAGGTACAGTAGTCAACCAAGTTTTGTTGATTACAGAACCCTAAAACGGAACCCTAACCAGCAGATTATTTGTAGGTTAATAGTTATATAATTTAAGAGTAACCTTGCCCTACAAATAAAACAATCCATATTTTAGGACCATCAAGTCAAAGTATGAAATCCTTTCTATCTCTGTTAGCTACCACTTTTCGTATATAAATCGAGCCTTAAGCTGTGTTTCCACCAGAGGTGTGTTGCGAGGAATGTGTTCTTGAGAACCAATAAAATCGCTTCATAGACGTGAGCTTGCCGTGACCTCACTCAGCGCGGCGATTATATTGGATCTTAAAAACACATTCCTCGCAACACATCTCTGGTGGAAACGCAGCCTTAGAGCGTTGCCCCACTGCAAGGCTGTGATATTAAATAAACCCGAATCACGTACGTAAGTAATAAACCGTAATTTGAAGTGCATTCGATCGAGAGTTCCGGCAACTCAATAACAGGTTTCCAGGATATTGATGCGGAAGTAGGGCACGGGAATTGGGTCGCGAGCGAAGGACGCTGCAAGCCGATAGGTCAGAGTGCATGCGTATTGGAAATAAAGATCTGCAACGCTTCAATCTCAATAAAAATGAAATGTATCGTGTGGGCGCGTACGGTCCGTCTAACGCTGATTGTCAGGTGTCTAGCAGGTTAATCTGAAACCTGTTATATAATTATGCTGATTGTTAAATCCATACTTATATTATAAATGCGAAAGTTTGTCAGTCTGTCTGTCCGTCTCTCTGTCTATCTCTCTGTCTTTCTGTCTGTTACCTTTTCACGCCCAATCTGAACCAACTTTGCTGGGTATGGAGATACATCAAATCCCGGGAAAGGACGTAGGATACTTTTTATCCCGAAAAATTTACGTTTCTTGCGCGATTAACGAATTTTGTGCGCAGCGGAGTTGCGGGCGTCATACTAGAATATAGTTCTCTTTGATATTAATTACGACACAACGGTATCGACTTCTCTGTATTTGATAATGTCGACAACGAAGTGAGAAATCAAACATATTTGCCGGGGCTTTGACATGCTTGCGAAGCGTTAATATGTCAGGCTCCGCGAGTTTAGCGGACGCATATAAATGGAGCCTTAAGTTAAATGCCATAATTTTATAACTTCACTATCGAAATTACCGAGTGTAGTTTAAGTACCTTGGTCCTGTAAATCTGCTTTCGGTAAACTATCTCTCTCGGCGAGACGTGAGCATTATTTCACACCGATTTAGCTACACAACAAGATGAACTAGATTACACCCGCAACTCCGTTGCGCCAATATTCGTTTATCGCGCGGGAACCGTACATTTTTCTGGGATAAAAAGTATCCTATGTCCTTAACCGGTACTCAAAGTATCTCTGTACCCAGCAAAATCGATTCAGCGGTTTGGGCGTGAAGAGGTAACAGACAGACACACTATCGCATTTATAGTATTAGTATGGATTGCTTGTGATCTCGCAGTGCCGCGGCCAAACCTCTCGTTCGCGCGGATGTTTCGCCTAATAAATCGAGCCTAAGGGCATTTTAGAAGAATTTCGCTAAAGTTCAACAAGCTATTTCGTCAAATAGCTTGCTGATTTCTAGCCAGTTGTACTCGCCAATGCGAGCATGGTCACGCACGGATTAGCGTTTTTAGGGTTCTGCGTCCAAAAATTAAATCCAGGCTTAAAATATATACGTCGTGTTAAATATTAACGTGTTTAAAATAGTTACTCCGATATAACTTTTTGCATAACATGCAATATTCATCGTAGAAAATAGAAATGTAAGCGACATTTGTAGTAAGTGGAATAATCTATAATCCTATTGGACAATTGTTATGAATATAATTCAATTTAAATAAGTATTAAGCGATTGTCGTTTTTTTATGCAATACGCATGTGCGGGCAATCAATAACATTTTGCGGGCGTGACGTTTAACGAAATCAGCTGTGAGGTCATTGACCTGAGGGTCAAAGAGAGTACACAATGTATGTTACCAATATTACGCGATTAGCTTTGTTGGTTAGTTTTTATGGAACAACAAAATAAATTTCATATTATGTCTAACGGTTTTTGTCTTTGGCTGCCTGAGTATATTGTGTTAGTTTGGAGAGGTTCTTAGCCTCATATGGATGACTAGGGTAATGTTGTTATAAGTAGTAGTGCATTTTTACTTGCAACTCGGTGGGAAAACATAGTTTAGAATAATTATAGAGATCATTTGAGAGTAAACAAATGATTTATTGTTAGTAATATTATCAAATTTGTTGTTACTAAAATTAGTAAAAAAAAATTATAGACTAATTTGTCCTTCCTAGTAAATATGCCACAGAAATAATATACAGATATGCCATTATATGATTCAAAAAGTAAACGAAAATCTACAATAATTAAAGGTATAAGACCCCCCGCGCATTAGGCGGCCAGGTCGCGCGGCCAGGTCGCTGCGGCCAACTAATTCTTCTACGATATATGTAGGTGCGCGCATTACGCGACCAGCGGCCAGCTGTCACGCTCTGGTCGCGCGGCCAACGAAAAACATCGCGACACACACGCGGCCACTTGGCCGCCGCGGCCAACGAGATACGGGGATTTGTATGAAATTACTCAGTGTGCGCGCACTGGTCGCCGCGGCCACACGCTTTTTGTATACAGAAAACAAAATAATTGTCAAAGTTTACTCATCAAATCACTTGTCATACGAGTGTGGTCGCAGACGTGGCCGCAAAGTGCGCGGGGTGGTCGCAGCGACCTGGCCGCACGACCTGGTCGCCTAATGCGCGGGGGCCCTTTCAAGAGTTGTATATGAAGTGTTGTTAGGTTTGTAAGTAGGTTTGCGTTTGTAAGAGCCCACATATCCAAAATATATTCATCAGACGAATTACTGAAAATACGTCAATTTATAAATAATATTTTGTTTTACTATGCAAATTACATTTAAAAAACACGATTTCGGAAAGCGCCCGTAATCTTATTGTAACATTTTGGACATGTGAACGCTTACCTTAATTCATTAACAAATTAAAAAAACAACATATTCATGGATGTAAAGGAGCTATGATAATTGTGTGATTAAAAATACGTAGTGGGATTGTCGTAAATTTCGCGCGAATATAAAAACTACGCGAGTGTACGTACTTAAAAAACTTGGTTTATCCGGAATCCGGATACGAATGTTTATCCGAATATCGGATATTTTAATTTTCCGAATTTGGAATACGTCGGAAAATTGCACGTAAGTATTCCATATTCGGAAAACACCAATACGTATATGTACGTAAGTAATAACGATTAGGTGGGACGAATTACAGATGCACTCAGGTACCATTCCGATCATCGCGGCAAGCGACCGCGACCGACAAAAATTCAAATTAAATGCCACTTTATGACAAAGGCTATAAGTTTCATTTTCTACCAACATTGGTCCAGCGATCCATGCCGCCGCTGCTTTGTAGTGGCATAGAGCAAATTGAAGCCTTGATAATAAAGTGGCATTTTATTTGAATTTCTGTCGCTCGCGGTCGCTTGCGAGGATCGGAAAGCCACCTTACATGTCACAATGTCATTTTCATTATTTGCCAGGGTAAAGACATGTGTGTGAAATATCCACAGCCGAACATAGAATATCCTTCTTTTTGGAAGTCAGTTCCATTTTGCCGTACAATCTAGACACGCGGTAGCGTGTCAAACCGAGTTCCAGCATAACAGAATGGCGAGCCGCACCGTGTGTAATATTACACGAACCATTTGCAGCTACTTTTGACCCTCTCATAATTCAGAAACTGTTTCACATAAACGTTTCAAATTTGGCTCATGTAATGAGACTTGCGAGATAAATATATGCTCTAAATTTCATAAGCACAGCTCAAACGGTTATTAGGATATTAACACCCGAAAATCTACATTTTTATCACTGAGTGACTGACCTATCGATATATTATGATCAAAATTCTAACCCACTTCCAGATGACCTAGAAGGCTGAAATTTGGAATCCAGGTCGGTAATTGTGTGTAAGCGTAGGGAAAAATCAGAAAAGAAAAAAAAACAGTCCAGTGCGAGTCGGACAGAGCGAAACTAGGCAAAAATTGTGTTTTTGTATGGAGACCCCCCTTAAATATTTATTTTATTTTACTTTTATTGTGTATTAAGAAAGTAAAAATATGATTAAAGATTTTATGAATATTTCAAGTACCTACCGGCTGCCATTATTGATTTTGAGCAAAAAAGGGTAAAAAATCACGTTTATTGTATGGGAGCTCCCCGTAAATATTTATTTGTGAAGTGAAAAACTTTAGGAAATTAATAAAAGGTGACTTTATGAAGTGTGTCTGTCTGTCTGTTACCTTTTCACGACCAAACTGCTTGTACCGATTGTTCTTAAATTTGGTATGGAGATATAGTTTGAGTCCCGGGAATAGACATAGAATTCTTTTAATACGTCTGTCCGTTTGTCCGTCCGTCCGTCCGTCTGTCTGTCTGTCTGTCTGTTAGACAGCTATAATAATAGCTACCTTACTTCCGCACAATAAGTTGTACCCTGTAGTTAATGGTTGGAAATACACTTGTGTCAAGTATACCGTATTATATTCCAGTCCAATCACCAATGCCTCCTGATGGTAGCTGCTTTTTCCATTCGCTTGGATTTTCTTTGTTTTATTCGTCTGATACTCAATAAGGCTTAGGGGCTGTTTCCCCACTTCCTGATAAGTTTTAGATATGCTATCCACAATTTATCTGACAGATGAAGTATCTGCCAGATAACTTGCGGATAGCATATCGGACACTTGTCGGGAAGTGGTGAAACAACCCCTTAACGTTGCGATTGAATATAGTCGAATATTATCTATGTTTGAACTGGGAAAATTAAGGTGTCTACCCTTGCTCGGAAAGTTTTCTTTACAAAAAGTAATGATATCCCACCAAAAACATAAATGTAAAAATGGAGAGCCAAGTTCCATACAAACATTATTCTTGTCTATGGACTTCGCCGTAAAAAGAATGGAGATCTAAATGAATGCCAAGTTCCATGGAAAATCGAAATATGTATGTATAGGAACCAAATAACATTAAGAACAAATAATAGAGTCTATTTCTTTGCTTTATTGAATATGTATAACAATAATTATTGATGTTATTTAAATAATGTGAGATCTTAAACTAGATTAGATTTGACTTGGCTAGTTTTCATCAGAATTAAAATGTTCAATAACTTTATGAAATGACTGATGTAATGAAAACTGGCCAAGTTAGATCTAATCTACTTTAACATCTCACATTATTTAAATAACATCAATTATTGTTATAAATATTCAATAAAGCAAAGAAATAGACTCTATTATTTGTTCTTAATGTTATTTGGTTCCTATACATACATATTTCGATTTTCCATGGAACTTGGCACTCATTTAGATCTCCATCCTTTTTACGGTGAAGTCCATAGACAAGAATAATGTTTGTATGGAACTTGGCTCTCCATTTTTACATTTATGTTTTTGGTGGGATATGATTTACGTCAATAATATTAATAATTGACATGCGTCACAACTACTCACACATTAAAAAGTGATCACTAACGGCCACGCTCAAAGTTAAAGCTTCTTACAGACGAACGTCATCGTTTGTCAACGTTGTTGAGGCAAAAAAAAAAAATGTGTTTAATAATTTTACGAGCTAAATTAATGAAAATAACATTGTACTCATGAGCTTATCGAATTTAACTTTAAATTTTAGAATATTATGTTCGATGTTATGCTAGCTATCATGTACAACTAGCATAAGACAAGCTAAGCTTAATGTGAAGCAGGCGGGCGACACACCTACAATTTATAATTAAATCACATAATTTTGTTCCTATTAACTCTCCGAATTGATCTTTAAAACCCATAGCGTCTATGTGGCTAGTCTATATCTGAAAAATTGATATTACTACGAACCACAGATAATCTAAAAATATCCATAAAACGTTGAAAATTCCAGCGAGATATAAGATAAAACTGTACTAAAGTACGTCACTTATGTAACATAAAGTAAAATTTAAAATACAACGATCCACATGAGACGAGCCACAAAACTTACGAAATTTTGTGACTAGTCTCGTGACTTGGATCATACGTTACGTATTATGTTAGGGCGCGTCCAAAAACAAATTGGCAGATCAAGCTTAAAATAGCAGATAATTTTAAGGGTAGGTTCATATTGCATGACATGACGCGAATCGCGATGCATTTTCAAACAGGCCATTCAAAACTGAACTTTATTTTCTACACATTATGACAGACTTGCCGCCCGCGGTGTTGGGCTGCCTGTTCCAATTTTGAATAGCTCAAAAATAAATGCGAGATCGCACTAAGCGACACTACGTCGTAGCGGAGCGACGCAACACTTCACGCTTCATAGTACCGACGTTTTGTGTTGCGTAGTGTCGGTGCCGCGTAAAGCGACCTAGCCGGCTATACGGTTTCATACAAAGAATATTATTTCTAAAATAAGTTTCGTAGCTCTGCTGTTATGTAGTGTCGCCTAACGCGGTCTCACCTTGAGGGACCTATCAGACAGAGAGCAGTCACGCGTTCGAGCGTTCTGTGTTCGCATTCTACGTTCGAACGGTTCTGTTCGGTGTCTGGTACATAGAGCAATTCTGACACGGTTGAACGCCCCCTGTGTGAGTATATCTATGTAACGTAATACAACACAAAGAAAGCAAAAATGACCGCGTGACCGCGCTCTGTCTGATGGGTCCCTAAGATTGAAATTCTGATAAAACGAACGCGCCCCAAGTAAAGAGATTCTTTACTACAAAAGACTTAAAACTCGAATCGTAAATGTAGCAAAAGTCGTTATCGAAGAACACATAGTTATTGATCACATACGTTCGTTGGTTCATTCGAATGACATGAGATTGGCGGGCAGTGGCTTCACCATTTTGCTCGTGACGTCGTTGATTAAAGTGGCCCACTGCTTCGCCGTACCTTCGGATCCAGTCCTGAAAATAAACTTGTATTATTTGATGTATTTTTAGAATTGAAATCGTTTGGCTAGAACAGCCATTCTCAAAATTTGTTCCGCAAGAGCCTTGTAGGATTTTATAAAATCATCAGACACCAGCACGGTGCCATTTAATTAAAAAAAAAAACATTATTTTTATGGGGGTTCCGACAAAAATGACACTTCTCTCTCGCGTAGAATTTGTTTAAATCAGGGTCAGTAGAGTTAGGCCGTGTAGATTCAGAAGCTTGGCTCTACATGAGATTTCATATATTTTTCACAGGGTAAACTTTATGTCGTCTCGGCAACACTTTACAAGAAATATTTTTGCAGGTGGGATTTGAATGTTGTCGATCGCGGCCGTTATCGGAAAGTCACCTTTAGCTGCAATTTAGTGAGGTGTGACGTCACAGTAAGAGCACGTCGGTCTAGTCTACACAACTCGCTATCGATTTTGATCACAAACACGAGTACTCTTGATGATATTTATAAAGCGGGTTAATGTACAAGTTAGAGGTCTTCTTAACTCCTAATCGAAATAGTTTTGTTTGTAACTTAAATATTCTAACAGGGCAAACTTTCTAATGGGAAAACTCCTAACGCTGGGGCGCTTGCCTATACCGATCATATAAAAAAATTAACTCGTTCAGCGCTGCTACTTTCATAGTGTACTCTATACAAGGAACATACCCTAAAGTATTATCACTTAGTTTTGTTACAAACTGTATGAGGAGGGAAGTGATACGAAGCTCGACTATTAATAATGAAAAATAAATTGTTAAAGCTGCACATACAGAAACATTGTTAAGCTACTAATAAAATCCTTTTTTCCAACCAAAATGTCTGAGACGGGTTCAATAATTGCCAATATAAATTGCACCTTGCACAAACGTATATTCAAGCATGACCCAATTTAAACCCCGAACGATCTCGTTCAATTAAAATTCCAATTTCTCGCTATTGGAAGCGATCTTGTTCAATCGTCTGACAAATAACCATTAAAGTGTACGAGAAATTTTTGTATGTTTTATTTCTTTCTGTTTCCTAGAAATATATTCATATTGCTATTATTTAATATTTATTTTATTGAGTGTTAATATTATTCAATTTCATAGGTATATTTTGCACACCATATCACATTTTTATATTATGATTGATTTATTTGTTTCTTAGAAATATAATTCACATTATACTATTTTAACGATTTAGCGATGTTAGTGGCGGCCGAAAAGGAAGATCTTCCGACCGAGAGAGATAGCATGCTCGGTCAGGCCGAAGCCCACTGACGTCATTTCAGACGTTGTATATAATATATCTTGCCTTTCTCCGAAACTTCGATAGCGCGATGTAGGATTGTTAGGCGGATTGTGGGTACCGCCACACTATTAACTAATATTTATTTTATTCAGTTCCCATACAACAAGTCGCTAAATATTTTCTAGTATAAGTAATGACTCAAAATGTTTAAAAAGCGCACTCTGGAGTTAAGGTTGAATTTGTTATGTTCAGTTTTTGCCTTTTGGTAATTCACTTCGATGCGCTTCGACTCTGCAGTCTGCACTAGTATTAATTGACCCTAAGGCTACCTAGCGGCACCTGCTGGCAAATAGAATTTCAAACACAGGCATTAAAATCGTCTTACTATCACAATAGACAGAACGAACCATGTTGCCGACTTCAAACAAGCTGGCAAACCGTTGTACCACGTGGATCGTACTACCGCTGCATGTTTAGTCGCACGCACACAAACACCGTGCCGAATGCCGAACTGAAACTACGTTTGACGATGCACGGCAACGCCGCACCACTGTGCCGGTCGGAGTCGGGTCGGAACTTGGGAAGTGTTAGGTTTATTTTCGTTACGGAATTTCTTAATTCTGTTGCCGCGATAAAAGCTATGCAATAGAACTCACTTGAACTTGTAGACGGTGCCTGCATGTCTGTTTATCAGCTGGAAGGCGTCCGACGCGTCGCGGTCCAGCCACACGGCGCGCCAGCCGTCATGCAGAGTGAGGACCTTGCATCGCTCCTTGCTGAAGTCCGACCGAGACGTCCTGTATACAAACAAAAATGTATATTCAGACCAAGTAAATAAAAATTAGTAAAAAAAATACACTTTTAAGGGGGCGACTAACCCAAAATTTTCGATTTTATAATTCATTTTTATACTTGAAAATAAGCCCCGAATTGTTTCATTTTCTTAAATTATATACTACATTATATTTCCAAAAATCCGATCTGAGCAAAAACACGATATCTTAAAATTTTCTCGATAGAAAAAAAATCACAAAGATACATCTAATTATCACGAATTTTTCATGTATTGCCATTACCGTGCATTGAACTAAGTTAATATTTTAACACATTGTATAAAATTCTATCATTGAGAAACCGATCTAGCGGATTTTTAAAATGTTGTATATTTATCGAGTTATTGAGAAAAAACTAATTTGGCGATGAATTCGCGTCGTCCTTTTTCACCTGGCATATGAAAGACGGGCATGAGTGTGAAGAGAGAAGGACGATGTTTGAGTTTTTTGGGTTAGTCGCCCTCTTAAAGAACATTGAAGTAAAAAGTTACACGTATACAGGTGAAACTAAAAAAAAAAAAAGAAAAATAGACGCCAGACGTCTACGTGTGTGAAATGCGTGTACCTGGCGTTAATCGGCAAGCTTTATGCGTTTTATTAATAGGCAGTATTTATTAGTTTAGGTAATAAATAATAATACTTTCTATTATTAGCTTAACCTATCTAGGTTTTTAAACTTAGCTAAGTCCTGCGTCGCAAACCTTTAAGGCAAATTAGTATATCTACTCTTATTAAAATATTTGAAACAAATTTACTTACCCTTTAAAAGACTTGGATCCGTAGAAGATGAGTATGTTGCTGGACATCTGCAGCCAGTACCGTTGCCACGAGGACAGAGATATTTTCCGTCCTTCTTTCACTACGGTTTTCCGACGCACGTAGCTTTGGAAATCGCACTCCAACGGCTCAGTGTGCGCTAGGTCGCTGAAAGTTAACACACCGTTGAAAACTTTGCACACAAATTCCAACTTAAATATCCAATATCCATACTAATATTATAAATGCGAAAATGTGTCTGGCTGTCTGTTACCTCTTCACGCCCAAACCGCTGAACCGATTTTGCTGAATTTGGTATAGATATACTTAGAGTACCGGGAAAGGACATAGGATACTTTTCATCCCGGACAAATAAATGTACGGCGACGCGCGATAAACTAATTTTGGCACTATAGCGGGCGTCGTCTAGTTTTATGATGATTCGTGATTGTTTCTAACACGAAAACAAAAGACTCTGACAATTAAGTCAGATTTCAAATGTAATCGAAATAAAGTTTACTAACAAACTTGAAATTGCCAATCTGTGGCGACATCTACAATCAAGTTGTAAAAGAACGATGAATGGAACGCCATCTATAACTGTTCAACAGTTTACCTGGATCGGAATATGAAATCTAGGTGGCATTTAAGGTAAACTCAAAAATAATCGATACGTTTTAAAACTAGAACCAGGACGTAGTAACATTTTCAACTCGTGATTTATTGAAGTTGATTGTAGAGGGCAGGATTCAAGCCAGTCAGCCTAAGGCACGAGAATATGCAACCACCTGGATTATGGATATCAGTTATAAAATCCGAAAAAAATAATCAGTTTTTTTAAATAAAATTCTACTTTGTATGTAGTTAATTCTTGTCTAAAGCTGCTCGCACACCGACGACATGAACCACAAAATAGCGGAAAAAAGCGATAGAGACTCGAGCCAATCAGTATTGTTTGTATAGACACCATTTTTTGTTGCACAGGGGAAACCCTTTATGGGGCGCTCCGGGTTGGGGATGTGCCTCAGTTAAAGCTGAATCAGACGGGGGTATGTGGGACTACCCACTAAAGCTACCTACGATTCGCCATCAGCCGTCTACGGAGGTATGTCCTGGACCGACGACCAGCTCCTCCGGCCCGTCTACCTCAAAAGGACTTCCGACAAAGTAAGGGAACGCTTCGACTTGAATAAACACCCTATTGCAACGCACGAACGGCTCTCTCCGAGTTGATACGGTACCTTAAGCCGCTTTTCACAAAAGAGTGTGCAAGCAGCCCAAAACATCCAACACAGATTATAATTAGCATAACTTACCAATATGGTATGGACTTAGTCATCCTGTAACTGGCAACTGAGCTTGGTGATTCGAGCAGCGTATCGTCCAGTAAATTGACTGAGCCTGCCGGAGTCTTCTCATCCTTGTCTTCGCAGTGACCTTTGCCGAATATACTGAGAAAAAAAAACGTTGTTAAGTCGAGCCAATTAAGCTACAGCTTGCAACGAAATAATGCGATCTTGTCTAGATTATATTATACTTATTTTTCTATAGCGAAGATACATACATTTCATAGTTAAGGTGCCGGTTGGCAGCGGACGACATGAAGCAACCGCAGACGACGTGTCGTCGCGACACTACTGGTTTGTTTGTATTTCTATGAAATAACCTGCGAAGCTAGCGACACATATTCATAGAAATACATAGAAACCAGTAGTGTTGCGACGACACGTCGTCTGCTGCAACTTCATGTAGCCGGCTTCAAACTTGTACCTTTACGTCTTTATGTATATTTTATGCATATTATGCAACTATAACTTGGCAAGAACGTATTATTTCGTTGTTTATACCAAATGGGCGGTTTTTAAAGATTGTTTGTTTTGAATTCATTTCAGAAATAGCGTGAGGCAAATATTCATTGTTATTTTTTTATATATTTACAGTAAAAATTTTAATGTTGACCTTGATATTACTATATTTAAATATAGATATTTTTTATCCATTACTATTACATTCAGTGCAGCAGACATAATGTGAAATTGCAAGGCATTTTTAATTTTAAGTAAGTAATAGTTAATATAAACATATTCATAATGTTGCATAGCATAAAATTATTGTTAAGCGTTAGCTTTTATTGTAACTACATAATACTCTGAATACTGCGGAAAACAAAATTCATATGACCGAATCCACGTATTATAAACACGAACGATTTAATTGTTTAATTGCAACAATCTTCAATAATAATAGGCCGATTTTGATAAAAATTCCATAGATATAGAATACCTACTGTGCATTACATAATTTTGCAAAACGCAGGCGATGCATTATGTTTTTATAATAATAGATAAACAAAATAAAACTTAAAGAAAAAGTTGTGTTATATTCACTAATAGATGGCGCTATAAGTATGATTCTATGTGGACTGGATAATATGATGTATGATAGCAAACAGTGACGGTATGTAGATTTAATTTATTTATTGCATACTAAATTATTACTGTTAGTATAATAATGTAGTGTAGTTGATGTAGATAGTCTCGATACATAGATATACTAATATTTTAAACATGCTTAGGCTCAATACTATAAGTATAATAAATTCAATGTTATACACTACATAAGAGAGAAAAAACGAGGCATGGTACGTATGCTGATTCTAGGTAATTTAGCCTAAAGGTGGTGAACAAAAATTCAAATAAAATCTCATTTTGCTCTACGCTACTACAAAGCAGTGGCGGCATGGTTCGCTTAACCAATGTCGGTAGAAAATGAAACCTATGGCCTAGGTCATAAAGTGTAATTTTATTAACTTTGTCGGAAGCGATCGCTTGCGGCAAGGATCGGAAAGCTCAAAGGTTGTTTGGGGACTTTCGAGCGCTCTATGCTCTATATTACACATTACAGCATCTTCAATAATTTCTAAAAGGTTACCGAAAAATGTTCATAGCATCAATAATAAAATAAATACTTGAAATATATCAAGCAGTAATAAATACTTGAAATATATCAAGCAGTAATAAATACTTGAAATATATCAAGCAGTAATAAATTAGCTATAATTCGAAAAAACGTCTCATACTCGTAAATTAATTCTTCAGTGTTACAAGCAATCTACATTTCATATATTAGCCATACAAGATACGGGTGCAAATGATAACACGCAGAAGTTAAATAGGCACCTCGTTCGAAGGAGACTCTATAAAAGCAGGTTTCTATTTAATTTCTGCGTGTTGTAAATACATTATACTTTCATTCAATAATTTATATTTCAAGCATGAAGGTTAATGCATCATTCTTTTGTTGAAAATAAAATGTAAAAAATTATCGAATTGAATTAACATAAATGAATTAATGAACAACGAAATTAGTTATGATGTCGGATTTTGGTCAGATTATTTACTGTATGTGCTAGTAGCGCCCTCTGCTTCGACCTTCTCGTAATATTCCCTATAACATTTAGCTATAATATGTCATTTCATACAATTCCTAGGCAGTTGAAAGACCAACGTCATTTGGGCGGATCATGCCAATTCAATGTTAATTGTGATCTGTCGGCTGGGTTTGACGTAACACAACCAAACTACGTAGGTCCCCGATCTGCATAGGAATCAACTTCTCTGATAGTACAATGGTCGTCTGCGGTCTGTATTAATTGATATCAATGACATGTGACTCGTGACTCGTACGTAACTCGTAAGACGGTATTTTAGATATTTATAGAGTTTCAATAACAAATTAATTTGCGAATGACATCGATGCAATGTATGCAAATTTCCGTACTTACAGTTTGTTTTGAAATTTCTTATCTTATACCTTTTATTCAGTAACTAAAAGTTACACACAACGTATATAAAAGACGTTGTTATAGTTATTATATTAAAAATTTTCTCCTTGTCTGTCAAGCCAATTTTCTAACATATCAGAAAAAAATTGTAGAAAAATAATGTCTGTATATGTGGGTCTCTTAATTGGTAAATTAGTTACGTATATTTTATTCGGATTTGTATACAAGTTCAATTTCAGTATATTATTATACATTATACACATTATGTAGTACAAATTTATAATCCAATTCCTAAATATACTTATCAATAATAATAATTTTAGAAACATTTTCCCCCTTACTACACAGATTTTAAAGTGGATAATATTATATAATCAGTTCCTGTCCTTGTCAGTCAGGTAACGATTTTAGCGTACCTGACAAAGATATCATCTGACTTCTGTACCAATATTTTTAATACTAAAGCAATAACTATTGTACTTATAATTTGTTGTATATTTTTGGGCGAAAGTGTCATCTTCCGTTTAATTTGAAGGAAGAGCATAAGCGGCATGCAAGAAACTAGACATATACACACTTTTTATTCCAAATTATTAAACTTACGTTTATTTACGAAACAAAAAAAAAAGGAAAAAAATCTGCCCCTGCCCTTTATGAATTACGTTTACTCGTACTTAGTATTGTTGCAGTTTTAAAAAGTGGTCAAATTGTGCATATTATAATTATGTTTTGTTATTTATATGCATATTATTTACCATCGAGTCCTGATAAACATCTGTATTGTATCTGTGTGTACAATTAGTAATTACATACAGCTTTTTAAGGTTACCTAGCGAATCTATAATTAATGGGCTGATATCAGCTATAATTAATATTTATAATAATTTTACGTCCTTTTATCCGTTGCCCGAGATCTCAATTTAAACAATAAATAGGTGCCTTTATTTCAAAACCAAATAAATCACAGCTGTTTTGCCACATTCTGTCATCGGTGTGTAGCTTAAAAAAGTAAAAATATAAAGTAAACTGCCAACTATCCGCAAATAATTATTAAAAATATTCGCATTAAAATAAAAAAGAGCTATTTATTTTCATAATATTGACCAATCGTCGTGAGACTGTCAGTCATGCATCATTCTGCTAAACCAAATTGCAAAGGGCTTACAGCATGCTCATATTTGTCTACAAACACCAAATGCCAAGCTTCTGCCAATCCAGACACTCACCCCACGCCAAAATTGACCTTGTGAAAATTTCTTGGCAAACTCGCACTTCGAAACCTACGATCCGATTGTTAAGATAAAAAAAAAATGTTTACACGTTTCGCATATTTACAAGATAATATAAACCGTTTTATTTTTTACAATTACAATTTAATTCTTACAATATCAAGTTGATAAAAATTTCCAGTGCGTTTGTTGTTTACATTGCGAAAGTATGCGTGCACGAAGTGTCAAAAGTGCGTGCGCGCACGCAAATGCGTACGCATTCCGAATCAAACTTTGTATTGTAAGAACTATATTGTTTCTACAAACTTAGCCCGTATATTATTTTGAAACTTTTTATTTTTTATTTAACTTATCGTTAAAATAATTTACTTTTTCCCAAAATTACTATAAGTACTTTCAGGGTCTTAACTTTTAAGTGTGTAAGTGTAGCGAGAATATGAAACCATGATTATGCCTCGGACCAAAACGATGAAGCTTAACATCATGCGACACCAGAAATGGTTATGGGGTAAGCAACCAGAGCGTAACCGACACCAAATTGAAAAACTTGTGTCAAGTGAGTGAAAGAGTTTTAAAATTGCAGTAAATGGTTTACTATACAAAAATGTGGCAAAAATGTTGAAGTTAACCATTTACCATAAAAATTTTATACTCGTAGAAATAAAAAAATTAACCTTTAATTACAACTACACGAATGTTAGAATACTTTGGGCAATATAAGTGAAACAACGGTACGAAAAACACTAGGATATCAGAATACTAATAGTGTATGTGTGACGGGAGACAAACAACTATGCTACTAGGAGATACTCACTTGGAGCCTAGAGATCGGCATTTTCGATGTGTCGGTATGAATTTCGACTGGTTGTAGGAGTTTTGTAGGCGGAGGGAGCCCGATCCTAGGCGGTGGGTTGGGGATAGAGAAGATGGAGTGGCCGCACCCAAAAACGATGCCTCCTTAACTGACTCCTTGGACCCGGCACAGCTACCTATCGGAGATGGTGGCTCTAGCTTCAGTGATAACCTGCAATAAGTATTTAAATATGTAAAATTACGTTATCTACGCTAATATTATAAAGATAAAGAGTTGCAAAGTAAGCGGTAATCTCAGGAGCTACTGGTTCGAATTCAATTCGAATCGAAATCCATCCTGCAATAAAGCCCGATTCTCGAATTGGTTTCGATTCTCAGACAGTCCATGTCCTGCTCGACAGTTACAGTGGCTCTTTGAATTGAACCGACATTCGATGCTGAATGCCCTAAACACATTTAAGCCACACCGTTATTAGCCACGCGATTTTGCTACTACACTGTCCCCGTGCTGGGCAAAGGCCACTTTCTTTCTACACGTCTCCATCTTTTGTTGTATGTATTTGGCCACTCTTTATCTTCAGTGTCTAGTGTCTTTTCCTTGGTCTGCCGCTGTTTCGCCGACCGGTCAGTAGCCACTCCGTTACTAAATGTGCCCATCTATCCGGGCGCCCGATGGCGAAGTTACATATAAACTACTGAACCCTAAAATGTGTGGGATTTGACATAACGCATTGCAATCGTCATGACATTTATCGATGCGAATCAATTCCGCATACAAATGCAACATCTAACTTCGCCATCGAAGCCTAGCGAATTTTTGACTAAACGCTAACGCTAAAATATGCAACTCACTTGTACTGATCATCTTCAACGAACTTCTGCAGCTCTTCTATGTACCGCACGCTGTTCAGGTACTTGGCGACGTGTGGTAGCGGTAAAATGTCGTACTCTGACTGCTGGTAGCGTTCTAGCGCTGTCAGGACGACGGCCATCTTGGACGCTCGGTGCGGTGACGTGTTGGCCGGGTGCGCCATGTCAATGTATACTAGATCCGTGAGGAATATACCTGGAAACAAATAGTATTTTTTTTTAATTAACAACTAGCTGTTGCCCGCGACATCGTCCGCGTACAACATATATAATAATTAATAAGTAATAACTAAGATGATTTTCCCCTTTTATTGTGTTTCTTATTCAAAAGGTAAAAACGGGACCCTATTACAAAGAATTCGCTGTTTGTCTGTCTCCAGGTTGTATCTCAAGACCCGCGCTAGCTACAGTTGACTACACAATCTGTGAAAATTTCAGAAGTCTATAGCGGTTCTTGAGATACAGCCTGGCGATAGACAGACGGACAGACAACGAAGTCTTAGTAATAGGGTCCCGTTTTTACCCTTTGGGTACGGAATCCTAAAACCAAGTCCCCAGCCAGGTCGCGGTAAGCTCAAAAGTCACTGGACGAATTTTCATGCAGTCTGCATCAATCGATAGAACGATTCTTCCGGGAGGTTTAGGTATATTATTTGTTTATAATATAATAGGTATATAATTTGTATATATTTATTTTGTCGCCTCGTGTTATGTCGCACTGGTGCGGCTTCACCTTTGTTAAAGTTTTGAATCGGGAGTCACTTTGAACTTAACCCTCGGACGGTCACGTGGCGTCCTTAAAAGCCCGGAGATTGCGAAAACGAGAAAAAGTATATTATATCTTATATCTTTAAACGAGCAATTCTTGTATATATGTATATATATATAATTGGAATCTCGGAATCGGCTCCAACGATTTTCATGAAATTTAGTATATAGGGGATTTCGGGGGCGACAAATCGATCTAGCAAGGAATCATTTTTAGAAAATGTCATTTTATTTGTGTTTTATCGAATACCGAGCAAAGCTCGGTCAAATAGCTAGTTTAATTTAATGGCAGCAATTCCGCTCTTTAGGTAGGTAGCTTCTTAAAAGGAATTATATTTCTGTACTTATAAATAATTATAATCGCCACTCACTGAGCTCGCGTATTGGACCTATTTTAATAGATACGGATATCACGCATTTTCTAAATAACAAGTAGACATAGTAAAAGCCTTATTAGGGCCCTAGCACACGGCAACTTTTGCGCTTGCTAATCGCGCGTTTGTAACGATACAAACACACGACTGTAGCATGTCAAACGCACGATTGTAGCAATACAAAAACGCGATAGTATCGCAATGCATCGCTACGATGAACATACAAAAATAAAAATAAAATATCCACATCCGAACATAATATAACCTCCTCCTTTTTGAAGTCGGTTAAAAAGTCGCTGAATGCTAATGTCCATACGGGATACGAAACAATATAGAATTTTGTGTGTCAAATATTAACATAGTGCCTCGTCTCAAATACGTACGTAATCAAATCATAATCGTAACGCACGAGTAATGAGTAGCAATCAAAAGATGAGTCAATGAACCTGCAATAGTTTACGATAAGCGTAAACTATTACGCTCTAACAGAGCACAATGTAAAAACTATACAGTAGAGGAACTTAGCCGTCCACTGTGGACGGCTAAGTTCCTCTACTGTGTGTGGCCAAGTGTGGGTCTCGCGCACGAAGCGTTCCGTACGATTACAAAGCAAAGATAGGCAAAAATTATGTTTTAATTTTATTAAATAAAATTAAATAAGCAATAATATTCACAAAAAATATAATGCTACAAAAAAAATACAAATAAAAATACATATTCACAAAAAAAACCTTAATTTGACTACAAATAAAATTGAGTTTTTGTGAATATTTCAAATGCCTTCGTGTAGTTAAAGGACAAGATCCAACGTCCATACAATTTTGGGCTAAATTTTAAAAGTGCCGGCCAAGGCAAATAAACCTATTATTTAAATAGAACATAATCTAAGGAATAATTTTTATCATTACACCAAAGTTCTAAGTCAAGTCTCCGAGTTGTTATTCAAGGTCAAACTTTTTTTATAACATATGTAATAAAATTTATTTTATTAATTAAAAGCAATAAGTAATCGATCCCAACGTCCCTATCCGAGTCATAGAACAGATTAGAGGCCAAATACCTACAAATAATTTGGAAAAACTCAAAGGAAGGGGGATACTCTACGTGCTTGGGGTACGCACGGCATTTGCCTAGTATTGCAAGTAAGCAATGAGTTGTGCCCTGCAAGCCCAATGTATGTAAATAAATACCTTTGCAATTTTCGTATTTCTTTATAAAATGTGCAGACCGCGAAGGTCATTTCAGTTCTTAAAATGGCCCCCGAGCGAAACTAATTGGTGACCCCTGATATAGAGGGATAAAAACTCCAGTGTACTTAAAATTACTTATGTCTACTCCGGACTCCGGTCAATTTAGACATTCGAAGCTCGAAGTTGAGATAAAATCCCACAATAGTGCAGTACGAGTCGGCGCATGAGTACCGGAAACTATTCCACCTCAATTTTTTTATGCGATCCTCTTCAAATTAAGTAAGCCTGGAGACATACAGACAAACGGACGGACAGTATCTCAAAAACCGCTATAGCTAGACTTCTAAAATTTTCACAGATTGTGTATATCTGTTGCCGCTATAACAACAAATACTAAAAATAAAATAAAGTATAATATTTAAGGGGGGCTCCCATACAAGAAAAGTGATTTTTTTGGCCTTTTTTGCTCGTAATCAATAATAGTAACAGCTAGGCACTTGAAAATTTCACAAACTCTTTAATTATATTTGTACTTTAATAATTAATAATAAAAATAAAATAAAGTAAATGTTTAGGGGGGCTAACATACAAAAAAACACATTTTTTGTCTACTTTTGCTAAGATAAAAAAAGATATAAACAATGAATTTTTTTTAAATCTCTATTAACGATATTATTAACTATTGTATAGAGAATTTAAAAATATATATTACTTAGACACTACTATTTTTTTAAATATATTTTTCATGGGTCGAATGTACCCAAATTTGAGATTTTTCGAACCTTTAAAAATTCATATCTTTAAAAATATTAACTTTATCGTAAAAAGTCATAGGACCTTTTTTATTGGTATTTCAATAAAGAATATTAAAAAAAATGTCCGGTTGAAAAATAACAATTGCTTGCAATTGTTTAAACAATGTTTGTTTAAACAATATGGCACCGGGTTGCACCATGGCAACATGCATTTATATCATCAGGAGGGCAATTTGAAGAGGATCTCATAAAAAAATTGAGGTGGAATAGTTTCCGGTACTCATGCGCCGACTCGTGCTGGTCTACAAGCTGAAAATCGGTAAAATTGTAAATTATGATTAAAATTAAATTTGAAAGTTCTCCATAATTCCCATGTTTGGAAAAAACTACACGAAGGCACTTGAAATATTCGCAAAAAACCTAATTTTATTTGTAGTAAATTAAGGTCTTTTGTAAATAATTTTCTTTGTAGTTAAATTAAGTTTTTGTGAATTTTGGAATTGGTGATATATGGTCGCTCTCGTATTAAAAATTGGGTGACAAAACGTTTGCAAGATACGCGGCGGGTGGCAACACCTCCGCGCCCGCCCCGCCGCAGGTGCGGGTCTAGCTGCCGCCCACCTGCAGGATGTTATGGCTGGTAAAATGATACAGCTTCAAGACACTGTTTAGTGCTTACTGCTTACATATTTTTCTCGGTATAGGAAGATAAATAGAATATGAAATTGTTACTTTGTATCATGTACAATATGATATTGTACATGATGATATTCGACGACCTCTGTGGCTCAGTGGTGAGCGCGTTGGTAGCTCAAGCCGGGGGTCGCGGGTTCGAATCCCGCCGATGGAACAAAAAGTTTTTTCAAAGTTCCTGGGTCTGGATGTGTATTAAATATGTGTATGATATAATAAAAATCTTAAATATTTGTATAGTATAAAAGTATTAAATATATTTCCGTTGTCTGGTACCTGTAACACAAGTCCTTTAGGTACTTAGCACGGGGCCAGACTGACGTGGTGTGAAGCGTCCATAGATATTATTATTATTATTATTATTATTATTGTATTGTTGTATTGCATTTTATGGATAACATTTGTTATCCATAAAATGCAATAAATAATTTTATACGGCAGAGCCCCTCAAATACGGGAGACCTGGGAACGATTTTTGCAGCATATCAAAGAACCATAAATCCTTCAACGGCGCGATCAGACGTGCGCGTGTTCTGCGCATGCTCCGCGCGCTGTAGCGTTTGGGAAAACACGCGCCCGGCACGCGCACATCTGAAAAGCTCATGAACATGATCTACTTTACTGCATATATTTTTATTGTGTAATAGTTTATCTCTTCCGCAAACCACCGCCCACTTCTTATACGAGTATACATGCGTCATATCTGATTTTTATGCTCATTGTATTATCCGATTGTTCTTCCTTTTATTCCAAAACTTGTTGGAATGCGTCATTGGTATAACCCCGGTTCTGCTATTGAAAGAATTTTTCAAATCGCACCAGTAGTTCCTGAGATTGGCGCGTTCAAGTTAGCCCTTTCAAATAATTTCCCCCGTTTTTTTTCCACATTTTCCTCTATTTCTTCGCTCCTATTAGTCTTAGCGTGATAAAATATAGCCTATAGCCTTCCTCGATAAATGGGCTATCTAACACTGAAAGGATCATCAAAATCCGTTGCGTAGTTTTAAAGATTAAAGGGAATAAAGGGACATGAGGGAAAAAAGCGACTTTGTTTTATAATATGTATAGATATAGTTATAGATGTGGCATATTTAGCATACTGACTACACCAACAGCTATCTTATATCACATTGTAATATAACAATTAGAGCGAATATATTATCCCATCTTTAGGAATATTTGCTTGACATCGTTAGTTATATCATGTTCCTACTCAAGGTCTTATCAATATTAAATATCTCAAGACTCATTTATGTAGGCGACATCTTGTATCTGATGTGATGTGCAATTTTGCCGCCTGACGCCTGTTATATTCGTACAGACGAACAATACGATCTTTATTAGCTCTAGATGTTTCCCGCAACTTAAGTTAAAATCTAGACGGAACCGTACATTTTCCG
This sequence comes from Polyommatus iphigenia, assembly GCA_963422495.1. Lineage (NCBI taxonomy): Eukaryota > Metazoa > Arthropoda > Insecta > Lepidoptera > Lycaenidae > Polyommatus > Polyommatus iphigenia. The sequence continues at coordinate 21,094,592 of OY730178.1, read as the reverse complement.
CGGACCGCGATAAAGAGTAGCCTATATTATCCTTCCTCGTTGTCTACTCGATGCTTATTTTCTCGAAAACGGTTTTGTAGTTTCTTAAAGCTGTTATTATGCAATCAAACATGAGTACTGGGAAAAAAATTATTGACATAATCACTTAATCAAAGACATATGCCACAAGATATTATAACCTAAAACTATAGTGGTAATAATAATAAGTACGACCTATTTGTTATATTTTGCAAACTGACGTCACAGCCTTGACAAATTGATAACTATATTATCTTATGACCATAAATAGTATTATTTTTAGTTGAGATATTCAATTATTATTATTATCACGTCTGAGTTAACCAGTGAACAAATAAACCCAGCAAACTGTAAAGGATTGTCCTATTTCACACATTGAGTTTCGATTTCAGCAATATCCTAAAGTACTTTTATGTTTATACGTCAATTACCAACCCATAATATCATACTAATGGGCATTGTCCAAAAAAAATCACATGTACTTTTTATTTATTTTTTTTCGTTAAAATAGGGTATTCTAAGAATATAAATTAAATAATTTTGAAATTCATTGGCTAGTTTTTTCTCAATAATTTTTTAAAGTTTCGCTCTGACGTCATCATCGGCGGCCAATTGACCTCTGCAGTATGTTTTTTTTTCCTTTCAATCTTATTTATAATGGCTGGTTCGTCAAATGCAAGTTCTCATTATGTGAAAGCTGATACGAGAAGCTTACCAAAAGTTCGAAACGTAATGTTGGTCGAATTTATTGCTAATTTAACGCCATTGAAGGTCAAACTAAGGTTAAGCATATTTGTTCAAAAATATAAGTAACTAATGGGTATTTTTTTCGTTTATATACAGAAAAACGATCACTGACCTTATTCCTCGAAATGTTTTTGTAATGAGCAAAATTAAAAAAAATGGACAATCCCCATTACTAATATTATAAATTTTGCCAGTGGGCGTGAAATTTAAAATGGTTTAAGCCGGGACGCACGGGCACCGCACGCGGCCCGCGGGCCGCAGGTTGAGTACAGCTGAGTTAGACTGTGCACTTAAGGTGGGGTGAGGACCTGGCGCAGACCCAGTACGGTCAACGTACTGCTGAGGCTCTGCGCCCAGTTCTTGCGGCGTGGATGCGCCCCCCCTCACCTTCCGCCTTACACAGGTGCTCACCGGGCACGGATGCTTCGGTGCGTACTTGTGTAAGGTCGCCAGGAGGGAGCCTACGCCAGCCTGCCATGACTGTGGCGCTGCGGAGGACACGGCCCAGCACACCCTCGAGGTGTGCGATCGTTGAGCCGTGCAGCGCCACGATCTCGTGGCAATGCTAGGTGGAGACCTCTCGCTCCCGAGCATGGTGCGCTGCATGCTCTAGAGCGCTGAGGCCTGGCAGGCGGCGGTCCCTTTCTGTGAAACCGTCCTTTCACAGAAAGAGGCCGCGGAGCGGAACAGAGAGGATGACCCATCCTCCGTTCCGCTCCGTCGGCGTAGGGCGGGAGTGCGGAGGCGTCGCTATGCGAACCTCCAATAACTTCCGTCCCACGGGGCTCCGAGTCAGGATGGGAACCTGCTCGGCTTACCTAGTCTCGGCGCCGAGGGGAACGCTTTAGTTTGCCTAAGCGTTCCCTAACTTGGTGGAAGTCCGGTCCCTTGTGAGGTAGACCGGCCGGTCGTGGAGGGAGTCCTGTGTTAGACAGATCCAGGACATCCATCCGTATACGGCTGAAGGCAAACCGCAGGTGGTTTTAGTGGGTAAGAGTCCCACATACCCCCGGGGTGCTTCAGTAACTGAGGCACATCCCCAACCCGGGGCACCCATGATGGGTTTCACCTGCGCATAAAATAAAAAAAAAGACTGTGCACTTACCTAGAAACGGTATACACGGTAGGGGTATGGATCTCATGTATTCTCTCAGGGCGGTCCAATTATCCTTCTCGCCGAACAGCTCAGCTAGCTTGTCGAACTGTTGCTTATCTTTCTTCGACAGGCATGCCCATGTCTTCGTCAACCTTCGAAAAAAAGAACTTAAATTACAATAAGTTATTATAATATAATCAAAAACAATATCATAATACTTCGGGGTTTTTGTGTCCACTGTGAAAGTAGCAGCGCTGACAGAGCAATATTTTTTGTGATTTGTATAGACAAGGGGCACAGCGTCAGTTTACCCATATAAAAGTTAAAAAAGTTACTCTTTCAGCGCTGTTACTTTCACAGTGAACTCTATACAATGGACATTATGTTGGGTAAAATACCGAGTCAATTAAAATATTTTATCTGAGAATGTTCAACACGCAGTCTACTTCATCGTTGAGTATAGCTCAAAGAATTGACAGTTCGCCTTATCAGAAAATTGGTAACAAACAGTAAACAGTATATAATAATAATTAATAACAAACCTTTCCTAATTACTTCAAATTAATGTTGCGCAAATCAAAACAATAGGGACTCAACGTGATAAAATTGTTTTCAATTAGCCAACACGACGAAGCCTTAGAAGACTTCTTTCTCATTTCATCAGGTACAATAATTAGGAAAAATACAAAGGAGTTGCTTTCAGAATCTAAGAAATGTTTACTTTGTTATGATTTCTATTGTTTTTTATTGAGTTTATTTCTTTTGTAACCCTCCTACTCATTGTATAAATCAAAATACATTTGTATAAAAAGACTTGACTCGAATACTATATCTTTTATTAGTATTTACAGTCTAAACAAAGATTATTACAGTAGGTACCATCGAGGAAATTGATTCCTAGGCAGTTGACAGACCCACGTCATTTGGTCGGCTTATGTCAATTCAATATGTTAGCTGTGATTGGTCGGATGGGTTTGACGTAACGCGACCAAATTACTTAAGTCCTCCATTTGCCATGGGCGTGCAGTCTTTGTAGGCAAAAAGGCAGTGCTTGCCATTCACAGATAACAGATATTTTAATTTAACTTTCGTACTTTTTAAACAACTCATGACGTTAATTTTTTAATAATAATAGTAAAAATATAGTAAAAAAATAAATAATACACATTTAAAACGCCTCAATTTATAAAATAGCAACATGTAATCAGGTACACGCACGAATGGGTTCACGAGAGGTCAAGATAGGCTCAGTGTTGAGGTGCCTGCCTTGCGCGTATGTGTGAGTGTGTCCGTGCACAGCCGAAAACGCACACAACCATGAATATCGAATGCGATTATTAACTGCAAGCTCTGCGGCAGACCCCAGCAGTGTTGCCAACTATGGGGATATCCCACTTTTAGTAGGAAAAAATTAAATATATAGTGCGTATTTTAGGGAGTAAAAATATTATATTATATTCATGGGCGTGAAATTTTTTAAGCAAAAATGTATATTTATTTGGTTTTTATTACTGTTTTTATATAAATAATGACATCATGAGTGACGTTTTTGCCGCAAACAATAATTGCGGTTGGCTGAAGTAGTATTTTCAGCGTTTTGATCTCTCAGTGGAAAGTACCCCAAGTAATAAATAATATATTTAAATAATAGTTGGGGAGTTCTGGTTGAAATTCAATGGCATCACTGGCGCCGCGGCCGGCGCGGGCGCCCGCGCCATCCATGCTGACGGCGATCGGAACTACTCGTGAATAGTCGTGAGCAATCGGATATGATCCGAGTAAAATGAATAGACGCAAATCTAACTAATTACGTATAATATGTACATTATGCATTTTTGTTTTGTGAGGTTTATAATATTTGTTTACATTTTACATAGCTGAAATTTTTTGTGTTTTAGGAGGCCATTTGCTTTTTTCATGTGATCGAGCACTGTTAGTACTATATTATATTATTATTTTTGGTTTTATAGTTTTCTAAGAATATTTTAGATTTTAATATTTGAAAGTTTGTATAATATTTAACAGTTTAACATTAATAATTGCGTACATTCATAACTATCACTCACTTGGATAAGATAATTTGTGGTGGCCAAAATTTTGCATTTATTTACATCGGATTATGGATCGGATCTCAAGTAACCGGAACCTTGATTATGAGAAACGACAAAAGTTAAGCTGATTAGGTGAGTACTTAAAATATACTAGATTAAAAATGAAAAAGTTGTAAAAGAAAAAGTTTTTGTTTAGTTTTGTTTCACGCCAAAACTAATGAACCGATTGTAATAAAATTTTGTACACAGTTAGTCTAGAGCCTGAGAGAGCCATAGGCTACATTTTGATGAGGCAAAAATATATTATCTAATTTCCATGGAAATATCGATGAAAATAAATTCACATTGTATTTCTAACACGTAACAATAGATGGCGTTTTTATTTATTTTAGCTTAGCGCACAATATTATGTTGTATGGTAATTGGTATATTTCCATGGGTTTGGATGAAATAAACTCTCATTGTAGTTTCAACGCGTGACAACAGATGGCGTTTTTTTTATTTCTTCATAACAGAACGTAATTATACTTATAGTTTAGAAAACATAGTTTTTAATTTATATCCACACTATTATTATAATTTATGCGAAAATATCTCTTTTTGTCCGTTTGTCTGTCTGTTTTGCTTTCACACCAATACTACTGAACCGATATCGCTGCATTACCAGTGTCAAAATCTTGTGCACGCCGCTGCCATTTGCCTAGAAATCAACTTCTCTGATAGTACCAATGGGATGATGACAAGGTCAAAGATTAGCGAATTTTGTTAATAAAATAAAGAAATAACGGTAAAAAATAAGTGTTTCCAAAATTTCAGCTTCATAGCATTTGTATTTTTTTTGTTATGCGCCTTCAAAGTTGAATTTTCAAGTCGAATTTTTTTTCAATTAAATTTCTTAATATTTGTATACCATTCGATAACTTATGTAATTTAAAGCAACTTTTGTTACGAAACCACTTTCATAAACGCAATAATTAATATAGCTATCGAGCAAAGTTCTTCCGCGATGCCTACATAACTCTAAGGTGACGCCATAATCGAGTCGCATTTTGTATGGAGCGTTTCGGGCAGGTCTATTTATGAGATTTTTAAATTATCATAACTTGGTGAATTTTTAAGCTATCGGAGTCATTCTTTCACCGATATTTCTATTTTTTAAAGGTCTTTCAATTACCAATAAGAAAAAAAAATTGACATCATGCCCATTAGATAGCTCGGCCGTATACAAGCTAGATTAGACATCAGCGTCCTTAACATACATACACTAATAACATACACAATTAATAATCATATGGGTAGGTACTACTCTATGACTTAAATATTATTATTGCGGTAAGGACAAATAAACACACTTGGTAAACAGCGTTAGTGCCCCATTGCGGTCGCATTTTTACGACGAGTCCACCTAACTTTATTATTAAGAGAACTTCATGAATTATGGTTTTTTCCGTACCTTTGAAACTTATTAGCAAAATAGAAAAAATCTTAAAAAAAAATAACTTTAGAGTATTTTTAAAGACGAATATTACTGTGTCCTCGTTCGTATAATCGCTTGTATTGGTCCATCAGGAGTCAACGTGAAGAGGCCGCATCTAGGTAAATACTTTATAGGGTGCTAATTTATAAGGCTCATCCTTACTTGGAAATCATAATTAGGATTTTATTACCTGTATATACTCGCGCTATGAAGAGCTGATATGACGGCGAAGAGAGAGTGCAAATTGTTCAAATCGTACAACTTTTTGGCCACCTTTATAAAATGGGCCAACGTTTCTGCCCTCGCTTTCGGTGATTGTCCATTTAGTATCTCTTGCACAGTCCAAAAGCTCACCTAAAAATTATTTTAAAAATACTTGCAAAAAACAGTCATAAAATTAAGTCATGTAAATGTTACCTACGCTGATTGGTTCTTACACCGGCAAAATTAGAGGAACATAACAACATTTTTTTTTTTTTTGAAAATTATTAGCTGTTTTTAAACGACTTCCAAAAAGGAGGAGGTTTCTCAATTCGACCGTATATATGTTCTTTTTTTTATGTTTGTTCGCGGATAACTCCGTCGTTTGTGGACCGATTTCCAAAATTCTTTTGCTGTTGTAAAGGATATACTCGTAGTTGGAATTTGGTACCACGTTCACAAAAGTGGTGATCTGATGACGAAATCCATGAGGAATCGAGGGAACTCCTTAAAATTTGTATAGAAACATATAGTGATTTTAACTTTTTCTGAAGGATTTCAAGTATATGCTACCAAAAAGTAAGATTTTGCACCAATGTATACCCTGGTTCCGAAGGTGCTGTTCAGAACTCGTGACTCCTTATAGATAGATGTTCGGGGATTTCGGAGTTATTTAAACAACTAAAAGCAAATGCCAATACATCAATTTCATCAATCATCATCATCATCACCATAATTATTATGCCACGCACCATCATATTATGAGCCTATAATACATTAACATTATACATAACTAAAAAGAGAAAAATAATTATTTTTAAACAAAAAATTGAAACTGACTTCCACACTAAAAACTACGGTGAATAAACTAAAAAGTGTTAAATAATTCTAATTCTATATTAGTGGCTTTTTTAGGATTGGCCTAAGCCTCAACTATATCTGTACTCAATCTTCATACTTTTGAAGTCGGTACCAGCCAGCTAACTTCTAATTTTAGGAGCTGGTACCGACTTCAAAAGTATGAAGATTGAGTACAGATATAGTTGAGGCTTAAGCCAATCCTAAAAAAGCCACTAATATAGAATTAGAATTATTTAACACTTTTTAGTTTATTCACCGTAGTTTTTAGTGTGGAAGTCGGTTTAAATTTTTTGTTTAAAAATAATTATTTATATATTTATTTATTAATTTAATAATTGATGATTAAAAAATAAAACTTATATAAATTTAGGGCATAAAAACGTGTAAAATAGAAAAAATCTGCAAAAATCAAAAATAAAAAAAATCTTTGAAATTTCAGTAGTAAGTTTTTAAGTTAAATTCCTCATTTTTACTCAAGAAATGCTACGTTAAAAGCGTGTAATGCCTTCTATGGATCTCAAAAGAGTCTGTATACGCAATTCCATACTTGCATTTTGATTGTCAATCATTTCCTGTGGGATATTCTTCTACTCCTCCAGTAGCGCCAACTCGAGCTCCTGAACATTTTTTTATAGCTGGAGTTTTAACTCGTACCGTTCACCCATTGATGTGCGGCACGTCCTCAATCGGATCCACATCCGTAGACCGTGCTGACCTCTCCACCTGGGCTACGCCAGCATCATTTAGGTAATAATGCCCGATTTTTTTACTCTATGGACGCGCATAAAATTGAAGTTACTGCCTAAAACTGTGTAAAAGGCACAACATGCAGTTCTAGGATGTCTGTGCTATAGCCATGTACTGTCAAAGTACCTACTAATTTAACTTCTTTGAGTCTTCTTCTTACTGTACAATCACTTACACGTACATCTCCGACAGGTTTCGTCTCTGCAAAGCAGTTTGAGGTCGATTTCTTAAGGCTTGTACCCTTACAAAACGGTCATCCTGAACCGATATCTGCCTTGTTCTCGTCTCCGAACGTAAGATCCAGTCTCTCTGTAGCGTTGAAAGTTACGATGAACCCCGAAAGCCGACACACCTAAGGCCTGACTGACCGAACGGTAGGTGTGACCTTTCTCTATCGTGGTTACAGCTCTAGCTGTCGTAGATGCTGGAAAATCACTAATTTTGTATCAGCTAAGCAATGTGTTCTTCCAAAAACCAAACAATCAAATGAGCTGGCATACCTTGCACCCCGCTAAAAACGCCATTCTTATCAGAAACACTTACAACGTCAATCATCGAAAAACACTTAGTAGGGCATAATTGCATTAAAAATCTGTCAACTTGCCAGTTGTGTTCAATATTTTATTTCTAAAATGAGCTTAAAAACTATAAAAAAGGATTTCACACAGCCCGACCCACTTGAATTCAAGTTGTGGCCCTTTTTACCTATGTTCCGCTAATTTTGCCAGTGTGTGTATATAATGTATAACAAAACTAAGTGATAATACTTTAGGGTGGGTACAAAGGTGAAAAAAGTTACTCTTTCAGCGCCCATACACACCCTAAAGTATTATCACTTAATTTTGTTTGTATTTAAGTATGACGGCGATAATAGTATATTCGGTTACAAATTACCACTAGCTATACAAACGATGGGCATTAAGAACGTTTCTCCATCTATTATAGATGGGAAAATGCAAGGGCATTTTTAAGCGTTTATCGATTATCCATCTGTATAAATTTTCTAGGCCAAATTGCCCGGGCTCTTTAGACATTAATGGGCATTGAACACAACTACCGTCCACCAGCATAACTCACTCTATTAAACCGTTTCGTGAACGCCACTACGTTCGGCGCATCTGTCAGCTTATTCTTCTTATTCCATCCACATGTGGTAAGCTCCTCCGGTCTAATGGCTTTAAAGCACGGCAGGTCCAGTAGGGACAGCTGGTTGGCAATATCCTCTGGTGAGATTCGGAGGGCGGAACAGACGACGTCGTCCCAGGTTTGGTTGAGGGAAGCCGCTGCAGGGAGGCTGTTGGTCTTGTACTGATATGCGTCCTGTCTGTTCGCGGGCACATCGCCCAGTCTGAAACAATAATGTGTAATATGGTACCTCGATTCTGTTTTTTAATGCTTTATTACATGGGATCTTTGTAAAGCTTTTAATTCCTATTTATAAGTACTTAGATCAATGGATCCGTGGTGAAAAAAAAATTGGGAACCACTGGTCAACTGTATTAATGTTGTGGTTTCGCCGCGTTTCGCTTTATTTAAGGCGATCGCACATTATTCAGAAGGCACGCGCCGTATGCTCTGCATTTTAGAATTCGTCGTATGAAATAAGAATAAGAACAACAACGTTTATTTGCAAAAACATGGTCAATGACAATAAGATGGTACAATATGAAATGATGTGAAACCTCACACATTTGTCCGCACGCACCGTACGCGCCGCATTTTTTGTACTATGCGGTGCGCCGTGCGTTCGACACGACGCGTACGGTGCTGACAAATGTGCTATCAGCTTTATGCTTTTGTATTACGAATTACGATGCACATTTAAATGCGCATGTTTATAAAGGGAAAACCGATTAGAATACGACAACAACATCTTACCTAATCCAGACGTATACTCAGGGGCGGCGTAAGACGTGGGCGATGTGGGCAACCGCCCACGACCTCGCAGTCCGAAGGGGCCTAACGCGGTAGCGCCCCTTGGGCCACGAGGATTTTTTAATATTTACTTGTTTTGATACTCAAGTAAAATTATAAATAAAAGTGTCAAAAAATTCTTTCTCTCAACAAAATCCGTCTCCTTGCGTCATCCATCAGGGGACCTCGCAAAAAATAATATCTTGCCCTCTGCCCACATCAAATTCAGGTCTTGCCCCGCCACTGCGTATACTGAGATCTGAATACATAAACCAGGCTTTAGATTCAGATTTTATGAATCCTGAGCATATTGCATGTTGCAAAAGTAATCACAGTACATAACAAGTTGAATATTTAAAAAAAAGTACTTAAAATTACCATGTATCTCAAAAACAGATTTTGTTTAAACTTGCAGTATTCCCTAAGTTAAACAATACCTAGTAGAACAAAAAAGAATTACTAAAAATGGACTTGTAGTTCCGGAGGTATGCGAACAAAAACTTAAAAAGAATCATAGATTACATACCTACATACACTTTTGAAATTCGGCACATTTGTTCAGACGCTGATATAGACTAACATATACGAAAAATGGACAGTTCTGGAAATATTACATGTAACATGCAGGTTGAATTGATAACCACTTTTTTCAAGTCGGTTAAAAGTAAATCCTTATTTTCCCAAGAAATAACACCAAACTAGTAGAACTACATAATATTAATATAATATTTATGAAATTTGGCGCAGATATAAATTAAACCACAAAGAAAGTTACTTTTTATCACATACATAATATATTATTTATAATATGCTAAAAAAATGTCTAAAAGTGTTACTTTATAATAATTATATTATACACACATAATATAATATAGCTGAACGCCTCTAATACAAATCCAAAATATATTTTTTAATATGTACTGCCTTAATAATAATTGTATATATATTAGTAATTCTGGCTCCTACCAAGGTATGTCTTTGGCATCCTGTTCTAACATTAGTGAATTGGAATTTATCCAAAAGAAAGTTGGCACCTAATAAATCAACAATTTTTATGTTTTAAAAGATATCAACTATCAAGTTAACAAAATTATTATATTACTCACGGCCATCTCAGAGAGATTTATTGATTACTTAACATTATTAAGAGAACTTTGAAGAGGAAATGTATGTATAAATAAATAGTAAATTTACTACAAAATATTTAAATACTAAAAAATATTTTTAGTTTAAATATTTTGTAGTAAATTTACTATTTATTCATATATATTTTAGTGGTTAACTATATTTTAGTGTGTTTTAATATTTAGAAGTAAATTTTCTACAAAATATTTAAACACAAAAAATATTTTTAGTGCTTAAATATTTTGTAGTAAATTTTTGTGCAGGAACCTAGGTAATTACTAAAACTCAAACATAAAAAAAAACTCAAAAATAAAAATAACTCAAACATGCTAAATATTTTCGTATGAGAAAATGATTTTGGTATTACATATGTATGAGAATTTGATGGGACCCGGCCCCTTAACTAGTTTTGATGGGGGATTGTCGGGGAACATTTAAAGTTACTATTTAAATTTAACTAATTTAAAAAAAAGTTGGTTGGAACGTAGGGGGCACCAGAAAGACAAAAACCATCCGTCTTGCCTAGGGCATCACGTCTGAGGGGGCACCAGAAGGAAAAAAACATCCGCCCTTAGGGCATCACGTCTCACTCTCGTGACGGGGGGGCGCGCACACAGGCATGGATTGCTTAGGGCATAGGGCAAGTAGTCTTAATCCGTCACTGGTGGTGGATGGCTAATGGCTAGGTTGGAAGATAGGATAAATCAATTCGGCCCTGATCTTTATTAAAGTACTACTTAAGTAATAATTAAATATCTTCTGATGTGATCGTAACTGTCACTGTTTTGAAATGATTCTCATAAATGTTGCTTTGATATTGAATGTCTTACTTATTTTAAAAATATTTTAGAAGTATGAAGCTAGCTATATCTCATAATAGAGAATAATACTTATAATAATAATACAGTCTAATAATAAAACTGTATCTTCTAGTATAGCCCCTACAAGTGTGCACTTGAACATAAAACCATTAGATTCAGCCCACCCACATCAACTAACATCACACACACACACACATAATATGTAGACATTTGTGAAATAAACCAAACCATACTATGTGAATAGTCTTTACAGATGCTTTAAGAAAATACAGGCAATATTGAACTTTATCATGACTGTCCACTGGTCATTTTCGCATGAAACACATGTGCACTGAGATTAAGATAATGATTAATGCCAGAGGAAATAACACTCATCAACACACTGTTACAACAGGAACAGCATTCATAATAATAGTTTTTTTTTTTTTTTTTGTGATATAAAATATGTAATTACGTATTCCGTAAAATAATATTATTGAATAATAAATATTTTTAGATGGATTAGTCACAGTTAGCTGCTTCTAGCATAAAAACATTGCATCTTATTTTAAAGAAATTTGTCTGCTGCATAATTTAGAATCACATAGACCATGAGGCCTACCTCATAAAATGTAGCCTTTCATCCTGTGAAAATGCCTTGTACTTTGGCCAGACAACATTCTCTTATCACACTGTTTGTGCGTGAACTCCTTCAAAATGGCTCAACCGATTTTAATGAAATGTTGTATCTACATTCTTTAGGCCTGAGAATATGTTTTTATCTACTTTTTATATTGATACTATAAATAATTAATACAGAAAAACAACATTTGCCGGGTCAGCTAGTAATGATAGAACATCAAGAGCAATTCTTGGAACATCTTTATCTCATAATGAAGGTTACTTGATATGAAGACCAACAACCTACATGTTCGTTAAAGATATTAACAATTTAATTATCCAGCAAATTTATGTTCAATGTGATTATGTACTTTATGTAAAAGTATTACAGATCAAAATTCTAAAAACAATACCAGTAAAAAGATAATTACACATATATAAGTAACAAATGTTTTTCTTAGTCTTGTGTACATGGATAATGGTGCCTTATTAATGTACTCCAGACCACAGACTAGATAGACTTTCAGTTTTTATAATTAAGTACATATTTTTATTTGGTAAATTTCTTTATTCAGTTACACAATAATATTAACGATGCTACAGCTGCTTGATAACAAAATGAGAATGTTGTTATCAATATGAATGTCTCATGTATCTTTTCTTAAAATACAGTATAAAAATTTATTACACTTCAAAACTTTACAGAATGAATACAGCTGTGAATATATTGCCATAGAAAAAGTAAATAAATTGTTTAAATTTACTTTTTCTATGGCAATTACTTTCCTGCATGAAATAATATGTTGTGTTATACAAAAGCACCACAGCACATTATAACTTTTCTAAGAAACAACGGATTTTATTTTCAATCAGGAAAGTTCCCAAAAAAATTAGTTACCTATCATTTTCACACAGTCCCACAGAATATAGTAACAACTTGTATAATAATATATCGTCATTGATCTATCGTATGAATATTGATTGACTCCTAATTAATATTTTTTAACAAATTGTCTACAAGATATCTCCTAATTGTTGGTTTTACAAGAATATTATGTGATATTATTTAAATCGCAATTTATAAAATATAATAAGTATTTTTGTAATAAAATAATTTCATTAGAAATCATAGAAAAATTCTGTAAATAAAACCTAAAAAATCTATTGTTTTTTCCTGGTCCTGTATATTATGCACCTACAATTAGGAGGTACTGGCACTTCAATGACAATATATAAATATTAACCCATCAGTCGTGGCAAAACGAGACACAATAGCTTTTTCATTGTTATCGCGGCCGGATGTGGCCGCTTGGGGCTTCATGAATTAACCAATAATTTAATCCTTCGATCGGAGATTCTCGGAAATGCCATTGTATTCTATTGTTGTCGCAATCACCGGTGCTCGTGCGGGGCTTGATGGGTTAAAAAGTACTACTTACGCATAGTTATAGTAGCATGCGCAGTCATCTTTAGTGAAACTCTTTTTACTGTTAGTAACAGCAGCGGGGGATTTCTTGTTTATCGGTTTACATGACCCCTTGTCCTCGAGAGGCCAGTTTTCCTCATCTTCATGCTAAAAATACATACAATTATTATAAAACTAGATATTAATTTGGCCCTGGACATATAACAAACACAACTTAAGGAAAAGCTATCACTAAGCTTTCAATACTATTCAGTTCCTTGAGGAAAGACGTAAGTAACAAAATTGATGCATTAAAGTTTGCTGACGCTGGACATAAAAAAAGAAATGAAATTTAATAAACTTTAGTATGATATAGTCAGGTTTTCGATGGGTAGGCTTATTTTACCCTAGTGTCTAATAGTATTTATTTGGGTTTCTGTGATTTATAGGTAAATCCATTTAATTTGCGTAATTTTACGAATTACATACCTCTACAATGCTGAGAACAGCTACACTGTCGCTCAAAATATCTCGAGGCATTTTATCTTTTGTAGTTATGGCACATATTTCATAAGTCGAAATATTCACAAGCTTCTCGCCTTACCGTGAAATCCTTTCAAACCAAACCAAAACACTGCAAAATAAAACAAACGTTCCGCTCAATTACTTGTGAATGTATGTACTATGTAGATCAATAGCACAGATACAACTAAAGTATACAGTAGGTATACTGCAACTTGTGATCACAGTACGCGATATATATTTTATGTTTTTACGATGAATTATGTGTTCAGTCGCTTTATTTACAATAATTAAGAGAACTTATCACTTTATTGTTAATCACATTCAAGCCGATACTTCTAGGATTTTGGTTTTCAATTGAACACTTCAGATCAGAAACATAACATTGTATTCATATTCGTTTAAAACTATGGAAATCTACAAATAATTTCTTTGATAGAACCATCACTTACAAATTTGTTTACGACATTTTAAATTAAAATAAAAGTGAAAAATAAAGAAGGCAGTGCTCCTACTTCCTAGCACTTTTGATCACCGTCAAAAAATTTATGCTAAAAATTCAAAGACAAATTAAATTCAAAGACAAATACCCCGTAAAGTACCCTGCAAACGATCAAATTTGTTTGACAAACATGTTTGATGTAATTTACGTTTTCATCAAACAGCAGCGCAAAAGAACCAACGTGCATCAAACAAGTTTGTCAAACAATTAACTAGAATCGATTTGAGATCATGAGATCTTGTTTGACAAATACAGCGGAACATGTTCAGAGTTCAGACACGTTTGTCAAACGCTACGCAAATCCAAATTTTCTTCAAACAAGTCAAACACGTAGGTAGTTTGTTTGACAAACGCGAACGCTTCAAACAAACTACTTAACAGGTACAGGATAATTTAAATAGCCCGCAAACGATCAAATTGTTTGTCAAATTTTACGTGTTTGTCAAACAGCTTGATAGTGTACAGCTTTGTTTGAAGCGTTCGCGTTTGTCAAACAAACTACGTGTTTGACCTGTTTGAAGAAAAATTGGATTTGCGTAGCGTTTGACAAACGTGTTTGAACATGTTCCGCTGTATTTGTCAAACAAGATGTCATGATCTCATACCGATTCTAGCTAATTGTTTGACAAACTTATTTGACGCACGTTTGATCGTCTGCGCTGCTGTTTGATGAAAATGTAAATTACATCAAACATGTTTGTCAAGCAAATTTGATCGTTTGCGGAGTACTTTCGGTACTTAGCACGGGGCCAGACTGATTTGGTGTGAAGCGTCCATAGATAAAAAGAATAGTGCTGCCAATCAAAATAAATGCTGGGTAGTGGGTTCAGCTTTCGTTGGCCTTGCGTTGGCCAGACTCATAGATAATACAGTATATGCCAGACTCTTTATAAAAAAAGCAATGAAAAAAAAGACATGCCTATTTTTTTATATACAGCTGTGGCTAGTTTGGTGGTATTTTGGTGGCTAGAGTCGTGTCAAATGCACCCCTATGGCAGATGGTTAGCCATGAAAACTGGCTAAATATTATTACAATATTATATTTTTAGATTCAGACGTAGATCAAATCACACAGCGGCAGACGTATTTTTACCCTTTTAAGCATTTCAATAATATATTTTGGTTTGTATGAATGTCTGGTCAATTATTTATGTAGGTATTTATTTTCTATATCGTAAAACTTAACAAAATACAAAACGGTTTCTAACTTTGTATCGACAAAACCAAAGAAAAAAACAAAAAAAATTAGGCCAAATTCAAAATAGAAAAAAAAACAGTAAAAAGGTGTGTAAAGGCTTCCGCATTACTCGTAATCGCTAACTTACTTTTATATAATACTTTTTATATAACAATTTTTAGAAAATAATTGTAATTTGAAAATAATTTTTAAATAAAATTTAGTTTTTTCATGTAATTATTATTTACTATAAATCTTTACAACAAAATCTTAATTATTAGAGTATGGTACTTGTTCAACTTGTAAACTGTTATGGCGTTTGTGTTCTTATACACAACGCATATTCGTGTTTTACCCAAAAAAATCTAAAATTTTATTTGATATTACTGATATTAAATCATTGAAGTAACGTATTAATAAAAATAAAAGGTTAAGAACAACGAAGAGTGAGTTGTGGGGACGCTTGGACTTTTAGGTTATGTTTCCATCTTTATGGTCAATTGAAATAGGATTCAGATAAACGGACAATCGTTGGTGTTTTTCTCTAAGAAAGTATATTTTAAAGTGATGCCTGAATGAATTTCTCACGGTTTTTGGATATTCAGTCATGGTGGGAAGTGCCCAGCATCGCTTACTTTTGTTCCCTGTTCAGGACTGCGTTCAATCTCTTGGATTTTGACATTGAAGTGAGTAAATTGGGATCGTCTATTTTACAAAATGATGAGTCGCTGTCGTGAGTATATTTGTTGATATGTTACGTTGTTGTATTGTAGGAATTAGAGGAAGCACTTTTAACAGATGGCACAGAGGAATCAGGCAATTCCCTCTTGACGGAATTAATTGTTAGACTGTTGAATGGCTGCCTGGGCAACAATGATATCTCAGCATTCAACTATCAGGTTGGTAGGAATGACTTAGGTTTAACTCTGATGTGGCATATTGGACATTGTATAATAGCAGTGTGTTTTGGTGTCATATTGCAGATGTATTTGAGGCGGCTATTTCGACAAAAATGTCAAGAAACAGGCCGATACAACCCCTTCAATACTGACATTGACTTCCAATTCCTCCCTCTCCGGACTAAAGTGGAAATTTTGTATGCGCTATGTGATTTCCGACTTGATGCTGACGATGTGTTTGATTTATTCAAGAACCTTGAAGCTGAAAGCTTGAGAGTGGAACCTTTAGGGTATGTTGTAAATTCTGAGTGTATTTTACATTCAATTTGACTTTACATAATTTTTTTTAATGGACGATTTATTTTAGGTGGGATGACAACGATTCAGCGTATTGGTATTTTTATGGCACCAGATTGTATAGAGAGGATATAATCAAGAAGCCCAAAGCTAAGAATAAAAAAAGGAAAAAGGAGAGTCGGAAACGGGGCTGGTTCTACGGCGATGACTGGTTGGATGACGATGAGACGGAGCGAGTGTGGCAAGTGGTTTGCTTTACGGAAGAGGATTGGACACACCTGACAGACAAGTTTCGTAAAGCATCAAGTAAAGTGGAAAAGGAATTGTATCGGTCATTATCGCAGAACTTTCTACCGGAAATACCAAGACTGTTTCAAGAAAAGGAAAGATTACAAAGAAAAAGGTAACATTTACAAATAGTTTTTTTTTAATTAACTTTACGGGACAAGCTTAGCGCATGATGGTTCAATAATTTTATTTATTTATAAAATTTGCAACAATGTCAATTACAGTTTAACCCATCAAGCCCTGCGTGAGCACTGGTGATCGCGACAACAATAGAATACAATGGCAATTCCGAGAACCTCCGATCGAAGGATTAATATTGAAAAATACATATCTAATTAACTTTTATCATAATTAATATTACTTAATAATGTATATGCACCTGCAATTTTCTACTTTATAATTGTGTTTAACTACTACAATCATTGCTTTACTTTATAATTTTTTACATAAATAAAAAGTTCATGGCATAAAGTAATTGTTATTCCCTACCTATACAATACCTGAAGCTGTGCGTGTTATTTATTTAAATTTGTATTATTTTCATTTAACTAGACTCGCCATTTCTATGTGTCGGAAATAAATTGTGATATTTCTTTATATATCTAATAAATTGTGATTTTTTTTACAATATAACATAATATCTGCAAATTGTTGTATTCAATTGCAGTTGATTGAGAGCAAGGGATTTAGAAAGAGAGAGAAAGAGTTTTATCACTTTGAAGCTGATTTAAATATTATGATGGTACTTCACCTGCGAATTCAAATATTTATTTGGTAGCTTGCGGGCTAAATAAGATGAAATAAACGCACTGTTGCAAGTTCTTATATGGTAGTTAATGATTAAAGAAAAGTATTACTCAATTGAATATTATTATTATTTATTAGAGCTTCGGAATTATGCATGACATATTTGCATAATTATGTTTTAGTATTACCTTTACTATAATATTGAGTTTCTAACCTGATTAATCCTAAAACATTATAATAGTGTTTTAAAAATTATGTTAAAATACAAGTTAATGCAAAAAAAAAAACAAATGACAGACCTATGCAATGCAATAGTAATTTTTGTATTGGTAAAGTTTTTAATATTTTCCACAATTTGTAGTAATTTCCACAAAATGTAGAACAAAAAGTAATACTTCTAAATAGAATTAGAAGGTTATTGTATTTTGAAGCAAATTTAATCTACCAAATGGCTTTGAATGAAAGTAGTAATTTTTACCTGCAATATTATAGAGATTAATCCTTGTAATTATTATCCATAATTTTAAGTTTGCGCGCGATAAACTGATTAATAATACCTACAATTTTATTTCTTATATTATTTTAAATAAATTACTGATTACTGGAGTGAATGTTAGTCGTTTGTTATCTATAACTTATAAGTTTTAAATTATCTAATGTTTTTAATATTAGGAATACCTCTAATTTAAAAAAAAAGTAGGTTATCAATTCTACCTGTATGTATTCTCACTTTCCTGCACTTCCCCGTTTTTGTACATTAGTCAATATCAGCCTCTGAACAAAATATTATGTGCCAAATTTCAAAAGTGCATGTATGTATGTTTTTATGTTTGTGCATGTGTATGTGTTTTTATCTCCGGAACTTCAAATCCGATTTAAGTGATTCTTTTTTGTTGTACTAGGTATTGTTCAACTAAGGGAATACTGCAAGTTTTAATCAAAATAGATTCAGCAGTTTTTGAAATAGGGTATTTTAATTCTTTATTACATACAATTTTGATGTTGGTTTTATCTTTTTAAAATACTATTTTACTCAAGAAATTAAGCAAATTAATTTAATTGATATTATTTAATTAATATAAGACGTTTTTAGGAAAATTTTATTATTTTTAGGAAATAATTTGTCTTTTGAATTTCACAGACAAATTAGCCCACACAAAGTAGCCTATGATCTTTCACATTGTCTACTTTTATCTGCACCAAATAACATAAAAAATTCTCCAGTAGTTTGTGAGATAAGCCCTTTCAAATAATTTTCCCCGATTTTTCCACATTTTCCTCTGTTTAATTCTTAGCGTGATAATAAAATACAGCCTAATAACCTTCCACGATAAACAAGCTATCTAACACTGGAAGAAGTTTTCAAATTGGACCAGTTCCTGAGATTAGGTTTTTTAGGTTTAAAGATTCTTTATTTCTCAAAAGATTACAAAATCGCTTTCGATTAGCGCATTCAAAGAAACAAACTCTTCAGCTTTATAATATTAGGTATAGATAAACAAGAAGTATTATAGTTTATAAAAGTTGTATAGGAAATAAAGTTTTTTTTCTTTCTATTAAGGTTGTTAGAGCTAGCACCACGGCGAACATCAAGTAGAGTGTTACAGAAAATTAAACAGAAGGAAGAAGAAGAAGTCAAAAGCAGCGTTTATGATTCTAAGGACGAAGACAGCAAAGAAACTTCCTCAGCTGCAAGAGAGAAAAGAGCGAGACGACGCGATTTACTGCGGTATGAAATCACTTAAAGTAAAAAATAAAAGTTCTCAGTGTAACTGCCGCACTCCGAGATGAATATTAATTACTTAACTGTAAGAGCTATAATTCACCGGGACACCAACGCTACGTGGCCGGTGACGTTTCTATGGTAATGTCTGGCGTCTCTACGACGCAAGTAAGTGCCATACGAGTATAAGGGTGAGGCCTCCAATTTTTGCTGATTTGGCAATGAATTGTTGCGTTGGTAGCGTAGATACTACTCTACTACAAGAAAAAGTGTCTACGCTACTCTACATACTAAAATGGTAGCGAATTTTTATTTCTATGCTACCATAGCGTTGGGAAAATGAAACTTATCTCTGTAAATAATACATAATGTGGTTTTTATTATAGTCCCAAACATGGCCCTTTTTGACTACTCACATGATGCATTATCAATGCAAAAAAATTAGGTGAGGTAATAGCCATTTTATATTTAAGTATTCATAACATATCCGATTTATCTTCAAATCTCTCATACTTACTGCTACAGCGATAGTTGAAGTGCACCTCTTCCACGGCGGATGACATATTTTAAGCTATTTTCTTACCTTTTTTTATGTTTAACTGTAAATATTAAATTTTTAGACTATGATTTGAACCGAAATAATTCTAATGCATTCTTGAGTGCTTTATTTTCTTTGTTAGAATCGGTTTTCGAACATAAGATAAACACAATATTTTTTTAAATACCGAGGGCGGAGAAAAAATATTACGAAATCAGCAAAAATTGGCGCCTCACCCATAACTCACCGGGAAGCACTGACCTCCATTCCATTATACAATTACGCTGGACCTATGATACTCTTTGAAATGACAGCTGTTTTTTGTGCCTATTTGAAGCGGAATCAGCGCCCCCAAAATCGGGGGAAGAGAACTAAATCTGACGTAAACATGACGTTTAAAAGTCGCCATATTGGCGCTGGTAGCAGTAGTGTGAGTACTTGGAACTAATAGCAGGCCTGTCCCACTCGCGCGCTTAGGTATCGAACTATAAGTACCCCTCTAGAGGGGCAGATCACTAGGGACTCACAAGCGAGCGGTGACGCACGCGCAAGATTTTTTCGTCGCATACATCTACGTACTGATTTAACCGCTGTGACATAATCGTTAATAATCTGATAAATATGAACAATTGAAAAAAGGTCAAAGAAATATTTTAATAAAGTAATTTAAGACTTTAAAATACAAAAAAAGATAAAAAAAAATACACAATTTGTTACAAACAAACTGCATACTACACAGAAATAAACAAGTTACTATGTTTAAGTTGTAAAAAATTCCTGACCAGCTCCTACACTATAATCGAATATAAAAGTATTACAAAATATACGTTGGGTTACTTGATTTTGTCAGAAAGAGTACCTCTTACGCGATAGAAAGAGAGCGTACATGTAGGCAAATATAATTGGAGGCACCTAGCACTGCGCGGTCGGAATTTGAACTTTATAGTATCGTAGCATGAGTTGTTATTTCTTTAAACGGGTTTCACGAGTGGGAATTCTGTTGGTACTACTAATATATATTCTGTGCTAATACTAGTTTCTACCACCGTAGTTATTATATTCTCTTTGATTTGTACAACCAATAGTAATTGAGCGGCCATTTGCAAGTTACGTCAGATTTAGTTCTCTTCCCCCGATTTTGGGGGCGCTGATTCCGCTTCAAATAGGCACAAAAAACAGCTGGGTATCATATGTCCAGCGTACTTGTATAATGGAGGTCAGTGCCGGGAAGCCATCGCGACGTGGCCAGTGACGTTACCTTGGCCACGTCTAGCGCCTCTACGTCGCCGCAAAGCGCTGTTTTTAAACTTAACTTTAAGAAAAACATCGCTTTGCGGCGACGTAGAGACGCAAGACGTTGCTTCGACGTTGCCATGGTAACGTCACTGGCCACGTCGTGATGTCTTCCCGGTGAATTGGCTCGATACTAGATGTCGCGCCGAGCCAAATTCATGGCATTCACGAACACGCCAGCGAGCCGTTCCATTTGATCATTTTGACTGTAGGCGTCGCGTTGACAGCATCGGACGTATGCTAACGCAAATTAAAATCAAAATGGCGTCTTTAGCTCGCGAGTAACACCATTCACGTGCGCGCCGAGCCAATTGGAATTCCATCGCGTTGAGCCGATCCATTTGGACCGATAGTGTTTTCACTTTTCACATTCGTGGACGAATTTTGGATCGACAGCGTGCCAAATAGACCGATGGATCGCTCGTGAATGCCGGCCTTTAAGTTTTAAAAACACCGCTTTGCGGCGACGTAGAGGCGCTAGACGTTGTCATGGTAACGTCACTGGCCACGTCGCCGTGGTATCCCGGCGAGGTATTCGACTAAGAGCTGACGACTAAATCGGTCATGTAGCTTCAGCTGTATTAAAACTCCGTTAGTTACTTCCCTGAAAAACCTTTTCTGATAATCTGCGTGCTGGCAGGCCGTGGACGGTGGATGTAGTGTCGTGGGGAAAAAAATGGAAAAAATATAAGTTCAGCGACTTAATTTTTTTTTTCTAAACAGTTGCTCTGTACTTCCTGTGCACCCAAAATTTTTTTTTAAATCGATCGGGTGGTGGGAAGGGGTTGCTAGCGTTAATTAAAAGTAGAAAATTCAACGTTTTCAAGAATTGCTTTCGGTACCTTCCCTCCGATATTTTTTTCTGGCTATTTTTTTTGATTACTTGCTAACTAATCTCAGCCAGAAAAAAGTCAACACAGCTGAACCCACATGAAAATAATAATAATTTTCTTACTCTCTTCAGACTTCGATGTCTGTCCGTCTGTCTGTTTGTCTCCAGGCTGTATCCTAAAAACCGCTATAGCTAGAGTTCTGAAATTTTCACAGATTGTGTATATCTGTTACCGCTATAACAGCAAAATATACTAAAAACAAAATAAATTAAATATTAAGGGGGGCTCCCATACAACAAACGTGATTTGTAAGATTCAAGCATTTATGCACTTTTGTTAAATAATTTTAAAGTTTATTTTCAAGTGCGTTAAAAAAATCCTCCGCTGCGCTCCGTTCTGCCTGCGCTGACCCTCAGTTGATTTACCAGTCTAACCCGCCGCCCCCCCAAATCCATGTGATTATCTTATTTCTACATATGCAATGAGTACATTATCCTATTACCATCCCCCACGGGATCCCCAAATTTTAGGCATCGACCGCGCGCGCGTGGAAACCAAAACACAGTCTTTATTTTATGCTGGATTTCGGTAGTTTACCTCGAGCTGATTTACTAGCTCAACAACCCAACTTTGCTCATTCTTCTTGCAAATTTCCAATCGTTTTAATATATTAATGGATACAATTTATATAAAACGTCCTTGTTGTGTCAATAATAGGCCTTCGTAATTTATCGATGAGCAGAGCAGTGTCATTGCAAAACAGATCGATACAAGTGCTTGCATAAATTATTATACCTAGCATGATTTTAAAAATAAAAATTATTTTAATCATAATTCGCTAGTTGATTTTTTTCCTATTGATAATTAAAAGAACTCTCAATAATAGAAACATCGGTGAAAGAAAGACTGTGATATCTTAAAAACTTTCCAAGATTAAATAACAATTCGAAAATCACATAAACTATCTTCCCAAAACGCTCCATATAAAATTATAGTAGGCTATGGCCTATGACGTCATTGACCGATAGCTTGTAAATGTCGCAGGCACAGATATCAGAAACAAACGGGTCGCAGGCCGCAGCCAACTGGTTAAAATAGCCGTTCAATCAAACCGCTAGCCCTTTGACTGATTTTTGACTTTCGATTGGATGACTAGTGCATTTATTGAATAATGACACCACCACAATAATGACACACAAATAAATGAATAAAAAAATTAATTGAGTGACTAAATGAGATCTCGTCAAGACGTACGAAATCGGCCAGAAATAATTTGATAAAATTGACAGCATTTCATTTAATTAATCATCAAAAATAAAAAATACCATTTCTTTGTTTTTATTTCCGAAGTCCAAAAAAAATTACAGATTTTTTTAATCATTAATTTCCGAGAAAAAAAATTAAAACAAAAAATCCACTTGTGACGTCATTGGTACGGCAGAATACGATACGATACACACCTTTGCTTGTAGGAACGAAAATAATGCAGATCTAAACACAATAACAAATTCAATAACCTCAAAGTAAAGTACCACAAAGTCAGTGACAGGAGCATACTTGATCCTAGGACAGTACTGACAGTTTTTTTTTTTTTAAGAAATCAGATATGACGTGCAAAGGTATTTTGTTGTTCAAATGTACCAATGACTTCATTTGGCGCTTAAGTCATTTTAGAATGATCAGAATTAAAAACCAAGTTTTATAAATATGAAAATGACCACATTTTCAAAAATAATAAAATATGGGTCCCCTAATTTAACCCCTAAATTAAAACCCTGAAAATTTTAATTTAACCCTTAAATTAAAATTTTCAACAAAAAACATTTTTATAGTATTTTATGGGATATTTCACTCTTAGATGATATAATTAAATGTAAAAATACAAAAAAAAATGTAAAACATTATGAAAAACATTTCTTTCTTTGTAAAAAACGCGTTTTCGTAAAAAAAATAAACTTCATTTTCTTGCGCGGCCGCACTCTGCTGGACCAAATAAAATGCTTTTTATATTCCTTGTCACCTTATCTAAGCGTGCTTACAGACGAACGGCACGTGTCGGCGGCAGTCGACGGCAGACGACAGCACGTGTCGGCGGCAGTCGGCGGCAGTTGACGGCAGCCGTTGACAGTTTATAACGCTTGCAGTTGTGACGTAACGCGTAAAGGTGTCCACAGGTCGGTATAGTACGCAACGGACGTTTCGCATCAGACGGATATTTTTTTTACAGTACGTCCACTGTATCGGCAGCGTACAGATTACCGACTAGCTAGTATGTTTATTTTCAAATTAGTCCAAACAAAGTTCCTAAGTCAAAATTTCTGCTTTCGACTTTTCCATCCATACCCCCCTTTTGAGCATTTATTTACTAGGCTAAACAGTAATCCGTACACTGCCGATTCAGCGGACGTACTGTGAAAAAAATATTCGTTTGATGCGAAACGTCCGTTGCGTACCACCATACCACCATAGACTTATGATATAATATACTGTCGTATCTAAGACCACCTGACAACCCGAAAATGCGTGACGATTTTTGATTTGTCAATGTGTGCGTGTGCTAGTGATGTATCTTTTACTATCGATAGTATAGTTAGTCCGTTCGAGTTATTTTACCTGCGTTTCTATGAGAAATAAATATCAACATTGACAGATTTTGTAATTCAAATTAGGTATCGTATATTTTATTTGTCAGAAAAAAGGTGACGATTGAAAAGTAGATACACATTTTCGTTTGGGGTGATTTTTATCGTCGGATATGTTTAATGACATGAGGTTCTTATAAGGGTAAATAATATACACATTATAAAGTTACTTACTTATTACTCAGGCAAAAGCTATCTGACATATCAAGCCCTTACATTAATAGAAATGCAAATATAAAGTTGAAAGTAAACGACACACATAGTATATTATTTTTTCTTAAATTAAATACATATCATAATACCCTTACACCCCCTTTCAATTTTTAGGGTTCCGTACCCAAAGGGTAAAAACGGGACCCTATTACTAAGACTTCGCTGTCTGTCCGTCCGTCCGTCCGTCTGTCTGCCTCCAGGCTGTATCTCAAGAACCGCTATAGCTAGACTTCTGAATTTTTCACAGATTATGCATATCTATTGCCGCTATAACAACAAATACTAAAAACAAAATAATATTAATATTTAAGGGGGGCTCCCATACAACAAACGTGATTTTTTTTTGTCTTTTTTGCTCCATATCAATAATGACAACAGGTAGGCACTTGAAATTTTCACAAAGGCCTCACCTGTATGTAAACTTTAATAATTAATAATAATATTTAAATAAAATAAAAAATTAAGGGGGGCTCCCAAGTCCCATACAAAAAACACTATTTTTGGCCTATTTTTGCTCGATAACGGTACGGAACCCTCCGTGCGCGAGTCCGACTCGCACTTGGCCGGTTATTAGATTAGTTTTATGTTATTGTTAAATACCGATAAGCATATCGATACATTTTATTCTAGTCCTAGCGTATATATAAACAATTTTATGAAAAATGTTTCTTCAAAAATTGTGTAATTTAAGAATAATAGTACCATTAGCCACGCAAAATAGGAAAGTAAAAGGAAGGATTGACAATATTTTATTTGAAATAGAGAACTAAAGACATAATATAGCGAAAATAAACACATCGTAGCAATTCGGACGTGAAGATTAATTACCTGTGAAATGTATATTTTTCAGGGTTATTCCTATGATTTACACTGCAATCACTCACAGAACAAGTAACCATTGTTATATTATGTAATAGTATTTGTTGAAAATAATAAAGGATTTAATAAATAATAAATTGCAAATACCGAAAGGGCATAAAAACGTGTGTCGAGTTGTGACGACCTTTCAAATAAAAGTGGTTAAAGTTCACATTAGACTGCCTAGGCCTCTCTCTTTTCATCTTGTTATAATTCCACAAAGGATTTTCTTCTCTCTCGCACTCTTTGTTGGTCTATGCTTTCTAGGTTTACGCCTACCACCACCTCTACTAACCGACATCGTTTGACAGATAATAATTTATTACTTTAACGTCAAGCTAGCGATCTTAAAATGTTGATATTTCACAGCGGATTTAACATTGTTTTGCATTTCTTACTGTTTTTAGTAGAATTATATTTAAAAAGTGAGTAGGTACGGTAATGTTGTTGTAATCTTACAACAAAGTATTCTGGAAACATGATAGTTTTAGGAAAGGTCGTGGTAGGCCCCCTTTAAGCGTCATAAATTGTCAAAGGCTGCCGTGGGCTACCGTCGACTGCCGCCGACTGCCGCCGACACGTGCCGCCGACTGCCGCCGACACGTGCCGCCGACACGTGCCGTTCGTCTATAAGAAGCCTAACACGCTTATGCCTCAAAATACCCCGCAAACTACGGCAGTTGAAGAAAAAAAAAGTGTTTTCCTCCATACAATTTTTATTTTTTTATTTTATATCTTGAAAAATATATGTTTTTCGAAGAATTGTGAAAGACTAAAAGTTGTTTGAAATGTTGTTTTCTATCACAGAAAAAAATATCAAGTCGCAATTCCGACACCGGGGTCCTATGTCCACGAATTTTGGAATTGAAACCACTGTGCGGCACCTTAAGTTTATCTCCACAGTTTGTCTGTACATTCGCATTTCTACTGGTGGCTAGGGCTACAGATGACTGCGACATGTGTATATTGCCGTTTTATCCTTTGAGTATGGAACCAAAAAAAGCTATGTAAAAAGTCTCGCGTACATTCATTTGCATCGATATTTTCATGGAAATAAAATATTTTCCGGCAGTAAAATGTAGCCTATGTGTGAATCTAGGATATAAGCTAACTACATACTAAATGTTATTAAAATCGCTCCAGCCGTTTAGAGTTAATGAAGTAACAAACATAAAAACTCACAAACTTCCGCTTTTATAATACTAGTAGTAGTAGGACGAATCACGAGGATCGAGGTATTACACGATTATGATAATATAGGATGTGAAAAATAAAACAGAGCTATGTGGAAGCTATATTCTATTGTACCATTATAATTATTATCGTTTACTATTTATTGTTATTTGATGTTCATTACTGGTGGTTGTGTAGGGTGGGATGTGTGGAGCCAGAGACCATGTCGCGGTGCTAATAAATCTATTTTCGACTGAAAAATGTTTAATGATACCTATATCCAATGATATATTATATAAAAAAAAACTCAAAGCAGATATGTTATATGTTACTACCGCGCGCGTTGTGAAGCTTCAAATACGACCCAATTGGGTCGTCTTTTATTTAGTTTGTCTCTTTTATGTAAATGGCATTTCGTATCTTTTGTTTCACTTATCTGTCAAATTTGTCAATGTTGTTCGGAAGAGATTTAAACCGGAAAATAGTATGAACGTAACAGATCTGTATAAGTAGAATATCATTGCCTATATCAATAAAAATGGGTACAGAGAACGTCCGGAAGCTTTCGGGCGATATCGTACTTTGCATACTCGATGAGAACTCAGTATGAACTATGAAGTATATCACTTCGAACTTACACAAATTTGAGATTATCATTCTAAGAGTTACCAAGAGGTTTTCCGATTAATCTATAAGAGTCTGTGTACAGAGTTTTTTTCTTGAGTTAACTGAATACAATGCGAGCATTTTTCATACAACTCCTAGACTAAAAAGGCCAATGACTGCTGGGGACACCTTTGGTTATTTTGAGTATACTCTATACCCAACTAACATTAGGCGCTAACATAAGAGTTAGAACAGATCTACAAGAGAGCTAAACACATCAAATGGTGTTCAACAAGTGGTATCACATGGAGTTATAGCTCGCTATAACTCTACTGTACCCTTGAATTGGGCACAAATTCTTATCGCCTTATGTTCCACTCTGACGGTATAGTAGAGCTATAGCATGAATTTTAGAGATACAGTAAAGTTATTGTGGATGTACAATAGCGATAACTGAGCCTTAAAGCGTTTTAAGTGAAGTATTTGAGTGACTAGTGACTCTTCAAGCGGTATAACAGAGTTACAGGCTACCTAAGACACTTTGAGTGCTACAAAAGAAGCAAATTCACGAATATTAACCCTTTTAGGGTTATAGTAGATCTATAATGCTTAAGGGTGGCAATGCAGTAAATTGTAACGTAATTATGAAATGTTTTTAACTTTTTTTCTAACCGGCTTAACAACATTGTGTTTATGTCGGTATATGTTTCACATATACTTACACTATAACACCTGATTTTTATGAAAATATAATGGCGGAGTTGTGTAGTGAAATAATATTTTGACTTGTTAGTGGAAGGCTGAAGCGGAATTTTCTTTGCGAAGATGAGTTTACTGTGAATGTGACTATGTATTATAAGCAAATAATGAAAGGGCCCACTCTTTGTTGTGTATTTTAAATAAAAAAGTGTCGCTTCAAATAATGCAAAACATTGTTTATTGATAAGATTGTTTTAATGTTTTACCTATTGTCTTTAAAGTTTCGTGACCCAGGCATCAAAACGCTACAAAGAAAAGTAACTTCATTGTAATACGTTTTCATTTTTGTACTTTCTTTTTATTATTTTTGTGAATTAAGTTTATACTCAAAAATGGTGGACTCATGAATTTAGGGTTTTAATAGGGGAAAATAACTCTAATATACAGCCCTAAATAACATAGAGGAGTTTTGCATCCCTTTAGGAGTTTGGTTTTGCAAAAGAGTTAAAAACAGCTTTGTAGAGCTAGTAGCATTAACTGCTTCATTTGTGCAAATAGGAGATGATAATTTCTTATATAGATCTTATAGTGGTATGATTCGCTCAAAGCTATAACACAAGAAGCTCTGGTCTGTACTGTAGGGATAATAATCGCTGCAGTTCCACTTTAGCCTTCATAATCGGTCTTATAGACCCGTTTTGTCACTATAAGTGTTACATTTTATTACTAACTCTGTTTTGTCGCCACAAACTATAATGACAGCTCCAAGTCAACCTTTATAACATTTCAGGTTCTAAATAAGCTATATTTGCAGCGGTAATGTTAGTTGGGTAGTAATCGAAAATGTTTGGCATAAGAGAATTAAAATTAAAATACTTTATTATACCCCTTTACTAATGAAAAC
The DNA here is from genome assembly GCA_963422495.1 of Polyommatus iphigenia. Classification (NCBI taxonomy): domain Eukaryota; kingdom Metazoa; phylum Arthropoda; class Insecta; order Lepidoptera; family Lycaenidae; genus Polyommatus; species Polyommatus iphigenia. Next base: position 21,065,615 of record OY730178.1, on the reverse strand, counting down.
GTTTATACTGTGTATACAGATACTACAGATATATTACTGCAGTCGCCAGAGGTTTTAACCTCCGAAAATTGTAATAGTGAATGGATTTTTGTTTTTGAGGTGTCATTTTCTTTTTTACACTACGAGGGCTGCTATTTATGTATCCGGAATTAAAAAAAGAAACAAACATATATAATTTAATATGGCTTTATTGCTTTTCAAAATATTCGCCGCGATGATCGACACACTTTTGCATACGCTGGAACCAATTTTCATAGCACTTTTTCCATTCTGATTGAGGTATCTCCAAAACGTGCATTTTGAACGCATCAACAGCCTCTTCGCGGCTCGAAAAACGTTGACCACGTAATTTGTTCTTCGCGTATGGAAATAAAAAGAAATCGTTAGGTGCCAAATCAGGGCTGTACGGCGGATGACCAGTCAATTCGATCTTTTGACCCTCCAAAAACTGAGTTGTTTCAGCTGAGGTGTGACAGCTAGCATTGTCGTGATGTAATATGATTCTGCGTTGTCGGTTGTCCTTTCTTATTTCTTCAAAGACTTCTGGTAAACAAATGGTCGTATTCCATTCAGAATTAACCGTTTTACGATTCTCTAATGGCACTGTAGCCACATGTCCATTAATTCCAAAAAAACAGGCGACCATTTGCTTCAAAGTACTTTTGTTTGTTGAAAAAATGTTTTTTTCTTGTTCCTGTTATTTAATGACTCTTAACCGATTGCTTACGTTGAAAATTAACCAAATACACCATTTTTAAAAAAGAAAGTTTGCTTTGCTATGCTAAATACAACTATAAGGTTTTTGCAAAGTTTTTAGAGATTAACGCTCGTCGTAACCAAGATAAAAGGGTTTGGGTAGATTTAAGGGTTGTAACGAAAAGTGTGTTAAACTTACTTGTTGTGCGTATTTAATTTTTAGAGAAATGATAACTTTTAAGTACTTAAAAACGTTTAAATATCTCCAAAAATGTGTAAAATAGACCAAAAATACTTTTCTATATTTGTTGAGAATTTATTTAAGTGAGAGCTAAAACATTAAATGAATCGACAAATTAAAGACTTTTTCTAGTCTTTGAAATATATTTAAGCTTCCTACTTAAAGCCAGAAAAAAATTGGGTGCTACAAATCTCACGTACATACTAAAGACGCATGCTGCGACCTGTTTGGAAAATGCTTACCTGAATGCAAAAAATATCAGTTCTTAACCTAATTTGTATTTTTTTCCTTTAAGTATGTTTTAGCAAATATAATTAATGAAAAAAAATATAAAAAAAAAATATTCTGTAAAAACCAAACCAAAAGAAATAAAATTCAGATTTTCTTCGAAATATCCGTGAAAAGTTTGTGCTACATTTTCAGAAAATTTAATCAAGTAAGAGTTAAAAAGTTATACACATTAATAAATAGAAGGCTTTGTTAAGCCTAAAAAATAATTTTAAACTTCCTATTTAAAACCAAAGAAAAATTGGAACGCCATTTACCTGGCGAGGCACACAACAAGCACATTTGGAGGTATGCTCATCTACATACAAAAATATTAATTTGTAATATAAATTATATATTTTTTCAACTTATTTTCTTTCTTTGGAATATAAGCAATGATACAAATCTAAAAAAAAATGATATATTTCATTATTTTGCTATAAATTTAAAAGAAAGAAATATGCAAATTTTCTTCAAAATTTTACAGTTTATGATTTTACTTGAAGTGGAAGAGAATAATTTAAAAATCAAAAGCACAACTTTTCAATAGGTAAACTTTATTATTTATGTTATCAGCTACACGTTCCTTTTTTTCTTTTCAATTTTCATCCACTATTGCAAAAATCGGAGGTTTGCACGATTTTTACGCTTTGGGAACTCCACTATATGTATATTTAATAATTTTCAATATTGTTTTCAGAACTAAATCATCATCTTCAGATTCGGAAAGCTCTAACAGCGAGCAGGACGAGATGCCGCAGAAAGCAGCTAAGCCCACAAAATCCACCGAGAAGCGGTCAAAAAACTCCTCAAGCACGCACAAAGGAGAACCACCGCCAGAGCCAGTCGTACGGACAGGAAGAAAAACTAATAACTCCCTAGCAGCTGCCACGGGACAAATAGTGATACCGGACACGGTAGAACCCACTAACAGCACAAGGAAGAAGCTTAAAACATCACAAATGTAAGTACTACTGCCATGGATGCAATGCATATAATTTACCAGAGAAATTGATTCATAGGGAGGTGGGCCTATGGTAACTAACTAAAAGCCGAGCTTCGTGAGGGCTCGCGTCGTCACACTTTGACTGACTGATATAAATAAAAATTACATCTACATATAAATAAAAATTACTATGTATAAAGCACAAATCAATAGGCGTGTTAGTTTTCCCGTAAAGAGTACCGCAAAATGTACAGGTTGTGGGATATACTAGGGCTCGCTTCGCTCGCGCGTTAAGAGCGCGCATTCAAATTTATGTAAGTCAAACTATGAGCGAACATCGATATCAACTCACACAGACGCAATACTATACGTATGTGTGTGTTAGCGCTAGAATGAGCGTAGAAATAGTCGGACAAGTAATTTTGATACTTTGATTTAATATTATTTTAATCCATACTTCCATACTATCCATACTTACTATAACATTATAAATGCGAAAGTGTGTCTGTCTGTCGGACTGTTACCCCTTCACGTCCAAACCGCTGAACCGATTTTGCTGAAATTTGGTATGGTATTTTGTGTCCCGAGAGAGGACATAGGATACTTTTTGTCCCGAAAAAATGTACGGTTTCCGCACAATAAACTTTTATGATTTGCGTGTAAAGTATTCAATATATTTTGATGAAATTTGGTATACTGATACATTTAATAGTTTTTATCTCGGAAAAATGTATGGTTCTTATTTTTTTTTATTTTCCGCCGATTCTTCTCGCCGGGTTAGTTGTCGAACCGGTGGTAGGCATCATGTAGACTTTCAGAAAATATTTGCAAAAATTTATTCTGAATAAAAAATTTTGAGTTTGAGTTTGAGTCAACTTTATAAATTATTGCTATGCCATAAAAAAAAAGCCGGGTTGCACTCCGGGAGTGCCGGCAGAAGTGAAAACTTGATTATTAACGTTGTGCATTATTTTTTTTAACCCATTTTTTATGAAAATCGATTTTTAAAAATCGATTTTTTTAATTTATCGAAACCCTTACAATCGATTAAATTTTTAACCCATTTTTATGAAAATCGATTTTTTTAATTAATCGAAGCCCTTACAATTTTTTTGACCCATTTTTTATGAAAATCGATTTTTTTAATTAATCGAAACCCTTACAATCGATTAAATTTTTAACCCATTTTTTATGAAAATCGATTTTTTTAATTAATCGAAACCCTTACAATCGATTAAAAAATATCGACAATCGAAAAAAAACAATCGATTATTCGATTAATTGATTTCGATGTTACAACACTACTCTCCAACCGTCTTACGGTTTTTCGATCAGCACGAGAATCTGACGCGAGTTTCACAGTTTTTACCCATCCCACAAAAGTGCTCAACGCCGCTAAAGAAGTTTTCACTTCAAAAATTTATTTATACATTATCGCTCCACCCTAATAAATACTTAATACTTATTAAACGATCAACCCGTTCCGGTCGCACTATACGTGCCTCTCGCGCAGCAGGTAGTTGACCGGTCTGCCCGAGCGACAAGCGATACGTCCACCCCTTGCAAAGATCCAGCGCGTACTAAATTGTCACGACGCGTGCGCTTGGTTTTAAATAGTGTTTTTTAAAAATTTGTTTAAAATAATAAACGACCGATATTAATTGAATAAAAAATATGGCGTTATAATAAACAGTATGTTTATTTATTATAACGATAATACCAAACAACAAATTTAGTTTTTCTCGTGGGAAAGCAACATTAAAAAACGCATATTATGTCAATTTGTTACGATTTTTTATGGGTATAAAAATAAATATATTATAAAATTTTCTACTGAGGTACATCAAAAGACAATATAATCTGCTTACTAAAAATAATATAGAAATAAAATTTGCATTATTTCATTGTTATTTTACTCGTCAAAGTGAACTCGAATCGACATTTTTGCAATTCGGCGTTCGAAAAACCTCAAAGTAACAAAAATGTAGTCAATAAAACTTTAATTTTACATTGCAGTGCACTAAAAAAGGCCCTGGTCGTTTTATATTTACTAACAGTTTTATTTAATTTGGTTATTTTACGCATAAAGAAAGCGGTCGAAAACACCCAAAACTGAAAATTGCCTCGTAAATTGACTGCACGCTCTTAAAGTCCGTGTGGGTTCAAGTGATACATTGAGCTTGGCTTAACACGACAATATTAAGTAGGTACCCATCTGCCTGTGAATAAATTTCTTTGATAGTGTTTTGAAAGGAGTTTAGTTATTTTTATACTTGCTCATTTATTTCAATCTAAGTACTAAAATATTGGTACTAGTTTCAGCCAAACTGAAGAGGATATACAAACGGACATGTATAAAGTGCTCGAACAGCTTACTGCTCATGAGGATGCTTGGCCTTTCATGGACCCCGTGGAGGAAGAATATGCTCCCAACTACTATGCTGTAATACGACGACCTATGGACTTACGAAAAATGGAGGAGCGACTAGACAGTGGATATTACTCAGACTTCTCAATGTTCAAAGCAGACTTCAAGCTTATTGTAAATAATTGCCGATTATACAATGGACAGGATAATGGTTAGTAATTTTTTTAATAGACTTTTATTGAAGTTGTGTCTTTATCAAGTTTTGTCCAATTTAAACGTGATTATAGTACAATACTTACTATTTATAACATCATTTTAACATGAATGTGCTATTTTTCAGAATACACTACGATGGTCGACAATCTTCAGGCAGCATTTGACCGACTTACCGAAAAATACATACACCGAGTATCTTCGTCGGATGAGGAGATAGCAGTAGAATATCAAATCCCTACACCGTCACGAAAACATAAGCTAAAATTAAGCGAATCTCCGGTACGACATAAACGCAAGAAAACTAAATCTCATTCTGATCACAGTAAGTTTGTAAATTAATATAAAATATAATGACATTAACATAACAAATCATTTTTCGTTATTTTCGCATTTATGGTTTTGTTGAAAATTTTATATAAACATTATAACCTAATTTATTTTCAGATGAGCCAAAATCGAGTTCTTCGATGCAAGAAAAAAAACAAGAAAATGATGATGAAGAAGATGACAATGAAGGAGACGCTAAAAAGAGAAAAGAATCTCACAAAAAACACGACAAAATCAAGAAGAAAAGAAGAGGTCATCATCGTCATGGAAAACATTCGAAAAATCATAAAAAGAATTCTCATAAGTCCAACCATGAGAGAAAACACAGTAAGAGACAGAAACATGGTAAGGACAAAGACAGGGAGGGTAAGAAGTCAAAACAAAAGAAAAGGAAAAGTAAACATCATGATAATGATCTTCCAGATGAACTCAAACGAAGCGCCTCACAGGAGTCATTGGAGAGTTCTAATAGGAGTAGGAGTGCCAGTCCATTGCCTTCCATCCACACTCCATCGCCGTCACCGACGGAACTAGATAAATCTGAACAAAATGAGCAGCTCTCAGATCCAGATTTTCTTAAAGACAAGTTTGACAAGATAAAAGAAAGAAGACGCCATACAACAAAAGAAGCGTGGGACTCATTGTTTGATTTTAAACAGAAAATTGACAGTCATAAACAAAATATAACTGTACCAGATAAAGACAAAAATAAAAAGCTTCGAGAAACCATAGAAAAACTAAAAGCTAAAAATATAAAGTATAAAGATTCAGCAATGTACAACAACCCTTTTACTGGTGGATCTGCAGAAAAATCTGTCAAAGCTGCTAAAGAATCTAACAAAGAAGACGATGATTTTTCGGACAATGATACTACTGAAACCGAAAGTATAAAAACAAAACCTGGAACCAGAAGATCGAAGAGAAGTTGCGCCAAAAGTGTTTCTGCTTCGAAAGCTCTCGAACAAGCCGTAAAAGACATAAGCAAGTGGTTAGATGATGCTCCAAAGGGTTCGGCTCTCAGTTCACCCTGTGACAGTCCTGCACAAACAATTTCTACTGAAGAACATGACAACAGTCGTTTAGACGATGAATTCTCGCAAAGCGAGAAGCCAATGCATATGCGGCGGGATGGACGCAAAAGGCCATCTTCGAGAGAACCTAAAATAATTAAAAGGAGAGAAATACAAAGAACAATCGATAGATTGCAGCCGGGTAAAAGTAAAGGTAACTTGTTGACAAATATGAGTAACAAAGGCAATGAGAAGTTTGAAGAGGTAGCATCATCCCCGAGCACATCGACCAAAACTCGCGACTCTTTCAAGGAAGAGTCCAGCCCTAAACTCAGTTTAGGTTCTGTTTTACCAACCGTAGAATTCACTCTTGGGAACGACCATAATTTTGGAAGCGAAGATGCTAAGAGTGAGGCAGAAAATGAAGACACTAAGACTACGGAAGTAGATAAAGAGAGTAAGGACGTCGAAGAGAAACCTACAGAGAAAAAGGAAGTCGAAGTGCAAGCAGCAGCACCTGCTAAGAAAGATGCTGAAGTAGAAACTGAACCGCAAATAATTATGAAACCGAGTCAAGAGAAAGCGACACCTAATTTAAGCGCATGGTTTAAAGCTTTCGGCGCTCCTAAGACGACCACTACAACCACAACAGTTAAAAAGAAAACTGAAAAAGAGAGAGAGCCAGAGGAGAAACCCGCTGAGAACACCAGTGTCGATGTAGTTGCTAAAATAGCAAGTCCTAAAAATACTGCAGCAAAATATGATTCGCCTAATGATCCGAATTCGCCTCTACCCGATAGCGACGAAAGTCCTCATTTAAGCGTAGCCGTTACACCGAGACAACGCAGAACTAGCACAGGCAGCTCAATATCAGAAAGATCGTCGTTCAGTCAAGATTTAGATTCGCCGAGACACCAAATGTCACATAACTCGCCGCTTCTTCGCTCTCCAGCCTCACCTAGAACAGACGATTTCCAGAAAATAACGTATCCCATAATTAACGGAACAGTGCGAGCAGGGTTTTACCAGGACACGACGTCGTTGAAGAGTAGTCCAGATAAGAGTTGCAGTCCGCGTGAAGCGCCACAATCGCCGTATTCCCCGTACTCCCAACACGTATACGCAACGAATAGTGCGACGGGATCAGCGACTCCCAACTATTTTGTAGACCACAACAAAAGTCCCTTGCCCACCTACGGACAAAATGCGCCCCCGTACTATGATACGTCCAAAGCACCAGTGGCTAATAAACTGGTGCGCGTACACGATGACTATACATCATTGGGACCTAACTCGAATAGTCCAAACCACGGACCATACTCACCCGTACCCTCACCTTATCCAAATAGTCAAACCAACTACTCACAACCTCAGATATCACCTCGGCCGAATACTCCGTCCGTCCAACAACCTAATACTACTCGGATATCACCAGAGCCAAAAACGTCGTTATTCCCAGTTAAAAAGAGAACTTATGATCCGGAGCAACCAGATTTATCTAAAAATCTACACGATAAAGATGATTTGGCCACCGGAAAGGTCAGGAACGAATATTCCAAAACGACCCAGGCATTGCTTTCGTCACAAACAATGTCTTCTACATCTGTTGACGATATCGCTCTAGCTCTAAGTGAAAAATCGGAATTGGGTAAATTAAACAATACAAGGGAGAAGGCATCTAATGATTTTAATGAGCGCCAACACCGTGACCGAGATCTCTACAATAACGGCGAGTCAGTGATCAATGACAAAAGGGATTCTCATACGACAAAACCCGCTGTCAAAAAAGACAATATTGATATGATTAATATGGGTTACATGGAGGAGAGCAGACGGCATAATATAGAGCACACAGAAGTTGACTATTCTAATAGGGAACATAAGACCAATGCAAATCCTCAACAGAAGGGATACGAAATTGAAGCTATCGCTATAAATCTCGGCATTCATAACCAACAGATGTCGATGTCGAAGCCACTCAACAAGCCAGCTGTTTGCTTAAACAATACTACACCAGCGCATTCACATGAACGAGCACCCGTGGATGTCACTATAAACCATAATATCGCTCACGCACACCAAAACCAATATGAAAGTCTCGCCAGCCAACAAATCAGTAATTTTTCATTAAACGACATCGAATTGGCGAATAAGAAATTATATTCGTGCAACACCACATCTTCGCCAGCTATAAACTATGGCAACTGGAAAATGACGAATCAAACACGTAAACCAGAAACGCTACCTTCGGACTATTCGTCGGCATATAGTGCCATCAATGATGAAAAATTAAGATCCGATTCCATAACGAATCAAGCTGCGCTCAACTACAATAAGAGCATTCAACAGCAGTACAGCAATTATAACAGCATTCCGAGAACGAATACTTCGAGAACACAAGATCCTCAACACAATCTCTCTGCCGAGCTAAGGATACCCAATCCTCGGAGCCTTCTGAAGAATGATGTATCAACTATGAGCGAAGCTGAAACCATCGCCCAAAATATGGAAAGCTTGTCCAAGTCACAAAAAACTGATAAATTAGTACAAAATCACCCGCTAGTGTCGTCATCTCTACCGTACAAGACGCCGTATAGTTCACATTCATCGATACCTATCGAATCTTTGAGGAACTTGTCGGGCATACCACAAATGCTAGAAAGGTTTACAAACGACGAAAGATACTTGTCGAGCTTCGCAGCCGGATCCTCCTCGTTGTATCACGATAAAACATTTTCAATGGCTCAAATGTTCAACAAGGGTATAGCGGCGACCGACGCCCACGCCACGAGCACTTCGGCCGGCACATACTCTCAGGCACCGACCGCCACGAGTAAAGATAACAACGCTTACAAATCTCCTTCTACTACTTCCAACGCGCCACTGGACCAAAAGAAGAACAGACGAAAGAAACCATCAGAAACAAAGCAGGCTCAAGTTATCGGTACCCAGTATCTCAACACCGTCAGTAATAACGATGTTCTAACCTCAGTAAAGGCGAACATGATGCAGTCCAGTCCGTTTAATTTCGGTACCACGAGCAACATGGCGTTGAGCGGCATGTACGGGGACAACGGAGGGTTCACTATTGACGATTTCAGGAACAGCACCAATCAACTCATGGCAGCGAACTATATGGCGGCTGCTGTGGCGCATCAGAGGAACAGCGAAGCTAATGCGGAGAAACTCGCGAAGCCTGCGCACCAGAACAGTAACCACACAGCGGCGGGTACGTTCCCGTTCCTTGGCCATTCGCAGGTTCGCGCGGGCTATCCGTTTGTGGGCACAGAAACATCTTCGCCGCTGTATCAGCAATATCTGCGATACCAGGAGGAGCTGCAGCGTCAAACTGGCGCGCAAATAATGAGTCTTTATCCCCAGGCGTACGCCCCGGCCTCGCTCGGTGTCAGGCAACCATACGACGCTTTGAACAGACACTCATGGCTTTAATATAGGATTTTTCCTCCCAACGATGAGAGGACATTTTATAAATGTGACTGTATCGATTGTTATAGAAATTATAATTTATATTAAATCCAATTTTTGAAGATTTGTGAAAATATATAAGAAATGACAGACAAAAGTATATTATCATCATCCACTAGATTCGTCCTTATGTATTAATTGATTTACCTGTGATCGCCATACACGAGTCCCTTTAATTCTGTGCTGTTTAACTTTGTGATTAAAAATAAAGAAACAATATAAACTATTATAATGAATATTAATTATTAAGGTAGTGTACTGGTTTTAATTATGCATAGAGTGAAAAAGTGTCGATCAAACTTAAATATGTTGTACTGTATTTAAATGTCTGCAAATAGATTAAATGGATATGTGTTTCTGTGTATATTTTAACAGATAATCTAATTAGCATAATATTCATTAACAGATTTCGCCTTGTACTCATCCACTAAAGCGAAAGCGAAACGCGAAATATTTCTACTTAAGTTTATGTAAGATAAAAATTGACTGTAAGAATTTTTGTTAAGGCTTTTAGTGTTACAAAATTTATTATAAATGCTTACGAAGTCCACATTTTTTGTTATTTTTAGAGTTAAATATGTTTCTATCACTCCTTGTTTTTGTAAATATTTAATATTTTTATTCACTTTAAGTTTATAAGCTTTATCTAATTTTGCTTATTAATTATTATTATTTTTAATCATTGACATAGAATAAATAAGGAATATTAAATTTTTCTCATGTAAAAATAATGTTAAGATTTTCGAAATTAATAAAAATGGCTATTCATAATATATTATGTCAATTTATTTAGAAATCCTTTCATTTAATTAATTAATTTATATTGATGATGCCTATGATGGTATATCTCGGCCATACAATTCAACTAGGGCGGCACAACTTTGAGAAGGAGGCGAATAGAAGAATACGCTTAGGTTGGGCTGCATTCGGGAAGCTCCGAAATATCTTTGAATCGTCGATTCCACTATCCCTTAAGTCCAGGGTTTTTAATCAATGCGTTCTACCGGTTATGACTTACGGAGCTGAAACGTGGACACTCACTGGAGGACTAGTTCACAAGTTTAAGGTTGCTCAGCGGGCTATGGAAAGAGCTATGTTGGGAGTATCTCTGGTGGACAAAATTCCTAATATAGTCATTCGCCAGAGAACTAAAGTCACCGACATCGCTCATAGAATTAGCACGCTGAAGTGGAAGTGGGCTGGTCATGTCTGCAGACGGGATGACGGTAGATGGAGCAGACAAGTGTAAGAGTGGAGACCACGCATGGGCAAAGTGTGTGTGTAGGACGTCCCGCAGCACGGTGGACCGACGATTTAAAGAAAGTGGCTGGCAGCGGATGGATGAGGGCTGCCCAAGATCGGGATGGTTGGCGCTCATTGGGGGAGGCCTACGTTCAGCAGTGGATGGCAATAGGCTGATCATGATGATGATGATGATGGTGAAGGCACTTACTGAAAAAGACTATAGGTGATAAATTGTTTCCATCAAGGAAATATACGAACAACTAAAGAATATTTATGGCGTGGGAACCATACATTTTTCCGGAACAAAATACTTTTTGTCTTTTATATACTTTTGAGTCCTGGGAAAGGACATACTTCCTATGACCTATGTCCTTTCCCAGGACTCAAAGTATCTCCATGGCAAATTTCAGCTAAATCGGTTCAGCGGTTTTAGCGTGAAGAGGTAACAGACAGACATACAGACACATAGACAATGTCGTCGGCTACAATATGACAGACACATTTTCGCATTTATAATGTTAATATGGATGACACGGCTCTCGTGCCATATAAGCCACACGTCAAAATATATGAGACGGCTGCCTTGTCATCCGCAATGAACGCAGCTTAAAAAATGTTGACAGCCCCTACTTTTTTTCAATTCACAATATTCAGAAACAAAGCCTATAGTGGACTTGTTACATGTGGAAAATTAAGATGGTTTTGTTCAGAGTAGAACCTTCTAAAGCCGCTATCCCCAACCCGCACACATTATTTGTGGCCCGCGTGATGTTAAACAATTGTGAAATTCACGACCACCGGCAAAATAACGTAAAGTCTACGTGATAGTCGTTAAATTTTTTCCACTTTTAAATCATTAGTTTTTAAGAATGTTATTTTTTAACCCTAAAAATATTTTGTTGCGGCCCGCGACACCAAGACCAAAACATGTTTGTGGCCCGCATGACAAAAAGGTTGGGGACCACTGTTCTAAAGTGTAATTTGAGGGAGATACAATCGTTTTCTAAATGGCACTGCTCTCATGTCACATGTTAAAAAAATATATGTCAAAGCTGCCGAGTTATCCGCACTGTATCAGTTAATTATTTAAATTATTTTGTTTTCAGTATTTGTTGTAATAAGGGCCAGAGATATACAGAATCTTTGAAAATTTCAGAAATCTAGCCCTGGAACCCTAAAAATTAGTTCTTCATTTTTAATACAATATACCCATAACCTATTTTCTTGTTAATTTTTAATGTAATAAAGGGAATAAATTCTATTCATTGAATACTTCTTAATATGATAGTAATACTAAAATAAAAATCATACCAATGTTTTAATTATTTACTATAATTTTAAAATAAGTTAAGCAGTGATCTAGCCACTTACCTAGTACAAGTAAAGCCTAAAGACAATTTATATTAGAAAAGCAAAAATATGGTTAAGTATACAGAAAAATGAGTTGATTTATATACCAGATAAATTTATACTATTACAATAATTGCACTTTGTTATACTTACTATAATTTAGCATGTCTGATATATAATTTGTCTTAAGATGCTAAAACCTATTACTGTACTGTTTATTTTAAAAATGTATTAGTATCAAAGCTCTTTCCATATAAACCTTACATTTATGTGATTGATAAATTGCAGCATTAGTGATTACTATCATCAATAATTTGTTCAATTGTATGACCACATAATAGTAAGACTATAATGGTATATACATGAACGTAGAAAAAAAGGCGGACAGAGTCTTGTTATATACAAAACTGTGTCTTCACTTTTCTTCAGAGTCGGCCACTCACATTCTGACGCCTGTCAAATGGTATGGATAGCGCAAGAATGTGTGCGTGCGGACCGTGTACATACAGCCAGCTGGCCGACTCTGAACGATACAGTTTTGTGTATGGTGGGACTCCGTCCGCCTTTTTTTATACGTCCATGGGTATATAAAACTGATTTAGAAGATAAAAATTAGAGCCCACATACAATCAGTAAAAGCATTTGTCATTGTTATGTGGATTTGGTTTCACTTTGTTCCTTTTTTTGCTGGACCATTTCTCTGATGTTGTCTTCACTCTCTTTAAGATTTTTCTCTAAATACTGTTTATTCTCTTCTAACTCGGCAGTGCGACTACTTAAAAGGGAAAGATTTTCCTTCAGATTCTTTTTGATATCCTCCAAATCTGTTAAAAGGAACATTCTCCCTATTGATTCGTAAGTTTTCGTACCATTTGGTAGATGGGCCATCTCGCGCTGAGTAATTTCTGCATGTTGAGCCACACGTTTCAGTACGCCTATATGACTGTCGATTATTTGTATCTTCTTGCTGGTTGCTACCATTTTTATTTGCAATTCTGCGAAGGCTTTTCTTAGTTCTAAATCCACCGGTTTAGCCATTATTTTATATTACAGTATGAATTTGATAAAAGTTGAAAAGACCTCAAGGCAGCACTCTGCACATATAGGTACACAAAAAAGGGTAAATTTCAGAAGTGAACGTGCGCTTATTGGTTAAATTTTGTAGTTTGACAGCGTCATTCTTGACATTGACGTATTTTTCTTTTAATTTCATAGAGTACATCATTGAGATAATATACACTAGGAGAGAGCCTTATATCGGTGTATAAGCGTCAAAAGCGTGTAATGTTATGTCCTACTTACTCGGACATAACAAAGGAGTCGGTCTGCATATTTCATGTAATAAAAATGTTAATAAAGGTTTTTAGTGAACATTTTATGTTAGATATTGTTGAGTTTTGTGGTTCCGCTAAATAATAAACCATAAGAATGGCCAAAGAATGCCTAAAACACGTGGATTTAACATTAAATACGTAAGTTTTGAACAACGTTTTTTGGGCTTTTCAATCGGTATTTTTGTAAGCTAAAAAGATAATTTATAAGTTTAATAATCCTTTATTCGTGCTATTTAAGGCATTAGTGCTAAAAATGTCACATCAATTAATAATTTGTCTACAAAAATTGCATAGCTTTTTACGTGTGTTGACGGATTCTCAGTACTTGAATTATAGTTCTGTTTATCGATATCATGAACTAAATGACTTTCTTTTCTGTATAATAATGTGCTTCGAAATGATCGACAAATAGAAATATTCAAGAAAATAAACGCACACTACTTGTATGAAAATAAGCACAAAATGGCCACGCGATGACGGGCTAAGGTTACATCTATATGTCGCAGTCATCTAGTTCAATCTGCGATTCGATTGAATGACTAGCGTTTTCATAGAATGACACCATTCAATTGAATGACTCGGCCGAACATCGATTGAACGATCTTCGCTCAACGTCCAACTAGTTAGCGATTTGTAATATTATAGCCCTTTGAAGATAGCGGACATGAAATCAGTCAGGTAATTGAACGTATTTCACTTAAACAAATATGGCGTCAAACAGCTCGCACAGCTGATTGCACTGTGTTGATATTGTGTCGAAAAAATTTACTTTAAAGTGCTTTTTTTGTTATAAAATAATATGACAGCGTGGATTAACCTATTACTACCCACCGTCAACGGCTACTTAAAAAGATTATAGCATCCCATTTAACAACTTCACTACAATATGACTTTTAGTCAAAAGTCAAAACGTTAAACGTCACAGTCAACGTCTTGATATATATATATATATATATATATATATATATATCCAAAGAGAATATAATCACTACGTTTTATATATCCTTAATCTGTGGAGTACACTTCACGTACAGTTCGACAAGGCTTTTTAATTTTTATGAACGTGGCGAGAAAGAAGTCCTAGCTAGGATCCTACATATTATGAGGCCACTGACCTCCATACTTGTTCAATGGAGGTCAGTGTATGAGACTAATTAGAAGCTTCTTATTCCACTTGTCCTAATTTAGTGACTAAATCAGTTGTCATTTTGGTCAGACGTCTTCTTAATGGCTCCAGTTCTATCAAAGCAACAAAAAATTGATCTTCTCATAGGCTTAGGCCGGCCTCACACAGCCGGAATTTCATAATCGGATATTCATATTATTAATAGGCTACTTGACCTATATTCAATTTTATTGAACAAATGCATATTTCTAGTAGAACTTGGCCTAGGAAACCGTATTTCACCCTTATCATCAAATAAAAGCTTATGATTGATAAATAAACTCGATTTGAAAATATGATTTTATGAAAATATGCTTTGTACTGACGAAAACGCTTTTGCGGTACTTCCGATTTGGATGTGACGTCATCCTTATAGTAATTTAATATCTTTTATTTATCGCGCTCGTTATATGTAAGTTTATCTGTACATAAATAATAAGAATAAGCCTAGAAGGATTTGTAAAATATATTTTATTGAATAATTCACTTAAAACATCAGTTTTATATATTATCTCCATTTATTGTAGACGGGAAATGAAATGGCCAAAACTATTCTCCAAAAGTTTTCAACATTACAAATGATTTCTAATTTCTTATTCAATTCTTTTATAATTTTTGGGCACTTTTAGACTCGTACATTTAGTACATAAAAAATGTTCAATAAAGAGAGTTTAAAATACAAAGCGTATGACGTCACACTATGGCGGACAGTGTTTTCGGCGCCATTTAAGAGGCGTATTTTTCAATAAACATTTTTATGGGTTTCTACTGTGTAAAATATTAAAATATTAGTTTTTTTTGTGAAAATGAATGATAAAGAAGTGATTAGCATGAAGAAAAAAGTAGGTCAAGTAGCCTATTCAGAAAGACCGGAATACCGTACAATATCAGTACGCTCCATACACATTCTGATTTTTTCAGACTATGAATTTCATAGATCAATCTGTAAGAATATGAATTTCCGATTATGAAATTCCGGCTATGTGAGGCCAGCCTTAGCTGTTGGCTCAATGAAAATAAAAATAAATAAAAGGCGAAAAAGATGGTTGAAAGAATTTTTGCTCCACGTAAAATTATGAATTTAAGAACTTTCTGAACTACTTGGAACCAGCAGACTTAAGAAATTACCTACGAATGGATTCCAGATCTTAAAACATATTATAAATTGACTTTAATACAGATTTAGCAGTTCCCACTACAGATAAAAGGTTGAAACTTGAAACCATCTGGCAGCACTGATTTAGTCAGTTAAGGCTTCTACAGATTGCGCGAACCCGGTCTGCAGACCGCGTCCGTGAAGGACACGGTCCGTCCGTGAGAGACAAATTTGACAGTTTTGACGGTTCGTCGTCCACTACACACTACACGAACCTCGTCCGTCAAACCGGAATGACATTTGTTATATTGTTTTCGGATATTAAACTCAACACTATTGGTTTGCAATAGAGTTCCAAATGCCCAAAAGCTTCCATTTCGTAAAATGTTACCAATTCTGAAAGAAATATTTTCCCCACACTGTATTTGTCAAGTATTTAACTCCGACGTGATACAAAAATCACAGATGGACAATTTTTTTTTGTGAGAAGTAGAAAGGATTTTGATGTTGTCAATTAATATTTTTATGAATAAATTATATCGGTCGCATGGTCGCAACTTGTATTTAAAAGTGTTTTTTTAATTATTTCGTGTAAAATATCCTTAGTTTGCAATTAAAATTTTGGTCGCATTAGAGCCGGAACAAAAATATCAATGAACTATTTTATAATGAACTAGAATTAAAAGCACAGCTTTAAAACTAAAAACAAATTTCGAAAAATGTCCAAAAGAAAAAATCACATAGTCGTACCTTTGTGGAGACAAGAGCGCAAGCATAGAGATAAAATGGAAGAAATTCAATGAAAATCGTTTGCAAATTGTAACAGTAGGTGGCAAGGATAAGAAATTAGCATATTTTACAAAAGATACTTATATACAGAGATTGAGAAATTCTTTTTGGAATTTAAGTCGCAGCTACAGTTAACAGTATCATCTGGAATCAGTGCACCGAAACTTTTAAACCAGCCAGCTCATGTGTTAAGTAACCGGAAATCAGTATTCCCAAGTATTCAGGTGCATATACTGAATGGCTCAGTTGGTGAGTTGTTTTTATCATTGGTTAACACCAAATAAAGACAGCACTGAACAATGTTCATTGTTCAAAAGCTCCAGTAACCCAAGGCCCACCTCACCGGAGAAGCTGCGCAGCTCATCGTCCATATACCTTTAACTAGTTATAATTACGACCACTACTGGGCTTTGTTGGAAGGTAGGTACAACAACAAACATTTTTTGGCTAATTCTGTGCTTTAAGATTTTTTCAATCAAGGAGACCTTCCTACATAGTCAGCTATGACGATTGTTAGATAACACAACATATAATATGCTACATTGATTGATAAATTTATGTATTGATACAAGTTCGTTTGAAATAATAATAATTATTTTATAGCATAACTAGCTGTCCCGGCAAACGTCGCCTTGCCATAATATATTTGCCATATTATTTTATTAAAGTGACTCAATAAGTATGACATACTTATACGGGACTAGATGAAGCCCGCAACTCCGTTGCGCCAAAACTCGTTTATCGCGCGGGAACCGTACATTTTTTCGAGACAAAAAGTATCCTATGTCCTTTCCCGGGACTCAAAGTACGAGTATCTCCATACCGAATTTCAGCGAAATCGATTCAGGGGTTTGGGCGTGAAGAGGTAACAGACAGACAGACAGACAGACAGACAGACAGACAGACAGACAGACAGACAGACAGACAGACAGACACACACAATTTCGCATATATAATATTAGTATGGATAGCTCCCGTCGCACAAACTTAATGGTCGCCGTCAGTCTCAGGTTTCACTATTATTTACTATTATTTATTCAACAAATGCACTTATCAATATATAAAGTACCTAGTAGCCCAGGGGTTCCCAAAACGGCGCCCCTCTTGCCTTTCCGCGGCGCCCTGGTGCGCCGCGGAAAGGCAAGAGGGGCGCCGTGAGCTGATCCTCCATCATTATCCATATTAATATCCACAAATATTATAAAATAAAATTATAATAATATGAATTAAACAAAGCAGGCAGATGATTAAATATTTGTTGAGTAATTATTATTATTTACTTGCTTTACCTTTAGCTAGGTAAAATAGGGCACCGTGACAAAATATTGACTTGTAAGTGCGCCGCAGGCTGAAAAAGATTGGGAACCCCTGCAGTAGCCGATTCTCAGACCTACGGAATATGCATATAAAATTTGGTAAAAATCAGTAAAGCCGTTTCGGAGGAGTTTGTGGACTAACATTGTGACACAAGAATTTTAAATATAAGTTTATACAGCCAAATAGAAAATTTTTTTTTTCTATCAGACTTGTAGAAACCTTTACCTTGGTTTCGGACAGCATATATAGCATAAGTATATAGCATAAACAGCCAAATAGAAAAAGTTTTTTTTTTCTATCAGACTTGAAGAAAACTTTACCTATATACTTCTAGAAGAAACCACTTTAGCGGTAAGACCGCCTTTATTTTGTACGGATTCTTTTATCGTTTTTCTTCTGTAGTTTAGTACAAGTACAAATAAAAAATCTATTCTATTCTAAAACCCCAATTATTTTAAAAGTAAAGACAGGAGCCGTAAGTAATGTTCAGTTTTGCGTTAAATTTATACAACTACAATAATTATAAGCCACATTTTTTCCGATTTAGGATCCTAGCTAAGGATCCTAGCTTTCTAATGGCTTCTACAGACGGGCGAACCCGGTACGAAGTGAAGATAGGCGTAGGCGAGTTTGACAGATGTCAAACTCGTATGCAGGTACTTCACTTCGTACGAATTTGACAGTTTTGACGGTTCGCAGCGAACCGTCAAATTTGACACGTGGGCTTAGTGCTGCCAATTTAACAAATATCTGCCTATATATAAGGAAAAATATTTATTGTAGTTGTATAAATTTAACGCAAAACTTAAAATTACTTACGGTTACGGCTCCTGTCTTTACTTTTAAAATAATTGGGCGAAGCGATATCGGTTCAGTAGTTTTGGTGTGAAAGCAAAACAGACAGTGAAACGGACAAAAAGAGATATTTTCGCATAAATTATAATAATAGTGTGGATATAAATTAAAAACTATGTTTTCTAAACTATTAGTATAATTACGTTCTGTTATGAAGAAATAAAAAAAACGCCATCTGTTGTCACGCGTTGGAACTACAATGAGAGTTTATTTCATCGAAACCCATGGAAATATACCAATTACCATACAACATAATATTGTGCGCTAAGCTAAAATAAATAAAAACGCCATCTATTGTTACGTATTAGAAATACAATGTGAATTTATTTTCATCGATATTTTCATGGAAATTAGATAATATATTTTTGCCTCATCAAAATGTAGCCTATGGCTCTCTCGGGCTCTAGACTAACTGTGTACAAAATTTTATTGCAATCGGTTCATTCGTTTTGGCGTGAAACAAAACAAAACAAAAACTTTTTCTTTTACAACTTTTTCATTTTTATATCTAGTATATTTTAAGTACTCACCTAATCAGCTTAACTTTTGTCTTTTCACATAATCAAGGTTCCGGTTACTTGAGATCCGATCCATAATCCGATGTAAATAAATGCAAAATTTTGGCCACCACAAATTATCTTATCCAAGTGAGTGATAGTTATAAATGTACGCAATTATTAATGTTAAACTGTTAAATATTATACAAACTTTCAAATATTAAAATCTAAAATATTCTTAAAAAACTATAAAACTAAAAATAATAATATAATATAGTACTAACAGTGCTCGATCACATGAAAAAAGCAAATGGCCTCCCAAAACACAAAAAATTTCAGCTATGTAAAATGTAAACAAATATTATAAACCTCACAAAACAAAAATGCATAGTGTACATATTATACGTAATTAGTTAGATTTGCGTCTATTCATTTTACCCGGATTATATCCGATTGCTCACGACTATTCACGAGTAGTTCCGATCGCCGTCAGCATGGATGGCGCGGGCGCCCGCGCCGGCCGCGGCGCCAGTGATGCCATTGAATTTCAACCAGAACTCCCCAACTATTATTTAAATATATTATTTATTACTTGGGGTACTTTCCACTGAGAGATCAAAACGCTGAAAATACTACTTCAGCCGACCGCAATTATTGTTTGCGGCAAAAACGTCACTCATGATGTCATTATTTATATAAAAACAGTAATAAAAACCAAATAAATACACATTTTTGCTTAAAAAATTTCACGCCCATGAATATAATATAATATTTTTACTCCCTAAAATACGCACTATATATTTAATTTTTCCCTACTAAAAGTGGGATATCCCCATAGTTAGCAACACTGCTGGGGTCTGCCGCAGAGCTTGCAGTACAATAATCGCATTCGATATTCATGGTTGTGTGCGTTTTCGGCTGTGCACGGACACACTCACACATACGCGCAAGGCAGGCACCTCAACACTGAGCCTATCTTGACCTCTCGTGAACCCGTTCGCGCGTGTACCTGATTACATGTTGCTATTTTATAAATTGAGGCGTTTTAAATGTGTATTATTTATTTTTTTACTATACTTTTTACTATTATTATTAAAAAATTAACGTCATGAGTCATTTAAAAAGTACGAAAGTTAAATTAAAATATCTGTTATCTGTGAATGGCAAGCACTGCCTTTTTGCCTACAAAGACTGCACGCCCATGCTGCAACACCATTCACTATCCTGCATAAGCGGCGGACTGCACGCAGGATAGTGAATGGTGTTTCAGGCCTGCACGGCGGACTGCAGGCTGCAGCAGGACTGCAATGCAGGATAGTGAATGGACCGTTTAAAGTGGTTTCTTCTAGAAGTATAAAGGTAAAGGTTTCTTCAAGTCTGACAGAAAAAAAATATTTTTTCTACTTGGCTTTAGAAGCTATAATTTTATTTATGCTATATATTCAAGTTTAAAAATAATAGCTGTCACTGGCTGTCCGAAACCAAGGTAAAGGTTTCTTCAAGTCTGATAGAAAAAAAATATTTTTTCTATTAGGCTGTATAATTAAGCCCGCTCCACACTCTTGAGTTTTGCCGAAACACAAAACTTTTGTCAAAACTTTTGTTTGGCGAGAGCACACGAGAGCGGCTCTCCACATTCTCGCTTGGCTGAGTTGAAAACAGACGCTCGTACGACATGGACGTCACAAGAATACGTATGCTACTGTAGGATTCGCTGTAGCATATTATTGCTATTTGATGAATCATGAAAGAAGAATACCTAAAATACGCTGGAAAAAGCGTAGGTAGTGTATGACCAACATACTTCGTAACAGAAAATTCTGAACGTATTCATTATGGAGTCCTTTTTAGGGTACCGTAACCAAAAGGTAAAAACAGGACTGATACTTCGTTGTCTGTCGGTCTGTCCGTCCGTCTGTCTGTCTTCAGGCTGTAACCCAAGAACGGCTACAGCTAGGCTTCTGAAATTCTCAGAGATTGTGTATTTTTTGTGTCGCTATAACAAAAAATATATTAAAAATAAAATGAAGTTAATATTTGAAGGGGGCTCCAACGTGATTTTTTGGCCCTTTTAGGCGTATATTATTACTATTATTATTATATTAGATTATCATAGATAATAATAATAGTTCTAAAAACGATAACTCCAGTTCCAATTTACCGACAGTAAAAAATACGTGCATTCACAACGGGGACTGTCTGCCGACTGGCCCAAACGACAGCGGGAATGTGGAGAGATAGTTTTGCATGAACACAAAACTACACGAGACTACCCGAGAGCCCTTTGATGTACCGACATCGAACGGATAGTTCGGCAAATATACACGAGACAATACGAATATAGACGAACATAGACGAATATGCTCTCCAAACTCTCGTATTCGGCAAGTCTCGTGTAGTTTTGCCGAGAATGTGGAGCCTGCTTTATGCTAGGTATATAATAATAATTATTATTTCAAACGAACTTGTATCAATACATAAATTTTGGTGTTTCAAGTTAACGGGGAAAGTCAATTTTTTGCAACTTTTTTTTGCTAATTCGATTGTTCGTTGCTTGTTCTTGATTGTTCGAACACAAAATAATGTTTGTTCGTTTTTCGTTTTTTTTTATTTTAATTTTCGAAAATTTGACCTAAACCTAGCACTGACAATTATAGTATCTAGACTTTTTTTTCTTTTTTTCAATCAATCTAAGCTAGTAATCGTTTGTTCGATCAAAAAAAATGTTTGTTCGATCTTATTTACGCTGATAAATGATAATTAATTTTTTGGCGGGGGAAAGTCAATTTTTTGCAACTTTTTTTCGCTAATTTGATTGTTTGTCATTTGTTCGTGATTGTTTGAACAAAAATAATGTTAGTTCGTTTTTTGTTTTTTTTTTATTTTAATTTTCGAAAATTTGACCTAAACCTATTATAGCGCCGACAATTATAGTATCTAGACTTTTTTTATTTTTTTCAATCAATCTAAACTAGTAATCGTTCGTTCGATCAAAAAAAATGTTTGTTCGATCTTATTTACGCTGATAAATGATAATTAAGTTTTAGGCGGGGGAAAGTCAATTTTTTGCAACTTTTTTTCGCTAATTTGATTGTTCGTCGTTTGTTCGTGATTGTTTGAACAAAAATAATGTTTGTTCCTTTTTCGTTTATTTTATTTTAATTTTCGAAAATTTGACCTAAACCTAGCGCCGACAATTATAGTATCTAGACTTTTTTTTCTTTTTTTCAATCAATCTAAGCTAGTAATCGTTTGTTCGATCAAAAAAAAATGTTTGTTCGAGCTTATTTACGCTGATAAATAATATTTAATTTTTTGGCGGGGAAAGTCAATTTTTTGCAACTTTTTTTCGCTAATTTGATTGTTCGTCGTTTGTTCGTGATTATTTGAACAAAAATAATGTTTGTTCCTTTTTCGTTTTTTTTATTTTAATTTTCGAAAATTTGACCTAAACCTAGCGCCGACAATTATAGTATCTAGACTTTTTTTTCTTTTTTTCAATCAATCTAAGCTAGTAATCGTTTGTTCGATCAAAAAAAATGTTTGTTCGAGCTTAATTACGCTGATAAATAATAATTAATTTTTTGGCGGGGAAAGTCAATTTTTTGTAACTTTTTTCGCTAATTTGATTGTTCGTCGTTTGTTCGTGATTGTTTGAACAAAAATAATGTTTGTTCGTTTTTCGTTTTTTTTATTTTAATTTTCGAAAATTTGACCTAAACCTAGCACCGACAATTATAGTATCTAGACTTTTTTTCTTTTTTTCAATCAATCTAAGCTAGTTATCGTTTGTTCGATCAAATTCGCTGATAAAAGAAATAAGTGGCGGTGAAATTAGCCGACAGCTGTCTAATTTTAAAATGTTTATAATGGGCAAGAACGCGAAAAGTAGTATGACTGCTTCAAAATTGAGCTGTTTTTTTTTGGTTGAATTTCCCGTGAAATTTCACTTAGATATTATCACTATTTTTTTTCCGAAAATCATAAAAGTTTTCACAATGGGGCGTTTTCTTATTTTTTTTTTATTTGATTGTCAAACAGTTTCCATTTTAGAAAAAGAAAAACGAACAAACATTATTTTTGTTCAAACAATCACGAACAAACGACGAACAATCAAATTAGCGAAAAAAAGTTGCAAAAAATTGACTTTCCCCCGCCAAAAAATTAATTATCATTTATCAGCGTAAATAAGATCGAACAAACATTTTTTTTGATCGAACAAACGATTACTAGCTTAGATTGATTGAAAAAAAGAAAAAAAAGTCTAGATACTATAAGTGTCGGCGCTAGGTTTAGGTCAAATTTTCGAAAATTAAAATAAAAAAAACGAAAAACGAACAAACATTATTTTTGTTCGAACAATCAAGAACAAACGACGAACAATCCAATTAGCAAAAAAAAGTTGCAAAAAATTGACTTTCCCCCGCCAACTTAAGGGAACCCATAAATTTATCAATTAATTAAGCATATTATATTTTGTGTTATCTAACAATCGTTTGATAGTCATAGGCCATAGCTGACTCTGTAGAAAGGTCTCCTTGATTGAAAAAATCTTTAAGCACAGAATTAGCCAAAAAATGTTTGTTGTTGTACCTACCTTCCAACAAAGCCCAGTAGTGGTCGTAATTATAACTAGATAAAGTTATATGGACGATGAGCTGCGCAGCTTCTCCGGTGAGGTGGGCCTTGGGTTACTGGAGCTTTTGAACAATGAACATTGTCCAGTGCTCTCTTTATTTGGTGTTAACCAATGATAAAAACAACTCTCCAACTGAGCCACGTATATGTACCTGAATACGTGGGAATACTGATTTCCGGTTACTTAATAGATGAGCTGGCTGGTTTAAAAGTTTCGGTGCACTGATTCCAGATGATACTGTTAACTGTAGCTGCGACTTAAATTCCAAAAAGAATTCCTCAATCTCTGTATATAAGTATCTTTTGTAAAATATGCTAATTTCTGATCCTTGCCACCTGCTGTTACAATTTGCAAATGTTTTTCATTGAATTTCTTCGTTTTGTTTTTAGTTTAAAAAAAAATGTTTTTAGTTTTAAAGCTGTGCTTTTAATTCTAGTTCATTATAGAATAGTTCATTGATATTTTCGATCCGGCTCTATTGCGACCAAAATTTTAATTGCAAACTAAGGATATTTTCCACGACATAATTAAAAAACCACTTTTAAATACAAGTTGCGACCATGCGACCGATATAATCTATACATATAATAAAATCGTAGAGGTAAAATTTTTGTACATTGAAAATAAACTTGAAAAAACGAATCAGGGGCATGTTAGAAGTGTAATAGAACACATCTTAACTGTTTTTGAAATTTTTGTTTCTCTGTCTGTTTGTCTGTTTATCTGTTTGTCTGTTTGTACAGGCTAATCTCTGAATCCGCTGGACCGATTTCAATGAAATTTGGCATGGTGATACCTTATATCTCTGGTCAACATCTTAGATACTTTTTTTTAACCGACTTCCAAAAAAGGAGTTAATGTTAACTTTGCTGTTTGTGGTCCGATTGTCAAAATTATTTTTTTGTTGTATTGATTGTAAACCCGCATTTGTTATTATGTTTACAAAAACGGTGACTTGATAATGATTCTCGGTGTAATGGTATCAACGGAATTCCTTAACAAAAACATTACAATTTACAGTAGTTTTTCCTTTTTTTAGGTAAAATTAACATAATATTCTAGCAAAACATAATATTTGCGCCAAGGCATATCCCAAGGTATAGGGCTTCGAAGGTTCCGTTGCTGAACGGAACTCCTGACTCCTTATAGATATAAATTATGTAGGGGTTTCAGCGTTGTTTAAAGACTGGAAGCACATGCCACTATGTCAATAATTAATTCAATTATATTAATCATCACGATCAACACCATCCATAACCACAATAATATGATTCTTTGACTGTTTTTTTATTACTTCAGAATCAACAAAACTTGATTGACTGTACGGTACCTACCCTAAAATGGAACAACCCTAACCAGCAGATGTTTTATTACTTTTTAAAGTTTTTCGGCGGAGGTTTTTTTAAATTTCTTAATTTAATTTAATTTCATGCTTTTTAAACTTGTGTTGGTTTTAGTGCAGAATAATTCCTATCAACAGAATCATATTCTTAGGATTACCATCTATCGATGTCCTTTTCGATGAGGCCGTTAAAATGAGCCCAAGCATGAAACCTCCACTTTGGGTTCATACGGAGTTTGGCTCCTATAGAATCCAGATGATGCCGCAGCAGCAGCATGCAAATATTTTCTGTTTATGTCTTGCTAATTGTCGCAATTAAAATGAGCCCAAACACAGACCTCTGCTCTAAGTTGGTGAGGAGTTAGGTATCCTATTGATTACCCACCTGGTAATCAATAGGATATTGATTACCACTCCAGCTTTCAAATAAAAAACTAGATCAAAATCGGTCCACCCGTTTGGATGCTACGATGCCACAGACAGGCACACAGACAGACAGACACGACAAACTTATAACACCCCTCTTTTTTGTCGGGGGTTAATATAGTTGTTGATGGGTATTCAATTTTCTAAATCTCGATTATTATCATTTAAACATACATTCACGCGGACGAAGTTGCGGGCAACAGCTAGTTTATTCATAAAAATATTAATTGACAACATCAAAATCTTTTCTACTTCTCACAAAAAAAAAAAAGATGCACTCCGGGAGTGCCGGCAGAAGTGAAAACTTGATTATTAACGTTGTGCATTATTTTTTCAACCCATTTTTTATGAAAATCGATTTAAAAAAATATATAAAAAAACGATCGTTTTAATTAATTAATCGAAACCCTTACAATCGATTCAAAAATATCGACAATCGAAAAAAAAAGCTGGTGTTAGACAGACTGTCAGACACTTCTCGCGACAGTTGTCTTGCAGGTGGAAACGCGGCCTTAATCAGCGCATCTGCTAAAGAACTCATTTCCCCGACTGTACATTTCTGCTAAACAACTCTTTTCCCCGACTGTACATTTCTGCTAAACAACTTATTTCCCTGACTGTACATTTCTGCTAAACAACTCATTTCCCCGACTGTACATTTCTGCTTTTCTCCTTTTTAACATAAAATATTGCAGACCGACTCCTTTGTTATGTCCTATTGGGTAGGACATAACATTACAAACTTTTGACGTTTATACACCGATATGAGCTTTCTCTTTCACTCAACTTACTGCATCGTTAGTTAGAAAGAGTAACATTATCAACTGTCAAAATATAAGGTTACCTCCAATAGTATGTACCTCATTGATTTAAAATGACGCTTGACGTTAAGGTCACAGATAGTGACCAGTAGATACCTCCTTTCTTCTTTCTTTTTCTTCTTTTTTGGCAACTTGACACAAAGGATGTGTATGTTGTGCCACAGACAAGGTAAAAAGGTAAGGAATATGGCGGGAAAACCATATTCCTCCTATTATAATTTTCATCATCATTTTCAAGTATCGTCAGGTCTAAAGTCTAGTCAAAGTCTAAGTAAAAGTCAATACAGTCACAGGAGTCAAGTCGGTCGATTCAGTAAAGTGGTAGACGCTTTACTGAAACTTTCGATGGAGTTTTGGAGGGAACACAAAATAGCACGTTTCTGGATATTACATCACTTTCCTACACTTGTGCATGAACACGAATATCTAATGGTTAATATTCTACCAATATTACACATTAAAAACCCAGCTAACACAATTTTAGGAAAATAATACAAAAACACAACAGCACTCTTTCACATGCCCGCAAAAACTCCAAAGTGTACCTCCATGATGGTCACAGATGTTTTGTTTTCATTAAGCTGACTTTATCCGCTACAGATAACGAAAACATTACAAGCTTCATAGATTATAAATATTGAGTACCAAATGAAAAAAAAAACATTTTTCAAATCTCGCGCCAAATCTATAATTACGACAAGAATCATAATACATTTTCTAAAATAAAGATAGATAAGAGTATCAAAACAAATTAACAGAATAATATAGTTCTAAGAAAAAACAATAGATTTATGTTGTTAAAAGTAGTCAACTGAAGGTCATTTTTATTTCTCTTTTTATCAGATTTTATTTACCAAAGCTGCGTGAGTAATATACATCACTGGGTTGCTAGATAAATTTACTTTATGATTGAAATCTGTTCTATGAGGTTAAACACTTAGAAACACGTTAATTTGAGCGGGAACCAAGACCCGGCCGCCGAACCATTTCCCGGTATAGGTGACAGTGCTAAGGATACCGGGACCCGGTATGCGTGACATGCGAGGGGTTGGACATTGGTCCTAGCTTAGAAAAAGAAACCCAGTAGAATCATTCTCAGCGTGCCACTGAAAGGGACAACAAGAAAAGTAGTTAGTGTTACCAGTAATAAGAGATATGAAAAAATTACCCACGGATCTAATATTGTATTAATGCCAAGTTAAAAACTTTCAGTAAATATAAATGTAAATAGTCTTTTACATTTATATTATATACTTACTGAAATTTTTATATTATTATTCGGCACCAAAAATATTATAATATTATTGTGACATTTTTTCGGTCGTAACTCGGAAACTACATTACTTCAAAGTTCGAACTATTTATTTAGATATACTTAATCTATATCTCTTATATATAAAAATGGATTTTCAAATATGTTAGTCGCGCTAAAACTCGAAAACGGCTGAACGGATTGGGCTGATTTTAGTCTTAAAATATTCGTAGAAGTCCAGGTAAGGTTTTAAAGTAACACGAAGTTCACCGGAACAGCTAGTCTTATATGTAAAAATGGATTTTCAAATGTGTTAGTCGCGCTAAAACTCGAAAACGGCTGAACGGATTGGGCTGATTTTAGTCTTAAAATATTCGTAGAAGTCCAGGGAAGGTTTTAAAGTGACACGAAGTTCACCGGGACAGCTAGTCTTATATATAAAAATGGATTTTCAAATGTGTTAGTCGCGCTAAAACTCGAAAACGGCTAAACGGATTGGGCTGATTTTAGTCTTAAAATATTCGTAGAAGTCCAGGGAAGGTTTTAAAGTGACACGAAGTTCACCGGGACAGCTAGTCTCATATATATAAAAATGGATTTTCAATTGTGTTAGTAACGCTATAACTCGATAACGGCTGAACCGATTCTGCTAATTCTGCCTTCAAATAATCCTTGAAGTCCAGGGAAGGTTTTTGAGTAACACGAAGTTCACCGGGACAGCTAGTATATTATAATATTAATCATGATTTATTGCATTAAAGACCAGCAATCTATTAGAATTATACGCGGGCGAACCCGCGGGTAAAATCTGGCATTAGCTATTAGTGTATTAAAAAAACACAATTCAATCATCAACATATTTATTTCACATAGTACATTAATTGATAAGCTCTAAGCCCCATACAATATCTGTCAAACTCTTCATTTATTTGAAGTTTAATAATCATTAAATATTTCTGAGTACGGCAGTAATTATTTAAATTTTAAAGAAGTATTTGTTATCGGGCTTTGGCCCACCACACTTTCCCACCACTGTTTCTCCTGTGTCACCAGAATCGACAGCGGTATCCAACCACAAAAACCATTTGATATGATCTCAAGGAGCCCGAGAGACATGCTAAAGCTGTCTTCGGACCCGCATCGAAATTAATCAAAAGAAGATAGGAGGGGCAGGAAATATTCCCATTTTCCCTCCCCATACAAAGCGGGAGGTCTCACATGATGGGTTACCTGATGCTTCGCTCTTAGAATCTAGGAGCTGTAATAAAAAATATTAATTTAATTTCTGTACACAGATAAGAAGTACCTAATTAATTATAAATAAATTACCTTGACAGGCACAGAAAAAGAAATGTTTTCTTTCAAACATTTAAGTAATACATCTTCTTTATTAAAATGCCTACTGTATATTCTTGAACCACGTGGTGGGTCCCAATTCAGTCTATTTGTTACAGTTCTCCATAATTTACGGATTTCAGGGTCGTTAGGAAATCTGAAAAAAATTTTTGGGTACATATTAATTGTATTGAAATAGTACTTTAATCCATCAAGCCCCATAAGAGCACCGGTGATCGCGACAAAAATTATAGAATACAATAGCATTTCCAAGAATCCGAGATCGAAGGATTAAAAATATAAAACCGACTTCAAAGTAATTGTACTTAATTGAGAATTAAAATTACGTTATCTCAAAACTACTAGACCGATTTTGATGAAACTTGCAGTATTCCTTAAGTTGAACAATTATACCAAACTGTACAACAAAAAAAGAATTACTCAAATCAGACTTATAGTTCCGGAGATATGCAAACACAAACATAAAAACATACATACATACATAAATACACACACTTTTGAAATTTGTTTCATTTGTTCAGACACTGATCTAGACTAACATATTATACAAAAACTGGGCAGTTCTAGAAATATTACATACATACCTACGCTTCGAATTGATAACCTCCTTTTTAGGGTTCCGTACCCAAAGGGTAAAAACGGGACCCTATTACTGAGACGTCTGTCCGTCTGTCTGTCCGTCTGTCTCCAGGCTGTAACTCAAGAACGGTAATAGCTAGAGAGTTAAAATTTTCACAGATTATGTATTTCTGTTGCCGCTATAACAACAAATACTTTAAAAAAATCGGTTGTCTGTAAAGTCGGTTTACTGACGATAGTTGAACGTGACAACATCATAGCCTTAACCCCTCAGTTCCGGGAAAAATCTATGCAAAAAAGTTGGCAGGTCAATGTGCAAAAAAAAATGGCGCCCGGCCTACCCTCTTTGTAAAATTAATGTAAATAAATGTCCTTACATACAATCCAT
This sequence comes from Polyommatus iphigenia, assembly GCA_963422495.1. Taxonomy (NCBI): domain Eukaryota; kingdom Metazoa; phylum Arthropoda; class Insecta; order Lepidoptera; family Lycaenidae; genus Polyommatus; species Polyommatus iphigenia. The sequence goes on along the minus strand of OY730178.1, from coordinate 21,035,607 downwards.
ATTTTATGTTTGTGTGAACTACATTATAATATATGTTAAATTTTCTATCTATCAAGCCATCATAATATAGTATTTAGTCCGATGTAATATTGGTTTCTCAATTATAAACTTTCGAAACTATAATTAGCGACTTGTTCAGAAGAAATAAACGAATACTTTATTCTTCATAATATATTAAGTCATACCTTGACACGTAGGAAATAGAGCACAATTTTGAATAGCCGAAATAATACTAATAGCTCACAGATTGTTTATTTATTTTTCATTCAGAGTGTGGTCAATGTATCATAGGTCATAACTAACCAAACTTTTTCATACAAAAGTATTCTCTAAGTCATCGAAATACGTAATATAATCGAAACAAAGAGCGCGGCCCAGGTGGGCCTTACGGTTGTTGAGAGACTTGAGAGTGTAAATGGAACGCCTCAGAGCTGTCAGCGAGGTAACGCCGCATGAACTGTCATGTTTTTCGAGCGCGCACCCCATATCGAATTATAAGACGTTATCACGTCAACAAAATAAATTAAATATTTAAGGGCTCCCATACGAGGGCTGCTATTTATGTATCCGGAATTAAAAAAAGAAACAAACATATATCATTTAATATGGTTTTATTGCTTTTCAAAATATTCGCCGCGATGATCGACACACTTTTGCATACGCTGGAACCAATTTTCATAGCACTTTTTCCATTCTGTTTGAGGTATCTCCAAAACGTGCATTTTGAACGCATCAACAGCCTCTCCGCGGCTCGAAAAACGTTGACCACGTAATTTGTTCTTCGCGTATGGAAATAAAAAGAAATCGTTAGGTGCCAAATCAGGGCTGTACGGCGGATGACCAGTCAATTCGATCTTTTGACCCTCCAAAAACTGAGTTGTTTCAGCTGAGGTGTGACAGCTAGCATTGTCGTGATGTAATATGATTCTGCGTTGTCGGTTGTCCTTTCTTATTTCTTCAAAGACTTCTGGTAAACAAATGGTCGTATACCATTCAGAATTAACCGTTTTACGATTCTCTAATGGCACTGTAGCCACATGTCCATTAATTCCAAAAAAACAGGCGACCATTTGCTTCAAAGTACTTTTTGCACGAGTAACTTTTGTTGGTTTCGGCTCATCTTGGAACACCCACACCGTTGACTGTTGTTTAGTTTCGGGGTCATATGCATAGATCCAAGATTCATCACCTGTGTAGATATTATAAACGGCTTTTGACGTACCACGGTTGTATTTTTTTATCATTTTTTGCACCAATCGACACGAGCCCGTTTTTGATCGATTGTCAAGTTGTGCGGAATCCAACGCGAACATATTTTTTTTACAGCCAAATGTTCGTGTAATATCTTATGTATGCTCGTCATACTTATGCCTAAGGACGCCTCTATCTCGCGATATGTAACATGACGATCACGCATTATTAGTTCCCGCACAGCATCTATATTTTGTGGGACAACAGCTGTTTTTGGGCGACCTTCTTTATTTTCATCCGTGAGCATAGACCGCCCACGATTAAACTCACTGTACCAGTGATAAACAGTGGTTTTTGATGGTGCTTCATCTCCAAAAGTTGCGGTGAGTTGAATAAAGCACTGTTGTTGATTTAGCCCACGCCGAAAATCGTAGTAAATCATTGCACGAAAATGTTCACGCGTTAAATCCATGGCAAATGAAGACACGCAATTTTCAAAATGACGCCACAATGGAAAAATAATTGACAGTCACATGAAACAAAATGTATTCTTCAACCAAAGAGTTCTATTTTCAAATGTTGTAATTACTTTTTAAATATTGTTCTTGTAAGTGGCCAGTTCCGGATACATAAATAGCAGCTCTCGTACAACAAACGTGATTTTTCAAACATTTTTTGCTCGGTATCAATGATGACAACAGGTAGGTACTTGAAATTTTCACAAAGGCCTTAATTATATGTGTTCTTTAATAATTAGTAATAATATTTAAATAAAATAAAAATAAAAGGGGGGCTCCCATACAAAAAACACAATTTTTGGCCTATTTTTGCTCTATAACGGTACGGAACCCTTCGTGCGCGAGTCCGACTCGCACTTGGCCGATTATTTGAAGTCGGTTAAAAAACAACAAAATGTTGAAAAAAACATATTTACTTAAATTTCCTCATTAGCAGGGTAATTAATGTAAGCAACATCTGGCAACACTGGCATTTGAGGTTATAAAAACAAAATACATAAAATACAATATATTAGATGCTAATTTTAGTAAAATATATGTTTAATGTGAACAATATTAATAATTAAAGAAAGTTAATTTATAAAAACTGTGATGCTAATAAAATAAAACAAAAAATTTTAAAACTTACGTGTGAAAAGATATTCCCTCAATTTTCCATAAAGTATTGCTTTTGCAGCCCATAACACTACATCCCAACATTATTTTAATATAGTGCACATACACATCTTATAAGAAAAACACAAACCACTACTTCTACGTTACAATAATTAGTTAAATCAAACAAAATTTGTAAATCACAGCTGTTTGTGTACGAAACGTCAAACTTTGTCTTACACTTAATAAGTGTATCACATTGGAAAAAATGGCCACGCGGTGAGGGAATGAAAATAATTATTTAATCTCTTTTCTCCACAAGCAATATGTAATTAACTATCTCTTTCTTTGTGTGAGTGAAAAGGAAATATCCAGCTGTCTATACTTTTACTCTGTCTACGGATACTAGGAAGTAGTGGACGACGAACCGTCAAAACTGTCAAATTTGTCCCTCACGGACGCGGTCTGCAGACCGGGTTCGCGCAATCTGTAGAAGCCATATATGTTATTCCACTTGACTAAATTTTTTGCCTAGCTAGGACTTCCTAAATAGGACAAGTGGAATAAGCGCTTTAAGCTTGTGTAAGTGTATAGAGTTCGACAAGGCTTTATATGAACGTGGCGAGAAAAGGAACTAACGCTGCTATCATACAAAAACGTAGACAGAGTAAAAGTATAGACAGCTGGATATTTCCTTTTCACTCACACAAAGAAAGAGATAGTTAATTACATATTGCTTGTGGAGAAAAGAGATAAAATAATTATTTTCTGTCCCTCACCGCGTGGCCATTTTTTCCAATGTGATACTCCTGTAGGAGCAAACCAAAGTTTGACGTTTCGTAAACAAACAGCTGGGATTTAGAAATTTTGTTTGATTTAACTAATTATTGTAACGTAGAAGTAGTGGTTTGTGTTTTTCTTATAAGATGTGTATGTGGACTATATTAAAATAATGTTGGGATGTAGTGTTATGGGCTGTAAAAGCAATACTTTAAGGAAATTTGAGGGAATATCTTTTCACACGTAAGTTAACAAAAATTTCGTTTTATTTTATTAGCATCACAGTTTTTATAAATTATCTTTCTTTAATTATTAATATTGTTCACATTAAACATATATTTTACTAAAATTAGCATCTAATATATTGTATTTTGTTTTTATAACCTCAAATGCCAGTGTTGCCAGATGTTGCTTACATTAATTACCCTGCTAATGGGGAAATTTAAGTAAATATGTTTTTTTCAACATTTTGTTGTTTTTTAACCGACTTCAAAAAAGGAGGTTATCAATTCGAAGCGTAGGTATGTATGTAATACTTCTAGAACTGCCCAGTTTTTGTATAATATGTTAGTCTAGATCAGTGTCTGAACAAATGAAACAAATTTCAAAAGTGTATGTATTTGTGTATGTATGTATGTTTTTATGTTTGTGTTTGCATATCTCCGGAACTAGAAGTCTGATTTGAGTAATTCTTTTTTAGTTGTACAGTTTGGTATAATTGTTCAACTTAAGGAATACTGCAAGTTTCATTAAAATCGGTCTAGTAGTTTTGAGATAACGTAATTTTAATTCTCAATTAAGTTCAATTATTTTAAAGTCGGTTTTATATTTTTAATCCTTCGATCGCGGATTCTTGGAAATGCTATTGTATTCTATAATTTTTGTCGCGATCACTTGTGCTCTTATGGGGCTTGATGGATTAAAGCACTATTTCAATACAATTATTATGTATCCAATTTTTTTTTCAGATTTCCTAATGACCCTGAAATCCGTAAATTATGGAGAACTGCAACAAATAGACTGAATTATTGGGACCCACCACGTGGTTCAAGAATATACAGTAGACATTTTAAAGAAGATGTATTACTTAAATGTTGGAAAGAAAACATTTCTTTTTCTGTGCCTGTCAAGGTAATTTATTTATAATTAATTAGGTACTTCTTATCTGTGTAGTGTGTACAGAAATTAAATTAATATTTTTTATTACAGCTCCTAGATTCTAAGACCGAAGCATTAGGTACCTAACCCATCGCGTGAGACCTCCTGCTTTGTATGGGGAGGGAAAATGGGAATATTTCCTACTCCGCCTATAATCTATCTTCTTCTGATTAATTTCGTTGCGGGTCCCAAGACAGCTTTAGCATGTCTTTTGGGCTCCCTGAGATCATATCAAAGGATTTTCGTGGTGGTGGGAATATGTGGTGGGCCAAAGCCCGTTAAAAATACTTTTTTAAATACTTACTGCCGTACTCAGAGAAATTTAATGATTAGGTATTATACTTCAATTTAATGAAGAGTTTGACAGATAAATAAGATAATGTAAAGATAGGACCCATGGCTTAACTCAATATTTTTATTTAATCACAGTTAAGTAATTATTGATACTCGTCTCTGAGTGCGGCCGTTAGCTAGTTAGTATAGTGCGTCAAAAAAGTCACGACATTAATAGAGTCGCCACTTGTTTCCGGTGTGGCCTCTTATGGCCACACTGTATCCAGTCACTATAAAAGATTTTGATACTTTATATTAAATACAGTTTAAAAAACATGTTGTAAATATTATGATTTATATATATTATTATGTAGTTAAGAAAATTTGAAATAATTATGATGTAGTTATAGTGTGTGTTTAATTCACGATATTACAAGAAACAATCTAATGTATGTAAAGTATTATAATCTTTGTATAACTCACCTCATCACTAACTTACACGTACTGTAGCTGGTTTCGGTGGCTCTGGTAATGATCTTCTAATGCTATTAGGTGTATTTTGTATCATATTATAAAAGCATCACCTACTTTAAAAAAAATATATTATATTGCCTGTTTACTTACAAATACATTATTAGTTCTGTTTAAAAGACTTCGAACATGTAACTTTATGTTAGTTATCACAAATATGTCATTAGCTGGTTAAAATTAATTGTATGTAACATACAATTAATTTTAACTAAATTGAGCAGTCTCTTCCATCATGCACATAGATATGTTCATGATGGAAGAGACTGCTCTCCACGACACAGGGAATCCTAGTGTGGGGAGCAGTGTTTTGTTTAAGATACATAACATGTAAAATTCTTTTCTGAGGGAAATAAAGATTTGTTTGTTTGTTTGTATATGTCATAGTCTGTCAAGAAAGTGAAGAAATTAAAAAGTGGCAACATCGTTTTGTCATCCCTTTCAAATCATTCTAAGAAAAAAGGGATGACACTACGATGTTGCCACTTTTTAATTTTCTTGACGGACTATATAAAAATGCAATAACTCGATTAAACGGTTGAACCGATGTGGCTAATTTTAGTCTTAAAATATTCCTGGAAGTCCAGGGAAGGTTTCATAAGTGACACGAAGTTCACCGGCCACCGGACATCAGCTAGTCACTAGTATTACATATTATGAATTTATAACACCTGTTATTTAAGTACCTTCTCCCTGAGAGGTGCAGACCTACTTTGATGACCAGTCAGAGCTGAGAGAAGCTCACTCCTGTTTTATTAAGGAACTACTTATTTAAAAAATACAAAAAATAAAAAACAGGGTTTTGTTATTTTAATGAAATATGATCATCCAATAAATCATATTCTACAATGCAGCCGGGAACAGAATCATCGCCACATGTAGGTAGTTACAGCAGTGGTGTCACAGTGAAGAGGCACTTTCATCTTCAATAATCAGCTCTTCAATATCCTAATAAAGGGTTAATTCCCACTCCTTGTATTTATTTTCAGTGTTTTTTTTTCAAAATAATAGCATAAATTCTCCCAGTTATTTCGGTTATTTCGTTAAACGCTTTTTCTGCTACCTGTAAACATAAAACGTAATACTTAATTATAATATTATATTACGCTGCATCAAAGTGTTAAAGGAGTTAAGCACATACACTGTGACACGAGAATTTTATATACATCTAAGATACATAATTACGCAAAGCACCTACGTCAAAGTATCAATCATTGTTAGGCGCGTTATATTAAAGATTTCTTTGACAGTTCATTGTTTACGTAAACTTAAGGTTTATGTAAAATTGTTGTTTTATTATACCACATAATACTTACTCAGGCTACTTTAAATTGCATTATACAATAAAATTAACAAACAGAATTTATAAAACAAACGCTTATTTATCTGCTTGTTACATATGCACCCTCTATGAAAACCGGACTTAGCACAGATTTGCCGAACACCAGTATCACATCGTCATCATCAGCCAGCCGCAGTCAAACATCAGCTCTTGGACTATAATAAACTTGAAGCATACATAAAGTGTTGCCGTCTCCCAGACTATACAGATAAGACCACTCAAGAAGTTTCTTACTAAAATTGCGAAAGAACACGGAATACCGAAAACGCTGTCGCCGCATCATCGTGGTGGTCCCAACTCCGTGGGACCTGATTTTGGTAGTTAGTTAGCTCACTTTAGATCTTACATCGATCGGGGTCGGTACTTGTAATTTAGGACATAGTCTTTTTATACAGAATAGCTCTGTTAGAAAAAGTGTTTAAGTTATAAAATTAATTGTAATCTTATTTGAATAAATGTATTAAATTAAATCGGTTTTTTTTGGCACTCCCGTTCGAGAACACTATAATTGGCGCAGTCGGTAGGATTTTTCCAAAATTACGGAAAATCCAGAACCTAAGAAAGTGTTCCGGGAGTAGTGAAATTCGGGTGTGTGTGAGATCCAGAAATTGATCCAGCAGATACCAGAATGTACCTGTAAGTGCTTTAGTTTCTATCTAGAGTTGCTTCCTTTTATCCTATAAGTTTCATATAATTTTCCAAGATTTTCCATCCAAGGCAATCAAGGAATCCTAGAGTTAGTAATAGCAGTAGAAATAATTTATTAGACGCAAATAGAAATTTAGGAATTTTAGACGAGTCGCAGGAAAATTTAATTTTTCGTGAGGACTTTTCAGTAGATTATAATTTATTAAATATGTCAAATTTAGATGATATTTTTAAAGCTTTACGGTTAGTGCCGGAATTTGACGGAAATCCTAATGTTTTAACTAGATTTATTAAACTATGTGACCAGTTAGTGCAACAATTTGTTCGGAATGAAGAAGGCTATGAACTTTGTAATTGTGCTTTAATTAACGGAATTTTAAATAAGGTGGTAGGCTCAGCTTCTCGTTTGATTAATTCTAACGGTATACCTGAAAACTGGAATGGCATTCGATCTGCCTTAATTAATAATTTTGCCGATCAGCGAGATGAAACATCGCTCTATAACGATCTAGCATTATTGAACCAGGGTTCCCTTAGCCCGCAAGAATTTTACGAAAAGTGTCAGAATTTATTTAGTACTATTATTACATATGTCAGTCTGCATGAAACGGTGCCGAGCACTATAGAATCTAAGCGTGCGTTATATAAAAAATTAACGCTACAGTCATATTTACGTGGACTCCGCGATCCACTAGGATCTCGTATCCGTTGCATGCGCCCTGACACAATAGAAAAAGCGTTAGAATATGTTCATGAGGAGATGAACACCCTCTACATGCAGCAGCGCAGCGAGCGTCCGTCGGAGAAGAAATTGCAGGTAAGTGATAGTATATTTAAGCACGGTACGCAACCTTCTATGCCCTTATTTTCAGCGCGGCCATTTAATTTTATGTCAGGTACACCAAACCGCCCTCAATTAGGTACACACCTCCCACGCCCAGATCAGGGTTGGAGAGCACAACTGCAGCCGTTCCACAGACCGTCAAGGACGCAGCAAATGTTTGCCGCGCCCCACCGAACTATAGACCTCAGTCATTTATTTAGACTACCTAAACGTCCCTCACAAAATGAACCACAGCCTACGAGTGGTGTAAGCCATTTCGTAACTAAACCATTTGGACAGACGAACAGACAACCTCATGACTGGCGAAAATTCGGTAACCCTCCACCAAATAATTATTTTAAGACTCGGGAAATGAATTTAAATGAATGTTACGACTCATACTATGACTCAGACTTTGACGAAAATTACTATGACTATACTGACAGATATTATGATAATTTTAATTACGAATACCCAGTAGATTCGGAACCCCAATTTTCTCAAAATTGTATTGTAGAAGAGGTACAGACAGAGGCCGTATCCTCTACATCAAATAATGAGCAGGATTTTCAGAAAATAGCCAAGTCAGACAAGTTAAAATAGAATTAAATTTACAAACCCAAAGACAGTTGCCCTATGTTCAAATTAGTAATCCCCCTTTAAAACTTTTAATCGACACCGGGGCAAATCAATCTTTTATTAGCCCTGACGCCGTAAGAAAATTTTATTCCCATATTGAGTGTAATTATGATCCTTTTGAGGTAACCAATATTCATGCGACCACTAGAAATAACTATTCTATAACAGTGCCTAGTTTCCAAGAAGTAAATGACAGAGATAATATTACATTATATATTTATAAATTTCATAATTTTTTCGATGGGTTAATCGGGTTAGACTTATTGGAAAAATGGGAATCTAATATTGATATTAAAAATAAATTATTAGTAACAAAATTTTCCAAGATCCCCTTACATATGTATGATTCGCGTAATTGCAATTTATATGAGGAAATAATTCCAGCAAATTCTTCAAAATTAGTTGAAGTACCTATCAATTTTCAGGAAGGTGAAGCATTTATACCTGAACAAATAATTTGTAACTGTGTAATTTCTGACTGTGTGACCACAGTAAAAAATAGTCGTGGCATTATAGAAATAAAAAACCCTTCTCGTCATGACATAGTTTTTTCAATGGACCGTCCAGTTAATGCCGAAATTTTTAATTTAAATCTTCATAAAAATACCAAACCAGACCGTGTTTCCTAGGTTCTGTCCCGTTTGCGAACCGATCATTTAAACCCAGAAGAGCGTGCTAATTTAGAAGCTCTTTGTTCTAGATATTCCGATATATTTTACATAGATGGTGAACCGCTCACTTTTACAAATCAAATAAAACATAACATACGTACAACTGATGAAATACCGGTATATACTAGAAGCTATAGATATCCTTTCATACATAAGCAGGAAGTTCAGGAACAAATTTCAAAAATGTTAGAGCAGGGTATAATTCGCCCCTCTCAGTCAGCTTGGAACTCCCCCATCTGGGTGGTTCCCAAAAAATCAGATGCCTCTGGGAAAACCAAGTGGCGATTGGTCGTAGATTTCAGAAAGTTAAACAATAAAACCATAGACGATAAGTATCCAATTCCAAATATTTCAGATGCCCTTAATAAATTAGGAAATTGTCAATATTTTACTACACTGAATTTAGAATGTGGACTCTACCAACTAGAAATTAATCCTAGTGATATACCGAAAACAGCATTCAATGTAGATCATGGACACTTCGAATTTTTGCGAATGCCCATAGGCCTAAAGAATTCACCAACCACGTTTCAACGTGTGATGGATAATGTATTAAAAGGCCTCCAAAATGAAATTTGCCTAATTTATCTCGATAGTATAGTAGTATTTAGCACATCATTACAGGAACATATGGTTAATTTAGAGAAGGTATTCCAAAGACTTAGACAGTCAAATTTCAAAATTCAAATAGACAAGTCCGAGTTCCTCAAGTTAGAAACCGCATATTTAGGACATATTGTAGACAAAGACGGAATAAGGCCGAACCCGGATAAAATTGCAGCTATTCAGAAATTCCCAATTCCGAAAACCGCGACAGAAATAAAACGATTTCTTGGTCTATTAGGTTATTATCGAAAATTTATACCAGATTTCGCTCGTATCACAAAACCAATGACAAAATGTTTAAAAAAAGGCTCTAAAATAATTATAAATGACCCTGACTACATAGACTGTTTTGAAAAATGTAAAACCCTACTAACCAATGACCCTATCCTACAATATCCAGATTTTAGTAAGGAATTTATCCTGACTACAGACGCCTCAAACTACGCAATAGGAGCAGTTCTCTCTCAAGGATCTATCGGTAGTGATAGACCAATAGCTTACGCATCTAGGACCTTAAACACCAGTGAAATTAATTACAGTACAATTGAAAAGGAGCTCTTAGCTATAGTTTTTGGCACAAAATATTTCCGCCCCTATTTATGCGGTAGAAAATTTAAAGTAGTAACTGATCATAAGCCACTTCAGTGGATTATGAACCTTAAAGAGCCCGGCTCAAGACTCACTAGATGGCGTTTAAAACTAAGCGAATATAATTTTACACCTATCTACAAGCAAGGTAAATGTAATACAAATGCCGACGCCTTATCAAGAATAGAAATTAACAATGAGGACGTCAGTTCTATCATAGTAAATGTGTCTGAAGCAGACAGACCTCAATCCCCATCAGGCTCCTCAACACTTACCGCTCACAGCTCCTCTACAGTCACCGTCCACTCCAGCGCAGAAGATCCCATCCTAGAAATTCCTATATCTGACGATCCGTTAAATAAATTTAGTAGACAAATATCTCTAGTAGTAGTAGGAGACATTAAGAAACGACCGACAGTTACCAAACCTTTTGAGACTCATACGAAAACTACTATTCAATTATCGGAATCCAATTTAGAAAATGATGTAGTAAATGCAATAAAAGAATATGTGGACCCGAAAATTAAAACAGGACTGATCATAGACCCACCTTTAGCCATGTATAAAATTGTTCCCATACTGCAAAATAAGTTCAAAAGTTCCGCTATGAAATTAGTTCTTACAAAAACTGAATTGGAAAATGTTAATGATTATTTAAAACAAAATGAAATTATTGGAAAATACCATGTGGGAAAAACTAACCACCGTGGTATTAACGAATGCTTTCTCGCTCTTTCTCGTAGATTTTATTGGCCAAAAATGAGAGAATCGATAACTAAATTTATAAATGAATGTGGGATTTGTGGTCAAGCAAAATACGATAGGAATCCAATTAATCAAACATTTTCAGTAGTACCACCTCCAACAAAGCCGTTTGAAATCCTTCATCTTGATCTTTTTACAGTCGAATCTGAAAAATATCTAACCTTAGTTGATGCTTTCTCAAAATATGCCCAGGCCTACCATTTGAGAGATGGAACCGCCTTAAGCGTCGTCCAGGCCCTTCTTAAATTTTGTACCCATCATGGTTTACCCTTAACTGTAGTAACTGACCAGGGGACTGAATTCACAAATGCATTATTTTTAGAGTTCGTTAGACTTCATAAAATTCAGCACCACAAAACTCTAGCCCATGCTCCGAATGATAATGGTATAGTGGAAAGGTTCCACTCAACAATTCTCGAACATTTGCGTATATTAAAACTAGAAAGAAGAACTGAAACAAGTGTTAATCTTATGCCCTACGCCCTTTTGGCCTACAATAGTTCAATTCACAGCTTTACAAAATGCCGACATATAGACCTTATTTCTGGACATTTTGACCCTAGAGACCCTACTGACATAAACCTAACGCAACACCTGTTACAACAATATATAATTGACCATAAGCTTAGGATGACTCAAGTATATGACATAATTAACGAAACCTCATTACAAAATAGAACCCAGTTAATCGAGAATAGAAATAGAGACCGAGAACCAGAACGTGAATACTCCCCAGATCAGCAAGTGTACATACGGAATCCTATGGCATGCCGTCAGAAACTCGCCCCGCGCTATACGCAGGATGTAGTTTTAGCTGACCTTCCCATACATATTTATACTAAAAGAAAGCGAGGTCCCGTAGCAAAAGCACGACTTAAACGAAGTACTAAGGACCCTGTATTGTTACAGGATACTTCTACTATGCCTACTGACACAACTGACTCGAGGACAAGACGTGACAATCGACAGCCTACAAGACGGACCAGGAGTACTTCCGTTTAAATTAGGAAACGCTAAAATCATATCTCATTACCACTCTTTTCTTAGTAAAATAGACTTATCCCAAATACACTCACAAATTAAATTAGTGAAAATGCAACTTCATCAAGCACATATCGATCTAAGTAATCAGACAATCTCTTTATATGAACCACATATAGAATATCTTACATCAAAATTGGATAGAGTTTTAAATCAGTTATATACATTTGAAGCCGACCGCAAAAAACGAGGTCTCATTGACGGACTTGGTTCAATAATTAAAAGCATTTCGGGTAATTTGGATTACACAGACGCAATTAAATATAATAATGCCATTGAAGTTTTAAGCAAAAACCAGCATAAGTTAGAGTTAGAAATTAATAATCATGTAAGCCTAAATAAGGAATTTACTTTAAGGAATTCAGAAATTTTAGAAAATCTTACATCTAATCAAAATAGAATAGCTAAAACTCTGGAATTAATCATGAATAGTGACAGTAATAGAGAAAATGAATATATTAAATACTCTCATTTTGCGCAACATTTAATTATTCTTAGTGACAATATAGATATGCTATCAGAAGAAATATATAGACTCGAAAATACTTTAGCTTTTATTAGAATAGCCAGTGCACCTCACTTTGCATTAAATATTAAGGAATTAAAATTAATGGTACATAAATTAAGAATATTATATTCTAAGGTTCAACTTATTAACGTAGATACTAGATATTTTTATGATTTTATTAGGTTAGCATATTTCTATGCAGATAATTATATAGTTATAGTATACAAGATTCCGATTGTCTTTCCTTTAACATATGACTTGTACAAGCTATCCCTCGTACCTAACAAATATAATCAAATTATCCTACCTATATCTCCCTACCTAGCAATCTCTGGAGACGATTCTAAGTACATGGAGGCTGAATGCCCGAAGGTAAAAGAATGGTACATCTGCCCAAAATCACACTATAAAGTAACAGAATACCCCGAATGCATCCATCACCTGATCACCAAGCAAGAACTTCACGCATCGTGCAAGATAACTACAGTCACCCTCACCCAAGGAGCAGTCGAACAACTTGACGACAGGCATTTTACTATGAATTTTCCGAACATCACGAAAGTTAGAATATCATGTGGACAAGAACAATACAGAAGCCTTCAGGGAAGCTACTTGACTACAATTCCAGTAAACTGCTACTTCAAGACGTCTACATTCACAATCTTCAACTCCGATGATCACATAAAAGGTCACCCCCTGAAAATAATAGAACTACCGAAGTATCAAGAACGTAATGGAAGCACATATCACACCCATGCAACCTTAAACTCAATCGATCTCCAAAAACTTCATTCTATTAATGAGAAAATTATATTCCAAAACCCCATGCAACTAGACAAAAATTTACAACTTAGTTTGTACCATACAACCATTCCATTTTATATAATAACGATTGCAGTTATACTATGTGCATCATATATCCTATACAAATATATGCACCGAAAAAGCCTCCGCAGAAGTCGTCACGACGTAGAAGAAAACTCCCATATACCTCTAGAAGAAAGAAGACCGCACCCTGCTGAAATAGCAATAGATCACAGCGATATTTCGGCAACTTTATCAAAACTTTCGAAATAGTCGCCGAACTGTGGGGGGAGGTGTTACATATGCACCCTCTATGAAAACCGGACTTAGCACAGATTTGCCGAACACCAGTATCACATCGTCATCATCAGCCAGCCGCAGTCAAACATCAGCTCTTGGACTATAATAAACTTGAAGCATACATAAAGTGTTGCCGTCTCCCAGACTATACAGATAAGACCACTCAAGAAGTTTCTTACTAAAATTGCGAAAGAACACGGAATACCGAAAACGCTGTCGCCGCATCATCGTGGTGGTCCCAACTCCGTGGGACCTGATTTTGGTAGTTAGTTAGCTCACTTTAGATCTTACATCGATCGGGGTCGGTACTTGTAATTTAGGACATAGTCTTTTTATACAGAATAGCTCTGTTAGAAAAAGTGTTTAAGTTATAAAATTAATTGTAATCTTATTTGAATAAATGTATTAAATTAAATCGGTTTTTTTTGGCACTCCCGTTCGAGAACACTATAATTTGCTACTATGGCGATTGAACGATCAGAATCGGAAATGTGGACGCGAGAATTTCAGTGATATTTTCACGTTTTACTATTTTTCTTCAATGAAAATCTTCAAATTTTCATAACTCTGACACGTCTTTCACCTTAATTGTTAATATTAACCACAGTAACATGTAGTTTTCACATTGTAAAACTAAATTTAAGCAAATTCTTCTTCTTCTTCTTCTTTTAATAATGGCCGACTCGGTGAGTTGCCAATGTCAGAGTGGCTCGAAAGACTTTGCTCTATGTAGTGAAGGTCTGGTGAGGTAACAAGAGTACGGTTACAAAACATAATTACATATTTACAGGAGTTGATTGACCTAAAACAAACACAAAAGTTAGTAGAAACATCACAATCTAATATTGTTATCACGAATATACGTACACAAAATTTCAATAAAAGGGGTATTTACATACGATAAAACCGATTTAAAATTTATAGGGCGAGGAATGGAATTGGGAAGACAGTCATATAAGGACGATTGGTTTCTAGGACAAGAAAAGAAGATGTGATCTAAGGTACCCTCATCTAGACCACACTCGCATAGAGAATGATCCTTGACCCTAATTTTGGCAAGGAACACTGGTGAGCAGCAATGACCAAGTCTAACACGGCAGATTGTTGAGCATATTTGCTTGCTACACTGTGAATATCTAAAGAACCATGGTCTTACTGGTACACTACTTTGAATATCATGGTAGTGCTTGCCTTTGATGGTACTTGAGCCGTCCCATAGTGTATTCCATTTGCTAGAAAGCTGAGATTTTGCAAGTGGAATTAAGTCTTGACAATAGAGTTGGTATTGACTGAGTCCACCTGATGTTATGGCGTCTTTAGCAAAGGCATCCACACTCTCATTACCAGTAATTCCACTGTGGCCAGGTATCCATGCTAACACAACCTGTATACTGCGGACACGGCACCTAAGGAGAAGCTGTCTTATCTTAAAGATTAAAGGAAATCCAGACTTAGAGCGGAACTGGTTAGCAGAAATACCCTGCAAAACGCTCCTGGAGTCCGAGAGTATCAGCGATTTATTAAGATCATGAGACTCAATAAATGAGATGGCCTCATATATAGCTAGGGCCTCCCCTGTAAATACAGAGGAGTTAGGAGGCAATTTAAAATTTAGAATCACATTTACTCTCGGAATCCAGACAGCTGCACCCACATAACCATCCACCGAAAGTCTAGATGCATCCGTAAAGATAAGCATCCAATCCCCATAGTGCTCATGTATAATCTGATTAAATTGAGTATTTGCTAGTGGAGAACCTTTAACGATAGGGAAATTAAGGATGATGTTGGGAGTGAATGTGAGTGCTTCGTAAGGGGAGGAAAATAGAGGGTTGAGTCTGCACTGAACAATAGGACAAGGAAGTTGGGTTAACTTATGGTAACTGATCAAGAGACAAGGGAGATCTTTATGTCGCCAATAAGCAGATGTTGATGCCAATTGGGATAATTTGTGAAGTTTGCCTAATAGTGGGTGTGAGGAGTTCTGAAATGCCTTAAACAAAAATCTATCCGCAAGATACTGCCGTCGAATGTTAAGAGGCGGATCAACACATTCAACCTGTAGGGCGTTGATTGGAGAAGATTTCATTGCCCCAACTATGATTCTAAGAGATTTGGCCTGAATTTTGTCCAGATCTTTTAATGGAACCTTATGAAAAGGTTCCAATAAAAATGATCCATAATCCAAATGGCTGCGGACAAGGGCATTGTAGAGCAATTTTTGGGTATAAGGGTGAGAGCCCCACCATACACCACTAACTGATCTTAAAACATTAATATTTTTCTCACATTTTTTAACAATATGTCTAATATGGTAAGCGCCAGTTAGCCTGGAATCGAGGTAGACACCAAGAAATTTAACATTATCTCTAACCGGGAAAACTTGTTCATTATGTTGAATGTTAACTACAGGAGTAATTTTAGATCGAGAAAAAACTACCACAGAACTCTTCGGAACTGAAATATTGAGGCCATGTCGGTCCATCCACTCCATGAGGTATCTAATTGCAGTGTTAAGGCGTTCGGAGCATACTGAAATATCCTTAGATGCAATGTACAATGTCAAATCATCGGCATACTGAGAGATCTCACAAAAACTACTGACGGAAAGATCTAAATCAAAGGTATAAATATCGTAAAGGAGAGGACTAAGAGGCTTACCTTGAGGAAGGCCTTTATAAACAATAAGAGGAGGAAGGGTTAAATTTTGGGTGGATACGGTAACAAAACGACAGGACAGGGAATTGATTATGTAATTGATCATCTTCACTGGGACTCTCAGATGATGCAGTTTCTGCCTGAGAACCGGAAGAAGAACATTGTCATATGCCGATGAAATGTCAAGGTACACACCTACCACATGTTCGCCTTTCGAAAAGGCAATGCGTACGTCAGTCACGAAAGACCCGAGACCGTCCATAGTGCTAAAGCCCTTCCGAAAACCGTACTGTGTTTTGGATAAAATGCCCTTGCTCTCCATCAACCACTCCAATCTATTCTTAATTAAATGATCTAAAAGTTTTCCCAATGTAATAGAAAGAGCGATAGGTCTATAATTAGACGCATCACCACTAAGTTTTCCAGGTTTTAGTAAAGGTAAAATAATTTGTGTTCGCCATTCCTCCGGGGGCATCTCAGATTGAAAAATGTCATTCAAAACCTTTAGGCACACTCCTTGGGTAACGGGCCCACTGTTTACTATGAATGAGTATGGTAATCCATCACTGCCTGGACAGGTATCCTTTAATGAACTTAGGACTAATTGAAATTCCTCCGGAGAAAAAGGACCGTCTAAGACACCTGTAGGAGGGTCAGAAGAAATATAATTGTGACACTCGTCAAAAGTTGGGACTGACGGAGGTGCCACCTTCTGAGCAAAAGTATATATCCACTGTGATGGGTCATTGGACGGATGGTAATCACTGATTAAAGAACCGCGGAATCTTTTTATATTTTTCCAAACTAACGAAGGACGAGATGATGGTGAAAGACTCAGGCAAAACTGACGCCAACCATTTTTCTTCTTTTCTGACAGTAAAAGTCTGACCTCAGCTGCAACTTTTTTATAATTTAAATAGTTTTCTAAGGTCATAGCCCTAGAAAACAGTCTTTCTGCGCCCTTACGACGCTTACAAGCCCCAGTACACTCAGAGTCCCACCAGGGGGGAGACAGAGTTCTCTGATCTCCTGTGGATTTGAGTGGAATGGTCCTATCCGCAGCCAAAAGAAGGACGTTTTTTAAATTTTGATATAAAGCAAGTGTGTCATTATTATCCAAAGGCAATAAATGGCTTATTTCAGAATCCGTAACGTCAGCGAATTGGTCCCAATTCGCATTTGCAGTTTTAAATTTAAGCCTAGGGGAAGGAGATGGTACTGTCTGTCTAGTCTGTCTGTACATGATTGTAATTAGGATAGGGAAATGATCACTACCATAAGAGGTGGGAATGACTGCCCAGGAACACGAAGGGGAAAGAGGAGGAGAGCATAAAGATAAATCAACCACGCTCCTCGGGTTCTGCAGAGGCGAAACCCGACGCGTTGGGGATCCATCATTAAGGACAACTAAGTTATTATTATCAAATAAATCAATAAGGATGGAGGAATTTGGATCATTAGAATGGGAGCCCCAAGAAGTATGATGGGTGTTAAAATCACCCAACACAACCAAGGGGGAAGGAACTGAGGAGAAAATTGAAGAAAGTTCAGAGAAAATGGTGGGGTTGGGATGCGGGACATACACAGACATATAAATAGTACCAAATACACACACAGCTACAATATTAAAAGAACTAGTATGTACAGGGAGGTTATATACAGAATATGTACAATGGCTGGAGACCAAAATGGCTGCTCCAGCCCTTCCATCAGACCTGTCATCCCGGAAACAGGCATAACCCGGGACTCGAAAACGAGACCCTGGCATCAGCCATGTTTCCTGGATGGCAAGAATTGATGGTTTGTATGAATTAATTATATTCAGGATATCCGGTTTTTTATTCCTGATGCTCCGGCTGTTCCACTGAATTACAGTGTGAGCCATTATTGGGCAACAGTTTTGAGATATGGGTCAGGTTGGAAAGAGTTTTGTTCGGTAGGGAGTCGCCAAATCTAGAAATGAGATCAATAAAAAAGTAAGAAAGATTGTCAAGCAGTTGGTCGTTCTGAGAAACAGGGGACTTTTCATTAGGTGAGGGATACGCACATCCATTTGGAGACTGGCACTCTGGCTCTTCAATTATATTTCTATGTGCCTCATGGTCATACCCAGGGGCCATAGGAGTAATGGGACGACGGGGAATATATACAGTCTTCCTATAGGATGTGGTAATGGGAGAATTTGTCAGTCTGTCATTCTGTCTGTCAGTCTGTCTGTAACTCTGTCTTGAAGTGTTGACATTTGCAGAAGGAGAAGTCCTAGCAGAATCGGCAAAGGATCGTCTCACACGGGGGAATCGAGCTGACGCCTCCATGTATGAAATACTTTCCCGGCTCATAACAAATTTTATTTCTTTTTGCCTGATATATTCAGGGCAAGAAACATCATTTGCTGCATGTGGACCACCACAGTGCATGCAAGTTAAAGAAGTTGCAGTGCATTTTGCTCCTTCATGCTTATGTGCACACTTAAAGCAACGGGGTTCTGATCTACACTGTGACTTAACGTGACCAAAGCGACAGCATTTATTGCACTGTATTGTGGGTAATTGATATACTTCAACTAGTAAAGAGTTGTAGTAGCAGTAAACATGAGGAGGTAATTTTTGTCCTGTGATTGTAAGAACCACAGATTGGGTAGGTAGCCAAACGGGGGAGTTTTGGTCATTCATAGATTTGCGACTCAACCTACGTGCTCTAACTACTTTGCCATTACCTGATGGAACTTGCATATTTTCAACTAATTCCTCCATAGACCATTCTACAGGGACATTGCGGACAATGCCCATGCGAGATACACTGTATGACGGTATTGTAGCAATGTATCCTGCACTTGATAAGGCAGGCAAGTCAATAAAAGAGTTAGCGTGGTCGGGAGATTTAAATTCAATTGAAACTCGATTACGGCCTATCTTTTTAATACCATCCAATTTAATATTTTGAACATTATTTTTAAAAACGAACTGACCAAACTGGATGGGATTAAGGACAGGACCCCTTTCGGTCTCAGGCTTAGTAACATGCACAGTATAAGGAGCAGCGTCATCGGCATTGTATACTTTTTTATTGGCAAAATCTGGGTTAACGTAGTGCAACTGAATAGAAGGCACTGAATGTGCATTAGTTGTTGCCTTTTTTGCTGAAGGCTCATTAATTTCCACATTATTACGTTTTCTACTATTTACATGACCACCTCCGGGGTCCGGAGGATCAGTATCTAAATCCATATTATTTACAAATAAAACCGGCTTAACCTATAAACAAAACACCTTACAAAATATACTATGTACTTACGATAAGGACAACACAAACTATAACACAAAACACAAGATAAAGCTAAGATTAATCAACTAATGGTGAAAAAATAAACAAAAAGCTGAAAAAACGCCTTTAAAACTAAAAATAAAAAAGGACGCTTGTTGACAGCACTCAACCAAAGAGCAAAGTCCCATTTAAGCAAATTGAAAATGTTTGTTTTGTTAATTTTATGTCATAGAGTTAAATGTCAAAAGAGTGTTGCTATTGCAAAAAAAAAAAAAAAAAAGTTTAGCCTCCTAGACATTCTTTTTTTTTTTTTTTTTTAATTTATTCGTGACCATGGATACAAGTCCTTCAGCCGTAAAAACAAATAAATTATAAAATTAATTAGAATACATAACATTAGAAACATATAACGTTACAACTTACAAGACATTACATAGGTATTTAGTGAGTAACAAAATATTTAAATACTTAAATTAAACAAACTTATGACATTTATAAATACGAATGAGACATGAGTCATGTACAGAAATTTAACAAATATAACCTAGAAATTAGAGCTCTAAATTTCTTATTAGGTACTAAATTTTTCCTATAGTATTTACAATATACTTATAAATAGGGTGAAAGTAAATAGTGTTTCTTAATAGATCTTGACTGAGGCGGGGGACACTTAAAGAGTTCTGTTCAGCTATTTCTTTGATCATGTCAACAAATATAGATCTCTGTATGGCAAAGACTGGACACTTAAAAAGCATGTAATCGATGTCTGCGTTTTCTTCAGAGCAATGTGTACAGTTACTATTATTTACTATGTTCATTCTGCTGAGATGTGAGGGAATTAGGCAATGTCCAAAGCGCAAACGATTAATACTAGTCACAAACTTTCTATCCACATAACCAAGCCTACTGTACCATGGTGATATCGGTAAGTCTCTTTGTATTTCCGAATACCATTTTCCTTTAGTTTGTGTTATTTTCTTCCAATATTCTATCCATAAACTTTTGACTGAGCTTTTAATTTGTGGATAGAAATCCGTGAATGGGACTTTAAAAGTTCCTGAAATGTCCACATCATGTTCCCTACGAGTCACTTGGTCAACAATTTCATTGCCTAATATGCCACTGTGGGAGGGAACCCACACTAATTCTATATTCTTTTCAATCAATTTTCTAAAAAAATATCTTATTCTAAATATAATATAATTTTGTTTATAACACAAACTTTGGTTACAAATAGAATTTAGTACACTTTTTGAATCACTAATAATTAAAATATTTACATTATTTACATTAGTATAAACATATGTCAAAGCAGCTAATATTGCCCAAGCCTCTGCTGTGAAAATACTGCAACTTTGTGGCATTTTAAAACATTTGCTCAGTTTAATTTGTGGGTCATAGTATGCAGCTTTAACTTCATCACTTTTGGAACCATCTGTATATATTGTGTAAAAATCTCTTTTATCCTGTAAAAATTGTACAAAGTCAAATTTATTTGTAACGGAGTTTAAATGACACTTAATAGTAAAATAGTTAATTGTAATCTCATAAGGATTCTGATAAATTGGCCACTTATTACTCGAATACATATTTTTAGCACATTTTTTTGTTAAAAACAAAATTGTTGGTATTTCTGGTAAAGAAGCAGAAATGAGATCATTACATGTAATAATTGGTGAAGCTGACCCTACAATTTCTACAGGATGCAACAATTGGTTCACTATAAAATTGTTATCACAGGATAACTGTTTAAGACAAAATCTCTCAGCCAATTGTAAACGGCGCAGAGACAATGGAGGTATACAATTTTCTATTTCCATAGACACAATAGGGGTAGTGCGCATGGCACCACTTATTATTCTTAAACCCATATTCTGTACTTATAACATCTAATTTCCTTAGTAATGTTATATTTGCATTCATATAAGCTAATGAACTATAATCAAAATGACTTGTGACTATGCTTTTGTACAACATGTTAAGAGTTTTTGGGTCTGAACCCCAAAATGTTCCTGCCAAACTTCTCATTACATTTATGCTTCTCATAGCATTCTGGCATACATAGTTTATATGTTTATCAAATTTAAGTTTATTATCAATAATAACTCCTAAAAATCTGTGTTGATTCACAACGGGAATTCTGTCATTATTATAAGTTATATTTACAGACTGTGCAGGTACATCTTTACTAAATATTAACACCGAACTTTTTTCTGAACTAATTTCTAATTTTAAAATATCCTTGTAATAATTTTGCAATTGAGCTAATGCCCTATTTATAAGAATGATAGCTGTATTTAAGTTTTTATTTACACAGTAAAAAAGTAAGTCATCAGCAAATTGCAAAACTTTTACTCCAAGTATATTTACAAATTTAAGTATTTGAGATGTATAAAAGTTATATAGAGATGGTGATGTCGTAGCACCTTGCATTGTGCCTTTATTGGCCTTTTGTGGCCCATGCAATTTATTATTGAATTTGACATAGACTTTTCTGTCATATAAAAATTTGTATATCCATTTTAAAGTTTTTACCGGAAATCCTAGTTCTTGTAAAACTTTTATTAACACTTCAATGTTAACACTATCAAAAGCAGCTTTTACATCTAAAAATACACACACAGCACTACAGTGACTTAGTTTTGCCTTTTTTAAATCCTCTATAAATGATACAAAGCTTCCAGAACAACTTTTTCCTTTCCTAAATCCGAATTGAATATCCGGTAAAAAGTTTTGTGATTCAGCAAAGTAATCTAATCTTAGTTTTAACATGTTTTCAAAGAGCTTACCTAAACATGATGATAGGGAAATGGGCCTGTAGGAAGTTGGATTACCAGCAGGTTTATTTGGTTTTAAATTAGGAATGACACATTGAGTTTTCCATGACTCTGGTATTACTAAACTATCCCATAATCTATTATAAATATTTAAAAGTATTTCTATGGCATTAGGGTGTAGTTTCTTAATTAAAATATATGGTATACTATCCAAGCCTGGTGTTGTGTCTTTTCTACTTTTTAAAGATATGTACAATTCGCTTAGTGTAAATGGCTTATTAAGAAATGAATTACTTTCATCTTCAACGGCTTGATCAAAAATAGTCTTTAAATTACTTTCATTTATCTGAGACTGATCTGTGATTTTATTCAAAAAGGATGGTACCCAATTATCATTTAAATACCTATTATGGGAGGTACCTATTCTCCTAAATCTTTTAATGTATCCCCATATTCTAGATACTGGTGTCATTCTATTAAAACTACTACACAAGTCATGCCATGATTTAACCCTTTCCTCCCTTAATATTCTTTTCTTTTGAGCATCTAACTTTTTATAAGTAATAAAATTGTCAATACTGGGTGAAGATCGATAATTTATTAAAGCTTCCTTGGACTTTCGAACTGCATCTTCACATTTTTGGTTCCACCAAGGAGCTGGTTTTCTCAATGGCTTTGAAATTGGCTTTATATTTTGTTTTGGTACTGTTACTGATCTTAGATTACTTAAAATACTGACAAAACTATTGTATAACTGAAGTGGTTCTAAATTATTATTATCTACATTTAATTCTGAAAAATATGTCTCTGATAACTTAAAATATTTATTCCAATCTGTTTTACTGTAAATATATTTTTCTTCCACAGGACGAACTTCATATATTGAGGGCTGTACATTAATAGTTACCTGAGTTGGATAGTGGTAGCTGCCCATTGGATCACTGTGGACAAGCCATTCGCAAAGAGGAGCTAAAGGACTAACAAGAGTTAAATCAATTGCAGATGGATTTCTATTTGGTGCCTGAACTGTTGTGACACTGCCATCGTTCAATATACACATGTCAAATTCATCTATGATGTTAAACAAACTGTTACCTCTGTTATTGTTTGAGTGGCATCCGAATAAAATGTGGTGTGCGTTAAAGTCTCCCATGATGAGACATGGCTTAGGAGTTTCAAGTAATACTTTTTTTAATTTATTTGTATCAAACCTGTTATTAGGTGGGCAGTACACACATAAAATGTGTATTGTTCCTATTGTAGTTTCTAATGATATACAAATATTTTGAATACTTTCGTAAAAAGTTGTATTTACAATTTTGTATTTGAGGTTTTGTTTAATGAGTATACCTACTCCATTATGTGAATTTAATGAATCTTTACGTATGAAATTATAAGGTGTAAAATCTGGAATTATACTTGAACTCCTAAGCCATGTCTCATTTAACAGACATATGTCTATATTGTGATCAAAAAGAAATGTTTTTAATAAGGCTCTTTTATTCTGCAAGCTTTGTATATTAAATTGTGCTATATTTAAATATGTATCCATTATGTGATTAAATTAGATAATAGTATATCTTTAATTCTTTTATTCGTGACTGGAGTATTGTTATTACCGAGGATTACAAGAGACTTAACTAAGGCATTCATTATAATGTCATTATTCAAAATTTGTTCTATATCGAAATTTGTTTTAGTGTTACCAACAGTATTTACATTAATAGGTTTAGAAATAGCTGGAAAAGATTTAGGGTCAGTGAGCAACGGAACACTACTCACCACAGTGGCATAGCTACGGTTAACATTCTGATATTTGGACTTCTTTTCCTGCATTTTCTTCTGTTTCACTGGACAGTCTCGTGAGATGGCCAAATGATTTCCGCTACAGTTGAGGCATACAATTTCTTCTACATCACATTCTTTGTATGAGTGCCGTCCAGCACATGAGGAGCACATTTGCTCTCCTCGGCAAACTTTGGCAGAGTGGTTGAACTTGAGGCATTTGAAGCATTGCAATAATGGTGGTATGTATAAATGTACTGGATACCTGAACATTTGTATGTAGGCGTATTGAGGTAAAATTGTACCAGCGAAGGTAACTGCTATTGTACCCAATGGAGTAAGTTTCCCTTCAACTTTCTTAAAAAATCTTTTAATTGAAATTACTTCTGTGTCGCATGTAATGTTTTTGTATATAACTTCATTGGACAGATCCTTAGGCACATATTTTATAACAACAGTAATTTCCGACTGGTGGGCCGGTACAAAGGCTTTCAGTTTATTTTTTGTTAAAAAATGATCCATTTTTAAGAAGTTATTCGCAGGAGCGGGCTTCTTAAAGGTGACACCAACTTTATGAGCGTTAACTCTATGAACTCCTATGATGCCCTTAACATTTTCCGTGAATAATTTGGTCAAAGCAATGGGATTTTTGTTTCCCAATTTTTCATTGTTTATCGATTCTACATACACAACGCAATCGCTACTATAGTTCTCCGGGAATTGCCTTTTATAATTTGTTTTTGTAAACATTCTATAATCCACTGTACAGCTATCGATATTATCCAATTTTCTTTTCTTAGAAGTATCTGCGGGGGCCGGACCCCCGTCGCTATCTACACTCATCTTATTTTTAAATTATTTAACACTATTGAAAAAGTACTATTTACAACTATATTACAGTAATATTACTGAAAAATTAATTTTTATAAAGCAGAGAAAATTTTGAACACCCGCTCTTTTCGACTTCCCGCCAAAAGTCCCTAGACATTCTTGACACACTATAGTTACCCTTTATTTGATACGCATATCAAATGTATGTTAAATAAATATGTTAATGATTGAATTGTGTTTTTATTTATTGGCCAGATGTTACCCGCGGGTTTGCCCACGTAAAATTCTAATTGATTGCTAGTCTTTAACGCAATAAATCATATTATACTTAAAAACTGGACCTCATAATTCAAACTTGTAAGTTTGAAGTAGTTTACGACCGGAAAATGTCACAATATATATTTTTTCCTAATAAACCGCGGGTAACACCGCGGGCCACTGCCAGTATTAATAAAAAAATGTCGAATAATAATATTAAAAAAGGATTATTAACACGATTAAACTATTCACAGTGTATCACATTTTACAATAATTACTAATAAGTGAGGGAGTAATTACCTAACGTAAGTTATTAAAAAGTAAAACATCAACAGCTTTTAGTTTTGGATAGATGATGATTACTGGATGCATCCGTTAAACGTCAACAGTATGTAATAGGCCTTAATATACGCAGCTATAGCTGCGGTAAGTAGCTAGTTTATAATATGAGATCCGTGGGTAATTTTTTCATATTCCTATTTACTGGTAACACTAACTACTTTTCTTCCTGTCCCTTTCAGTGACACGCTGACTAAAGTTCTACCCAATCCTTATTCTTTGTACAAAAACGTCAATTTTTTTCTCCATTACCAGCAGCGCCATTTGACATATTCATTTAAAGTTTGAGTGTAGATAAAAGGAGGACTATCTTATATGGGGGATATATGAAAAAGTGTCCAGCTGTACGCAGTAAATAACAGTTAAAAAATCCTCCACGAGTGGCGCTAGCTGCAGCCAAAGGGTATGGAATGAATTATGGAGTGTAGGAATGAATGTAGCCGTTGGTGACAAAATATAAATTATTACTGGAATATAAATTATTACTAGAATTACTGGGTTAGTACCAATATATTTTTAAAAATATAACCTATAACAGCTGAAATAAAAGTTGCTAAATGATTTAAAATTTACCTTGTTGCTACTGTAGCGCCACCTTAATTTATCCTCCTCTATCTACACTCCATATACCTTGGAGCCGCAGATTAAGGATATAGGTAGATATGAGGTAGATGGCTTCGCTCGCCAGCGCGTAGCCATTTTATGCTTGTGTGCAATTGCCGTAGTGTGCGTGTAGGGATGGGCGATCTTGTATATATCGATAAAAATATAAAATTAGACTACAGCTGCTATCGACCAATAGTCGACTATAATTTTATGTTAAAGATTTTTTTATAAACGACATAAAAAAGGGGTTTTCAATTCGACCCACATGTTCAATTTAGGATATAATAAATTATGATCATTAAATTAGAAGTCGCTTTCAATTTGGTGAAAAGATATTATTTTATATTTATTTAAGTTTATGAAAATACCTAAGTAAATAAAATATTTAAGTATATAATTACACAAATAGTTAAAAATATAATAATTATGTATACTCCATAAGCCGCGAAGGCTTGACCGGAGTGTAATATCAATAAAATCAACAGTTTTTATAAAAAAAACAACAGAAGATCAAAATATTATATACTTTATTATACTTATTTATTATACAACAATTTTGTAAAATAACATTTTTTATGTATTATCGAAGAAATAAAGACGTTAAAGCATTGGATACTGGTGACGGGACACATAATAATATAATCCGATCCGATCCGAGGCCGATCCTTCAGTCAATAAAATACCTATGCCATACATCATAAGTCATAACATGTAAGGTAATATTTTCTCTCTCTCTCTCTATATATATATATTTAGTGTGTTACTATATTTTTTGTGTTTTAATATTTTGTATATATATATATATATATATATATATATATATATATATATATATATATATATATATATAATATTTTTAGTATTTAAATATTTTGTAGTAAATTTACTATTTATTTATATATTTTTAGTGCTTTACTTTATTTTTAGTGTTTAAATATTAAGTAGTAAACTACAAAATATTTAAACACTAAAAAATATTTTAGTGTTTAAATAGTTTGTGGTAAATTTTTGTGCATATATATATATATATATATATATATATATATATATAATAGTAAAAAATATTATATATAATATATATATAATAATTTTTACTATTTAAATATAAAAATACTTTTAGTATTTAAATATTTTGTAGTAAATTTACTATTTATTTATATATTTTTAGTGCTTTACTATATTTTTAGTGTTTAAATATTAAGTAGTAAACTACAAAGTGTTTAAATAGTTTGTGGTAAATTTTTGTGCAGGAACCTAGGTAATTACTATTTTAAGCTGAAAAATAACTCAAACATGTTTAATATTTTTACCCGGCCTTTTAAATGAAAAAAATTCAAACACTGAAAACAGTTGACAACATCTCCTTAACTGGGGGGCTCCTGAAGGTGGTAGTGATAAGGGGGGGATTTTCCTCACTTAAGCCATCCCCCCTCACTCCATCTCACCACCAGAATACTCGGTTATAATCTAAACTTAAAAATAATATTATCTTCATTATAGGTCTCTCAGACACCACCATATTGAACTGTTCCTTAGGAGCATTCCAATAACCTAAAAAAATAGTTGGTTTAGTGTCATTAAATGTACTGAATACTATAAAATATGTATGTACATATTATATTATATACGGGGCAATATGCTTTATGCAACTTTTCCAAGCTTAACCCATCAAGCCCCAAGCGGAACCTAGGTGCCGCATAACAACTGAATATCTATTGACTATTGTGTCTGGAATTCGATGTTCGAGGTATTAAATTTATTTTATTAAATGATTATGACTTTAGCCTTATTAAATTTTTACATTTTACTTATTAAAAAAGAGTAATGCCAGGATAAAATTTCAAAAAGTAGATCTAAGTAACGAACTGAGTACAGTATAATTTACACAGAGCCAGTACTGGCTGCCAATAAGACTGGCAGCCAGTATTGGCTTGGTATATGCCGCGTGTGAACAGTTTTTCAAGCCAGGCCAATATGTTCACACGCGGCATATGTCAAGCCAATACTGGCTGCCAGTCTTATTGGCAGCCAGTACTGGCTCTGTGTAAATTATACTTCACAGGGGGGAGGTGTGAAAGCTGTTGATCATGCAATTATTTTGCTCTCCGTTAGAACTTTTTTATTTCAATAAATCATTGTTTCAAACTTACGTTTGAAATGATAATCCCAATATTGTGATGCCTACATGAGGGAGTAAGAATTAAAAACTTGCATTAAACTTGCGTCTAAATATTTCTGTTCGTCGTCTATTTTGAAGCATTTTCAAATCCTGAAAACAAAATCATTTAGTCCATGACAATATTTTTATCGATAAACTATACTTCAAGTAAAGTGCATCCCTAAAGTACACGTAAAGGTGAACGCAGATTTGAGGTGAACGCAGATTTGACCGCACCGCACGCACCGCAGTCGCCGCATTCGCAATTCTTTATATGAAGTTATAGGCAAGCTCGCATACCTACCTACCCGCGCCGCAGTCTTCGCAACTTCATAATAATATGAAGAATTGTGAATGCGGCGACTGCGGTGCGTGCGGTGCGGCCAAATCTGCGTTCACCTTTGGGCCGCACCGCAGTCGCCGCATTCGAATTCTTTATAATATGAAGTTATAGGCAAGCTCGCATACCTACCGGCGCCGCAGTCTTCGCAACTTCATATAAAGAATTCGAATGCGGCGACTGCGGTGCGTGCGGTGAAACCCCAAATCTGCGTTCACCTTAAAAAGCTATGCAATATTTGAAGCCAAATTATTACTTGATGTGACATGTTTATCACTAAAGCCTTATATAACATGATTATGGGATTATCAAACATATAAATTTTCTTTTTAGCTTATAAAAATACCGATAGATAAGCCCAAAAATCGTTGTTGAAAACTTACGAGTTACGTATGTTATGTTAAGTCCACGTGTTTGAGGCATTCCTTGGCCGTTTTATGGTTTATTATATAGCCGAACCACAAAACCCAACAAGATATTGCATTTAACGTTCACTAAACACTTTTATTAGCACTTTTTAAACATGAAATATTGCAGACCTACTCCTTTGTTATGTCCTATTATGTAGAACATAACATTACAAACTTTTGACGTTTATACACCGATATGAGCTTTCTCTTTCACTCAACTTACTGCATCGGTTAAAAAGAGTAAAGTCTCCCGCAAACGATCAAACATCAAACACGTCAAACATGTCAAATACATACAAACTACGTGTTTGACGTGTTTGAAGAAAATTTGGATTACTACGTGTTTTGACGTGTTTGAAGGTTTGATGTTTGATCGTTTGCGGGAGACTTAACATTATCAACTGTCAAAATATAAGGCTGCGTTGCACCAGAGGCGTGGTCAAAGTTAAAGTTAAATATGGCGTCCAAACACCCCTTAAGCTCATACGACATCTGTAAATTTTTCCGGTTAAAGTTAAAGTCAAAGTTAGTTCGTGCAACCCACTCCAAGGCTGCGTTGCAACTTGCAGCAGAGGCGTGGTTAAAGTTAAAGTTAAATATGGCGTCCAAACACCCCATATGCTCATACGACATCTGTCAATTTTTCCGGTTAAAGTTAAAGTTAGTTCGTGCAACCCAGTCTTAGGTTACCTCCTCATTGCTTAGAGCACTGTATTTAATATGAAAGCTGCTCGACAGCCAAATTAAAAAAATAAGAAATTGCCTCATTATTTCAAAAAAATCTAAGGTGAACATGACTAGTGATTGGACAGTACTAGTCATTGGACAGAGCACAAAAACACTATAATATTTATTCAGGTTGCTTTAAAAACTATCTGTTTTTCTTTAAAATCAGGTGTTCCATTACTTTAAAAACAGGCAGTTTTTAAAGCAACCTTAATAAATATTGTGTTTTTGTGCTTTGTCCAATAATTGGTTCTGTCTAATCACTAGATCACTAGTCATTTACCTACAAGAAAATAATTTAATATAAATTATCGAAAGTTTGTAGTTGTGTTCTTAACTCAAACAAAATAGACATGCAAGTACATAATATATTATTATTATTAAAACAATATTTTCATTTGGATTGGCCAATGAGACGTCAGTTGGCACTGACAGTATACTTAAATAAGTAAAGGAACGCCCGTAGGACCATAGACAAAAACAAAATTAAGCCAAAAACAATCGTCGGATGTCTTCGTCGTTGCCATGCTTGATATCGTCGTCACGTCGATATAGTTTTTATCTCTTTCGCGTCTATCGACTCTCTCAAGTGTCTCGAATGTGACATGGCGTCCATCAAGATATATCACGGCCCCGTATAAAACTGTTTTAATGACAGTGATCTAATTTAGCATTTTATTTTAGAGGCCGTAATAAATTGTACATTTGCATTGATGGTAATGCATGCAAGGAAACCTCAGCGAATAAGCGATGGGTACGATACGCTTTCAGATGCTTCGGCATCGCAATCTGTAGATGGCGGTCGCCGATAGTTTTGCTGTTTGAATGAAAATTCTAAATATTTTTGTCTTTTTCAGGTACTTTGAGAAACACCAGGCCCATCCGTACCAGGTAAGGAAATATCGACTGGGTAAATAGAGCTAGAGGATTGTTACAACTTTGGTATGAATGGGCATGTTGACTCAAGTACTCTACGTAATAAGTAATAACACCTCCCAACGATTCTTTTCCTGTTCTAATCGAACATTCCAAGTGCTACTGTTTTATAATCATTCCATGTTTGAAGCCCTGACCCCTCGAAATAATCTAATTATCGAAAACTGATCACTGTTTGACAAGAATGTTTAGTGCTTGTTTCTGGCGCTTTCGTGGTAAATACACCTAAAAATGTAATACAAATTAACCTACAACTAAAAAAGGTTCATAAATAAGCGTTTCCACATAGTATTTTTCTAAATATATGGACAATAATTATAACATTTTTCGTTATTATTTACCTACAATAGTTTTTGATGCCATGGCCTAATTTTAATAAGTTAATGTGTTTTTTGATGCATTTATTTACTTACATCGTTTTTAACACGCGTTTTTATTTTAATTTACAAGTACTACATCTATCTTTATTTATTTAAGGTTATAGTTGATGTTTATTTTTGTGTGATATGTTATGTTTCCAATACAGAAGTACAACTCAAAGAGAGCTGGCAACGAGTACAACACTCCTGAGAGCCGCTACACACCACTCAGATCCCCCAACGGCAATGTGCCCACTCACAGTCACAGTGGGCACACTGGCCACACCGGCCACTCTACCCATGGTCACCACCACTACAATCACCTGCCAGAGGACAGAGGATACGTCACATCAAGAAATTCCTATATGCAGAAAGGTTCTGAAAAGGAGAGAGATAGAGACTACAAATCCTCTAGAAATAAGTATACAGGTGAGTCCTATTTGTTGTTATTTCATTATTCTAAGTCATTGTATGATTCTTGATTGATATAATTATACAAAAGACCAAAGCAGCTGTGAGAAATATCGTAAAATGCTAGTAAATATTAGACAGTGCCTTGTGATGTTTTCCTAAATTGTTGTTTACATTGAGATACATTAAAAAGTGTGGCTGTCATTGATTCTGACATCATATTGTAAGGGTGACCTGTAGACAGGGGTGAATTCTACAGACATCCTCAGAAGCTAACTTACAATCTTCTAGCTCAGTTAAAAATATTATTTAAAAAAGTTTTTATTAATTTAAAAACATGCATCGAGGTATGTGTTATCAGTAATTAATTAATGTTATTGTGTTATCAAATTAATGTAAATTATGCTAATTTCTAATATCAGTTAAATTAATAGTTCTTACAATTCTGGCTATATTATTATGCAAAGAAATTTGTTAGCTTTTTACTGTTATTGAATTTTTTATAACTCTTGCTAGAGCGAATACACATTTTAGTACTTTGCTTTCAATATTTTGATAATTCTGAAAATTTAAAAGCTTTTTAGCTGAGTCAATACATAATATTTAAGTTGAGGTGGATTAATTTAAACAAAGTACATATTTTGTCATTTAGAGTTATTACTGTAAAATTAAAATGAAGTAAAGTAGATTAGAAAGGCAAGCGAATATTCTTTAGTTATTATATTGGAAAAGCAAGTGAAAATACAGTAATCCATAGTTATGCATATGCGAAATTATATACTGCAATTAGTTACAGAAAATTTATTGATAAACATATTGAAAATAATTTCAGATGTTAGATCACCTAAAGAAAAACGTATCAAAGATAGTGAAAGAGAGAAAAATAACCATGAACGATGTGAATCAGAGAAGAAAAGTAGGACTAGTGGCATGAACAGTAGTGTAAATAGAAGTAGTAAATACGACAAGAGGAGTGCACCCTCCTCTAGTGTGCACGCGGCCAGTGAATGGTCCGAGCATATTAGTTCTTCAGGGAAGAGATACTATTATAATTGTGTGAGTGAGATATCTCAGTGGGAGAAGCCGAGAGAGTGGGACTCGAGAAGAACAACATCCAAAGATTCAACATATTCCTCAAGAAACAGTAAGCATTTTTTTAATTATTTTTACTATGTAACATAATATTAGACCTAGGCCCTACTAATTGACATTTGTGGTTTCTGTAAAGAATCTATAAATTAAAATTCATTACAAAATACAAAATTATATTAACCTGGAACAGCAACCACAAACTTAAGAAATATCTATAGAAGCCTACAACATTACTATATTATCTTGGGATAGTTTGTTATAATATTTATAAAAAAAGAGAAAAAGATGGCCAAGTAATTGTGGAGTAAATCAATAATAATATTTATTTAAAAGCAAATTATAATAATAATATTACGTATTGTCAGGGAGCCCAAGAACAATTTTTTTTTATTACTTACAAGCTAATTTTTTGTGAGTAGCTTTGTTTTTGATCAGACAAACAACATTTTAATCTGTGAAAAATCTTGACTGTGGTAGCTAACAGAAATAGAAAGGATTTCATACTTTGATTTGATGGTCCTAAAATATGGATTGTTCTATCTGTAGGACGATGTTACTCTTAAATTATATAACTATTAACCTACCAATATACAAAAAATCTGCTGGTTAGGGTTCCGTTTTAGGGTTCTGTAATCAACAAAACTTGGTTGACTACGGTACTCTAGAAGGGAAAATTTATTTTAATTATTATTTTAATTGCTAAAAAAATATTGAACCAGCTATTATATTATATTATATTATATTATATTATATTATAT
This sequence comes from Polyommatus iphigenia, assembly GCA_963422495.1. Taxonomy (NCBI): domain Eukaryota; kingdom Metazoa; phylum Arthropoda; class Insecta; order Lepidoptera; family Lycaenidae; genus Polyommatus; species Polyommatus iphigenia. Next base: position 21,002,122 of record OY730178.1, on the reverse strand, counting down.
TATATTATATTTACAAACTATATTTACTTTATGTAATTAACAAATAATACCGCTGAGTAAGCATAAAACTATCAAATATTAAAGTTATAGTGTAAAATATATCTAAAACACTGTTATGATCACTGGAATGTTCCAATCTAAGAGTGAGAATAGTACACTGTAAGATTGTAGAGGTGATATTTGACGCAGACAAATATTTTTCATTTATTGATGTCAGGATTATTTGTTGATTCTCTCAGTCCAATTGACTTTTTCCAAAAAAATTAAGAGACTTATTAGTCTCAACTGTCAATAAAGACTCAACAGTGTAGCTTATGAAATAATATAAGTTTCAAGTATTGGACCACGTAGAGAAGACTTAATAGTCTCTCCATTACAATATTTTCAAACTCTTTTTCTTGAAGACATTGCACTGTTGAGACTTTACATGTTGTTAATAATGAAGGTGTGAAAAAACAATTTACAATGAACAAAAAAACAAAGTATATTTTATATACTTTGTGTTTATGACAGGTAAATATGTAAATGAAGTATTAAATTTTTGACCCCTGTACTACCTACTTAAAATGGAAAGTATTAAAGACACTAATGTTATTTAAAACAAAGCAAAAAGCTGCATGTAACATAGTAGCTATAACTCAGTCCAAAAACCAAAATAATCCATACTTATAAATTCGAAAGTGTGTCTGTTACCTCCTCTCACGCCAAAACCGCTGAACCAATTTTGCTGAAATTTGGTATAGATAGATGCTTTGAGTTCTGAGATTGGACACAGGATAATTTTTATTCCAAATTTTTTTCGATTTCGAGCGAAAAACGAATTTTGGTGCTTTGAAGTTGCGGGCGTGATCTAGTAGTTTAAAAATATTTTTTCAATTATTTTTTTTACCTATTCACTACTTTTTGTGCTTTATATTTATTTATATAAAATTTTTGCATAAAAATAACCATAGCCAAACATGAAACCTCCTCTTTTTTTGGTAGTCAGTTCAAAATATTATCTTCTATTATCTATACTAATATTAAAAAGCTAAAACTTTTGTTTGAACATGCTAATCTCAGGAACTTATGGTCCAAGTTGAAAAATTCTTTCAGTGTTAAATAGCTCATTTATCGAGAAAGGCTATATTTTATTACGCTAACTGCCGTTTACTTAAATATTATTAATTAATTTAAAATTTAGAGTTTGACAGACAGATTTGACAGATAATTATGTCAAAATTTTGAATTAACACCTCGATCGCGCGGATTCTTGGAAATCTTTTGTTCTCGCGATTGCATGCGACCGCTTGGGAAGGAAAGCGTTAATTACATTTAAGTATAAAGTAATTAATGTTCCACTCTGAGTGCGGCAGTTACTCTGTCAAACTCTTCATTAAATTGAAGGTTAATCATAAAGTCTCTGAGTGCGGCAGTAAGACTAATACCACCAAAAACATACCTGTTAAAATGGAGCCAAGTTCCTATCGGCACATTTTTGGCCTAAAAAAGAGTAGAAACCCAATCCAATGCCAAGTTCAGATGCACTTCATCAATCGTAATCATCTTCATCAACATTCAACAGCCTGATCCAAAATACTTCTTAATTTGAACTTGGCAGGTTAATTTAATCATAATTAATTATTAATTATTATCTTATTAGTTATTAGTAATTATACAATTAATCAAGTGTTACGTATAGCACGAAAACCTGCCAAGTTCAATTATAGTAATATAATAGTAATATAATAATTAATAAGTTATAATCAGACATAGAATAGCATGCAGCAGCAAAAGCCATATTAATTAGTGTTTAGGATTTCTTAACAAAAAGTTTATCGGCGCCCGGCGGTGCCGTTAATAAATGCGCCAATTTTAATTATTATACAAAATGTTTTTAATTCTGACATATTATTACAAACCAAAAAAATATTTTCTACCAACATTTTGGGATTGCTTAACCCGGCGTCAATGACGTGAAAATAATTACATGGACTATGACGTCGGGTCATTTTGACCCGAACTTTGTAGATATTTTTTATTGAAACTAAGTAAGCTACCACAATTTTGTTTATTATTTATTTAAAAGGGGGGCTTTAATTATGCATAAAATTAAAAAAAAAACCATGTGTTATAAAATAAATATTTTTGATATTGGCTTTCTTTACGGCAGATGCAAAATCAACCTTGAAAACTTAACGTGTACGTTAATTTTATATTTTCGCAAAATTTTCTTACATATGAAGGAAAAAAATTACTGATGAATTTAAAGAGAGGTTGTTATAACTTACTAATATGAAAATTAAAAGAAATCAGTCTTCTACTTCCTCATTCAGAGTTATAGAACTACTACAGTTATCACAATAATATGTAATCATGCCCTATCATATAAAAATTGGACATGTTGTGCATGTGTGAAGTGTTTTATAATCTTTTTTAGATGAACATTGAACAAACTTCATATCTTTTGTGAGTTCCAGGATTTTTTTCACTTTTACCTAGATAAGTGGTCCTCAAGTTCAATGCCCAAAGCAGCCTGAGACTCGTCATCGTCAAAGTCTAACTCTTCTTATAACTCTAAAATCCTTTCTGGACTGTTAGTTACTGACATTCTTCTTTAAAACGTGAAAAATAAGGCAAAACAATATTTTAATACTAATAAAAGTTAGTCACGAAAATACTACACCGACTATGACGTCGGGTCATATTGACCCGTTTTTACTTGGCGCTCGTGTATCTTGCTTCACACGAGGCGTAGCTCTAGCCGTAACAGCTAGGCGGATGTAAGGGGGTTGTATCTCCAGCTATACTAAGGTTGAAAACATTCAATTGCCGCAAGGACAAAATATAACGAAGTAAACACGCCTCGGGTCAATATGACCCGGCGTCATTGTCGCCGGGTTAACAAATATCATGGAAATGCATAACTTTACACGCAATATATTTATGCTAATGTGTACAACATTGCCTGCAAAGAAAGAATTCGTTTCTAGGAAGATATTGTATTTAGTGTATTGCAGAAGTAAATTTAAGAGGGCGACTAACGCAAAAAATCAAACATCGTCCTTCTCTCTTCACACTCACGCCCGTCTTTCATATGCCAGATGAAAAATGACGACGCGGAATTATCGCCAAGTTAGTTTTAAGGGTTCCGTACTCAAAGTAATAGGGTCCCGCCCTATTACTAAAACTTCGATGTCTGTCTGTCCGTCTGTCTGTCCATCTGTCTGTCCGTCTGTCTGTCTGTCTGTCTGTCTGTCTGTCTGTCTGTCTGTCTGTCTGTCTGTGTCTGTCTGTCTCCAGGCTGTACTTAACTCAAGAACGGTAATAGGTAGAGAGTTGAAATTTTCACAGATTGTGTATTTCTGTTGCCGCTGTAAGGCTTCTTACAGACGAGCGGCACGTGTCGGCGGCAGTCGACGGCAGTCGGTGGCACGTGTCGGCGGCAGTCGACGGCACGTGTCGGTGGCAGTCGACGGCAGCCGTCGGCAGCAAAAGTTAATTCAGTTCATTAACTTTTTTTCCCATGGTTTACAGATTTTTCGTCATACAATAAAATGTTCAACTTTTCAAGCCCTTTCAGTAAAAATCGACACGAAAAATATTTGTTATAAGTTATAACAAATATTTTTCGTGTCGATTTTTACAGATAATTCAATTTTTTAAACTCTCAATCCCATTAACTGTAGCTTTAATAAAAAAATAAACGCAACAGACATCTGTCAAATTCTGTGGTCAAAGTTAAGGTTAAGTTAGCCTTAACTATAATCATAACTTTAACTATAACCACGCCTCTGGTGTAACCCACCCTAAGCCCATAGTTATTTTTTGGAAGATAAGTAAAAATAAAGGTTACAAATTAATTATTATTTATCTATACTAATATTATAAAGCGGAAGAGTTTGTTAGTTTGTTTGTTTGTTTGTTTGAACGCGCTAATCTCAGGAACTACTGGTCCGATTTGAAAAATTCTTTCAGTTTTAGATAGTCCATACTCCATTTATCGAGGAAGGTTATATTTTATCACGCTAAGACTAATAGGAGCGAAGAAATAGAGGAAAATGTGGAAAAACGGGGGAAATTATTTGAAAGGGCTTATTTGAACGCGCTAATCTCAGGAACTATTGGTCCGATTTTAAAAATTCTTTCAGTTTTAGATAGCCCAGTTATCGAGAAAGGCTTTAGGCTATATTTTATCACGCTAAGACTAATAGGAGCTAAGAAATAGAGGAAAATGTGGAAAAAACGGGAAATAATTTGAAAGGGCTTATCTCACGAACTACTGGAGCATTTTTTCTGTTATTTGGATCAGATAAGAAGTAGACCACGTAAAGGATCATATACTTTTTCTTGTGGACAAATTTTTCTGTGGAATATCTAATTTACGCGGGCGAAGCCGCGCGGAACGTCTAGTATACTAATACTAACGTTATACATGCGAAAGTGCGTCTGTCCGAAAGTAAAAGAACACTAATTAATATACTAAATTCATAGTAGTTTTGATAGTACACAAACTGAAGAAAATAATACTGCAGTTAAAGATACGAAAGACATATTATTATGTGGTTCCAAATTGGAACTTCCAACTCGCACTATGCTGACGTGCTTCTTAGGGTTCCGTACCCAAAGGGTAAAAACGGGACCCTATTACTTAGGCCCGTATTTTTTGTCAGTACTCAAGATGCATCTCGGTCTCAAGATACGGTTCAGGCTCTATGATTGGTTGGCTGTCAAAATTTGGACCAATCACAGAGCCGAACCGCGTCTTGAGACCGGGTCGCATCTTAAGTACTGACCAAAAATATGGGCCTAGGACTTCGTTGTCTGTCTGTCTGTCTGTCCATCTGTCTGTCCGTCTGTCTGTCTCCAGGCTGTATCTGAAGAACCGCTATAGCTAGACTTCTGAAAATTTCACAGATTGTGTATATCTGTTGCCGCTATAACAAACACTGGAAACAAAATAAAAATAATATATAAGTGGGGCTCCCATACAACAAACGTGATTATTTCGGCCTTTTTCATTCTATTTCAGTAATGGCAAGGCAAGAGGTAGGCACTTGAATTTTTCGCACATTCTTTTGTTATACTGGTACTTTAATTTTATTTTAATATTATTTAATAATAATATTAAAATAAAATAAAAATTTAGGGGGGGGGGGGCTCCCATACAAAAAACACAATTTTTAGCCTATTATTGCTCTGCATCAGCACGGAGCTTCGTGCGCGAGTCCGACTCTCACTTGGCCGATTTTTAAGATTAGTATTAGAAAGAGTTCAATTTAATTTGTAGTAAGTAAACAATTAATTTTCACTGTTAATTCCTTCATTTGCTCTATGCATAAAACCTAATCGGTTAAGGTTTTATGCACAGAAAAAATGCACAGATCTTTTAAACCTAAGAGTAGTGTCAGGGTCGCAATAAAAGGTGGAAGGAATGTAAGTACATAGACATTTCTTAGCCTAGACGAGCATTCTACTGCACTCAGAAGTTATACAGGCACCAGTGGCGTAACTATAGGGTGGCAGCTGGCTTTAAAAATGCCACGGGCCCCCGACCCAAAAGGGCCCCGGCCCAAGAGGTCGTGAGGTCAGATTTTTTTACACTGTTTTATTATTAACGTGACGATTTTACTGATAGAGCCCTGTCAATTTGCCACGCGCCCCGCATGTTATAGTTTGGCCACTGACAGGCACCTGGTTACTAGGGAACTCATTGGAAGAAGATGTTATGTTAATTTCTGCGTGTTTCAATGTGTCTTTACCAACCTTTTATTAGTTTGGAGTGCCGCATTACTGAAAGTACTAGACAGATTCTGATGTAAACACGTTTGTAATGGTAGACTTTCTACATATTAGGAAAATTTGCGAAGAGAATCTATGTGTTTGAGATTCTCTTCGCAAATTCGAGGGTTTCAAAACTTTTAACCTTTTTAAAATATAGTTATCCAAAGCAAACGCTACGCCACTAAAGCTGATTATTAAGGATCCATGTTTCAAGCAACAAATTAGAGCGCGTTTCAAAGCGCCATTGCAGTGGTGCCACTGACATCACTGTGAAATAGTATGCATTAGCCTCAAGGCTTAAGCTAAATACATGGTAAATACTAATATCTTTATATCCAAGCCTAACATGTCATCAGTCATCACGGAGCGTCCGTGGTCTAGTGGGTAGATCTTTGGTACGCACTCGAGAGGGTGCTGGTTCGATCCCGGGTTGAGGCGTGTACCTAATGAGACATTTTCGAGTACATAATTTTGGAGACGCTCGTAACGGTGAAGGAAAACATCGTTAGGAAACCCGCACAGTCCCAGTCGTACTGATCTGTTCATTCCTCTGGTTGGCCGACTATGTCGCGAGAATATAATACCGTATGTTCTTGGGCAACCACACGGACATTTAAAATCGACAAGATTTTAAATGGCACTACACCCATCTACCAGGCACTACATTATTCGAAGAGTGGTTACTGCGCTCTGAAAATACTGTATAAATCATCCACAACGGATGCAAAGGCATGTTATTAGCATGTCATTTATATTCAGGCTAAAGTATATGTATTATAGCACCATAATAGTGAACATTGTAACGCATATCGAGATTTTCCTAACAGTATCTCAGAATGTTTCTCTTTTCCTTTTAATATTGAATCGTCGAAATCGAATTAAGACTCGTGGGATGATGACTCTCTAGTGGCGAATCTAAAATAAAACGCATAGGAGAGTGAAAATAAAATGTAGATTTTGGGCATCTTTAAATTGTTTATCTTCGTATAAAGGTGGCACTTCACATGGCTATTTGTATTTGCGTATTTGATGTATATTGTATTCGTCAAACAATCATGTGTATACAATACCCGGGAAAATTATTGCACATCGACCTTTGGAAAGAGACAATTGGCTAATTTCGGTTTCATAGAGCGTTATCTTTGTAGCACACACCTATTTGACATTATGTCAGTCGTTGTTCAAATTCAATAGAGTGCAGTCGCGTCCAGTTCATAATATATATCTAGAGTTGTTAACACCCCTAAATTTGCTACAGCTGTAATTTTCCAAAAGAATTAAATACGTAAACATAATTTGAACACGCTTTTTTATTTTATTTTACCCGAACCTAAAGCCATAACCTATAGAAAATTTGGTGTATTTTATACAAAGAATAATAAAATTGTCAAAAGAAGCAAACCATAATAATCATGGTTTTTTAAACAGCTCCTAATATATACCGGACTTTTTGTATTTCGTGCGTAAGAGATAACGCTCTACAAAACCGAAATTAGCCGACTGTCACTTTCCAAAGGTCGATGTACAATATTTATCGCCGGGTACTGTACGGTATGTTTGACAGAGTAGTGGCCTTAGGGTCTTATCACACTGGCGATTAGCGAGCGATTTGAAAGCGACGCGATTGCGCAGCGCGCACGCCGCGATTGCGCGACGTGCACGCCGCGACAGTGCAACGACGTCGCGGCGTGGTGTGGACGCCATTTTGTACACTCGTCTAGGGAATTCCCTAAACAAGTGTACAAAATGGAATACACTCGTCTAGGGAATTCCCTAGACGAGTGTACAAAATGGCGTCCACGCCACGCCGCGACGACGCTGCGCTGTCGCGGCGTGCGCGCTGCGCAATCGCGTCGCTTTCAAACCGCTCGCTAATCGCCAGTGTGATAAGGCCCTTATTTGTCTATTTGACAAATATGACAAATATGACCAATACCAAAAACACGTATCCGTACCTTTGTCGGTTTTTGACGCACATCAAAAGAGTGAAATAGGCAATTACACAAAAGTAAGTAAAATTTTGGTATCTGACGTCCATGTGCCTTTATTTGCTTGTGTATACGTCAATAATTTTGCCAAATGCAACAAATAGCCAACAGCAAAATATACCAATAGCCATGTGAAGTTTTCCTTACACCGGGACAGTACTTAAGTGCTTAATACTTGTCAAGTCAACATCTATACATATTATAAAACAAAGTCGCTTTTTTTTCCCTCATATGTTCCCTTTAATCTTTAAAACTACGCAACGGATTTTGATGATTCTTTCAGTGTTAGATAGCCCATTTATCGAGGAAGGCTATAGGCTATATTTAAGATAATATAGCCTATAGCCTTCCTCGATAACGCTAAGTTAAGTAATAACGCTAAGACTAATAGGAGCGAAGAAATAGAGGAAAATGTGGAAAAAACGGGGAAAATTATTTGAAAGGGCTAACTTGAACACGCTAATCTCAGGACTTACTGGTCCGATTTGAAAAATTATTTCAGTGTTAGATAGCCCATTTGTTGAGGAAGGCTATAGGCTATATTTTATCACGCTAAGACTAATAGGAGAATGTGGAAAAAACGGTGGAAATTATTTGAAAACGGTGGAAATTATATCTCGCGAACTACTGGAGCAATTTTTATGTTATTTGGCACAGATAAGAAGTAGACCACATGAAGGTTCATAGGCTATCGATTTTAATATTTTTTCAGTGGCTATAATATTATATCTTATACCCGTGCGACGCCGGGGCGGGTCGCTAGTAATATTATAAAATGTTAAAAGCATATTTCTGATGGGAAGTTTCTAGATTCTAGAATGAAAATTGCGTTAAAATGATCGTAAATAAAAGATTTTAATGGATTATGGAGAATAGTGTAGTCTAAAGTAGAGATTGATTTAGTGTTTAGAGTTTAGACCAAACTGTAATGTCGCTTGTTAGTTGTTGTGAACAGTGAAACGTACTACGTTACATTTTCATCATAAATTCATCAAAATTGTTCTCGCAGTGGCTAAAGTTTCTTTAAGGTAAAGTCTAGTTTACTAACGAAACTCTCTATCCTAGTTTCATCGGAGATAACTACTTTCTTAGAACATCTTGGATAAGCCACAATTTTGGTGTACCTCGTTTTTGTCAGTAGTTAAGAATTAGGATGCTCCTTAACTCTAGTTTAGCAACGGACAGCAACTTTGTCATGGTAAAGTTAAGATGTTTTGATAACTCTACTACATATATATAGGATAATTTTATCCTTACGTCGACCGCACGCGCACCTTATAATATACTAAAATGATTTTAAAATCCAGGACTATAACCTGGACAAAAAGGTTGCGCACTAATGAACGCAACTACTACAGCTACGGGCAGCCAGACCACCCAGACTGTAAAGTGTAACCAGAAGAGCAAGAATGAATGAATGAATGAATGAATGAATGAATACTTTATTGTGCACAATCATAGTTACAATAACAACATACATAATAAAAAGACATAAAATGGCGAGAGCACACAAAGGCGGCCTTATTACTACATAGCAATTTCTTCCAGGCAACCTTTGTTAGAAAGAAGCAAATTGCTGGAGAAAAGGGCGTTGTGCTTAAAGTATAAAAATATTAGAAATAAAGGCTTAAAACTAAACATTGTAAATAACAATATAATATGTATAAATCCGTATTTATACATATTATATTGTTTTATTATTATATAATATATGACCGTTCATATATTATAATAATAAAATAAAATAAAAAAATACTGACAAAGAATGACGACATATTATCACAAAATCAGCCGACCTGAAATACTTTTTTTTCAAACGTTGCTACCTCCCGTACCATTTTGAAATACGCGTATCTTTCTGCGCTTATATTTCATATTCAGTGTTGGCACCCACAAATCACAATTATTAGCCTAAATGAAGTAGGCCTGGAGATGGTGACACAAAATTCTTGGTCATTTGTACCAGGCTGGCGGTTCTACAGGGGTATAATTACGTAAAGGCAAAAAGGAACTGAAATCTTAGGATTTTGAAATAATATTGTTCACTTTCGCCACCTCCCACAGGTATGGCATTATCAGACTCCTATTTATGATCAATGATCGTACAGGGAACTGTTAAAAAAAGTTTCAGGGTGGTACAAATCGTTTGGCGAAAATAAATTTACACCTTTGCAGTGGTATGGCGGCCATTGGAACCTGTCGTAAAAGTATGGCAAGGTGATTTTCGTGAATGGCTACTCGACGATGATTAGCTATGCAAAAATTTGCCTGGTACAAATGGTTAAATTTTTTTATTAATTCATGAAGCCACATCCGGCCGCGATAACAATGAAAAAGCTATTGTGTCTCGTTTTGCCACGATTGATGGGTTAAAATTAACGTATTCGCGTCGGTATGGCGGGCTGTAAGCCGCACCCGACAAGTATGGCATTACGCTACCGCCTACTTTTTTTTTTCGACTATCTGAAAATACAAGCATTTTTGTGGAACAAATCGTTCGACACTCGTATTTATCCGACACGTTCGATTAACGCCCACGCGTTTGGGCTGCCAGTGCGAGCGCTATGACCATCATTTTCCTTTTTGCCTTTACGTAATTATACCCCTGTAGAACCGCCAGCCTGGTACAAATGACCAAGAATTTTGTGTCACCATCTCCAGGCCTAAAGGTCCTTGGTCAGTATTGGTCATTGTGAATAAAAATATTTACGCCCCGTATAACCATTTAGGATCGCTGTCCTTGTCTGTCATTCGACGTTCCCAATTCGCCAGACACTTACAAGGAGACCTTGTATAGCTTCATATTCACTTTGAAAATATTTTTATGACAAGTTTTTTGACAGGGAGTCAATAACCGCTACCGCCATGTTTCGCCGAGTACAGTATAGTAGATTTTCTAAGGATACTGTAGCGCCACCTAGCGGCCAAAACAAGCTACATGTAAAATATGTTTCAAGTAAGCTTTACCATACCCAAAAATAGGTAACATATCCAATAATTTATCACAGTGGTACACAGTGGTATCACACCTCTCTAATGGAAAATTGATCTTGTACATAATAAAGTTTCAGTTCAAAATCAGAACAAACCTTAAAAAAAACTCGTAACAAGCAAACGAGGCAAAGAATTTCATACTTTTAATTCGATTTTCCGTATGAACTTTAAAGATTTATTGGATTATAGTTTTATCGGCCACGCAACTCCTTTCCACTTTTGAAATTGAAACTAGAATTCTTTTTAAATAGCTTAGAAATTAAAACGCCACAGGTCTAACTTCTAAATAATCTTGACTACTTTAAAATTTGCTCTCGAGAGTAATCTTACGTTATTCGTAGGTCGTTTATATATTTATCTATAACTAGCTGTCCCGGCAAACGTTGTTTTGCTATATAAAGTACTAGCTGTTGCCCGCGACTTCGTCCGCGTGGACTTCAGTTAATAGCGCGCGGTGTCAACAAAATTGGTGTCAAATTTAAAAGCTTTTTAAAACCCAAAAACAGCTGTGCAGTGCGCACATAATATTTCATTTTTTTTAAATTAAACCTAAAGCTTATTCAGCCCCCCATTACACAACTTTAGCTTTACCCATAAACTATTTAGCATTGGTAGGTTTAAGGTTTCGTCACTCATCACTGCGTAGATAAAGTACTGAGTAGTGAGTTATTCATTGTCGACGTGTATAACAATCGCAAGAATCGAAAAACGTTACTTAACATGGTACCACCTCGTGTAGAAATATGCATGAGCAAGCGATAGCGCGATGTAGGAGACGCACGGCGCCATCTATTATGAATTTTTGGAACTAACTTAATTTGAACAAATTTACGCATTTTCACCCCCTTATAACCCCCTTTTCCGGTTAAAAAGTAGCCTATGTCCTTTCTCAGGCTTTAGACTATCTGTGTACAAAATTTCATTACAATCGGTTCAGTAGTTTTGGCGTGAAAGCGAGACAGACAGACTGACAGACAGAGATACTTTCGCATTTATAATATTAGTATAGATTTCGCCAATAATATTATTTTATTGAAGTGATTAAATAAGTATGGCACCATGGCAACATCCATCGCTATCCCGATTCCCGTCGCACAAACAATAATTATTGTCGCCGCGCCGTCAGTCTCGAGTTGTAATAATTTACTATTATTTATTCAACAAATGCACTTATCAATATAAAAGGGAGTGCCTCCGCTGCCGGCGCCGGCTCCCAAAAATATCAGTAATGGGAGCCGGCGGTAAGTACACTGCCGGCAGCCGAGATATAAAACAACGGCTGCCGGCGCTGGCAAACAAAATGGGAGCCGATGATAATGCGTAAAGCGCTAGGTTCCAGTCCCGATACAAAAATTTTAAAAAGAAATAATTATAATCTCAATTCATATATTAAACTTTACCGACTTCCAAAGGTGAAAGTTAGTTAAGTAGGTACCTATTTGTTCGGCTGTGGATATTTTAGTTTTTTGCGATGCATTTTCTTAGCTTAGCTTTACCTTAGCTACCTTTTTTCAAAAAAGTAAGATTTTGCATCACAGCTACAGTTATAAACCCCGTGGTATACTTCCGAAGGTACTGTGTTCAGTACCTTCGGAAGTATACCACGGGGTTTATAACTGAAGTTCTGTTGAACTTCAGATTCCTTATACATATTAGAGAGTTTCAGCGTTGTTTAAAGAAGCAAAGATATTGTATTATGCTACTATGCAGATCACATTTATCAGCATCATCAATACCACCATTAACCCATCAAGATTCAAGCCCCATATGAGTACCGGTGTTCGCGTCAACAATAGAATACAATAGCATTTCCAAGAATCCCCGATCGAAGGATTCAAATATGCATCTTTACAATATCTTATATCTTTAAACGAGCAATTCTTGTATATATATAATTGGAATCTCGGAATCGGCTCCAACGATTTTCATGAAATTTAGTATATAGGGGTTTTCGGGGGCGATAAATCGATCTAGCTAGGAATCATTTTCATAAAATGTCATTTTATGTGTGTTTTTTTATTTTTTTGAATACCGAGCGAAGCTCGGTCATATAGCTAGTGACTATTTATGACCTTATTATTTGTACTTTTCATAGTCCTTTAGCTCAACAAACTTTAGACAAGCGATGTTTGCCGAATAGGCGCCGGCAGCCTATTCGGCAAACATCGCGTGACTTCGGCAAACTTCGGAGTTCGGAAAACAGCGCCGGCAGCCATTGTAGCAACCGGCGCCGGCAGCCATTTCGGCAACCGGCGCCGGCAGCGGAGGCACTCCCAATATAAAAAGTACCCAGTAGCCGATTCTCAGACCCACTTAATATGCATAAATAAAATTTGGTAAAAATCAGTAAAGTCGTTTCGGAGGAGTACGGTAACTAACATTGTGACACGAGAATTTTTATATAAAAGATTTTCCGCTATTTGTCGAACTAATTACTTGGTCAAGTGATACAGAATGGTCGGTGCTAATAAAGCAATGTGTAAGTTGGGTAATTAACAATAAGGCGCGGCTAGTGGGTGGGCGGGCCACCGGGTAATATCTGTGCGATGACCTGACATCACACTGTAAATTATATACAGTAGACAAGGATTCCCAGTAAATAAAGGTGTTGTTTGGCATGAAGCAACCGCAGACGAGTATTGCAGCGACACTAAATAGTAATAATAATAAACTCTTTATTTGCTCACATAAAATACAACGCAAGTAGAAATAATAATGGGCCAATTATTGTCCTCGCGCACGAACTCGGTTTCGTACCGTTATAGAGCAAAAATAGGTTAAAAATTGGGTTTTTACTTTTTTGTAAAATATTTATTTTATCATAATATTATTATTTAGGCTATTTTTGATCTATAATGGCACGGAACCCTTCGTGCGCGAGTCTTATCTCGTACTTGGCCTTGGTTTTATGGAGTCGTATGAAATTCCTTCCGTACTTAGCGACATGAATTTCTTATACAAATTCATACAAACCAGACCTACCGCTGCCACACGTCGTTTGCGGTTGCCTCAGTCGTACACTACCAAGTGGCACTTTGATTAAGTACCAGAAAAGACACGATATAATATTTTATTCCAACAAAATGTGCGCATCCCTGTAAACTGTAGGTATTATAGGTATTATGTCGGCACAAACTGTAGGTATTATATATATTTTTTTAAATTTATTTCAAGAAACTTAAAAACTAAATACTAATACATTTAATTTTTTTTTTACGAAGGGGAAACCCATCATGGGTGCCCCGGGTTGGGTATGTGCCTCAGTTAGCTGAAGCACCCCGGGGGTATGTGAGACTCCTACTCACTAAAACCACCTGTGGTTCGCCTTCAGCCGTATAGAGGAGGGATATCCCGGATCTAACAAACACAGGACTCCCTCCACGACTGGCCGGTCTACCTCGGACCGGACTTCCACCAAAGTAAGGAAACGCTTAGGCAAACTAAAGCGTTCCCCTCGGCGCCGAGACTAACAAAGCCAGGCAGGTTCCCATCCTGACCCGGAGCCCCGTTAGACGAGAGTTAGGAGGTTCGCGTAGCGACGCCTCCGCACTCCCGTCCTACGCCGGCGGAGCGGCAGAGAGGTGGGATCGTCCTCTTCGTCTCGCTCCGAGGCCTCTTTCTGCGACATTAACAATTTCGCAGAAAGAGACCGCCGCCTGCCATGCCTCATCGCTCTCGAGCATGCAGCGCACCATGCCTCGGGAGTGAGAGGTCTCCACCTAGCACCGCCACGAGATCGTGGCGCTGCACGGCCCAACGATCGCTCACCTCAAGGGTATGCTGGGCCGTGTCCTCCGCAGTGCCACATTCATGGCAGGCTGGCGTTGGCTCTCTCCTGGCAATCCTACACAGGTACTCACCGAAGCACCCGTGCCCGGTGAGTACCTGCGTAAGGCGGAAGGTGAGGGGTTTCTTCTTGCGGCGCATCCACGCCACAAGAACTGGACGCAGTGCCTCAGCGGTACGTTTACCGTACCGGGTCTGCGCCAGATCCTCTTCCCACCTCCTCAGCAGCCACTGCTCTCCGAGTCTCCGGAACCGCCTGAGCTCTTCCCACGAAGGAGCTTCGCCATTCGACCTCCCCTCAGCGATGAGGAGATTCAACTCGGCGAGCACCCTCGCCGTGAGCTCCCATGGCGGTTCTCCCGCCAGAGCAGTCGCTGCCGCCCAAGAGACTGTACGGTAGCCCCTGATGACTCTCACCGCAATGACCCGCTGCATTTTGTGCAGCAGGGTCCTATTACGTACGGTGAGAGCATCCGGGTATATTGGGGCACCGTACAGAGCCATACTCCGGCACACCCCGGAGTACAGCTGCCGACTGGCTTGACTGGGTCCTCCTACATTCGGCAGGAGCCGACCCAGAGAGGATGCCGCTCTTATGACCTTCGGTACCAGCTGCTGGAAATGGGGACCGAAGGTCCACCTTCCATCCAGGGTGAGCCCAAGATACTTGATGGTGGGGCTCACCCTGATCTCCTCGCCTCCGACACGAAGTCGTGCACCTGGTGGAGGTCCCCTTTTACCGGGTCCGCGAAACATAAGGGCTTCGGTCTTCTCAAAACGGACCCGAAGCCCTAGCCGTCTTATGCGGCTGACCACCAGCGATACTGCCGATTCGGCCAGCCGCGCCGCCTCTTGATAAGTCCTCCCCCGGGCTGTGATAAAGGTGTCATCCGCATAAGCGGAGACACCTATCCCGGGGATGAGGCAGCATCGCAGGACCCAGTCATAGCCGATAACCCACAGACCCGGCCCAAGTGCCGACCCCTGTGGGACACCGCAGTCGACCTCCACCAACACCAGGACCCCGTCCCGGTTCTCCCACACGACTTCTCTGTCGGAGAGCCAATCTCCCACCAGCCTTCTGATATACAAGGGGACACCGAAGTACTCCAGTGCCCCAAGTATCACGCTGTGAGGAAGGCTGTTGAAAGCATTGCCTATGTCGAGCGACACCCCCAACACCACATCCCCTTCGCGTTCCGCCTCCTGCGTCACCGACCGTAGGTGCCGTATGGCGTCGACGGTAGACCGACCAGCCCGGAAACCGAACTGATGATTTGACAGTTTCGGTCCCGGGCCTCCCTCCAAGTACTGAACGAGTCGTGAAGCCACAATACGTTCCAGTGCCTTCCCAACTTCGTTCAGCAGCACTATCGGCCTTACCGCCGACGCCTGATCCGGTGGCCGACCTCCTTTAGGCAAAAGGATAAGTCGGCCCTTCTTCCAATCCTTCGGGAACTGTCCAGATTGAAGACACTGGTCAATACATTTAAACCTCGCCAAACCTTTACAATACTATAATGTTATTCTACTGTTTATGTAACATATTTATATTGCCCGGCTATAATCTTATTTACTCTAAAGTCTAAAGTATAAATTGAACGAAGCTTACAGCTTATTGATCTAGATTCTAGTTCATTGGAGCAGCTTTGAAGTTAAACTCGATTACTGTGTAATGAAAAGTTTTAAGCGATGCTGAAAGCTTTCAATTGTGATCTAGGGACACGAGATGGGATAGTAATTATAAAATAATTATAATTATTAACCCCGAGTCCCGACCAAAAAAGGGCTTTTATAAGTTTTATGTGTGTCTGTCCGTGGCATAGTAGCATCCAAACGGGTGGACCGATTTTGATCAAGTTTTTTTTGTTTGAAAAATGATCTTGTCGTATAGATGGATCACTACTCCGACAAGAATTGTATTTTTCCTTTTCGTATTTCTAAAGCGGGCCCCACACTCGCGGCGCAAATTGCGGCCGCGATTCACGGGCGCAACGCGCCATGAACACGACGTGGATAAATACGGCCCTTTATACTCGCAATCTTTGCATTTACATTCGCGCATTTGAATAAAATGGACGTTGAAGTCATTAAGTTGCTGCTGCTCTGATGTAGTGTGCTTATCAAAATGTCGCGGGCCAAAAAACGACACCGGACGGAGAAAGCCGCGAAGCGCGAACGCGAAGCCGCGAAACCCTCCACACTCGCGGCTCGCGGCCTTCGCCGGCTTTCGCGCCGCGAGTGTGGAGCCCGTATAACTTGTAATACAGTGAAAATATTTTTTTTTATTTAAATACAATGTCTACATTTTTTAGTAAGACGGGTAGAAAAATTTGTCTATCTCGTAAAATAAAATTTTCATCACATTCATCTGATAAATCTTCGCTATTAGCAGGTTTAGCACAGCAACATTAGAAACGGGAAAGAATGGACATACTGACAGATATTAATGACAAAATGGCGGATTTCCAGTGTCTAACTGTCACTTTGTCTATTCTTCCGTAGAAAGAAACCGCTTCTATGGTGACCATGCTAAGCCTGCAGATATCGCTTTTTGGACCAAGAGCCAGGACAGCCAGAATTTCTACATTTTATAAAAGCTGATGTTTATGACCCGTATAGAGGTAAGAACTACCAGCTACTATGAAGTTTCGGTCGCAGTTACTTTAGGACGTATCTAGTTTTAAAGTTCTAGTTTTTTTTTAATATGTGTATCATGCTCCACACAGTCAAATGTTTAGAGAGATCGCAGAAGATACCATCGAGTACTTATTATTGTCCCAGACATAAAAAATAGTTTAGAAAATAACAACTAAAATAACTTTTTTTTAACGGGCTTTGGCCCACCAAACATTTCCACTGCTCTATCTCCTGTGTCGCCAGGATCGACAGCGGCATCCAACCACGAAAACCCTTTGATATGATCTCAGGGAGCCCGAGGGACATGCTAAAGCTGTCTTGAGAGTTGGGACCCGCAACGAATTTAATCAGAAGAAGATAGGAGTAGGAAATACATAATATACATATTTCCCTCCCCATAAAAAGCGGGAGACAGTACAAAGTTGCAATGACCGAAAGTCAAAGATGTAAAGGGAAAGCAGTATGCATCATCATTCATCATTCATGATGAGTAAATAAATATTTTAAATACCCAGCCTACACTTGCAGTTATTGAATCCTTCGATCGTTATTTTATTGTTGTCGTGGTCACCGGTATCGCAAGTAATATCTATGGACGCTTCACACCACGTCAGTCTGGCCCCGTGCTAAGTACCTGAAGGACTTGTGTTACGGGTCCCATACAACGGATATATATTTAATACTTTTTATACTATACATATATTTAAGATTTTTATTATATGATACACATATTTAATACACATCCACGACCCAGGAACTTTTTGAAAACTTTTTATTCCGTCGGCGGGATTCGAACCCGCGACCCCCGGCTTGAGCTACCAACAGCCCACCAACTGAGCCACAGAGGTCGTCACAGAGGTCGGTCGCAAGTCCCATAGGTTTATCCATAGAGGAAAATAATAGGTTTATCTTTGGTTGATTGTAAAATAATTTCTATTGATGGTAGCATTTTCATATTAAAATATATCCTTTACAAAACATATCAATATCTAATAAGTCGACGTAGTCTGTGCCCTGATTTTCTCTATAAATAATCAGTACTCAGGGGATATTATACCGTATACGGGCAAAAGATGAAATATTTCTTATTCCAATCAGTAACATGGAAATCCATATAAATATTTTGTAAGACCGAGTTTCATTGTAAGTTCTTCAATTTGTGAGTTTAATTTAATACCAGAATCAAATGTGAAATAATGTTTTATCTATACTAATATTATAAAGAGGTAAACTTTGTTTGTTTGTTTGTTTGTTTAATTGTAATGAATAGGCTCAAAAACTACTGGACCGATTTTAAAAATTCTTTCACCGTTCGAAAGCTACATTATTTACGAGTAACATAGGCTACTTTTTATTTTGGAAAATATAGGGTTCAGAAAAGTTCAGAAAAGTTACTTATTTTGCATACGCTGCCTAAACTATAAAAGATAGAACCATAGAATGTTCTAAGTAAATGTAGATCTTATAAATATCTACAAAAATGTCCGCGACACACTATACCTATCTATGGCAAGTGAGGCACAACAACCATTTTTTTATTTAAAAATCTTGATTTTTTTTTGGACTACATTTAAACGCATTTATTTTACTAATGCTGATAATCCTTATCAAAATAAATTATTTCATCACTAAGTACAGTTTGTGTAGATAATATTTGGTGTTTGAATGATTAAAATTGGACGTTTAGTTTAGAAGTTATGGCGAAATTAAAAATTGCGTTACGCCCGTTTCGAAGTGGGCGGCTACCAAGGCGGGGGTGCGTAGTAGCGAAGATTATGACCGGCCCTGCAGCTGGTGAATTAGCTCATATACCCGTTGCATATACCAAGAATACCAATGATCCCTACAGCTGATTTGCCTATACACTGCAAAAGGCTCCAATTCCCTGTGAGACGTAGCTTTTGCGGCGGTACCGACCAATGTGGGCCACGGGTAGTAATAATGAATACAAGTCAAAACTGCTGAATCGATTTTAATCATTTTTTCTGTAGCTATATATTTTATACCCGTGCGAAGCCGGGGCGGGTCGCTAGTAATGAATATTTTCAGAGAAATTTTATTATTTAATATACTTACCTCGGTTGATATTACACAAGATTTGTGGGAATATCGTGGCCCACTATGTTTATTTAATTACATTTTCCTTTGTTTTCTTTGATTTTAAACGATGATGTATATTATTCAAATATCATTTCGTTTAAGATTGAAATTTTTAGTATCCGCGCATTTTGTAGTTACATTTTTTAGTTACGTTTTTCTCTTTTTTAGGGTTCCGTAGCCAAACGGCAAAAAACGGAACCCTTATAGATTCGTCATGTCTGTCTGTCTGTCTGTCTGTCCGTCCGTATGTCACAGCCACTTTTCTCCGAAACTATAAGAGCTATACTATTGAAACTTGGTAAGTAGCTGTAATCTGTGAACCGCATTAAGATTTTGATACAAAAATGGAAAAATTACTAAAAATTTTAGGGGTCCCCATAGGTACAACTGAAACAAAAAATTATTTTTTTCATCCAACCTATGCGTGTGGGGTATCTATTGATAGGTCTTCAAAAATCATATTAAGGTTTCTAATATAATTTTTTTCTTACCTGAATAGTTTACAATAGAGAGTCTTCCAAAGTGGTAAAATGTGTGTCCCCCCCTCTAACTTCTAAAGTAGGGGCATGATAATTCTAAAAAAAATATATGATGTACATTACTATAAAAACTACCAACGAAAATTAGTTTGAACGAGATCTAGCAAGTAGTTTTTTTTATAGGTCATAAATGGTAAATCTTAATTTAACTTTCATTAAATCAACTGAAATATAAAAATAAATCAAAAACCTTTTAATTTCGTAGAAATAAAACTTATCGCTGCTGCGGAACCCTTCATGGGCGAGTCCAACTTGCACTTGGCCGGTTTTGTTTAAATTAGAATTTTGTCTCCAATCGTCAAAACGCAAGATGACCATGGAATATACGAAGTGTAACAGATCATAGTGATATTAAATATATTTACTTTAGGGTGTGTATTAGTTATAGAGTTCCCTGCGAAAGTAGCAGCGCTGAACGAGTATTTTTTTTAACTTTCGTACTTGGAAACTTATGACACAGGGGAACATGCCCATACAAATCACAAAAATTGCTCTTTCAACGCATGCTACTTTCACAGTGAACTCTATACAAATAGAGTAACATACACTCCCCCCTAAAGTATTATCACTTTTTTTTGTTACACCCTGTATAATATTTTATTTATCGCAATATTACCTATCATGCTTTTGGACATTTCCTTCCACGTTTATAAAATAATAACACTAATCCTAATCTTTATATTAATAATAATAAACAAGAAAATGCAATCTCAATTGAATAGCGAAATATTCAATCTGAGTGCAGACGTAGCTTTTAATATAATATCCTATAGACCGGGGAACGGGCCTCCAGCGCGCCTGCACTTTTATTGAAAATCTGATTGATTGAGTCGACATTTCTTTCCTCTATTAACCTGCGCTGCCGAGAAATGAGAAATTTTCAACTTCTATTTACTCCTATTACATCGGTAATCTAAGTTTTTTTTATACGGGCCGCTAACACGTTTTAGTCTTGGTGTTGAGGGGCAGTTACCAATTTTTTTAAACGATTTAAATGTGATCGCACATTTATCAACACGAACGTGCCGCATTTTAGAATTCGTTGTATCAAGCTGATCGCACATATTTTGTACGCGCCGCATTTCGTGTACTATGCGGTGCGCCGTGCGTTCGACGCGTACGGCGCGTATGGTGCTGATTAATGTGTAATCACTAATCAGCTTGATAGTGCATAAATTCTTTGGCTTTTGAATCAATTAGTTACTCTGTTTTTGTTATGCACAACAAAATATTCAATTTCCCATGACTCAACTTGAAACAATTTATGTTTAACTTTAACTATATGCGGGCCACTGATAAAGTCCCGGCGGGCCACATGTAGCCCGCGGGCCGCTGGTTGAGTACCTATAGCTGTTCTATTACCTCTTAAATAGATTTTGTCACTGTGTTTACTTTGAAACTAAGGGTATTAATAAAACTAATATTTACCAAGTAAGAACTTTCAAATGTAAGCACACTTTAGTCGTGGTGAGCTCAATGTCTCAAGTTAAAACGTCTGAACTCTGAAGTTAAGGACCCCACAAAATACAGGTTTAATACATATAGAGAAGGTTATATTATGTATTAAAAAAACAATGTTTGTATTTTTGTTCCTGCATAACGCATAAACTGCCGGACAGGTTTTTAGGTTTTTTTTTACAGATTAAATTTAAATTTTCCCACCATCATTTTCGCTAATGTATTTTAGTCTCAACCTCCATAAAAGTAAGCATGGGTTAGCTATGCCAAGGACTTGTATCAAACTTGTATCTTCACAGGTCGGGATAAGCGGTCAAGGAGTAGGTCGGGGCGGCGGGAAGACAAGAGCAAACGGTCCAACACAGACAGGTATTGGCGGGAGGATGAACACGAAAGACGTTCCAAGCACTCCAGCACGCAGCATGAAGGAAAAGGTAAGTGTTTGACTACTTTGAATAAGAGCAATAGCGCACTAGCAGCTAGGCCGCAGCGGCCAGGTCGCTGCGGCCTGGCCGCTTGTGCGTTATTGGGCTACGAGATAGAGAGAAGAGATATAGGCTGACGCCTTTTTCGCTCGTTAAGCTTTGCTTGCCCTCAATTATAGCCCTTATTCAATTTCGTTAAAATCTGTCAGATTAATAAAGCTTGAAATCTGTAAAGTGGACTGACAAATTATTAGTTTCGAATCGGGGGATTTATATTTTCTTAATTTGTCAATATTCAAAAATTAGAAAGGATGTTTTATGTAGCGCTAAGATTCATTATCGTTTGCAGATGGTCAGTCCCTCCAGGACATGGACATATCTCCTGACCGGAGCACGCCGCTGTCGGAGCACTCGTACAGGGACGCGCGCGCTGACCCCGCCGCCCCGCCCCCCGTCGTCGTGCTGGACAACTCTAACCAGCCGGTGAGTCTCCGAGCCCTGAAAAAAACTTGAGAGGTGTCAAGGGACACACGCAGGGCTATCACGTAAAAATAGCGATCAACAATCCACTAGCAATAATCGCGCGAGCGATTGCAGGGTATAAACACAATGGTGTCATGTATAGCGATCGATTGCAATCATATTGTTTTGGCTGATACGTGATACGAAATTGCGATTTTGGAGCAATTATCGCGCAATAATTGCTATCGCATTGCTCTCGCATTGCTCTCGCAAGATACGTGATACCGCTGCCGGTTGCCTGCTGGTCGCTGGAACGATGTTATAAAAAATTCCATCTAGTTGACGCCCAGGGAATACTATCATGGCCCTCTGCCCCTACTTCGCAGGTACTAAAAAAGTGTCGGCTGACACTTTTGTGTCGTGTCGTTACAACTTTTTCCGTCTAGCCCTCTTTCACAACGCGCGATAAGGAACTTCGTTCCGAAAGTCGTTTTTTTTAAAGAAGATTATTTTTAACAAAAAATTAAAACCGACTTCCAAGGTAAAAACAATAATTACATCCTTATAATATGAACTAAAAAGTATTAAATAATTTTTCCTATCTAATAGTGCCTTTTTCCGAATTCGGCTAAAACTCAACTATTTCTGTACTCAATCTTCATCATTTTGAAGTCGGTACCAGATATAGCTGAATCTTCAGTCTGCCAAAATATTTGAAACTTTTGTAACTGGCACCGACTTCAAAATTATGAAGATTGAGTACAGAAATAGTTGAGTTTTAGCCGAATTCGGAAAAAGGCACTATTAGATAGGAAAAATTATTTAATACTTTTTAGTTCATATTATAAGGATGTAATTATTGTTTTTACCTTGGAAGTCGGTTTTAATTTTTTGTTAAAAATAATAATTTCACTCTTTTTAGTTTTTTCGCGTACTATGTAGGTACGTAGAATAATACACCTGTATAATATTATCCTACGTATGTTATTACAAGCTCACCGGTGAGCGAGACATAATATAATAACAATAGATTTCCAAGAATCCACGATCGAAGGATAAAAACTAGGTATTAGCAACAAATTATAAGTATTGTGCAGGAAACCGGTCTCGAACGCTTCAACTCCCAAGCGGCCACATTTGCATTATGGTGTTATACGAATTCGGACATCTATTAATAACCGGTCCCACTCGTTCGACTCGAGCGATCTTTGCACGAAATATTTTGAATGTGAAGTTTTGAGAATACATAAACTGTGTTACGCTCGTAAAAATCTCATAATTCTGTATTTTATTCGAAGATGAACTTTTCTCACATTCTGAGAATAATTGGGCCCCAGGTGCGCGCGGTCTATGGCGGTTGCATACTAAGGTATAATATAATATCTATCTCGATGGCCGTCGCCGCTGCGGCTCGGCCGCTAGTGCGCGCCCGGTCTGGTAGGTACCCGGCCCCGCGCCGCGCCGCCGCGCCGCTCGCTCGACAGCCCTAGCAGATTGTAGCAAGCGAGACCGCAGACAGTTATTGTACTATGAACGCTAAACGCAATGCAAAAGGGTTGAAATTAGGTTGTTTTCATGTGTTGTTGTGACTTGTGAGACAGGCATGTTACTTGTATTATCGAAGCAGCTTACTTCTCAGAAGTAATGTCAAAAGTGTGCCTTATGCTCTGGACTTAAAGCTGAATTTGTTATGTTCAATTTTGGTGACATTGGTGACCCTGACACATCAGGGTACCACAGTAATGATGATGATGATGAATGTAATTTGCATAGTAGCATATGCTTTCAGTTCTTAAAACAGCGCCTAAACCCCCAAACTTGTATCTATAAGGAATCCGGAGTTCTCTTAGTATCTTCGGAACCATAGTATTATACCTCGGTGCAAAATCTTGCGTTTTGGTAGCATATGCTTAGGATGCTTCTCATAAAACCAAAATCACCATATGTTTCCATATAAATTTCGAGGAGTTCCCTCGATTACTCATGGATCCCATCATCAGGTCACCACTTTTGTGAACATGGTACCAAATTGGAGTCAAACCTAATACAACAAAACAAAAATTTCGAAAATCGGTTCACAAACGGCGGAGTAATCGTTGAACATATAAAAATAAAAAAAAATAAAAAAATATCCACAGCCGAACATATAACCTCCTCGTTTTTTGGAAGTCGGTTAAAAATAGATCTCTACAACAAAAAATTTGCATGTGTCTATGAAAGTACTTCCTTAATCAGTGAAATGATCTTAAGGGCGTTCCTTACGGAGATACCGTCATTTACCGTATTTCAAGCCTTATAAACTCATAATTTGAAAGCTACAAAGTTATATTAAAAATACAGCAATAATCTTCAGTATATCAACATTCCTTTCCCCGTTTTAAATTTTCTATTTTTGTTTATTATACTCATGATATCAGCTTCCAAAGTAAAACCAATTTATTTTTAATTCAAGCATACATTCAGCATCTCCTTAGGATTTACAAATTACTTTTATTTGAAACACACGCCAATAGATCGACAATATCATAAACTACATATTCCCCGTTTTAATTTTTTTTAGGACAATTTTGAACTAAGATAAGAAAAAAAAATAGTGTTTTGGTGCGATCTCGGCAACGCGTCAAATGTATGGCCAAGGTCGTTTGCTCGGGGGACGGCCTTAAATTGTATTTTAACTATTCCAAAACTCCCAATATTGCGCATCTATTTTATTCTTAAAAAAAAAACGACTTTTTAGGGTTCCGTACCCAAAGGGTAAAAACGGGACCCTATTCCGTCCGTCTGTCTGTCCGTCTGACTGTCTCCAGGCTGTAACTCAAGAACCGCTATAGCTAAACTACTGAAATTTTCACAGATTGTGTATATCTGTTGCCGCTATAACAACAAATACTAAAAAAAATAAAGTTAATATTTAAGGGGGGGCTCCCATATAAGAAATGTGATTTTTTTGGCCTTTTTTGCTCGTTATCAATAATGGTAACAGTTAGGCACTTGAAATTTCGAAAAAAAAATTATTAAATCACAAAATCCTTAATTATGTGTAATAAGTTTTTTGATTGAAACAAAAAAACCAATGTTGTTGCTCTGCAAAGAGAAATTTATTGTTACTGAAATTCACAAATCATACTTTTTACATCTACAATACAAAATATAATCAAGTAATTACTAACCTGCAAAGAGAAACAACATTAAAAGCTATTGCTTCAAATAATGTTATTTCTATTACAATTTACAATCCTTATTTAGAATATTTCTTTTATAAAACACGTGGACACTTCCTGTGATAATTTTCCAGAGACAAAGTGCGCCCCTTCCTAATAAAACATAGAGTGAAAAAGACTTGTCACCACAGATAATAATATTCTGATGTATGTGTCAAGTATTGCGCGGGCAATTTAAATTAAATGAAGTGTATAAGAGCTTCATTTACATATATTTGTAGTTTAATAATTAATAATAAAATTAAAATAAAATAAATATTTAAGGGGGGCTCCCATACAAAAAACACAATTTTTTGTCTACTTTCACTCTATACCGGTACGGAACCCTTCGTGCGCGAGTCCTACTCGCACTTGGCCGATTTTATTTATATGCCCTTCTGGCTTGAAGCCCGCGACTTGTTAACGTGCGAGCTTTAAGGCATAGAGACGTTGGTCTGTCAACTGCCTAGGATTTAATTTCCTCGATGGTACATTCGTTAGGTCTGACAATAGGTTTTTATCTACTTTTTATATTGATACTAGAAACAACTTATATGGCAAAACAACATTTGCCAGGTCAGCTATAATAACTTATCATATCCTCATTACAGAGTGGTTCACTTCTGGCGGCGGCGTTACCGAGAATCGCCGGGTGCGCTAACAACGGGGCGTCGCCGGCGAGCGGGGGCGGCACTCCGCACCGCGACGCCGGCCCGCCCACTCCCACGCATTCCGAGAGCATCGACCCGCACGCCCCGCCTCTACACCTCGAGACCGCGCTGCCTAGAAAGAGTAAGTGTCTAAACACACCATGCCGAAGATACGCGGCCGAATTCCGTGGCCGATATTATGTTCCGACGCATTTGGCTGATATGATACACGATAAGAGCCGAAATTACGCGTCGGAAATTCAGTTGCGTAACTTTGTCCGAGTATTCAGCGTCTCGAACGCCGCCGAATGACGCCGAAAAAAAAAACATTACTGTCTAATCCCTGCCGAATTTAAGGGCCTCGTACACGGTAAGATTTATCCGACGATCCGTCGCGATCAAAACGACGAATCGATGGTGTATGTCAAGATCGTTAACGATTTACTTAATCGAAGACGATGTCGGACATCGCAACAAAAACCCATGCAATCATGAATATCGTAACGATAAATCGACAGTGTATGGCTCTCAGTGGCGTGGGGTGAAAAAAAATAAAGGTAAAGCCGGACCAAAAAACGGCTAACTCGTGAATAAGCAAAATTTCAATTCTTGTAAAAAAAACGTGCAATAAATTACATACCTGTATTAAGTGTGTTAGTTTACCTTTTCCATAACTACTAGGGTGCTTTGCTTGCATTGTGTGCGTTGCATGCAGTGTTAGTGTTGTTAGTATTCACCACCTTCACCATACATGACATCACTGGTATTATATGAACAGTGCATGTCGAGTATGATAAAAGTGGCTTTAAAAAAAGCCGTTTTAAGCACACGTCACTCACACTCACACACCAAAAATAAGTGAATCCTGACTTGCCAGTGTAGATGTTTGTTACTCAATCATGCAAAAACTGGATTTAGATGAAATTTTGCATGCATCCCATGTCAAACATGGAAAGGAACATAGGCTACCTGTCTGAAGTCCACGCAGACGAAATCGCGGGCAAAAGCTAGTAGCAAAGAAATATCAGCAGAAATACGTACCTAAATGTTTAATTTTGTTATTTGTCGTCTGTCGTCGTTATTTAATATTCCTATTCTACAACCTGAAAAATTACCTAAGAATTATTATTTATATTCTAACATAATTCTACGGTTTTTCTTTACGAAATGTGCCAAAATATTATCATAAAAGTCGCTTTTTTGATGCAATTTTAATAATACATGTTTTTCAATTGAAATTACACCGAGATTTGACAATCTAGCCTCACTTTGGCTGTTTCGTGTATAGGTATGAATTCGCTTCAATGCCGAAAACGACCTTTCAGCGGAAGCCACCGATACAGGAAGAGTCAAAACAATTTGAGATAACATTAAAAGCTGAGGAAAAGCTTCACTCAACGCGGATTTAAAAAGATGTAAATAAAGTTCATAGATATCTAAATTATTAAATGTTGAAGTACTGTATAAAACTTTTAATTCGTTTTTTAATGCGTGAAAATCAAATATATTCGGGAATTCGGATATTAATGCAGACACACTTTCCTCGGGAAAACTACTACGGTAACTCGCGTATTTAGACTTATTGACTAAATCAAGAAAAGTTAAGTTTTGAAACGATGAATAATGGGAGTTTATTTGGCTTTTGATGTTATCTATTATTTCAACGAATAAACGCTTGTATTGTGTTTCCAAGTCAATTTCTGTATCCATCCGCCGGCGCCGTCGTGGTGGTTCACAATATTCCTGAATACTATTGAAAATAAAATCAAATTGTTTTAAAAACTCTTCTGATAACCAAGATTGAAATGCACCAATTTCTCTGATTGAGATTTCGATGTCGACTTGTTTGCTTTGAAGCAAAACAAACAAAATGTCAGTTCTGGCAAAAATCTCTGAAAAAATATGCAAAAGGAAACAAAACTGCATATCTTCTAATTTAGTTACAAACGACTCCGACATAGATATAGAATCAACATCCCACGATTGGGGATTATCTACTATATGATTAAAGGTTTCAATCATATCTAACCTGCAATTAAATATAACATTAATAATGCGTGAATGATAATGCCACCGTGTTTCGGCTACTCCAGGCATACGACGATCGGAAAACTGTTTTAAAAGATTTGACCGTTTCGACGATTTGTTGAAAAACCTGACAATTCCATTGATATGGCCGAAAAATGATTTTAATTCTGAAATATTTTCTAAAGATTTACTTAAAACCAAATTAAGAATATGAGCATAACACGGTACGAAACGCGCGAGAGGGCATTGACCCCGTTCTAGTGCTTGAACGCCTCCACGTTCACCTGACATAACGGCGGCACCGTCATATGTCTGACCGATCAGTTTGTCTTTGCATCGATATTGTTCAAGAATATCGAGCAACTGAGTCGCTAATACAGTCGCAGTCCGGCTTTCGCTAACGTCGTAAAAACCTACAAATCTTTCTTCCAGACCATTTTCGGACAAATAACGAAATATAACAGACAACTGTTCTCTATGACTGACATCTGGGGTTTCGTCAATCATAACTGAAACGAATTTGGCATGGCTAATCTCACGTCTAATCTCGTCTAAAATTACCGCCGCGGTGCATTGTATAAGATCATTTTGAATGTCTCCCGATAGACCGGTAAACACGGAGTGTGAAGTAGATGAGCATTGTTCAAGATGGGAGTCTATAACGCTATCGTACTTACTTAAATAAAATAATGTTTATATTTAATTGCCACGATTGTCTGAATTAATGTTTTCACTATGCCCGCGGAAAGATAACTCCTGTTTTCCAAGAAGAACAACAGTGTCTATTAAACGTTTCATTAAGTTTCGATTACGTTCCACTTTTCGATTATGGGATTCATAATTATTTCCGAGAAATGTTTCTATTCTACTATTTCCAAAATTGTGTAATAATATACAACTGCGTAAATGTTTTTCGGTTTGAGTATGTTTCCTAGCCGAATTGGTCAAATTATTGATGTCTGAGAAACCCGTTTTATTCCAAGCACTATTTGTATCGGAAAACAGCAAACATGGAAAACAAAATAACTTATTTAATTTGCAACTGCCCGCTATCCAATTATATTTATCATACACTGAACTGTGAAAATGTTTGAAAAACCCATCCTTACGCCTATAATCAATTTTCATATCGGGACGCGCCCGTCCTTGTTTAATGATATGTTTTTTATTTTCGAACGATTGTTTTGAGAACGAATTTAAGTCATTTAATAGGTAATCCGTAAGACAACAGTCAATTTGTACTAATGCTGCCATTTCTCACCTAACCGTGTCACGACAAATTACAAAGTAAGTAAAACAAACCAACCTTTACGATGTAACAAGCAAAAACACAACACAACACTTGGCAAGTAAAATTTCACTACTTTCGATTCTTTTAAACTATATAATATTACAATCAAGCTAGCCCACTAACTTAATAAACAAAATTTTGCATATTACAATAATAACAGTACAAAATGAGTGCAAATGAGCGCGTAATATAATTGTTTAAGTGAATTGAAATGACAGCACGCGCCGGTCGGCCGCTGCAATTAGCTCTGTTGTGATTGGACGAAATCTTTTAAAGCGAAACATGCGAAACTAAACCTTAACACATGACAAATAAAGACTAGGTAGGCTATGTGGGATCGGCTTGTTGTTCGACAATATCGACGAGTCGTTTGCATGTAGTAGTAATGTGTATGTGTGCGTGAATTTCATACATTTCAAATGTTTGAATTCCCGATGTTTTGAGCGAGTTCCCCGGCCACCGCGCGGCCGCCGCACACTATGGAGCAGTACGTACGCGTTCTGAGTGCGATCGTAAAAACGGGTATGTGTGCGTTTGCGTGATTTTAAATACATGGCGAATTATTTTTATGAAATTGTAGGAAGCGGGGTAAGCTATAATTATTAATAATAAAAAATGTATATATTAAAATTGGCCAAGGTAAGCCGGTAGGAATCGTGTTCTATGGAGGCTTCGCCACTGATGGCTCTTTACGATCAACGATACGATTTTGTTTCACTCTGGCGCCACATTCTTCTAGAATCTAGGCTTTCTTTTTTTCTTTTGGATCCGAATCAAACATAGTTAAGGAAAAGAAGTTCATTTTCCATTTTATGTATGGGGCACGTATTTAATTATTTGAACACGTCTTTATCCTTCAGCTTCAAATAAGTAAATGATCGATCGTTACGGCCAATCGTTTCGTGTATGAGCGACATGTTTTGATGCGATCAATCGTCACGATTTTCATCACGCGCTTTAGAGCCTGTCCAAATGAGGCGTTTTACATGCGTAGTCCATACGCGCGTTTCAATTTCGAGCCTGACCAGATGAAGCGTTTTGCGCGCGTAAAACGCTGGGAGGGATTCAGCAGCCAGTTACAAACATGGATTCGGAAAGAGCAGATGTGTTGTGGCTTTACTACACACAAATTTTTACTAGGTACCTAAAGTTTTTCTTCGGAATCACCTGCTTCAAAAGAAATCTGAAGATTCCATATTCCACAATGGTCTCTCTTTTTTCAATTTCGTCAATATAATATCACGCTTCATCATTTTCATCAAATACGTCCACTCGCAACTGACTCGCGCGTAGTGAAGGACGCTGCAATGGCACCTAAGTATCGCGCGCGCATTTTACGGGCGAGTCGAGATATTTAGAGTATACGTCTTATATACTGCATATAAATAGTGGCGCATACAATGTATACATTCACACGTCGATTGTACTGCACGATTTGTTGCAGTACAATCGGCGTATGAATGTTAAGACGTATATTGCAAAAAAAAAAACGTGCAGGATTGTGCCGTGTGAACCTACTCTTCGTTTGTAAGAAGCCTTCAGTGGCTTGAGAATAATGAAATGCTGTTTCCAGTGGAGTGTCTGGGCAGCTACTCGTCCGTGGTGGGTAGTCTGCAGCACGCGGCGCCGATGTTGACGCCGTCCCTCGTCAACTACGTGCGGGCCGATCTCACGTCACACGTCACCGCGTGGCCCGCGGACATATTGGAGAAGCAGGTATGTTATATTCTCTGATTATACTGAGTTAGAAGAAAACTGAGTGAAAAATAGAA
The DNA here is from genome assembly GCA_963422495.1 of Polyommatus iphigenia. NCBI lineage: Eukaryota > Metazoa > Arthropoda > Insecta > Lepidoptera > Lycaenidae > Polyommatus > Polyommatus iphigenia. Next base: position 20,971,026 of record OY730178.1, on the reverse strand, counting down.
TATAATTATGTGTAAATTCCCCTGAGATTCCTGTAGTTCCTGTAGAACTGTAATACTTCAGTTTATTAGGGTGTAATTTGTAAATGAACGCCGTAATACGAGTACGTGTCCGTATGGCGGCCGACGAGGCTAATAGCCGCGTACTGACCAAGTGAGCCGCCTCGCGCGGATGCCTCGGACATTTGGCGTGGCGCATGCCGCGCGAGGCGGCCGGCGTACGGCCGAGCCAGCTGACAGTGTTGCCAGATCAGGGGATTTCCCCCTAGATTTAGGGGGTTTTCGACCAAGATAGGGGCCAAATAGAGGCAAAATATCGGGAAAATTGTGCTAAGCAGAAATGTACAGTCGGGGAAATTAGTTGTTTAGCAGAAATGTACAGTCGAGGAAAATTGTGCTAAGCAGAAATGTACAGTCGGGGAAATGAGTTCTTTAGCAGACGCGCTGATTAAGGCCGCGTTTCCACCTGCAAGACAACTGTCGCGAGAAGTGTCTGACAGTCTGTCTGACAGCAGCTTTTTTTTTCGATTGTCGATATTTTTAATCGATTGTGGGGGTTTCGATTAATTAATCAAAACGATCGTTTTTTTTAATCGATTTTCATAAAAAATGGGTTAAAAAAATAATGCACAACGTTAATAATCAAGTTTTCACTTCTGCCGGCACTCCCGGAGTGCAACCCGTCTTTTTTTTTCTCTCGACTTTTCCCTCCTATAAGACCCTAGTAAAGACTCAATTTTTTTCTTTAATTCAGCTATTGGAAGGTTCATTTCCTGGCTTATTTCTCCATGCATCTTCCCTTAGTCCCCTATTTGTGTAATCAGGACATTGCGCTTCCCAAAGTCGTCTATAATCACCATATAGTTGTATTAGTTTAAAACACTGTTCTTTATCCATGACGCAAAGTCCTAACACGCAACGAATAAGCGAGGCAAAACACTCCCGTCTTGAGTGAGCGCGGCAAACGTACTGAGGCGCCTTTGAGCATCGACAAAAACCGACAACGCTCGGCTCGGGCCGCGGCACGCTCGGGCGAGGCAACGCATGCGTTTGCTTCGGGCGAGCCACGTCCTGACCGACCGAGCAACTGCCGCGCACGACTGCCGCGCGAGACGGCTCGCTTGGTCAGTACGCGGCTAAGTCGATGCTCAAAGGCGCCTCGGTACGTTTGCCGCGCACTAATGCGTCCTGACCGACCGAGCAACTGCCGCGCACGACTGCCGTGCGAGACGGCTCGTTTGGTCAGTACGCGGCTAATAACGCGCACGTACGGCACGTGTCTAGAGAAAACTTGAATGAAGTCTCTAGTGTTATATAATCTCTAAACTATATATTTCTCTCTAGGCGAACAAGTTCACGGAGGAGGCTTACCAGCTTGGTTGTCTGCAGTGTACGCGCGTGTCCGCCGAGCTCAAGTGCTCGCGCTCCGTCGTGCGCCACACGGAGATACAGGCCACGCTGCAGGAGCAAAAGTGAGACGTTTTGTCCAATCTAACTTTTATTGTTAACTAGCTGTCCCGGCAAATGTTGTTTTGCCATAATAGTATTTCGCCCGTATTATTTTATTGAAGAGACTTAATAAGTATGGCACCATGGCAACGTCCATCGCTATCCCGTCGCACAAACAATGGTCGCCGTCAATCTCGAGTTGTAATAATTTACTATTATTTATTCAACAAATGCACTTTATCAATATAAAAAGTAGATGTTGTGTGATTCTCCACCCTAGCCGATATGCTCGCTAAGATTCACGAAAATCGGTCGAGCCGTTTCAGAGGAGTTCAATTACGCACACCGTGACACGAGAAGTTTATATTATATTATATTAGATGTCATATTGGTATTGCAACTTTCAAATTTAAAAAGTAGTAAGTCAAATTTTTGACAGATGTTTTGAAATTTTAGTTGAAACCATGTCACACTGCATGAACCGTATCTCACCCATAAAGTTAATATACCTAGCGGAATAGAGAAACAAAGGCCTGAGCAAGCGAGATGTCACTATCAGTAACACTGCGTGGTAAAAAGAGATGTGTGATGCATGACAGCAGAACTCTTTTTTTGACGTCTAGTCAGCACTTATCAGCACGTTGGCAATTTAATCTTATAGAAAGATGCTTGTGTAAGTAAGTAAGTATACGTACACATTTTTACACACAGATGTAACTCAATTTCCTTTTCGTTTGATAGCTCGAGATTGTTGCTCTATTCCGCTAGGTATATTAATAAAAAAAAAATACAAAAATAAAAAGGTATATTAACTTTATGATCTCACACTTCTCATTTCCAGGATAATGTACCTGCGGCAGCAGATCTCGCGGCTGGAGGAGCTCAAATCGCAGAACTCGTTCATGTCGGAGGACTAGGGTCTGTGGTGGGGCGCGCCGCCCCCTGCGCCGCCGCCCCCGCCGCCGCAGTCGCCGCCTCCTCCGCCGCAGTCCCCGCCCCTAGAACACCAGCGCCCCAACCCGCGCAACCAGCCGCGGGTATACCCGCCCCACCATCGCACCGTCAATTAGGTAACGCCCACGCCGATTCCCCATTCGATGACACCGCAGGTGGAATTGCGTTCGAAATTTGAAAGCGAATTTTTTAATTTAAAATGTATCGGATTTGATGTGAGGCATCGCTAGCGACGTGTTTTGCCATTCTATACATTTTTATTTGTAACTTCGCTGTGTTTATCGAATGTATACCGAACGTTAAACTTATGGGATGAGCTTTCGTAAAATCGATTACGATAATGCGGCTATCGTTTGCTTATCCCGTATGACCTGTGTGTATCGTGTACACGGTACAGCGGTGCCACCCCCGCTTCGCCCCTCTCCCCGGTCACAGGTGGGCTCCAGGGCTATTGACACTCGTACGTGGGTAGTACGATGGCAATAATAGGTGTCAATAGAGCAGCTTAACCCAGTACCACTTGTCTTAGCTAGACGATAACATACAAACAATTCACCTCACGTATGCTATGAAATTGTCACGTTTTTTGAATTAATTGGTTTAATGTGAATATCTTTTACGTATAGGTTAAGTAGTGCATATGTTTGCGATGGCTCGTCGAAGCCTAATGTAAAGTTAGCGGCTGTCAGATTGTTTCGTTTAACCTTTTCACCGCCTCCTGACTATGCGCAAATATTGGAGCTACCCACAATAAATAAAAATAGGTAAGATTATTATGAAATTCATATTTTTGTATTATAACAAATACTTATAAATAAATCATAACAGCTGTATAAATGATGTATCGGTAATGTCAGAGTCCCTAAGAAAGAGTACTGAATCATCGACGGTAGAATAGTTGCAGTTGTTCCGTTAGGCCTCGATAGCATTGTGCATTTTAGCATTTGCTGAATACGGTCATAGCATATTGTTCCTTCCCCGATTATTGTATTAGAAGCAATTTAATATTAAGGAATGATTCACTGATAGAAATGTGTCATTATTTCTTCTTTAATTTCAAATTGGATCTATTTATATTATAGACGCAATTCGATTTTGAATATAATATAAAATTTAATATTTTAACCAGTAAGTGTGTATTTGCTATATAGCATCTAAGCCTCTAAGGTCTATAACTAAAATAAAACCTAAAACTGAAGATCGTTGAAATGCTTTACGATAGCGTCCGACTGCAGTTGACCGAAAACGAAGTTGAGATCAATCGATTTTAAAATTAGGAGTCGGATTATTATTGGACACCTGTTTTGTACCTGTTATTTTTTATATTGTTCTAATTTTTGTTACCGGTACTACGATCCTAACCACGAATCGCGTCACTTTGCAAGACTTTTTGTGACTAGTTTCATGGTTTGGACTTTTATTAGCTGATAAATATTAGCGGTTAATTTTTCGTTCCGACAGTAAATCGTTAAATGTAATTGTGTTGCAAACATACTTGACGGTGCTATTAAACAACAGTTTAATAGCACCGTCAAGTAATTTACAATCATTTGTGTCTTCTAACTAAGCCACTTTATTCTATGTTTAATCTGCAATGTCTTGTCTTTAAACCAGCAATAATAATCGTACAGTGGAAAAGTTTTTAAAATATAATATTATACTTTTCTACATATTAAATACCAAATGCGTTTTATGATGATTTGCATGAAAGCTGTCTTATTATTCCTTGTATGCAAAGTTTTAACAAGTAAACAAAATTAAAACAAACAAAAGAAAATACATAGTAACTATATATTTATAATTTAAAAAATGCAAGAAACGTCACTTTACATATAAAATTTCGGTCTTTGAACTTTAAACAATAATAAAACTGAAATACAGGCATTAATTAAGGCAAAGCTAAAGCTTTTTAATTCACTTCCTCTTTTCTGTTAATTAGGACTATCTTAGGCATTATTCGATTATTCGCTTTTTGACAAACTTGTTTATCGTTAATATATCGAAAAGTATAAATATATTATCATATCAATCTATCATTCCCTTCAGCATTATAGATGACAAAGAGAAATAAGCATATTGATACTAATGTCTTACTATTTAGTTATACATATCTATTAAATAGCAATAATTGTATGAAATTTTGTGATACTAGCTAACCACAAATTCTAAACACACAAAACTTGTATTGCTGACTAGATTAATAATAACTCGTTTATTATTTATTATTTATTAGTATGCGCAATCGATATTTAGATTAGTAGTAAAACTTAAATAATTTTTCTTTCCAATCATGGCTAAGGAACGATAAATTGGATCGAATAAAATATCTGTTTTCATCATTAAGTTTCTTCTATGATTTTCACGCATGGAGCCTTGTAGTAAAATTGAACCAAATAATGGATGAACACTGAGACATTGTGAACTCTTTAAGAAGGCGACTAAAGCAAAATTGTCGATTTTATAATTCATTTTTATACTTACTTGAAAATAAGCCCCGAATTGTTTCATTTTTAAAACATAAATACTACATTATATTTCCGAGGACCTGACTTAAAATTTTCTCGATAGAAAAATCACTGTGAATTGTGATGCATCTAATTTTAACGACTTTTTCATATATTGCCAAAATCGTTTGCATTAAACTGAGTTAATATTTAAATTTTCAACACATCGTATAAAATTCTAACGCCGACGGACTGACCTGGCGGATTTTTAAAATGTTGTATATTTAAAAAACACTAACTTGGCGATGATTCCGCGTGACGACGCGGAATCATCGCCAAGTAAGTGTTTTCTTATCTTTTTATCCTGGCATATGAAAGACGGGCGTGAGTGTGAAGAGAGAAGGACAATGTTTGTTTTTTTTTTGCTTTATTCGCCCTCTTAATTGTACAAATGGCCAAGATTCGGCAAATGCAACTATATAGTCCCCGAAATAATGTAAGGTCATATTCCTGACTCCTATGTCTGATGTTCGAATATATGTGCGTGTGTCGAGCACACGGCAAAACATCACCCACACATGCTCGCATATGTAAATAATACTAGATTATACTTAGCACGATTAATAAACATTTAATAATATAATATTTCTCTGATTTTGTTGTTTTAAATATAATTAGTAGTTTATGTAATTCATGTATGCATGTAGGTATCCGATACGGCAGGTATTTGTTCCGAAACCAAACGTCCTGGGACTGCAGTTTGACAGATAGCTCCTGGCGGTTTAAGGGTTAACAAATACGCGCTAGGGGGTTGATTCGCTAAATGTGTTTGTAAACAGATGTTATGATTGTAATTCGTCAGCTATAAGGGTACAGTGTTTTGTAACGTGTTTATTGTAAAGATTTAAATTATTAAAACATAACTTTCTTAGAAAAAAAATATAGTTTTTTTTGTAATGTTCTTATTAACTTCGACCAAAATGTATAAACTTGTATAAACCGAGTATTTTGTAATGATTTTTTGTTGTAGTAATCAGGATTTCGTGTTAATTTAGTTGATTTTTTTGATGAAAAATCATATAAGCTTAATTGTATATCGAATCACAAGTGGACCGACCGGCGGCAGCGGCCGGTCGGCTCTAGCTAAGTAGGTAGAGCAACGGTCTAGGTCTTTTATTTTTTTTATTTAGGAATACTATAATTTTCATGTACTACTGAGTTGATAACTATGTTGTATGTATCAGAATAACAGAAGTACTGTGATAACCACTAGCGTTCGTGACTCGACTACTGTAGCTCTGTGTGGAAGCGTATTTATAGTGTGTGTGTGTATGACTGTGCCCGCCTACCGCCTGACCGCGACGCATTATAAATGTTTACATTAGAATAGTGTATCTTTAAGGAGATTAGGTTTTTACTTGTCAATAGTCGCTAATTGTACTGTGTAAGCTTGTGTATTCTAGTGGAAATATTTACGATGCCCGTGCCTCCAGTGTGCCCACATATTCTGTTATGTGCCGAATGTAGCGTGATAGAATAAATTGTACGATAACATTCAAGCTCTATATTCTCAGTGGCATAGTTTTTTATAGATTGTTGCTTCAGAATTTTTAACCTATCAAATCAAATGTCGATGATAAAAGACTAGAGTTTGTTCCCTGTTGTGGCCACAGTGGAGGTACCGTTCGCTTCATGTCCGTCGCCGAAACCCGCCTTCACACAGAGCTAACTCCTCAACATAACACGAACATGTCTCGTTTGTTCTCTGATATTGTTCGAAATACAAAGATTTAACCAGTTTCAATAAATCCATTTTGATTAATCATTGGTCTCAATTTCCCATAATAATAGCCGGTACTCGGTAGGAACTAAACAGTTTATTTTAAAACATATAAGTTACATTCCATTATTTTTACGAATCATTCGACACATCTCGTAGGCACTCGTCATGTTGTTTTGTATAATTTTACAAATTAGATTCATGGTTTCATTTTATGAGTATTATGCAATGTATTTATACCGAATTCATTATGGATAGCTGTATAAAGCTATTTCTAAAACAATTTATACTGCTAATTTGCTTTTGTACATTAAACTTTAATTCTATCAATATATTTCATTCCTTATTTGAAATACTATTTTACCTAGACCTGGGGCCATCCTGGGGCACTTACGAAACCTTCAAAATATTCTATCAAGACACTTCGTCTCATTCTCGCTCTATTGGTTCGAGCGAGACAGCTAACCGTTTGACATTTTGCGGTACAACTAAAGGCTTTTCTCTTGATGTGACGATTAAATTTCATAAATGCATGCTATACAGAATTCTAAAATCTAGAAACGGGTTTTCGTTTTAAAACTTTTCGGAGCCCCAGCCAAGTGCTTTCCTAATTCTCTGTCTGCGAGCCATATTATGTACGGCTAACACAGCTACTATAATAAAAGTATCAAAGGCACTTGAAAATGAAGATGAAAATTTCATCCATCAAAGAAACGATCTAATGCCACTGGCAGGCAGTCAGCAACCAAAATCTAATCTGTAATCTGTGTGAGTAGAGCGGTGCCTCGAATGATCCAGAACTCTGGTGGCATGGTGGTATTAAGGAGTACGGGTAGCACAAAGTTGGTACTGTGTCCGGTTGTGGAGAGGACACCAGCCCGCTCCGAGGTCTTGTATAGAGGGGCCTCGTATCGTGGGTCTGGCTTCGGCAGTTGTAATACCGGCTCCAACCACATCACCGGTAAAGGACAATGCACTTGACCTGTGGAGAATATACAGCATGACTGATGAGACATGTTCTATAGGTACTCGGTACTCGATTCTCATTATAATAATTATTATGTAATAAAATTAGGTACTTAATATTTTACCAAATTTCCCTTTTAAAGTAAATGAATCACAGAGACAAGTGGAGAGCCCTATCCCAGAAAGCTAATTTTGGTGGTCACGTCCCTCAGTCATGAGGATACGTCATACGACTAGGAAGGAAGGAAATGAATCATGGACAGTAAATTACGCGGCTAGGCAAGTAGGCATACTATGCGGCCGGCGCGGCGACGTGCGCCATCAAAGAAACACCGCGCCGCTACCCTTCCGGCTTCCCGCGTGCGGTGTCCATGCGTGGGGTAAATAATTATTTAATTTTAAGCTACATTTACTCAGTGGTCAATTGATATTATTTTTTTCAAAAAAACAGGTAAACCTACTTAGCTTTGAAAGAGCGCTGTTATCGATACAAGGGTATCTATATCAAAAATCCTCGCCCCTAGGAGTCTCAGGAGAAAAGGTTCTTTCGATCTTAGACGGGACTTTAAGGTAATCTTCTGGTCTATGGACTATGTGGCATGCAGCAAGCGGCGTTTGATGCAAACCGCGCGTGACGGGTACCTATAGTTTATTCTTCCATATAAAGTCATAGCAGTAACCATTTTGGTCTCGGGTCGCGGTCGTGTGTTTCGCGCCGCATGCATCGGAAGACCATCTTCAGGCTAAATCACCAAATGGACTGAATCTTTCACCTTAGGCCCTAGCCTCGGCGTGTTTGTTCAGACACAGCGGGAAGCGCGCAGTTAAATCGCTCGCAGCTTATTACAAAGGCGTTGTATTACAGCGTTCACACACCGCCCGGTTTCTACACGGGAAACGCGCGGTTCCCGTTTGTCTGAACAGGCACAGTCTACTGTTACTACTGCACATTACCTGGTAGTGCATCGGCGAGGCAGTTGCTCTTCATATCCCAGCGGCCAGCGTCTATGAACAGGCCGTGAATGTTAACGCCATCTTGCGGCCGCTTCAGAGGCCCAAACACACTCAGGTCCTCTTGCTTGTCCTGTTAAGTTTGGTAAGCAGTCATCGTCGCGTAAAATCAGCGAAGGCACAAATATCTAGTCAGCCTTTAGGCTGTGTTTCCACTGAAGCGGAGCGAAGCTTAGCGGTGCCGAAATGACCAATCATCATGCTCGAAATCTTCGCTCCGCTTCGCTGTCATTCCGCTGGAATAGCACGATTGGTCAATTCGGGCAACGCTAAGCTCCGCTTCAGTGGAAATGTAGCCTTAAGGCTGCCTTCCTCGATAAATCTAACATTATTTTGAAACTTCATTATTTTGAAGTCGATACCAGCTAAGAATGGTGAGTTCTTAGACAAAATATTTTTAATTTTAGAGACTGGTACGGACTTCAAAATTATGAACATTGTGTACAGAAATAGTAGAGGTTTAGGAGTATTCTGCATAAGGCACTATTAAGAGTAAGAATTATTTCATACTTTTTTGTTCAATAAACATAATAATTATTATTGTTTTTTACTCTGGAAGTCGGTTTTAATTTTTTGTTAAAATTAATAATTTCACTCTTTTTAGTAATTTAAGTAATTTATAAGGTTTTCTGTAAATACTTATGTGTTCTACTAAGTGACTTTGGAGCCAGGATACACATTTATGATATGAGAACCATAAAGTATACCTAGCGCCCTCTCGGAATAGAGAATTGCATAAGCAGCTCCAAGAATATACTCGTATCACTGTATAATTAATAATAATATAAGCTTGGCGTTAATCAAGCAATGATAAAATTAATGTTCATGCGCCTATCTCTAAAGGCTCTAAAGTTCTGTTCAGTGACTTTCTTTCTATCACAACACTCCTGGAAAGTCATTATCTCACTATAATGTTCATATAATATTATGCTTAAACTACTTAGAACTACGTTAATATAACTATTTATTTTGTCCCAATAATAAGGAGTTTCCTACATACGGACATACGTCATAATTCATAGATCTCATGTTCAAATTGCTAACTTGGTAACCTGATCACCAAGTTTGAATCATTTACTTTGATATAACAATATAATTTTTGAAATCGTTCGACAAATTAAGAGTTATGACTTATGATTTAATGATTCATGGTGTGGTGACTTGTGGTAGTGGTGATGATGATGATGAATGTAACTTGCATAGTAGCATTTGCTTTGAGTTCTTAAACCTAAGCCGAAACCCTCAAACTTGCATCTATAAGGAATCCGGAGTTCTCTTAGCACCTTCGGAACCAAGGTATACCCTAGTGCAAAATTTTGCTTTTTGGTAGCATATGCTTAGGATACTTCTCATAAAATCGAAATCACCATATGTTTCCATATAAATTTTGAGGAGTTTCCTCGATCACTCATGGATCTTATCATCAGGTCGAAATAATAAAATAATTTTCAAAATAGCTTAACTTTTTACAGAACAATGTTTAAAGACATCCGTGATCCATTTTGATCTAAAAATACTATGAAAAATACCTACCAATTACAACAGGGTCATAATGTGAAGGTGTATGGTGGAATGGTGGTGATGATGATGATGATGATTAATGTAATAAGCTTAGTAGTATATGTTTTCAGTTCTTAAATCAACGCCGAAACCCCCAAACATGTATCTATAAGGAGTAAGGAGTTCTGTTCACCACCTTCGAACCATGGTATATCCTGGTGCAAAATCTTACTTTTTGGTAACATATGCCTGGAATACTTCATATGAAACCAAAAAACCATATGTTTCCATTTGAATTTTGAGGAGTTCCCTCGATTACTCATGGATCCCATCATCAAGTCACCACTTTTGTGAACATGGGACCAAATTGGAGTAAAACCTAATACAACAAAACAAAAATTTTGAAAATCGGTTCACAAACGGCGGAGTAATCGTTGAACATACATAAAAAAAAATATCCACAGCCGAACGTATAACCTCCTCGTTTTTTGGAAGTCGGTTAGAAAAAGACATACACATAGGAAAACAAAGAACCTTTGTCTTGGTCGCTCTCATGTTATGCTTGTAAATGTCCTCCTGATACAGGTTGTACTGTATCGGATGGAAGTCAAACTGTAGCGAGTCTATGGGCACTCTGTACTTCCGAGCGTAAGCCTGCAATGAGCCTGTGAGAAGACCCTGAGGGAAGAACAGTCCGGACACCCAGCTGCTAGGAGCCGCGCCATTTACGAGCCAGCTCTGAAAGTGGAAAAGTGAAAAGTGTATAGTGGCAAGAATGGTGTTAGTGTCTAAACACACTAGGCCGAAACAACGCGGCCGAAGTTCCGCATGATTACGCCTGCAATGTATTTTAAATTACCGATGATACACCATTATATTGTATGCGTTTGACATTGCTGACGTAATCATGCCGAACTTCGGCCGCGGAACTTCGGCATGTGGTGTGTTTAGACATTATTTTGAATATTATTATCGTGTACCTATTGGCTATTACGCCAAGATTAAATTATTTGTATGTAATTCATCAATGCACACGATAAGTAAAGAAGTATATAGTTAGTTGTTCATTTATACAGTGTCATCTATTCCATTCTTCCTATTTATGAAGAAGAAGGATACTCTTCAGGCCAACGATTAGTAATAATAGTCTGATTAACAAGTGCCATTTTCGTCAAAACCTGATCTCATGCACCGAAAATTATGATTTTGGTCTCATTCGATTTGGAATACCATCTAGAACATTCTATCAAAATTCCAAGAGGGGCTGAAAAAAATGCAATACTTATAAACAATTACGTAAACATAAAAAGAAAGGTTTGGTTTTTTTTAATATTTCGAAAACTATTTGAGATAATCAAAATTTGAAAATAGATCCTTAAAGAACAGGAAATTTCCTAAAAAAAAATCTTAGATCCTCTAACCTTACATTCATTGCTATGCGGATGATAGTACAGGTGATGCTGTATATACCGGCTCCCCCAATATTTCTCTTCAAAATGTCACTGAGAGTCGAAACGAACTTGTGTCTAAGGTGGAGAATTCATTGGAGAAGGTCTCTGAATGGGGTAGACGTAATTTGGTCCAATTCAACCCCGCCAAGACACAACTCTGCGCGTTCACCACTAAAAAGTCACCAATGGTCGTATATCCTCGTTTCGAGGGCACATCTTTAACCATCTCCCCTAGCATTGAGATACTTGGCGTCAACATATCGAGCGAAGTCCAGTTCCGATATCATCTAGAGGGTAAGGCCAAATTAGCCTCGAAGAAACTTGGTGTTCTGAACAGAGCGAGACAGTTCTTCAGTCCGTACCAGCGCCTACAACTCTACAAGGCGCAGGTTCGGCCTCATATGGAATATTGTTCTCATCTCTGGGCAGGGGCGCCTAAATACCAACTGCTCCCTCTGGATCGTATCCAACGAAGGGCCGCTCGAATTGTTGACTGCCATAGTGTTTCAAACAGCTTGGACCCCTTGGAATTACGCCGAGATGTAGCTTCACTCTGCATCCTCTATCGGTTGTATCACGGGGAGTGCTCTGAGGAATTGTTCGGAATCATACCACCGGCAACTTTTCGCCATCGTCCCACGCGAAAAACATACCATCCTCATCACCTTGATGAGTGGCAGTCTTCCACAGTGCGTTTTTCGCGTAACTTTCTGCCGCGCACTGTAAAACTCTGGAACGAACTGTCACCAGCAGTATTTCCGGACCTATACGACCTGCAAACCTTCAAGAAAAGAGCGTATTCCCTCTTAAAAGGCCGGCAACGCACCTGCAGCTCTTCTGATGTTGCGAGTGTCCATGGGCGACGGTAGTTGCTTACCATCAGGTGACCCGTTTGCTCGTTTGCCCCCTTATTTAATAAAAAAAAAAAACCTTACCAATAATCCTTATTAGCTTTAAATGAGTGGCGAAAGTAAAAACGCGTAGTTCGGGTTTCGTGTGAATTGCCGCAATCTGCCACGCGAACTAAAAAATATATTTTAACTGATTAAATATTATTATAAAGAAATAAAAAAAATTGGGTACTAAGTAGACATATCAATAAACAATAATCCGTCAACAAAAATAAATTATCACAATTTGTTTAAATGTTATGCTTTTGTTCATTTGTTAATAGTCACCGTTTTAATGTTAACATAAAAACGCTGATTATTTCTAAACAAGAAATCTAGAAATTTTTATTATTCTTTTGAGATAATCTTTAAAGGGCTTAGAAGAGATATCCGGTGGAAAAATTCAATAATTTTGATTTTTCACTTTTTTATGAACAATCAAAGGCATTCATGAAATTTTCATGTAAATAAAGCAATTAGGGTTTTTTCATCAATAAAAATGATTATTTAAATTTTATTAGTTATAAATATAAAAATGTATATTGTTATCTGGCTTCTAACAACAACAAAACAAAATAATAACAATAATTGGTTATAAAAGTACCGTAATTGCTTTATTTACATGAATAATTTTGGAATGCTTTTGAATGTTAATAAAAAAGTGAAAAATCAAAATTATTGAATTTTTCCTCCGGATATCTCTTCTAAGCCCTTTTAAGATTAGCTCAAAAGAATAATAAAAATTTCTAGATTTCTTGTTTAGAAATTAATAATCAGCGATTTTATGTTAACATTAAAATGGTGACTATTAACAAATTAAGAAAAGCATAATAATTAAACAAATTGTGATAATTTATTTTTGTTAACGGATTATTGTTTATTAATATGTCCACTTAGTACCCAATTTTTTTTATTCCTTAATATTTAATCACTTAAAATATTTTTTTAGTTCACGTAGCAGATTGCGGCAAATCACGCGAAACCCGAACCACGCGGTTTTACCGTTACTTTCGCCGCTCAATTAAAGCTATAAGGATTATTGGTAAGGTTCCAGGATCTAGGATTTTTTTTTAGAAAATTTCCTGCTCTTTAAGGATCTATTTTCAAATTTTGATTATCTCAAATAGTTTTTGAAATATTAAAAAAAAACCAAACCCTTATTTTTATGTTTACTTAATTGTTTATAACTTTTGCATTTTTTTAGCCCGTCTTGGAATTTTGATAGAATGTTCTAGATGGTATTCCGAATCGAATGAGACCAAAATCATAATTTTCGGTGCATGAGATCAGGTTTTGACGAAAATGGCACTTGTTTACCAGAGTATAATAGGCATTGGTAAAGTTGGAAGGCTAAGGGCCTGCCGCCTGTTTCACCAATTCCTGAGAGCCGTATAGTAGGATTAGTAGGTATTTATAGGCTATTCACAACTTATCTGACAGAGTATGACGAGTATCTGTCTGTGGATACTATAGATAGATCTTTACTGTACTCGACGAAACGTGGCGGTAGGACTAGCGGTCATTGACTCCCTGTCAAAAACTTGTCATTTTCTATATAAACCGCGTCAGATGTTCCTAGTCCATGGTCAATCGCGGTTTATATCAAGTTTATAATAGAAAATATAGAAGTTTTTTGACAGGGAGTCAATGACCGCTACCACCATGTTTCGCCGAGTACAGTATAGATAGATCTAATCAATGTGTTTTACCTCAATAAAATCCACTCTCAGCGTGAGATCGTGTATCCAGCTGCCGAGTGACTTGAGCGAGTTGTAACCGCGGCTGTGCCACATCGCCGGCACTCTGTTGTTGAGGAGGGAGTTGAACACCTCCTCGTACGCCTCCGACATCACCACGATACCCTAAAATGTTGCCCAAGGAATGAGGGTATTTGAAAAATTGAAAATCTATTTGTCACCAGCAGGGCTAGCACAACAACAGTAGACGTGGGAAAGAATCGACATACTGAGAGATTTTATCGACAAAATGGCGGATTTCCATTGTCTAACTGTCACTTTGTCTTCTCTAACTGTCACTTTGTCTATTCTTCCATAGAAAGAAACCGTTTCTATGGTGACCTTGCTACGCCTGCAGGTGTCGCAAGTAATATTTCCGAACAGCCTAGTTTTTAGGGTTCCGTACCCAAAGGGCAAAAACGTATTACTGAGACTTCGATGTCTGTCCGTCTGTCTGTCCGTCTGTATGTCCGTCTGTCTGTCCGTCTGTCTGTCTCCAGGCTGTAACTCAAGAACGGTAATAGCTAGAGAGTTTAAATTTTCACAGATTGTGTATATCTGTTGCCGCTATAACAACAAATACTAAAAATAAAATAAAATTAATATTTAGGGGGGGCTCCCATACAACAAACGTGATTTTTTTAGCCTTTTTGGCTCTATATCAATAATGGCAACAGATAAGTACTTGATTTTTTCTCAAGGTCCTTAGTTTTATGTGCATTTTAATATTTAATAATAATATTAAAATAAAATAAAATAAAACATTAAAATAAAATAAAACATTAACCCATACAAAAAACACAACTTTTTGCCTAATTTTGCTCTTTAATGGTACGGAACCCTTAGTGCGCGAGTCTGACTCGCACTTGGCCGATTATTGTATATTATGTCAGACGTTATAAGTAGTTCGTCTATAGCCACTATTCCCAACCCGCGGCCCGCCGGGACTTTATTTGTGGCCCGCGTGATGTTTTGAAATTCACGCCCACCGGCAAAATAACGTAGTCTATATTTTGCCTATATCGTTAAATTCCCTATAGTCGTTAAATTCCCACTTTTAAATCGTTAATTTTGAAGAATGTTATTTTTTAACCGTACTTCCAAAAAACGAGGAGGTTATATGTTCGGCTGTGGATATTTTTTTTTTTTAACCCAAAAAAATTTTTGTTGCGGCCCGTGACACCAAGACCAAAACATGATTGTGGCCCGCATGAAAAAAAGGTTGGGTACCACTGGTCAATAGCATTCGTCTAAGTGTAATATGTATAATATGTACACGTACTCGTATTATGTATGTATGTATCAAACCCAGCCACCAGACATTGAATTGACATAACTCGACCAAATGACGTAGGTCTGCCATCTGCCTATGAGTCAATTTCTTTGATGGTACCAATGTTCATGTATCATGTACCTATATGTATATTTTTATGTTTTTGTTCGCATATCTCCGGAATTAATATTGGCAAGCCCATATTAGCAAATAGCAGGATGGCCAGATAATTTAATTCCTTTTAGAAGGCACTTTAAAACTTTACTTACGGCCGTACTCAGAGACATACCTATTTTAATTATTACTTAACTTTAACTTTAATTTAATAAAATCGAGTGAGTGTTTTAAGCCTTAAAATAAATAAAAGCGTTTCCTAAAACCTGAATTCTGAGACCAACAAGAATATTCATCCAAGTTTTGAACGTAATAAAAGCAAAGGTACCAACTTCAATCTACCTTCATTCCATTACATTTTAGAATCTAGGTCTCGATAATCATCATACGCAATCCAATAAGTCTGAAATCGGTGACCGGACAGACCTGGTTGACCCAAATATTGCGACGAGCTGATCGAGCTCCCTGCACATTCGTGGAACTGCAGCCATCTTGCTCAACTATTAATAGCTCAACTAAATCCTACATCATTAAAAATCAATAACTCATATTCCCAGGCTGTCATGCGCTCAGCTCGCAAGCTTAAAACACTAACAAAGGAAACTAATTTTCTGTAAATATGTAATTTGATGGGAGCGAGATGGCAGAATAGAAATACACTGTAGAGATCAACTACGATAACATGGCGCGCCCCTCCAAAATTCAAAACGTTTGAAGTGCTTTTCAAAACGTTTGAAGTGCGTTGTCTTGCGCGGTCGGCTAGTTATGATTAGTTGACCAACGAATATTGGTAATAAGTGACATTAAGGGAAATATTACGTGTACTGTGATTGGTTGAATATGTACTTAGAGCTTGTCTAACTTAAAATGACGCGCCCCTCCCTCGTATTCACAGTACAAAAATGTTTCATTTATATCTACTTCGAAGTGGTGGGGCGCGTCATTTCAAATTAGACAAGCTCTACTACATACAAACTCTTTCATAAGGATGTGACTATACACACTGAAACAGTCATTTGGAGGGGCGCGCTATGTTATCGTAGTTGATCTCTACCTACATAAGACGTAACGTAGCTCCATAATAATGATGTATACTCGTAGTAAGTAGAAACCCCAAAAGTGGTCTGTACGAATATTTTTCTAAAAGAACTAACCTAGACTTTAGTATTAAATTACTAAAAGACAGTAGGGTACTTACCTAAATACATTTCCGTACTGTCGATATGGCGATGGACATTAGAAAAGTTGCTGTACTGTCTCAGGAAGTAGATTCTCAATTGGGCACCGAATGCCAAATTCAAATAGTAGAAATCAATTTTAAGTGAGCATTTACCTTTATTGCATTCTGTAAATCCACCAGCGACACATGTATCAGTTTGAGGAGGGTGTTGAATCTGTCAGTCTCATGCAGCAGGACGGTCGTCAGGGAGTGTAGCTGACCCATATCGTCCGGGACCATCAGGGTCGGATTAACGCTGGTTTTGTCGATCGCCTTGGGCACCGTCGCTCGGGTCTGGTCGCAGATCCGCCAGACTATCTGGTCCGGAGAGTCCGCCCCTGAGGACTCGACAGAACGGGGCTGGACGTCCACTATGGTCTGCACCAGACTAGTTGTTTCTTTGTGCTGTAAATGGGATACATCATTAGGCACGTAATAGGATTTCAATCTTCATGGGTTTGAGATTAGAGAAAATTCTTGTTATACTTTCAATTTAATAATTGTATAAAATATGCAAAGAAAACCTCCGAGTCCCGGCGACAATGCATCACAATTCGGCATTCGCAACGCATTAGAACAATTTGGCCCTGCTTTTAATCTTACCTCAAACGCAATATTAGCGTTGTCATGCATTCCAAACACTTCAGGATCTTCAATAGCTGGCCAGTTGTCCACAACTTCCCTAACTGCCTCTAGCTTATTCAGCGGTGGGCAATAGTAAGTGCCGGAGGAGGAATAAGTGTACCCCTCCTCCAATGTTGGCGGTGAGAAGAACTGCTTGAGAATCGTCGTCAAACATCTCTGATCCCACATATCTGTGACGCGACCACCGTATGTTATTTGACCTGTGGTCAGTATTCTAATTTTAATTAAAGGGCAATATACCTACATGACGTGGCCTTAAAAAAACAAAATATAAAAAATTTAATTATGAATGTGTAATCTTATCAAACAAAACCCAAGCTTACGAAGCAGCGACGTAGTTATAGCGAGCCTTTGCGTCTCACCCATAATTAAAGCTTTATTGTGTGTTTCAACCTAGGTTTCAACCCTAATGGAGATTTTCTACACACAGGCTAACCCCAGCTAAGCTCCGAAGAATTTATTCAGCTGTTATGCTAGTGAAACATATGCCACGGAGACAAGCCCTGGATTTACGTATAGGTAGTATAGGCCATGGGCCATGGCCTATGGGCGGCAGCGTCCTATAGCGTCCTCGGTGAGGCGGCAGTGTCCAAGGATGGCGGCAGAGTTCGTACATAGGAGCGGCGAAATTAAAGGTGCCTATATACTCATAAAAAAAGCCTTCAAGTCTCAGCCAACACTCACTGGTAATATACTCCAGGGCGTCCCAAGGTATGTGTCCGAGCTCGCAGAACATCTGCATATTAAGCATGGCACACTCTCGGTCGCTGTCGTTAAACTCGTATGTGATATTCCAGCCGAGCGGCCCAAACTTCTTCCGCTCTTGTATGACCGCGTGGAATATACAGATGCCGAATAGCATACTACGCCAGTCTTGTTCTAGCACTGTAATTATTCGATTAATTAACCACTTGAGAAGTCAGCAGTCAACACTATTCACTCATGAGTCATGACGACTGTTGACTACCTATAATGATATCTGAAATGTCCATTAAGTAAAATATTATGGTCCCATGGGCGCCGGCAGGGGGTGCGCTTGCACCCCTTGGGAATCTCGGGATCAACAGGAATTATTGAAATAAAAAGCATTTTGTAACCCTATTACCTACCATGCCGCACAAAGATAAATCGTAATGTTTCGGCACTAAATGTATTCTGTTGACGTAGGTAAATAGACAGTCACTGTTATCCGTAAAAAGTAAAAAGAAAAGAAAGAAAACTAAAATCTGC
Source organism: Polyommatus iphigenia (assembly GCA_963422495.1). Classification (NCBI taxonomy): domain Eukaryota; kingdom Metazoa; phylum Arthropoda; class Insecta; order Lepidoptera; family Lycaenidae; genus Polyommatus; species Polyommatus iphigenia. Next base: position 20,952,367 of record OY730178.1, on the reverse strand, counting down.
ACCCCTTGGAAATTATTTCTGCCGGCGCCCATGACGTATGGTCCATATTATTATCTTCCAGATTTTGATCTACCTAATCGCAGAATATACAGACAGAAATCAATATATTATTATAAAGATTTTTGTTAGATGTACCGTGGTTTTCGTAAAAGTCCTCGTCCATTTCTATGAGAGCCCTCTTCACATTAGCCTTTAGTCCTTTGGGCGGTTCGTTGGTCACCTTGACTGAATTCTGTAGGACGGACACTGGGAACTTTGGTGTAGGCATAGAGCTGAGGAACAGTCTAAACTCCGGGTTAGGTGGGGCATCTTCATTGCCTAGAGCCGCCACAAGCACTTCCAAGCTTAACATCCAAGATGCCGCTAGGTGGCAGTTCTAAAAATTGCAGTGTTTCATTATATAATTATGAGGTCCAGCAGCCTTTCTAGCGAATGACTCGCACTCGTCGCATCACACGATGAAACATGACATTGTACGAATAAAGACGTTTGACGCAGCTATCGTAAACATTAGAGAGCTAGATTTGGCCATCAGCTATATTATGTCCTAGGCCCTAGGCCCTAGGGGAATAAAAAAAGGTAGATTAAGATACTAGACGTATGGCTCTTTATACTACCTGCAAGAAAACCCAATCCCCTTTAGGTTTGGCATTGTTGATCATCTTTTCAGCCACTGGTCCCTGTCCTTGGCCTAACGATATGGACCTCAATCTGTCCCTCATACCCATCTCAGTGGCGAACTTTTGGAACGCTCCGAAGGGATCCGAACCTGTGCTTAGAACAAACACAAGTGGTATGGTAGATCTCGTGTCAGCGTATCTGAAATATCAAATTATAATAAGTAAAATATAAAATAAAAAAAATTATGGCCCCAAAACTTACAATTAAGTATGGAAACACTGGAATATTAGAACACCTGTTGCATACTTCAGCAAGCAAAAGTGGGGTTATTAGTATCACAAAATTTCCGGGATTTTGGGCAAAATAAAATTAGGTAGTATTAAAAAAAAGCACAGCCGTAAAAGTAACTCTGCTAAAAAAGTCGGTTGTCTGTAAAGTCGGTTTACTGACGATAGTTGAACGTGACAACGTCATAGCCTTAACCCCTCAGTTCCGGGAAAAATCTATGCAAAAAAGTTGGCAGGTCAATGTGCAAAAAAAATGGCGCCCGGCCTACCCTCTTTGTAAAATTAATGTAATATCCTTACATACGAGTACAATCCATATTTTATGTTTGTGTGAACTACATTATAATATTTGTTAAATTTTCTATCTATCAAGCCATCATAATATAGTATTTAGTCCGATGTGATATTAGTTTCTCAATTATAAACTTTCGAAACTATAATTAGTGACTTGTTCAGAAGAAATAAACGAATACTTTATTCTTCATATATTAAGTCATACCTTGATACGTAGGAAATAGAGCACAATTTTGAATAGCCGAAATAATACTAATATCTCACAGATTATTTGTTTATTTTTCATTCAGAATGTGGTCAATGTATCAAAGGTCATAACTAGGGCCCGGAAAAATATGTATTAAAAAATCCAAAATATGTACATAAAATATGGACTAAAAAATCTAAAATATGGAAAAATATGGAGTATAAAATAGAAATATGGAAAAAATATGGAGTATAAAATTACAATAATTATTAAACGTTGTTTTAGTGTAGGTAAGAAAAGAGTCACTAGTGACAGTTAAAGAGATAGAGGCCGGAAATATGCTATGCTGGCTTTGCCTCTGCATATTTGGTAGGCCAGAAATATGCTATACTGTCTTTGCCTATGCATAGTTGGTTTTTCGAATAAACATACGTGACAGTATTAATTGTGCTACTTGCATGACATGCCGATCATATTGCAAGCATGACAGCACGACACGCACGTCATGCTGCATGATTTGACGTGGGAGAGCCATGCTTCGGCACGAATGGGCCAGCTCGACCGGAGAAATACCACGGGCTCACAGAAAACCGGCGTGAAACAGCGCTTGCGCTGTATTTCGCCGAGTGAGTGAGTTTACCGGAGGCCCAATCCTCTACCCTTTTCCCTTCCCTACACTCCCCTATTTCCTTCCCTACCCTACCCTATTCCCTGTTAAAAGGCCGGCAACGCACCTGCAGCTCTTCTGATGCTGCGAGTGTCCATGGGGGACGGAAGTTGCTTTCCATCAGGTGACCCGTTTGCTCGTTTGCCCCCTTATTTCATAAAAAAAAATATCGTCTTTGGTTCGCTTAATATTGGCTAAATGACGTCACAACTCACAATAATTCACGATATTTTTTTACTTCAGTTTTTGTTTATCCATGTCAGTAACAGGACCTTCAGCATCTGAAACTTTATTTTCTATTTTTTCAATAATCTTCTTTGAAAACAGAATACGACGATAAAATGCGAGAGAAACAAAATACGCAGCCGCATGGTGGCGGGAACGTTTTTTTTTAATTTTTGTGAAAATATGGTCGATTGTGACATTTTCTTGCAAAATATGGACTTATCTTTGCAAAACCCTAAAATATGGAAAATAAAACTTGGTTTTTCACAGTCTAAACACGATAATTCGTGTAAAAAACACATTCTAGGCTGAAAATCGCGTAAAATAAAAATGTGTATTTACATATAAATCCGGGCCCTAGCCCCTAGTCATAACTAACCAAACTTCTGCATACAAAAGTATTCTCTAAGTCATCAAAATACGTAATATAATCGAAACAAAGAGCGCGGCCCATGTGGGCCTTACGGTTATTGAGAGACTTGAGAGTGTAAATGGAACGCCTCAGAGCTGTCAGCGAGGTAACGCCGCATGAACTGTCATGTTTTTCGGGCGCGCACCCCATATCGAATTATAAGACGTTATCACGTCAAAAACAAGAAAATGTTTACAAAATATTATGATTTTTAATTATATTATCATACAAGTTTAATGTGCGGGAATTTTAAGAGAAGCACATGTAAAATAAATAATACTTATAGTTACGTCTAACTAAGTAGTTTTTGATTTGTAATGCTATAATACACAAATAGTACTTTTTTGTATTACTAGTGAACACTGAATATACAAAATCTGTAAGTAAATGACAGCACGTCATGTAATAAGTAAATTATAGTTTAAAGGGTACCAGTTTTGGATTAGTGACACCTGTTCGCAGCACCTTTGCACACGTTCCCTATTTAATTACGGATAACAGGACATATGGGGGAGGGTAAATTTATAAATTGGCAACTTCTATTCTGACAGCTACTGTCAAACGTCAAAGTCAGCTGTCAAAACACAACAATTCACAACATCGAAAACAGCGTGAACACTGTAGAATACACAATGTTGACGAGAAATCGATAGATTTGTCGACAAACCACCACTACCAAAACAAAGTCCGTCAGTGTTTGGCGAGAGGAAGTGAAGGTAAGGTGGTTTCCCAAACTACCTTGAACAAAATACAGCCATGGCCAGTGTGGAGAGCGAAGGTTTCTGTGAGGCGAGCGAGGACGTATATGTCAATTATGCTTATAAAAAAATCACTTTAAACAATGGATATGAAATGCCAGCAATCGGATGTAAGTATTCTAAACTTGCCTATGTTATGTTAATAACAATAACTTACGATTGATACCATGGAACTTAACATACTTTGACTAGTCTTTTCTATATCAATTTATACTTTTAAATACTAATTACTAAATACATAGTAATAAAAGTTAGTTTTATATACCTAATACAAACTTTTTCTCTTTATTCTAGTTGGCACATATCGTATACGAGAGTCTGAAATATTACATGGAACCCTGGATGTAGCATTAGGAGCAGGTTATCGCATGTTTGGTAAGTCAACTATAATATTTCTTTTTATTTTGTAAATTCTCATCAATATCTTATTCACAACTCTCATATTTCAAAATAGATACAGCGGCAGTGTATGGCAATGAGCAGTTTCTGGGAGATTCCCTCCGTCATCTTTTGCCTAAATACGGCCTAACCCGTCAAGATGTCTTTATTACAACAAAATTATGTGAGTATTTCTTTTTTGTAAAGGTGCTCCCTCACCGGGAGCATTTGCGTGTAATCTAACATTATAGATTCGACTTTGAGCATTCCATTACAACTACTACTTACTACCTCCCTGACTGACGAGCATTCGCATGTAATGTAACATTATAGATTCGACTTTGAGCATTCCATTACAACTACTACTTACTACCTCCCTGACTGACGAGCATTCGCATGTAATGTAACATTATAGATTCGACTTTGAGCATTCCATAGCAAGTTGACTTCACATAGCATTGACGTTACAAGTTGTATCAAGATATTACACATTGTATCATTACAAGGTGTGCATTTTTATGCTTGGTTCTCCTCTCTCACTGATAATTTCTTTTTATCTTGTTGTATTGATAAAAAATAAATAAGATAAATAAATATTTTGCGTTTGTGATAAGGTTTTAAACAGGGATTTGGTCAATTTTAGCTCCGTCCGATCATGGATACCATAACGTACAGAGAGCATTGGAAAAATCTCTTAATAATCTGGGAATGGAGTATGTGGACCTCTATTTGATCCATTTTCCCGGCACTGCTAAAATGAGTGCTGACAACCCTATGAACCAAAAATTGCGAAGTGAGACTTGGCATGCCATGGTCAATATGTACCGTCAAGGCAAAGCAAAGTGTATTGGAGTGTCCAATTTCACTGTGAAGCATTTGATTCAATTAACTGATCACAGCAGCATCATGCCAATGGTCAATCAGGTAAGTAATTCATCAACCAAAATTGTTTAAGGTTCTTGATTTTGTTTTTACATTCTAAACAATTTTATGTATTGTAGGTTGAGTGGCATCCATACTACTATCAACCAGAGCTTCACCAGTACTGCCGAGACAATGACATAAGCCTCCAGGCGTATTGCTCACTTGGTGGGACATCTATGGGGAATATGGAACTGCTTGAGGAACCACTAGTGCGTAGCATTGCTACACGCTACAATGTAACCCCCGCTCAAGTAGCTCTGCTGTGGGCTTTGCAGCAGGACGTTGCTGTTATACCAAAGTCTGTCAATCCCGAGCATATTGTGTCCAATTTACACATCAAAGTCAATTTGTCCCTAATGGATCTTTTGTTACTTGATAGTTTGAATAAAAACGTCAAGTACGCTTGGGATCCGAGCCTTGTGGCTTAAAGTATTATCTTGATATTTAACTCTGTTTTTGTTTCATAAAGTTCAAGTTGAACTCAATTTTTATTTTTTATTTTTGTTAAAATTTCAAATTCGAAACCTAAAAACTTTTTAATTTGAATGTCTTTAAGGCATTTTAAAATGTCCATAATAAGATAATAATATTTATCAAATTGAAATTGGATATTGAGGTACCATAATATGACAAACAAGAATTTATTCTATTGAAAATGCTGTGACTCCACAGATTTAATTAAAAGACTATATTTTCTTCCTTGGTAGCATTAACTATTTAAATACTATTGAATGTATTAAATGTATATGTCACCGTAAGATTGTAAACACCGCGAGATTGTAATATGACGAAGTGATGGATTGTAAACAAACAGTTTTCCTGTAATTTTAAATTAATTATTTCGTATTTAAAATAACTTCAGTTGCCTGAATATTTGATGTATAACATTGAATAAAATTTAGATATATTTAAAGTGCAGTTAGAATTATAAATTAGATTAATTTTAATAAACGAACATTCCAACAGCACTTTAAGTATATCTAAATTTTATTTTATGTTATACATCTCATACCATTTGGCATTGAAGTTATTTTAAATACGAAATAATTAATTTAAAATCACAGGAAAACTGTTTGTTTACAATCCATCACTTCGTCATATTACAATCTCGCGGTGTTTACAATCTTACGGTGACATATACAATAAAATAATTGATATGTGTCCATATCAGTCTATGCTCAAATTGAGTTTTAAGGTTGACTTGAAAATGAATAATGATAACAATTGATGAAAAATATTTTAAAAATAGATTATATTTAATAGAATCATTATAAATAATTTGGCCCACTTGCGCCAGTCTGAATTATTGTCAAAATATCATGTTGACATGTCATTTAACAATTAAATGAAATGTCAACATGATAATTAAATATGGATTAAATTTTAATTCATATTTAACTCTATTCCAGGCTGGAGAAAGTGATGCTTAAAAATGTGATTAATTTGATATGAAAGGGATTACAATTAGAAAATAATGCATTAAAACATTTATTTGTTTTTTTTTATTATCTTTATTTATTTGTTAGTTAATATTTATTGATTGTTACGTTTGTAAAATATACATAATATATTTTATATAAGTAATCCTTTTGTTAAGTATCAACTTTCAGCATGTATTAAGTAATATAAAAATTCGGCCATTGATATCTCTTCTTGTCTCTTTCTGTCTCTATCTCCTCCCTGTAGGTACAATTTCATATGCGATTAAAAGAGACATATACCAATAGGTCAATGAACGAATTTCTACATGTTCTCAGTTCTCACCGGGTGTTCGGCGACCGGGCTATATAACTATATAACTCATGTTAATGAATGTTATGTCATCATGATTCATGACAATGGATGTTAGCTTGTGAATAAAAAATAAAATAACGGTAACTCTTTTATTTGCATTGAGCTTACTAGTTACTACATAAAACTGTGATCCTGTATCCATATTTTTTTTGTCCTCTGATTACAAAAACATGGATAGTTCACAACTATAATTTTAAAATGCTGAGCTGTGCTAATAATTGCTACGCCTCTTTATGATTTGGTACGAGCCCTTATTGTCCCTCACCAATATGTTACCTCACTTACCGACATAGTTATATAATTATGATAATATAATAATTATATGACTATGTCGGTAAGTGAGGGAAGTAACAAACATTTAGAAAAAATATAAAATAATCATTGAATGAAAAATTGTAAAGCATCCATATTATATATCCACTTTATATTGGGATTAGCGACACCATATTTTATAATTTTCCAAATGTGTATGCACTGCGAAGGAAAAATATTGTTTTCCTAGATTTCATGGCTTGGCGGATCTTTTTGCGATTTTTCGTATTTTGAATTCATCATTCATTGCTGTGCGTACGAATTTTAAAAAGATGAAGCGCCAGATATTTTTTCTTGAAGTACTTACCTTTATATTCATTTTTAAATAAGACTATCTACCTACTTAATTTTTAATTAGTTTTTTGTTTTCTTCATATACAGTTAGCTTTATGTGAAAACAATATAAATGGTGTACTAAAACCTACTCAATATGTAACTTAGTATTGTATCACTGTTTGTTTTCCAAATAAAATAAAATAAAAAAATATTATATTGAATGGTACATAGAGTAAAAAATAAAAATGTTTTCTACAGGCTTGCAAAACAATTTGAAAGCGTTTGTTAATTCATCTAGCTAAATATAGTTTATAAATTCATATCCATTCACTTCCACACTTCCATACTATCCATACTAATATTATAAATGCGAAAGTGTGTCTGTCTGTCTATCTGTCTGTCTGTCACAACTCACAACCTCTTCACGCCCGAACCGCTGAACCGATTTTGCTGAAATTTGGCATGGAGATACTTTGAGTCCCGGGAAAGGACATATGATACTTTTTATCCCGGAAAATGTACGGTTCCCGCGCGATAAACGATTTTGGCGCAACGGAGTTGCGGGCGTCATCTAGTAAAATATAAAGTGAATATTTTTTGCTGTCTATTTAACCGATACAAACTACCGATTTAAAATAAATTGATATCCCGGGTTTCAGGGAAGAGCTGTGAGTGATGTTAAATTGCGCACGTAAAATGGGTTAGTAGGCTACCAGTCTGTAGGTGCATAATATTTTGTTGTTTGATATAAAATATTATGGATTGATTGCAGACCCATGTAATTTGGTAAAGTTATATCAAGCCCAACTGATATACCGCGGGGAACAAGACAAAGTGATAATAGAGCAGCTATCCCCAACCCGCGGGCCGCATTCGGCCCGCCGCGCCGACGCCGCCGGCCCCGCGCCGGGACTTTATTTGTGACTTTTTACGTTATCAGTTAAACCATTTTGAAATTCACGCCCACCGGAAAAATAAATAAAAATAAATAAATAAAAATTCATGACTTTAGGTACATTACTAAAGTCATGAATTTTTTCACTTTTAAACCATTAATTTTGAAGAACGTTGTTTTTTAATCCTAATTTTTTTTGTTGCGGCTCGCGTCACCAAGACCAAAACATGTTTGTAGCCCGCATGAAAAAAGGTCGGGGACCACTGTAATAGAAGTACTTTAGGTTGTGTATGAAAAGAGTTCGAAATTCGAATCTTGCCGGTATTATCACTTTGTTGTTTGCTCCACTTTGCGCCCTGCGAAATAAGGACCCTGAGCCATGTAAGGCCAATCTAAAGGGAAAATGCTTGTTATTCGTTTATTATCTAAATAAATTAAGAAAACAAATTATCAAGTAATGCTCTGTTTCATTAGGTATCATATTATAAATCTCTTTTTAACCTAGCTTCAATAGCCATTCAATAAACTTAAGTTTTGTTAAGGCTCTTCCAAATGGCCTTGCAAGGAACACAGCTCCAAACAAGGCCAATATTATACATCAGTCGTTTAACTTGAAAATAGAGTCACAATTATTTATTTATTTGCTTTTACTAAAACGACATTATAATTTCTTTCAATTAAGCAACACATGAAATGCTCAATATATTTATATCATTAAAAAAAACTATAACGAACATTGCTTGAACATCATCTTATAACTAAGAATATATAAATGAAAATTCTTTAAAAATAGTTGCAATGAGTGTCACAGTGACACCTTATAACTAATTGCCAATGCATTTTATAATACGAACAAATTTTTTTTTAATCTAAAATGGCCTTCTTATGGGCCCGTTCTTTATAAGGCCAAAATGTTCAATATGCGTGTATAAGTTCAATAATTCTAATAAGTAAAGATGTTATAAAAAACAACATTATTTTAATTGTTACGGTACGCATTTATAACTAAAAATAACTGTTTATATGTTAATGATGTTTAGATGTTCCTTGTAAAGTTTATGTTCCCTAGCAAGGCCAACTATCAAATCTTTGGTTGGGCCTTATAAGGAACCACCGGCCTTCCTAGGAACATTACCAATATTTTAACGTAAATCGAGGCATAAGTAGATTTTCTTTTATTAGTACCATACATATATCCCTATACGATAATGCCCTGTAATAAAATTTGAGATAGATATAGGTTATGTAACTAAAAACTAAAGTTTTTGAGGGTGCGGAAATTACAATTGTAGCCTCGACAACCAAAGTCTACAAACAGTGAGATCTCACTGCCACAATAGCGGCGCGATCGACTCGCCGCCGCGTTTGTGGCCATAAGTTTGATTAGATCCATCAGTGTGTAGTAGAAGGAAAATGTCTTTACATGACGATAACTGCGACTTTTTGATAGTTGGCCTTCAAAGGAACATGGCCTTACATGGCTCAGGGTCCTTACTTCAATTTTAAATGCAAATTACAAAATTCCTATTTTTAGTCCATACAGTAGGTAAATGAAGGCAAAAATCAGGTACAACCTCCGATTTCGTTGAATCTCCATAGATTTGGGTAAAAATTTGGAATTGAGTATGTTTTAGTTTTTAACCCCTACTTTAAAAGTGACATACGCTCGTTTTGCGCTTTTTGTATTTTAGGGGTGAAATCCACCCCTTTTGTTAAAAATGGGAAAAATGCAGATTGAACCATTCTGGCATTATTGTGTTTAATTATACCTAGGTTATAAATGTTTTTATTTATGATTTATAATTAAATATGAGTTAAAGTTTACGGCTTAAGTTTTTATCAAGTAGATGTTTACCGTTCCGTTTACTTTCTCAATTTTTTTCTGTTTTTTTGATTTCCTACAATAAAGTACAATATTTCCATCTCAAATCTGTGGAAATATTCATTTTATCACAATAGCTCTGATAATTTTTAAGTTATCAGGTTCATTCGAAAACCATTTCAAAGGTAATTTTAAGAGCTTTTAGATCGTCTTAAAATATATTTTTTAAAACCTTTATTTTTTTAAAAGAAAAAGCGTTAAAGTCCCGGTTACATGGTTCTCGCAGTAAAAGTTAGGCGATTTTTTTTATTTGTCATCTTATAAAATTACAAAAAAAAAAACCAAAATATTTCTGAGAAAAAGAACTCCGCTCTTTATGACTTTTTACAAATATTAGATATAAAAATTTTATTCTTTGCTTCCTTCATTGCGAGATAAACTGCTCGGCACAGATATAGTGCGTAATGTTTTGGTTGTAAGGTCAGGCCGGTCCGGATATAGCCTAGTTCTAGGAAATCTAGGGCCTAGGTCAGCTCCTGCGCTCTGACCTATCTCTTCTGGCGCATGTACAGGATTCAATCGATGATTTATGTCCGGGATGACCTAGAAACGCACCTATTGAGTGCACTCTTCCATCGACACTTTTACATTTGGGATGTCGACGCCCTAAAAAAATTCTCTTTACAGTTGAAAATTGCAGACATTATATTATACCTAAATCATAAAATCTTCTTTTGGCAATCTCTTGATTTTTTAGCACATTTTTAATGTATTACTTAATTATTAATAGCTACTATACATAATATTATACACATCCATGGAAAGTTTTACCTTCGTCGCAATAACCGTTCGCGTTGATATTAAAAAGTAAACGAAAACGGACGGTCGACGGACGGCAAACATTTTCCACATAGAGTATAGACCAGTGGTACTCAACCTTTTTTCATACGGGCCACAAATACATTTGAGTCTTGGTGTCGCAGGCCGCAAACAAAATTTTTTAGGATTAAAAATTGCCGTTCTTCAAAGTTTGCGATCGAGTCGCCGTGAGAGTCGTGTTTCCACTTTAAAGGTGCTCCCTCACCGGGAGCATTCGCTTGTAATGTAACGTTACAGAGTCGAGCTTTAGGCTCAAAACACGCCGGAATGGCAGAGGCGAGGCGAGCAGTTTCAGCGTCATATGATTTTAAACTTTATCTTCATTATTGTAATACATAGTATCGCTTGAGAAATCGCCGCCGCCGGCGGCCGCCAGAGGCCACGAGTGGCCACGAGCGTCCACGGGCGGCCGTAGATTTCTCAAGCGATACTTTGTATTACAATAATGAAGATAAAGTTTAAAATCATAATAGACACTGAAACTGCTCGCCTCGCCTCTGCCATTCCGGTGAAGATCGGCCCTTGCCCCTTACAATGCGCACCTTGTAATGATAGTGTGTAATATCTTGATATAACTTGTAACATCAACTAGAGCTATGGAATGCTCAGTCGAATGTTATGTTACACGCGAAAGCTCGTCAGTCAAGGAGATAGTATTGTACGAGGGCTGCTATTTATGTATCCGGAACTGGCCACTTACAAGAACAATATTCAAAAAGTAATTACAACATTTGAAAATAGAACTCTTTGGTTGAAGCTCTTTGGCTAAATCAACAACAGTGCTTTATTCAACTCACCGCAACTTTTGGAGATGAAGCACCATCAAAAACCACTGTTTATCACTGGTACAGTGAGTTTAATCGTGGGCGGTCTATGCTCACGGATGAAAATAAAGAAGGTCGCCCAAAACAGCTGTTGTCCCACAAAATATAGATGCTGTGCGGGAACTAATAATGCGTGATCGTCATGTTACATATCGCGAGATAGAGGCGTCCTTAGGCATAAGTATGACGAGCATACATAAGATATTACACGAACATTTGGCTGTAAAAAAAATATGTTCGCGTTGGATTCCGCACAACTTGACAATCGATCAAAAACGGGCTCGTGTCGATTGGTGCAAAAAAATGATAAAAAAATACAACCGTGGTACGTCAAAAGCCGTTTATAATATCTACACAGGTGATGAATCTTGGATCTATGCATATGACCCCGAAACTAAACAACAGTCAACGGTGTGGGTGTTCCAAGATGAGCCGAAACCAACAAAAGTTACTCGTGCAAAAAGTACTTTGAAGCAAATGGTCGCCTGTTTTTTTGGAATTAATGGACATGTGGCTACAGTGCCATTAGAGAATCGTAAAACGGTTAATTCTGAATGGTATACGACCATTTGTTTACCAGAAGTCTTTGAAGAAATAAGAAAGGACAACCGACAACGCAGAATCATATTACATCACGACAATGCTAGCTGTCACACCTCAGCTGAAACTACTCAGTTTTTGGAGGGTCAAAAGATCGAATTGACTGGTCATCCGCCGTACAGCCCTGATTTGGCACCTAACGATTTCTTTTTATTTCCATACGCGAAGAACAAATTACGTGGTCAACGTTTTTCGAGCCGCGAAGAGGCTGTTGATGCGTTCAAAATACACGTTTTGGAGATACCTCAATCAGAATGGAAAAAGTGCTATGAAAATTGGTTCCATCGTATGCAAAAGTGTGTCGATCATCGCGGCGAATATTTTGAAAAGCAATAAAACCTTATTAAATGATATATGTTTGTTTCTTTTTTTAATTCCGGATACATAAATAGCAGCCCTCGTAATGTAATGCTCAAAAACGAATCTAAAATACGTGTATTTTTATTTTTAACAAGGATCAATATATTAAAATTTGGCAGGAAGGTTTAATTGCACCCTGTATTTTGCCGATAAGCGTGAATTTCAAAATATGTAGTTTAACTTCTTGCGCGGTACGAGTATGTTGGGACTTGGGAGTAAGTCTTCTGGACAAAATAAGGAACACAATACTGTGTGCTCACAAACAAAAATCACGGATGTAGGAGTTAAGGCGGCTAAGCTAAAGTGGGATTGGGCTGGTCACGTTAGCCGTATGCATCCCGACCGCTGGGCAAGGATATCGACAGAGTGGGTACCTGAAGATGGAAAACGCAAAGCTGGAGGCGTACCAGACGGGCTGGCCAACGGTGGCGCTGGAGCGAGACAAGTGGAAGACCCTGGGGTATGCCTTTGCCCAGCAGTGGGATAGTACAGGCTAACAAAAAAAACTTCTCGCGGGCCACTGATAAGGTCCCGGACCCCGGCAAGCCGCAGGTTGAGTATAGCTGGTATTGACGGTAGAATTGAAAGGATGAGAGACGGACTAGTCAAATTTCGCCCATCAAAATTTTTTGTAAATAGAAAAAACTTCAAACGTTCTGACAAGGAAAAATAAATTGTAAGTAGTACAAAAGGCATAGTAGGGGAGGGGAAGGTGCTATTTGTGTAGTCACTCGAGCGTCATGGAGACCTAGTAGGTTTTTTACATTAGGTAAAACTGATAAAAAAATAATAAGAGCGCTTTTTATTTTAGCGGTGGGTTCAGAAACTGCAGCCATTTTTAAGTTTTGAAAAAGAAAATATATTCAGAAAATTGCTTATTTAGGTAAATTATAAATATATTTTAGACAACAAGGACTAAATCATTTAGTTTAATTAGGAAGATATGAAGCTTTATTTTTGTATATTTTAAAATGTCCCTACAGGCTTACCAGAACCTTTGAATCGTCAGTGCTTTATATGGAAGCTTCTTTGGGGTATACTAAACATCCCCTATCTTAATCTGACAGATCCGATGACAGTTCAACAGTTAAAAAAAAAAATTTAACCCACTACGTGACAAATCTGATTTCTATACCATGATAACTAGACACATGTCGGAAGCCTAATTAAGCTTAATCTGATACGCTCGAGCTACTCCCGAAATCCCCTCTTCCCCTCCCCTACTAGCATGTATGACGCGAGATAGTGAATTGGAGACAGCTTGTTGTTGTTATTTTCGTTTTATGTATTTCAATCATAATAAAAATAATCAGCCAAGTGCGAGTCGAACTAGGAAGGGTTCCGTGCCGTTAAGTAGAGCAAAAATAGGCCGAAAATTGATTTTTTTGTATGGAGGCTCCCTTAACTTTATATTTTACTTATTTAAATATTCTTATCAATTCTTCGATCGCGAATGCTTGGAATTCTATTGTTGTCGCGGTCACCGGTGTCCTTATCCAGCTTGATAGGTTAATTATTATAGGCCTTTGTGAAAATTTCAAGTGCCTACCTGTTTCCATTATTGATATCGAGTAAAAAAGGCCAAAAAATTAACGTTTGTTGTATGGGAGCCCCCCTTAAATATTAATACATATTATTTTGTTTTTAGTATATTTTGTTGCTATAGCGGTAACAGAAATACATAATCTGTGAAAATTTTAGAAATCTAGCTATAGCGTTTCTTGAGATACAGCCTTGGAGACAGACAGACAGACAGACGAAATCTTAGTAAAAGGGTCCCGTTGTTACCCTTTAGGTAAGGTACCCTAAAAAGCAGGTATTAGTCTATTGCAGTGCTTCCACCTATTGGTTACATCTGTGTGGAATTTAACATTCCTCCGTTACTCTCATTATTAAATACACTTCCTCAATAGTTACCTAGCGTAGAGTCTAGAGAGGTAAATGGTATACGTACAGTGTATTTAACTGAACAGTCGGGCTCTCGATGTAGGCCCGGCCTAGGCTAGTGCTCACATACTGAGCTATCGCGTACACTAGTTTCTCTTCCTTTACGCACTTTATCAGCATCAGCTTCTCAAAGGGATTCAGAATCTGATTCCAATCCTTTATGGTCGATTTCTTGTTCTTTTTATCCAAGTGTATTGCCTGTTGATATAATTTTAATATTAAAAGTGAGAGAACTGCAAAATAAGACAGCTGCAACAATTAAGGGAAATATAGCAAAATGCTGGACTCAATTCTTATAACTCTTGACTAGAAATGAGTAATGACACAAAGTATCCAAAAGAAAGGGCTAAGGGCTTACCAAAGAATACGATCCTATTTCGATTTCAATTAATCGAAGACAATCGTTGGCAAGACCTTCGAAGATAGGTTCATTTTCTTGCAGATGGTGAATAGCAAGCCACATTTGCTCAGTCAGTATCTCTATAGGAGGTTTCTTAGGTGGCACCTTGTGTAAAGAAATAATGATTGAGATATAATAAATAATAAATGATATATTATATATTATAATCTAAATAGGTATTATGCCATAAGATATTTTTTAAGACAAGACAATTTTGATATAACATATAGAAGTTAGTAATGATAACTATGTAAGCATTTATTTTAAAAAAAAACAAAGAGGCAAACAGAGGACTAGTATTAGAAATACCAACGATTCTAAAAACACTAGAAAGAATAGAAAAAAATCTTTCCGATATATATTTTTGAATATGTTCGCGCGTGTAAAAAACGAAAGTTTGCGCTAGTCTCACGGAATTTCAAATCGTAATTCCGTTTAAGGAAATGGAATACGGAAAACGTGTGTATATGCGGCCAGCCTTAGCTGCAAAGACAAAACTTACAACGTTCGATCCGGAAGCGCCGCGCAGTATAAACATCCACTGCTCCTGTCTAACACTTCCTTCGTGCAAATTTATCGCCATACTCAAGAGAAAGCTAAACACCAGCTTGTGCCTCTCAAACAGACCTCTAGAGACATTTCTGTATACTGACAGAGTTATTTCCCTAAGGAGAATCGCTAGCCGTGTCTCTAGATTATCATTCTTTTCGCTCTCCTCGGTTACCATGTTGAAAATCTAAAATTATAGTTACATTGTAAAGTTCGCCGTCGACATCCGTATAAATTCGCTCATTTTCGCTCGTATTTACTATTGATTTGTAATGACGCTACTTGTCTCTATCAGTCCCGTACGAAATGCTATCTCGCTCCTATTGCTTAAATAGGAAGCGTTTTTTGTCAAATATTATGTTCACAATATGTGCGAGTGAAGGATACTAACAACAATAGGTCGATGAGCTTTCAAACACTTCGTGTGACTGAAATGCTGTTTCATTTGTAACTTCGCACTTTTCAGTATTATCAGAACAATCATTAAAATCCGAATCTATACTAGACTGTAATATTTTACCTGATTAAAATACTTGAGCGAGTACTGATACATGGGATCTATATCAGCTAGCTGCGTCACAGTGAAATACAACACCGCTCCCCTGGTCGCCACTGTCCTATACTTCTCTCTAGCTGCCGATATGCTCACTTCTGTCTTCTCCGTCTCCTCAAGACGAGCATTTATGATCTCTGAAGTTTCCTGGCAGAATTTTTAAGGTTATCAAGGATGTGTTAGTAAGACGCCGGGGTCTTAGTTATAAATCCTTGAAAATCTTTCCAAAGCTCTCTAGCCTCTACCTAATATAATATTATGGGTCTCCAAAAAGCGCACTTTACCTTACTCTCGTTTAATGTTTCGATAAGTTCTTCGTCATCTAGAATATTTCCAGTCGATGCATACAGCAATCGAAGTATTTTGTCTTCAATTTCGAGTAGTGATGCCTTGTCTGCGTTGATACGTACTATCAGTTCAGTGCGTTGTTTCTCCAAATCTGGTCTTTCCAAACGTACAACATCTCTAAAGAAACGCAAAAGGTCTTACAATATTTTTGTAGGTAGCATTTTAAAATGCTTTGAATCCAAATTTTTATAGTAACGACAGATCTAATTCTAATACACCAACGATTGCTTTTATTTCAAAAGTGTTACTTACGCTAAAAGTTGGTCTTCCAATCCCGATAATGTGACAGTAAAATTAACTAGAGTTACTTGTATACAGATTTCTGGCAAATAGTGTGGGTTTGCTTTCTTCGTAGTCAAATACAGGCGAAAATTTGTGTCGTATTCAATGTCACTGTCACCCAAATGGATCATCAGGCGACCACTCTAAAAGAGATCGATTACAAAGATTTTTTGGTAATCGTCATATTTATGAAGAACAGTAAAACTAGATATAAGGGACTATATTATAACATTCTTGCAATTTTTCATGTCCTTTACCTGCATGGACATTTGTTTGAGGAGCACTGGCGTAAGTGTTGCATCAAGAGTTTCTCCCAAGTCTTCGATCAGCATCGGCCATCCCAGACGAATACAGTTCTCCAACATACGAAGGTAGCCAGGATCACTGAGTTTTGTAATTTTCAATCCATTGTCGTGTTCCATATTCTTAATCCACATATTAGCCTATTTTGATAAAAAATAGCATACATTATAATATTATTATTGTCATTAGAAATTTTTCAGAATAATTAGTAAAATTATTTTAGTATGTTACTAGAATTGGTCTCTAAATTAAAAAACAAAATCTAACAAGGAGTAACCTGCTCTTGTGGATCGATTGTAAGTGGCCATCTTTCCGCTTTCGTGACAAGGATGCCGTTTTCCGTTGAAACAGAATCTCTAGGGAGACCTTGAGCATTCCACGTTCTAATGGTGAATGAATCAGCCATTGTTGATGTTAGGCTAGATAAACCGTTTCGTTAGTGTTGGAATGAAAGTAAAGACATAAATTAGCAGTTTCTACAGGATGTAACAAAACTAAGTGATAAAACTTTAGGATGTGTATAAATGAGGGTGATATGTGGTCGCTCTTAACAGCGACCAAATAGAGCAAAGAAGTACACTCACTTAAACGTGTCAGAGGATGGTATCTGTAAATCCTTGCACCTCTTCACCCATTCAGCCTCACATTCCCGGCGATACGAAGCCGGAAATGCGCCGAAATATGCGATGCAACCCGACGAGATCAGCACGTCTCCCGTTGTGCAGTGTAGTTTCTTTGTTGCGGCCTGATAAAATCGAAAATATTTTAGGGTACCGTAGTCAACCAAGTTTTGTTGATTACAGAACGCTGTAACGGAACCCTAACCAGCTGATTTTTATGCTCTTATTTTTATGTTTTATAGCTCATTAAATTAACCACAATTAAAATTAAGATTTCGCTGTCTGTCCGTCTGTCTGTCTCCAGGCTTCAAGAACGGTGATAGGTAGAGACTTGAAATTTTCAGATATTATGTATTTTGTAAATAACAACAAATACTAAAAACATATTATATTTAATATTTGATGAGGCTCCCATATAAAAAAACAGGATTTAAGTGTCCTTTTTTGCTCTTTATCAAAAATAGCAGTAATAAGACACTTAAAATATGCATTAAGTATTTAATTGTATTTTTACTTTAATAATTATTAGTAATAAAATTAAAATAAAATAATTATTTAGGGGGGCTACCATACAAAAATCACAAATTGTTGTCTATCTTTGCCTTATAATGAAACGGTACGGTACGGTACGGGTAATGGTACGGAACCCTTCATGAGCAAGTCTCACACGCACTTGGCCAATTTTTAATAATGATTCAGGTGTAGGTTGTGCCGTAATTGTTATAGGATCAATTCATGATCAGAAATATTCAGTTTTATCTAGTCGCTTGGGTCCCGGTACAATTACCGTAGGTGTAGGAGCTTAAATATTGACTTCTAAAAAAAGTCATAAGGATCAAATTTGTAGGTAATTTAATGATCTATCACCTATAACTTTGTTTCTACAATTATTTTCGCTAAATTCGATAACAATTGACATATAAGCGTAATT
Organism: Polyommatus iphigenia; assembly: GCA_963422495.1. Classification (NCBI taxonomy): domain Eukaryota; kingdom Metazoa; phylum Arthropoda; class Insecta; order Lepidoptera; family Lycaenidae; genus Polyommatus; species Polyommatus iphigenia. The sequence continues at coordinate 20,933,919 of OY730178.1, read as the reverse complement.
ATACTTTGACTTGTTTTTTGCATTTATCTTCGTAAATATTGATTTTACAATGAAAATTATAAGAACTCAAAATATAGAAAATTAAATATACAACAAATTTAGTCCTTAGCATTTTCATAAAAACATAAAAAATAAAGGAGGAGATATGTCTAAAACGGTCCATTCACTATCCTGCATTGCAGTCCTGCTGCAGTCCGCCGTGCAGGCCTGCAACACCATTTACTATCCTGCGTGCAGTCCGCCGGCTTATGCAGGATAGTGAATGGTGTTGCAGGCCTGCACGGCGGATTGCAGCAGGACTGCAATGCAGGATAGTGAATGGACCGTTTAAAAAAGATTTGATCTTCAAACCAATATGGCGGCTAACGCACTCGTCGGATTTGGTCGAGTTTTTGAATTTAAGCTATTTGTGACCTCTATACACTGATGCTATTTGTGACCTCTAAAAAAAATCTGACTATAATTAATTTCAGATTCCCATGTAACAAGACAGAACTAACTCTACTGGGCTATTATCAAGTCACCGCTTTTGTAAACAGGTTATCAACTATCAAATTCGGGTTTATCTTATATCTTTAAACGAGCAATTCTTGTACGAGTATATAAATAAATATGTATATATATTATATATATAATTGGAATCTCGGAATCGGCTCCAACGATTTTCATGAAATTTAGTATATAGGAGGTTTCGGGGGCGATAAATCGATCTAGCTAAGAATCATTTTTAGAAAATTTCATTTTATTCGAGTTTTTTTAAAAACCGAGCGAAGCTCAGTTAAATAGCTAGTAACCTATATTATATATACAACAAAAAAATAATTTTGACAATCGGACCACAAACAGCAAAGTAAACATAAACTTTTTTTTTGGAAGTCGGTTAAAAAAAGTATGTAAGATGTTGACCAGGGATATAAGGTAATAGGTATCACCATTCCCCTTGAAATTATTGGTCCAGTGGATTCAGAGATTAGCCTGTACAAACAGACAAACAAACATTTTAAAAACAGTTATGATGTGTTCTACTCCGCTAGGTATATTAACTTTATGGTTCTACTACACTTCTTACGTGCCCCTGACCCCTGACTCGTTTTTTCAAGTTTATTTTTAACGTAAGTAAAAAATTTTACCTCTACGATTTTATTATATGTATAGATAGATACAGAAGATGGCCTGTCATACTTTAATATTATGACAGGCAATTTTTACAAAAAAAAAAAAAAAACAGAAATTTTTGACCTATTACTTACCGCAACACTATCCTCCCATCTGGACTTCTCATCGGCAAGAGCCTGCGTCAGTCTGCCTGCTCGTATCAGTCTAGCCCCAGCCAGGTCCACATCAGCTTGAAGCCTCTGTCGCTCTTCTTCCACTGTCTGTTGCAGTAATGTTCTTATCAAAATGCTTATGTTTTGTGTTAAAATAATTATTGTGAGCGGGTATTGTAGGTCGACCTCCAACTAGGTGGGACGACGATCTCCGTTTAATTGCGGGTTGCTCCGATTAGCAGGAGATCGGTCATCTTGGCGTTCATTGAGAGAGGCCTATGTCCAGCAGTGGACGAATCTATATTCATCCACTGTTGGACTATGTTCATATCAGCCTATGCTGATATGAATAAAAAATGAGCGGGTATACCATTATCAAGCAGAATTCAACTACCATGAATTATTACACCCAGCTACTTCATTGTCTTGTGTATCATTTAGTATTGTGTAAAGCGAAGCGAAGCACGTACATTTTACTTAAATATTTTTTAAAATTTTCGTAATAATATTGTGTTGCAAAAAATCAGTTACACAAATTTTTTTGCATATTTTTATAATAATAGTAATTTTTTGCTTGCCTGACAAATCAACGATACTATGTTACCTCCAATTCTTTCATCATCTTTGTTAGTTGTTCTTCAATTTCTTCGACTTCTTTTTGCTTCGCTCTCAGCAAGGCCATCACGCTTTTCAATTCAGCGGCTGCTTCTTGGTGCCTGTTTTAAAATAATTAGGAACATTTATGATTTACATTTTATAAAAGTACAAGCTATTTATTGACACTTTCAATATTAATTACAACTAAAACATGAAAGAATATAAAGATACTTACTTTTTAATCTTCGGCTCCACAACTGTAAACACTTTGGCATACGTGTCTATTGCTTGCACCCATAAGACCATTGATCGACAAACCTAAAAGACAAAATTACTTGAACAATGACCAATTGTTACAATTCAGTAGTTTAAAAATCCAAAAGCCTTTAGCATTGAAACACACATAAAATGTGATTTCCAAAATATGGTTATTATTTAGATTCGATGTGAGGTATTTTACTCGCCTTCGAAACTTTGACTACAGTGTCAGGATTGAAGTCCTTGTGAGTGAGATAAGTTTTGATCTTCTTAAGTGTAGAGTCTGGAATGTGATCCTTGTCGTACTCCTCAAGATTACGAATGAAATTAACATCAGCTAACAGCTTCTTGCATGATTCCCAATTAGGCCTGGTGAACGATATTTAAATCGTAATTAAATACTGATTTTATAAGTGTTCAACACCGTCAATATATTAAGGTACTTCTTTTGCAATTAGGTTATTTTACAAACTTTTCATTAATAATTATCGTCGTTAGAAATTTTACTTACTTAGCGCCGAGAAGAATACAGACAGGCTCCATTACAAACCGCACCAAAGCGGGAGGTTTGGTGAAAGCTTTCAGTTCATTGATATCAGCCTTGTTCAGCGCTTTCAATGCGAGCTGAGCCGCTTCCATTGCTGGCATCGCTAACGCTAAATCTGCTTTAGCCTCGTCCGCTATTTGTTTTACTTCCTCGGCTTTGATCTGTGTGTGGATTTTAGTAGATTATTGTAATTTATGTTCACAATGTTATCTGTGTATTTCTAGTGATAGTGGAGGTTACCTTAGCTTCTGCTTCATCCTTCATCACAGCTTGCTTTACTTCATCAGCTGCTTTCTGTTCAATTTTTAAACGTGCTACCAGTGCAATACTCTGAGCAAAAAATATTTACATTAGGTTTCCATCTTTTTCCATAGCCACCAAATGTTCAATTATAAAAGTTTTCATGAATAAGATTCATTATTTATTATTTACCTCATCAGCTTTTTTCGCTAAAATTGGTTCCATATCTCTTACTTGTTGTTCCATTACTCCTACAACTTCGTATGTTTCGTATAGTTTCTGTGAAACACAAGTCACTTTCAATCTTTCTTTTCGATCAAAACGAGTCAATTTTACTTTAAAATCATTTCATATATTTTATTCAACTTTAGAATTTTTTACTTGCCTGTAACCCACATGATACTCTGTCTCTTCCACGAATAATTTCTTGCTGCTTCTTGTCTAACAAGCTCAAATACAATTTCAAAAGAGCTAAATAGCTGCTGGGGGTCGTGTAGAAGTATCGACGCATTTCTTGATACAACCGGTCAGTCATCACATCGACATCCTACACAATGAAAATGTATTTTGTAAGTATTTTTTTTGGTTTATTCAATATAGAGTTAGCAAAACGCTTAATTACGTACTAAAAACTAAAACATGCAAAGTGAGGAAGCAAAATGCAAACTTGTACCTGATGCATAGAAACGCAAACGGTGGAGATCTTTTCTACAAGGTTCTGGTCACCGAGTGGTTGTAGACATTGGTGTGCCACTGAAAGCAACGCCTCTGGGGGCCATTTGGTAAACCAGTCAATGTTACAACAATTAACCAACGAAGGAAACATTCGGCAACGATGCCTGAAAGCAAATGGTTTTAGAGCGAGAGAAAATATAAACGACCAGATCATAAAATTGTATTCACAAGGTTAAAAATATTATTCAGCATTGTTTTGTGTTGCAGTAATTCATAAGGATTTAGTTTTTACTAAATCTATAAAGTGAGTTGATTATCTAATCGTCAATTTTTGATAAATATTTCGACTTACCGAAAAGCAGCTCCCACAGGACTCATGCAGATACATAGATGAAGTTTAGCTCGCACTCTGTTGATGAAGAAATTGAACACAGCGTCCCTGTCACTGGAATTGAGACCCGCCTTCATCGCCTCTTGGGAACAACCTGTCTGCACCTGCTCGTAGTTATCACCTTCGAACAGATTGGGCACCTCCCCTGTTTCAGAATCAAGCATTAGGATACGACTAAATCTGTTTCAAGATCATTAAGCTAAAATTTTCTCTGAATACCTGAATTAAGCATATTGTTGATGTCTTCCAAGAATTCCTCCTTCGAAATCTGCGTATCGGTGAAGAGAAAGACTGTGTCTTCAAAAGAGACTCCAGCTCGCATGTACATTTTGCGTAAATCATCGTGGAAGTCAGGTGTGTCGTAGTTTCGTTTTAGCTCCATGCCCATACATCTGGTGAACAATTAATTTCAAAATATCAGTGACAGAAAATTTCGCAATAAAATGATAAGACGTGTAACTTGAAAGTCATCCATTCGTAACATACTTGCACTCATTGATGTGGCCAGCCAGCGTGGCTATAGACCTTCTTCCGGAGCCACCCGGACCAACTAGCAGACAATGTCCTCTCTCAGCTCTAAACACTCTCGCGACTCGCACCACGTGCTCCACTGCGTCACGGAATAGAACTAGATTCATCTCTGTGCGAACCATTGAGTTGTAGTCGTCTAGGTATTCCTGATAAAAGAGAGGAAATTGAAGAAAGAGAAACAAAATTTTAATTTATCAGGCATATTATGCTTAATAAGTAATAACTAATTAAATACAGATAGATAGCTATATTATGTGATAAGCTCACCTTAATCACAATCATCAACTTGTCCATGTCAGAGATCTCCTGATAAATCCTGTTTTCTTTTGGCAGCGATGAATTCATAAAATCTCCAAAAAGGACAAAAGGTGGTTCCTCTATAATACCCTCAGTGGGAATATCAAAAATTGGTTGTTGAAAATTTTTCTGACACACCGCGTACAGTAGATGATAGAAATAACTTTTGTCTTCGACATTTATGAGACGGTCGTGGAAGACTCTTAAACATTCGTGATAGAATAGTCTGGAAAAAATATAAAGTGACATTATACTTCCATCAGCTTTATGATGTTTTTAGAAAACTCCATTTTGATTTTACCTTAGCATACCCTGTGGTGCTCTCATATAGCCCGCATTAGCTTGCAAGACACCTTGAACAGTTTTAGAAAGATCTCGAAGATTAAATATATAATGTGATTTCGTTGGTGTTGGTAGCAATTCAGAGCAGATCTTCAAGTACAATTCTACAGCTGCGTTTATTAAAGAATCACCAAGTGTGGAAACTTCCGTGACAAAGTCTTCCATGTGACCTTTCAATATCGCCTGAAATAATGTATAATATTATCATTTTTAAAGCTAGTATTTAGCATGACACCATACCTTCACCAAACCTTTCTAACTAATTAGTAACTAGAAACAAAAAGGTGGTGACTGATGAAGATTCGATTCTTGATTCTGTTTGATAGACAAAATATGTCGCGCTTACAAGCTATATTATAATAATTGATCTAGATCAGTTTTTTCAACTTGTGGGTTGCGACCCCCTGGGTGGTCGCGAATCATCCGTACTGGGGTCGCCAGTGGTTGAGAGAACTATTTCAGTAAAAAAACAAAAATATTGACATAATATTAGGTAGGAATTTTTAACAAAATGATAAACATAATTCATATGTATATATTATTATATGATAATAAGCAAATGGTAAGGGGGCCGTGAAATATTTTTTCACACCATCGCCTCATAAAAAAGTGAAAAACAATGATCTAGATCATTGATTCCCAAAGTGGTCCAGGTGGACCCCATGGGGTCCACGGGAGCCCGATAGGGGTCTACGCTTGCGTGGAAAAAAAATGGGGGCCCACGAGTCGTTAAAAAAAAGTTTGGGAACCTCTGATCTAGATGAAAGAGCAAATAAACCTTGGAGAAGGAGAGGCAAGGAAGAACGATATAACCTTAAAGATAGTTTTCATAGCATCAGACGTGGGCGACGCTATATGCATCATAGCGAAGTGGCGAACGAATCTCGTGCTGAGGACATTACGACCGCCGCCAGGTGGGGCGCACGCGCATGATAAGACTACATCCAATATCTTCTTCCAAACGAGCTTGTCTCGATCGTAAACTCCACCGTAATCGAGGTATTGTCTGTAATAACAATTTTATAAGCCATAGGAAACATGTAAAAATATCATCAAAAGAAAATTTGTAGAACTCGAGAGTTACAAATAATGAGTCACTTTTTGAGTTTATGAGCCTTGCATCAAACTCAAGATCAATGCATCAATTATTATGATATGAATCGTCGGGCTACAGGGATTTTTTTTACAAAAAAAGATTTCATATAAAGCTCTTCTAAAGCTCGCTGTTATCGCCTTACGCGCTATTGCCAATAATGTGATGAGTGATGCTGATGACTGATGATACAATATGTTGGTCGCGTACCTGAGTAGTTCAATAGTAGGCTGTGAACCGTAAATGTCCAGTCGAGGCATATTTACATCATCAATGAAAATTATAACTTTCTTGCCAAGTGGAGCTCCAATCGATGTTCTTGAACGCTTATCCAATCTCAGTTCTATGACTTCCTATCAACAATAATTATTACATGATGATAAACTTAACAGTAATATATTATATGCTTACGTAAGTGAATTAGTTTTTAACCGACTTCAAAAAAGGAGGTTATCAATAATTCGGCCTGTTGCTATGAAATATGTCAACGTTTGAACAAATTCAAAATATTATTGTAACTGTGCAGTGGTTGTGCACATTAAAGTATTCGTTCATTCATTCATTCATTCAAATGTATGTAAGTATGTTTTTTATATTTGTGTTCGCATAATATCTCCGGATACTACAAGTCCAATTTAAGTAATTCTTTTATTGTTGTATTAGGTATGAGGTATCGTTAAACTTAAGGAATACTGCAATTTTCATCAAAATCGGTTTAATAGTTTTTGAGATAAGTACGGAATTTTGAAGTCGGTTTTATTATACATATTATATATTTTTAAAATACATAATATTTAAATCTTGTTATAAATTTGCATTATTTTCAAATCTGACCTGTGTTCTAGCGCTAGCCGTTTGGGCAGAAAAGTTTAGTACAAATGGTATATACGTTTCCAACTCAGACATATCCTTGAGAACTCCTGCAGCGATGACCGTTTTACCAACACCTAAAAGTTGTTCATTACATAATATATACGAAGAGATACCTATTTCAAATTAAGCGATACGCTTGTTGATTGATGAAGTGAGTAACAATTTAAAAACTGTCGTTTGTTTACATAAATTGAGGCTTTAGTATCGGGAAAATGATTTGAAATTAATAAAATGTGGATTATAATGCGATCATCATCATCTAGCGAATTATACCTATATGTATAATTCGCTAGATGATGATGTAGTAGAAGAGAAGTTGCTTCCTAGACAGGTGATGGACCTAAGTAATTTGGTCGCTTATTAAAGTCAAACCCATCTGTGATCAGCTGACCGATCACAGCTAATATTGAATTGACGTAGCTTAGGTCCGTCAACTGCCTAGGAATCAATTTCCTCGAAGGTACGTTATAAGTTACAACTTACAAGTCAAATTATACGGAAAAAAGAGTAATGCTCTTATATGTTGTAAAAGGTTGTAAAAAAATGTTAGTTACCCATTTCATAAACTCATTTCTTTAATTTTATTTGAAAAATTAAGTAAGGAAATTGCTATACTGAGTTTACTGTTACCCGTATCGCCTGTGAACATGACTGGTTTGTTAGAGCTCAGAAACTTTTGAAAAAGATAGCCGTAGCGAACAGTATCCACAGTTGGCACTAGGGTCTCGAAAAATGGTCGATTACTGTCATAAACAAATTCTGGTTGTATTTCAGACCAAGTCTTTAGCTTCCGTTGTTTCGTGTCCATAAACATATTGAATAGGTTGAAACCGTGCGGGGCGCTGAAAGGTTTAAAGGCTTATTTTTTTACATGCAACTCAAAACATCATACGACGATAAATAAATTAAGTAGGATTTACGTAGGTTGGAAAAATATGATTTTCTTTTATATAATATCGAGTACCTTCCAGTCGAAGACGGATTAAAAAATCGAAGGGGGTTACAATAAGAGCTTACCGGCGTAGGAAAAACAAGTTAGGAAAATATAAAAAATATTCATCGTTGCTAACTAAAAACTGTAAACAGTTCATCATCACGTACTATTCTGCTTCTTCGAACTCCAGAAATTGCCTTTTCACGGTCTCTTCTAGAGTCGCTCTGTTGGCTTCGTAGATGTTGCCGCCGATGCACCAGATATAGCAGAATATAAAGCAATGCGCTAAATACACTTTAAGAGCGGCCTTGTCCGAAAACCTTTCTCCTGGTTCGGATAACAAGGCTCCTAATAGTGAACATAATGCCGACACTTTACTAATATTGACCTATAAAAATAACATTTTGAGATAGGCACAATAATTTTTGGAGATATCTACACTACGAATGGTAAAAACTAAGGAAGTCGAGTAACTGTGTCAAAAATTTGTTCCACGAGTCTACAAAATGAGTACCGAATACATTGCATACTTTATAATTCATTTATTCGGTACACAATTTTGTGTATTTATAGAAGTGACAATTATTAACAACGGCTTTATTTCGTGGTGGTGTTTCGTAGAGCCTATTGAGCCCTATTGTCATATTTTAGTGTGCGAAAAGGAACCAAATTCAAAACGGTTGAAGTATGGGAGTTACGTTTCCTTAGTTATTTTTATTCGTAGGAGATACATTATATATTTTAAGATAGCAGTAACCTTTGATAATATTCAAACGCTGTACCTGTTTTATTCCAACCCCGCATTTGGTGTTGACATGATCCAATCCAGCTTCTAGCATCTTGAACAGCTCGTAAAGAAAGTCAGAATTTTCCTGATTGAAGAGATTCTTCTCCACAGAATCCTCCAGCCAGGACCTAACGTATGGGAGGAAGCCCAAATCGCTGGGATCGATGTATACCATCCCACATCGGGACACAGTGGCTGGTGATGCTTGGGCTAAATCCGACACCTAAACAATTAATATACGATTGTTAGTACTTTCAGAATTAGTAAAATTGATTTTAAGATATTAATAATACAAATTGACTAGACCGGATGATTACATATCAAACGTAAACTTATGGTTTCATGTTTAACGTAATGCATTGAAATTTGAAATAGACCGTGTTTGAGTTACATAAATAAGTAATTTATTTGCAGAAAGATTAAGAAATGTATACCTCAAATAGCATGTGAACGTAAGGTGTTAGCTTGATCCTCTCCGAGTTGGAAAGGCAAAGCATTTTGTTGTCATCAAGTACAGTATTCATGTTTTCAATCCATACAGCATCTACTGGTCCGTCGCATATTATCCAATGATGATCAGGATCTTCACACTAAATATTCCATATTTGGTTAACAAAACTAAGTGACTAATACTTTAGCGTGTATATATAATATGAGTCCCCTGTAGTACTGAGTTCAAGCAAGCAAGGCAAGCGCCCTAGCGTCATGGATTTGCCCATTCGAAAGCTTATAAAAAGTTACTCTTTCAGTCTTTTACTTTCAGAATTAACTCTATACAGCGGACTCATACACACCCTAAAGTATTATCACTTAGTTTTGTTACACCCTGTATTAAACATATTAAATAATATCATGAATTTCCAGGAAAATTATGGTGTCTTACTAAACATTATTTTAATCGATTACAAGAGGATCCAAAAAATATTTTTAGTTTAGGACCTGTGTTTCATCACTTCCTGAAAAGTGCCAGATAGGCTATCCACAGACCACAAATTAACTTGACAAATAGAGTATGGCGCATCTGTCAAATAAGTTATGAATAGCCTATCCGGCACCTTATCAGGAAGTGGTGAAACAGGCCCTTAGTCTCTCCCTTACTTGAACAGCAGTCCTTAAAGATAAGGGTAGGATTCCGTCGTGCCATTCCAAAGTTTGTAAGTTCACTTCACCGTAGAGTTCACCAATGCTCAAACTTTTCGGGTTCATAATGTATTTGTGTACTCTTTGGTAGTGCGGACCTTCTATTCCTCTTTCACATAGACGAGTGTATGTGTCACCTAGCACCTTTTGAACGTGTTAAGTATTTTATTATTATGAATTAAATAAAGACTGTAAATAAATATTTTAATTAAGAAGGGCTGGAAGAATAATATTAGGCGTTTAATATATTTTAGGTGGTAAGTTATGCAAAGATTTCAATGAAATATTGATAGCAAGTTGCAAGTACGGAACATACTTTTAAAACGACTGTCTTGCCACCACCAGTTGGACCAACGAGCATAACCCCCCAGCGAACAATCATCGTCTCGTGCAGTTGTATCACTTTTGTAATTTGCCGCTCTTCCACTTGGAGTTTTCTCTCCAAAAGCACTGATTCTAAACACAAACATAAATCTTATCATTGAGTAAAATGTAAAATTTAATTCAAGTTTTAAATGGTTTGTTTCCTTTTAACCCAAGCAAAAGATATAGAAACGACAGGAAGACTCTACAAAAATAAATGGCTACTTACTAATGCCTTCAATTAATGTTCCATAATCACGAACAGGTAGTTGTATACCAGGGAATAAATCGGACAAAATACCAGCAAAAAGCAAAGCATCCGCCGCAAGAAATTTTGGCAGATTGCTATCGTTTAAGGCACATAATAAGGTCATTTCTTCGTGCTGGTCGGGATTGGCACGTTTAAGAGCACCCGCCATTACCTAGAATTAATTGACATTCTCGTAAATTTTATACCTGACACACTTATTTCAAGGATTACAATTCACACTTACAAGCACACTCTTCACAGCTCTCATGCCAAAATCATAATGGTCTTGCTTGGAAAGCTGTTCGCTGGACAACTTATACATTTGAACCATTTTCTTTGCAAGACCTTTCGAAGATTCAAATCCTTCAGAGTACAAGATCACTTCAGCTATCAATGCTGTTAAAAAGATTTTTGGCGAATCATTAGAATATATATTTGGAAATTAAATAAACATTATTAAATAATATTTTGAAGTCTCACCATAATCTGGTACCATCATAGATATTGGACGAAATAGGGCTTTAAGGTTATCTGGCAATTCAGTTCGACCAGCATAACCTGGGTTCATGGTGATGAAAGCAGCGCATGACCTCACCAGCTTGATCTCACGTCCCTCGAACATGAATCTAATAAGAACTAGTAGAGGTAACAAGCTATCGTTAACAAACTTTTAATTCTTTCTTACTTTCAACGATTTTGATTTTGCTACTAAAACTCTTTTCCGGGTCTTTGTATTTTACCAAAGCATTTCAAACAAAAGAGCTTTTCAAAGCATTTCAAAGAGATTTTATGGGCAACGTATTTTTTTTTAATAATTAAAATTTATTTACGTTATTATAACTTTACCTAGATTGTTTAGCAACTTTGGCGTTCCGTATAGTGATCAGCTGTTGAGCAATGACGGACAATACTTCGATGTCGATCCGGTTGAATTCATCGAAGCAGCACCAAGCACCAGATGTAGCCAGACCGGAGAAGAAACGACCCATCATTTTGTAGTCCAGACCTGTGCGTTATTGTTGGTAAGTTTAATCTTTTAAAAGAGGTCAAGTTTGATGACTTAAATAAGGTAGATACTATTAGAGAAATTGATTCCTAGGTAGACGGGGAACCTGAGTAATTTCGTCATTTTTTTCGTCAAAAACGTCAATCCAGCCAACAGATCACATTTGGCACAACCCGCAGATGTCGTAGGTCCGCCATCTGCCTAAGGGCCAGCGCCCAGCGCAGACAGAAGGGAGCGCAGCGGAGAGGATTTTATTAACGCACTTGAAAATAAACTTTAAAATTATGACACTAAAGTGCGATAAGGGATTCCCGCGTATCATCAAGGACGCGCGAGCATTTCTTGTAAGGTTTAAGCATTCATGCACTTTAGTTTAATAATTATTTTAAGTTTATTTTCAAGTGCATTAATAAAATCCTCTCCGCTTCGCTCCGTTCTGTCTGCGCTGGCCCTTAGGCAGATGGCGGACCTACGACATCTGCGGGTTGTGTCAATTCCATGTTAGCCGTGATCTGTTGTCTGGATTGACGTTTTTGACGAAAAAATTGACGAAATTACTCAGGTTCCCATAATAAAGCCCTCTCCGCTGCGCTCCTTTCTGTCTGCGCTGACCCGATGAATCAATTTCTTTGAAGGCACAAACCTTCAGAGCAGTTGAAGACCACGCACTGTATAGCTAGTGACTTAGCGAGGTCCTTTGTGGTCTCGGTCTTGCCGGTCCCCGCGGGACCCGCCGGGGCTCCCCCAAGGTCCAGCTGTAGGGCCCCCATTAGACACAGGTAACAGCGATCGGTCAGAGGTGTTATTACTAGAACACCTAAAGTGATAATAGAGTTAGTAACTTGATAAGATGTTAAGTATTTTGCAAAATACTTCTTGTTTTGAATATTAATAATTAAAATATTACCTCCAGCTCCTAAATACTCATGTCCGTAAATGTATTGAGCGTTTGACATTCTCGCCATACAGTTATTTATGTCCTTCTCCCAATAATATCTGATCATTTTTAGCCATTCAAAATCGGTTCTAAAAATGAAATGTTAAAATATTAGCATTACTACATCATCTTTGAACGTTCTGTGCTTCCAGGTTGAATTTTATTTAATTTTTCGAATAGCTTGAAAAGTATTTTAAAAATTGTAATTATTTGAAAATGACTTACGCTTTCTGTACATGTTTTTCAACCATGTGTGTTATTGTGTCCCTAGCATGGACATCAACAGTAATCAGAGCACAAAGAACCTTCCTGAAAAGTGGACTAAGATCCTTTCTTGTAAGCGCAGCAAGATCGTTTAAATCAGATACGCATTTCTGCTCATAGTTTAACAGAGCAGTATCAATGCGCAATGGATTGTTCAAGTCGAATATTTCGTGGACTCCCCTGGCCCACATAATTTGAGAAACAGTTAAAACCACCTAATGGAAAAACATAATTCTATATATAAGTATTCTTTTTTCTATATATAAGTATTAACATGTAACTTATTGGAACCATCCTAATAACATGAGAGCCATTTTACCTGATTTGGATGTAAAGGAGCCCAATCGACTCTACTACGTTGCATATAGTCCTTGAGTGCAAATTTCATGCAACGCTTAACTGACGCAAACATAGCTTCTTCGACTTTGCCTAACCAGTCTTCTACGTTTCCACGAGCTTTGAGACCCTAAAAGTATACTTGATAAAAAAACGTGCTACTTATATGTCCTAAAACTTACAGAGGCTAATAGTGGCAAAGACAGTAAGGCTTCTTACAGACGAACGGCACGTGTCGGCGGCACGTATCGGCGGCAGTCGACGGCAGACGGCGGCACGTGTCGGCGGCAGTCGACGGCAGCCGACGGCAGCCTTTGACAGTTTATGACGCTTGCAGGGGGCCTAAAACTATCCTTTCCTAAAACTATCATGTTTCCAGAACACTTTGTTGTAAGATTACAACAACATTACCGTACTCACTTTTTAAAATATATAATTTTACTAAAAAACAGTAAAAAATGCAAAACAATGTTAAATCCGCTGTAAAATATCAACTTTTTTAAGATCGCTAGCTTGACGTTAAAGTAATAAATTCTTATCTGTCAAACGATGTCGGTTAGTAGAGGTGGTGGTAGGCCCCCAGTTGTGACGTACCCCCGCAAGGTAAGCGTCCACAGGTCGGTATCGTACGCAACGGACGTCTCGCATCAAACGGATATTTTTTTCACAGTACGTCCGCTGAATCGGCAGTGTACGGATTACTGTTTAGCCTAGTAAATGAATGCTCAAAAGGGGGGTATGGATGGAAAAGTCGAAAGCAGAAATTTTGACTTAGGAACTTTGTTTGGACTAATTTGAAGATAAACATACTAGCTAGTCGGTAATCCGTACGCTGCCGATACAGTGAGACGTACTGTAAAAAAAATATCCGTCTGATGCGAAACGTCCGTTGCGTACTATTCCGACCTGTGGACGCTTACCTTTACGCATTACGTCACAACTGCAAGCGTTATAAACTGTCGACGGCTGCCGTCAACTGCCGTCGACTGCCGCCGACACGTGCCGTCGTCTGCCGTCGACTGCCGCCGACGCGTGCCGCCGACACGTGCCGTTCGTCTGTAAGCGCTCTAACTTCTAAGACTTGACTTTTAAGAAAGTGACAAAATATATTGAATTGTAGTACTAACCTTTCCCAAGTTGACTCTTTCACCTTCTGGAGACAACATAGCTATTATATCAGTAGTAAGATCTTCCTGTGCCGCGGTTTTTGCGAGTTTCGCTTGTAGAGCATCTCTTGTATGAAATGACATTTCCCTTTCTACCAAAGTACCGTCTTCAGTAATCTCCATTTCACTTTCAGGCAAACGTACACCGAATTCCAGTTTGGCAATCGCATCGAAACATTTTCTCAAATGTGGTTGTACAGCATGAGGGTTGCGAGTCTAGTATTATGTTAAAATAGTAAAATAAATGCTAGTTTCATTCAAAATGACTGAAAGGTATCGTTTGTTCCATTAAGATTACCTGCGCTAATATTTCCAGGAGTTCATCGTTCGACAAGAAGAAGAAACGCGGGAACGCTACACGTTTAGTTTCCAAGTACGCTTCCAAGCACTTCATAATTTGATCCAACATTTCGTTGTTTCTTACAAACTCTTCGTATAGTTTTGGTTGCGTAGCCGCTGGCATTGCTAGAGGAACCTAAATAGATAACAATAAGAAATTCAAGTCATTTGATCTGTTCTAATGCACAATCTTTTCAATTGTTTCGAATTTACCTTCGCAACTTTCCTCATAATATCTTTCCATGATTTGTCTACGATGGTGAACAATTTTGTTTCGTTAGGCAACTGCCTTTGAATATCAGGAGCGGAGAATATCACCATCAAATACATCCAAGTCTGTTGGCACGAATACCATTCCTCCTGTATATCAGACATATTCAATTTACATTTTCTGAGAATTGTTGTCGGTAGAGATGACAAACATTCACGTGCATTACCATTTTTAAATATGACAGCATTAATTTATATAATTAACAGAGGAAGTACTAACCAAAGTTTTCGAAAATAGGTCTAAATTCTTTGCCCATTCCTCGACTCGGCTTTTTATAGGTCCAGAGTTTCTAGAACTCAAGATAGTGCTGACATGGATGTTGCTTTCATCGAGACAAGCTTGGATTTCATCTAAGCCACCCAATATGTAAACATCCCTTGAGTCTTTATGTAATACCACAGGAAACTCTAGAGAAGCCCACATTTCTTCAACCTGTAAATAAAGTATGCTTTAAATAAGTATATAATATTATTAAAGCGTTAAACTTTAAAGCCTATCAGCACAGTGTAATAAATATAATTTATTACACTGTGCTATCAGGCACTGAAATGTCTCAATATGAAAAGTCCCGCAAGAGAAGTCTAAACAACTCGTAATAATTACTCGTAACAAACATGCTTAGTCTGTATCCGTCTTTATAATAATTATTCTACTCGGAATTGTTGAGAAAATACTATGTACTCATAGTCTGTACAAACTAACCTTTTTGAGAAGTGCCTCTAAACCAGCTTCCGAGCTTGCTTGACCAGCCACTTCCATCAGCTCTTCAGCGTGTTGGAAAGCTTGCAGCTCCTCCAACATTTTCAGAGTGACGACTGTCTCTGGTGTAAATCTAGTTTTTAGTATCTCCTCAACTTTCATCCAATGCCTCGGCTTTAAGGCTGGATTACGTAAGTAAGACATTACTGGCAGCTGAAAATTAATTTGCAGATTTGATTAGATAAGATTTAAGGTATTCTAGGCCAAAAATAGCAAATAATTAAAATTATACCTTCTCCTTAATAATATCTATGGTTTCTTTGCATTTTGGTACAGTGTTATTCTTGGGCAAACCTTTATCGAGTTGATTAAATATTTTACCGTAATTTATTGTATTGGTTTGGATATCTTCTATATCTAATGTATTAAAGGGCACTTCGTACCTAAAATATTATGAAGTTTTAAATGTATTTCTGTGTTTTGCTGTTGGCGAGTCTAATAAAGAAATAAATAAATAAATGATTTATTTTAAAACATCGTCTTGGTCAAATAAATCAGTAAATGCGGAGAAGAACATACCACGATTGGTACAAATTATTCCATTCTCTAGATGATTTCCACAGCATTTGCCGTAGCTTCACATCGTTTATAGTTTCATCAAGTTGTTCCAGTCGTGAAGGTGGTATCTATAAAATCATAATTATGCACAGTTATATTAAAGTTTCAAAATAGTGTATAAAGTCGACCTTTTCTATAATATTACCTTAAATATTTTCTGCCATTCTCGTATTTGTTTGTTTCTGTCCGAGCAAATATTTAGTTGTTCCATCAGTTCGTCGAGAGTTTCTATGACTTTTTCCATATCTGACGTATCATCGTACAGCCATTCTTGCTATAACGTTACAAGAGATTTTTTATTAATTTATCCTTTTTAAGAACATATTTCCTTAAAATTGTCTGACCATCCTTCAACAGTAGATCTATGTGCTACAGTAAGTCATCCTTTTTTTAGCTTATTTTTTTTTATCTTCATCTCTCTCCGTACTGTCACAATTGCTATCTAGTACATTAAATAAAAAATATTACTTTACCGCGACTTGCTCTCTAAGTTTGTTGACTTGAATCATCAGAGCCATAATATCCTTGCCCACCTCGGTAGAGAACATATCGGTCAGCTTACCGCGAGTCTCCAAACGAGCATCGACGTTTGTGCGGAGAGTACTAAGTGCAATACTTAGCCCTAGAAACAGTGTTATATTGTTCATAATCTCGTTGTTTTCTTGTTATGGAGTACACGTAAAAAAACATAATCAATTTCTTTATTTTTATCAATCTTCTAATTGTAGGAAAATTAATTGAATGTATTATAAAATAATAAAGCTATTGATATCTTACCTAAGAAATCAGTTACATCGTCAGGTGGTGCAGCAATATTAAATTCTCCCATCAAATCATACAATTCTCTTAAATATTCCAGCTTTTCTTCTAGCTTACTAACCCTGTCTTCTAGGCCGTTGAGAAGAAAACTATATTCTACTAATTCACCAGCATTCTCTGGTTCTCTAAATATGTCGTTGTTAACCGATTGTATTCCAGCTAGTATTTCGTCAATACATTCCCGCCCGATTCTAAAACAAAAATGGGTTTCGAATGCAAATTTTATAAACAATTTTAGTCGTTTAACTAAGGATAGTTTATATATTATTAATTGTTACTTACGTAGGTGTTGTAACATTTATTACATCAAATAGTCTCCTAGGATGTGGCCTGAAGAGTTCTTTGAATGGTTCAAGGCAAAGGAAAATTAGTCCTAGGGGTTGGTAACCAACGACATCCTCTATAGTTTCCATTTGTTTGACGAATTTATCACAAAGCCTCCTCAACTCGTTCACGTCTCTTTCCTCTTTGATATCATTAATGTCAATTTCGTTGGCTTCTTTAAAATTGTCCATAAATGTTTTCATACGTTTTAAAAATGTCCACACGCATTCGAAAGCAGTTTTAAAAGCAGTAGATATGTAATTAATGTTGCTTAGCATGACTTTATCTTGATTCATTAGGAAATACAGGTCTGGTGATTGTCCAGCTGACCACTCCACTTGTTTACCCATGATCGTAGGTTGAACGAATATTTGCAAGCTCTCATCATTTAGATAATTACGAAAAACTCTTATATGTTCATTCCAATAAGATGTAATTTTATCTATGTAGAAGTAAATTAATTCTGGACTGGGATTCAATTCTACTTCACCGGAAGGGAGTACATACGCGTCTACTTGAACGAGTGCCCACTATAATAAAAACTTTTAATTTATAACACAATAAAAATGATTTTAAAGAATTAGAAGAGGTAGGTGTGATTTGCACTTCTTTGATTTACAAGATAAACAGTGCCTTAAGAATTTCATGAGCAGAATAGTTACCTTGCAAGTATCAGTTACTCTAGGAACGACTTCCAAGACTTCATCAACATCAGTACCGTTCAAAAGCTCATCCGATGGCATGAAACTGTCATGCGTACGGAGCATACTCGACATCGTTCGGTTCGATAGTTTCGTCAAACGGTACAACATATAGTTGGTCATGTAGTCAGCAAGCTTTATAAAGCTGTGATAAACAAATTTGATTTTATAAGTTAATTGAATTTATCAATCATAAGTCAAAAATAATCGAGAATTCCTTTACCCCTAATAGATTCTAGTTCCACATCTACCTGCCTTATGTTACCCTCAACTTGAATCTACATATTAATATTACCTAGCAAGTCTCTCGCAATACTTTCTCTTGTTCGCCTTTTCAGTATACGACATGCCTCCTACCGGCTGCCCCCTTATAATCTGTAGCGGTGGTATATTTCGGTCATCGAATGTGAAGCCCTGCTTGAACAGAGCCTCGTGACAAGCCGTTGTGATCACTTCCAACACTATCGATCTGAATTCCGTCAATTTGCTCTGGATGTATTCTATGCGTTTCATCTACAATTTGACAGACATTTGAAATTAGAGTATTCAATACCATTGCTTGAAGAACGGTCGTGGTGAGTTGTTTTTTTCTGTTGCCATTCTCTCTTTACGCTCTTGTTTTATAAGGTAGGCAAATGCCATTCATGAAATTGACTATCTCCTCAAGTTCCTCATGAAAACGCGATTAATCATTGAGTATACCTAATGACGACCAAATTAGACTTATAATCACCTGGACTTCAACGAAATAGAAGAAAGCCGTGTCCATATCTCTAGACACATCAGCGAAACTCTTCAGGTACATGTCGCAGCACATAGCCTGTATGTTGAGTAGCGCTCTACCCAACACGGGAGTCAAAATGAACAGTTTCTTGGCAATCTTCTCTCGTGTCTTGCTGTATTTACGGAACAATATCGACTTTCGCCACATGTAGAACGCCTTCCAGTAACGGTAAACTCGGAAAAATGTTATCTGTAATAATTATGTCAGGAGATACTTTTAGGCATATTGTGCTTCTGCTAGTATTGAAATCGCAGTTGCCAGCCAGACATAATGTTTATGCAATGCTCTATTTACCACTCATGACTCATAATAATTGGGTTAAAGTATGGCGTAAACTGTAAGGTACCCTATATAGCTACTTGCGCCAGTTTAGACTCTAGGTTATTGCTAGTAATAGTAAAGCCTTGTGGCTTCTCTCTGACAGTTCAAGAACTAGGGAAATAACATGGTTAATTTTAATCTACACTGACGCAAGTGAACTCTCTTTTAACGTACGTCAGTCAACTTCACGAATATGGTGTACTCCTGTTCCCAAGCGTCAAGTTTGGTGAACACCATTTCGTTGGTGAAATGAGTGACGCCGCAAGCGCTGATCGTAAAATAGTTCCTTCTGTCGATTTCGGCATATGGCACCACCCTGTAAAAAGGTATAATTTTATGAAAACCTTCGTCAAAAATCGTTTGCTGAAAATTTTAGGAGGTTGAATAATGATGCCTAATACTAAGCAATATTGCTTAGGGTGCCTCCATAAGACCCGCCGTGGGAGCTTGTTGCGACGGTCTTTGCCGAGTTGCACCTCCTCGTTTTAGAGAGGAGGTCGCGGGGCGAAGGTATGCAATGGGAGGAAGTCCGGCGGGTCCGAAGGCTGCGAGAGCAGTGACTGCTGAGGAAGTGGGATAAGGAAGGCGGTGTTTAGGCGGGACCTCTCATAAATTGTCTAAGACATGTTTGAGGATTCTTGACCTCCTTTTGAAAATTTTAATACGTTACTGTATTTCGTAACACTAGATGTAGCGAGATTTCATGAGAGACGGCTATTGTCCATTGGGTGATCTTACTCTTAATAATATAACCTATAGCCAAAACCATAAAACCGTGGTAGTGTGCCACTTACTTGTCAGGTCAGTCGGATGGTAGTTGGTACAGAAGTGTGTCAAAACTGCACATTACTTAAATCTATGGAAGCAGTAGGTTTTCGTGTTATAAGTAATCTGTGATTATAAACTATAGGTACTGTGCTTCATGGTTCTGACTATACCACTTACTTGAGATAATACGGGGTAAAGTGCACATTCTGGGGCTGGACTGCGTAGGTCATATACAAGAACCCGCCGCTCCTGTCTTTACGGATGCATTCTATGACCTCCTTCTGTGACGTCACTACCGGTTTCACCTTCAGAGGGTCACCGGTGACTTCTATCTTCACTTCTAGACTTGAGTCGGATTCTTTTATCTTGAATTTCTTCTTTCTCTCTATAACAAACATTTTGGGAAAGTAATAAAATACAAGTTACCAACTTTTAAAGCGCAATGTTGGGTACAGTACAGTACAGTACAGTACTCCCGACTCTTAAATAATCCAAACCCCTTCTAATCCAAACACCTTAGTAATCCAAACGCCGCCAGATTCTTCACCCGCCTATTTCTTTCATTTCATAAAAGCCTATAGACCATAACACCCTATAGACTATAGAGTATAGACTATAGAGAATAGATTCTTTGTACTGTAATCCAAAAGCTCCACGAATCCGAACGGGGGATATCGGGGTTCGGATTGAAGAGGTCCTGCTGTACTATATTTAAGCTGCTCCTCTGCTAATGTGAGTTATTTCGACATAAATGCTTGTTAGAGCGCTTACAGACGAACGGCACGTGTCGGCGCCGCGGCGGCACGCGTCGGCGGCAGTCGACGGCAGACGATGGCACGTGTCGGCGGCAGTCGGCGGCACGTGTTGGCGGCAGTCAGCGGCAGTCGACGGCAGCCGTCGACAGTTTATCACGCTTGCAGTTGTGACATAACGCGTAAAGGTAAGCGTCCACAGGTCGGTATCGTACGCAACGGACGTTTTGCATCAAACGGATATTTTTTTTACAGTACGTCGACTGTATCGGCAGCGTACGGATAACCGACTAGCCAGTATGTTTATCTTCAAATTAGTCCAAACAATGTTCCTAGTCCAACATTTCTACTTTCGACTTTTCCATCCACACCCCCCTTTTGAGTATTCATTTACTAGGCTAGTCGGTAATCCGTACACTGCCGATTCAGCGGACGTACTGTGAAAAAAATATCCGTTTGGTGCGTGACGTCCGTTGCGTACGATACCGACCTGTGGACGCTTACCTTGCGGGGGTACGTCATAACTGGGGGCCTACCACCACCTCTACTAAGCGACACTGTTTGACAGATAAACATTTATTACTTAGTTATTACTTTTACGTCAAGCTAGCGATCTTAAAAAGTTGAATTACACAGCGGATTTAACAATGTTTTGTATTTTTTACTGTTTTTTTAGTAAAATTATATTTAAAAAGTGAGTACGGTAATGTTGTTGTAATCTTACAACAAAGTGTTCTGGAAACATGATAGTTTTAGGAAAGGTCGTGGTAGGCCCCCTGCAAGCGTCATAAACTGTCAACAGCTGCGGTCGGCTGCTGTCGACTGCCGCCGACTGCCGCCGACACGTGCCGCCGACTGCCGTCGACTGCCGCCGACAC
The DNA here is from genome assembly GCA_963422495.1 of Polyommatus iphigenia. Classification (NCBI taxonomy): domain Eukaryota; kingdom Metazoa; phylum Arthropoda; class Insecta; order Lepidoptera; family Lycaenidae; genus Polyommatus; species Polyommatus iphigenia. Next base: position 20,912,350 of record OY730178.1, on the reverse strand, counting down.
GTGCCGTCGACACGTGCCGTTCATCTTTAAGAAGCCTAAATTTTGTGGGGGAGGGAGAGTCCCTCCCCCACAAAATTTTCGTGACCCACCCAGAATTCTGGATTAAAAATATCATGTATTAGGTGCGTGCGAACTGCGGATAATATTATCTATACCTACAAGCTTTTAATCAGGCGATTCATCTGATCGTTTATTTCGACTATTAATCCTTCAAGCCCCATAAGAGTACCGGTGATCGCGACAACAATAGAATACAATAGCATTTCCAAGAATCCACGATCGAAGGATTAATTCCCCCCCGACTATTATTTTTTTCGGCAAACTGTCTGCTAGGATACCTAACGGTAGGGAAGCTCTCGTAGCCACTTTATTTTAGTAAACTGTGGTCTACTACACGTTACCTTCTTCAGAGCGAATCGGCTCCAACTGGAGTTTAGCTGGTTTGCGCTCTCTTCTGTACCTATTTTCTTGAGCCTCAGTGAATCCTGTCTATAAAATGTAGAAGGTAAATAAACTATGTATTGTTATCCTATCGATCCCCGGCTACCGCATAACAATTGAAAATCTATTGTGTCTGCGATACCCACGATAGACGTATTAATAACTAGATGACGCCCGCAACTTCGTTGCGCCAAAACTCGTTTATCGCAACGGAACCGTACATTTTTCTGGGATAAAAAGTATCCTATGTCCTTTCCCGGGACTCAAAGTATCTCCATGCCAAATTTCAGCAAAATCGGTTCAGCGGTTTGGGCGTGAAGAGGTAACAGACAGACAGACAGACAGACAGACAGACAGACAGACAGATAGACAGACAGACAGACACACTTTCGCATTTATAATATTAGTATGGATTAATTATTATTTACTACCCACCACAATACTCGTAATACATAATAAAATAAAGTTACAGTTAGAATTTATGCAAAATTAATGTACCTACCTACTTAACCTTCAAGCAGTCGCGCGACGTCGAATCGACTACCCTCAATACATTTTCGTTGATAATATCGATATTTCTCGTTTGATCCACTTAATCCACAGTGTCTTGCACACAAGACACTGTTTACATAAAAATGGACATAGAAAGACGACACAAAGGAAATTTATTACAGCAGCCCTCTATGTTTATTTATAAAACTAAGTCGTCGTTGACCGATAACATCGAATGTTATTGCTAGATGAATAAAAAAATTTGAACTAGGATAAGAAAATTCCGATCACTTTTTCTGACTCTGTTCACACAAGATAAGCTACTTTGGGTCACCGGATTTTATAACTAAGTTTTTACTAAAAATACATTTATTTTTCTGGGTGAACTGGAGTACTTAATAATTAAATTTATAAAATAATAAATAATGTTGAATGAAAAGTGTTTTGTTTCGCAAATTTACCTACGACGTCTTTTAGGTTACGCGCGACCACTGCCGTTACAAAATAGCACGCGCCCGCTTGAAGGTTAATAAAAATAAAAATTAATTTAAACACAAGTCTTATACTTAATAAGTTCTATAAACCATATAGTACTTTGTTGTAAGATATAAAATAAATAATAAATTACGTATAACAATAATTAATTATTATACCTAATGATTAACCGGTGGACCACAAACTAGTCAAAGCGGCTTTGAGATAAAGATATACAGGCTTTTGCCAAAGCCTGTATCTCGATGGTCCTAATTTCACAGAAATTAATTTCACCAAGGAATTAGACGCGTTTCCGGAAAATTTCATCGCACATTTTCTACGGAGCTATTCAAAGAGTGCATTATTACAGAAAATTAAACCAGCTTGGTGAGGAGCATCATGTTTTTCTCAAATCCCCAGATTATGAAGTAATTTTGAAGCTTCACTTTACCACAAATTAACTCTACTCTAGTACCATCAAATCGAAATATTAACCCATTCAGTGCCGAGCCCGCCCATGGGCGAGCAATTTTTTTAACTCACATGCCGAGACCGCCCATGGGCGGGTTGATTTTAAACTGCAATAACTTTACGAAATAACATCAGAGAGTAATGAGATGATGTGTAATGATTCGTTTCATTAAAATGTATTGGCAACTCAAATGGCCTGCAGATATTTGAAGTTTTGAAAAAAGACAAATCTAATCTCTCATGCCGAGCCCGCCGAAGGGCGGGCAAGATTTGATTTCAGAAGTCACAAACCTTTTGTAAGTTTACCTTAGGGCTAGTAGAGGATAAAGATAACTAGATTCTTAGGATTCTGATTACAGTTATGGAAAACTAACAAAATTTGTACAATGTCTTTTGCTTAAAAAACATATTATGCCCTCAGACGTCGTATTGCAAAAAAGTGCCGGCCGGGCAAATAAACAACGGGCAGGCAGTGGCGGGGCAAGACCTAAATTTTATGTGGGCAAGATATATGTATCTTGCGAGGCCCCCTAAAATATATTTTGCAAGGCCCTCTGATGGATGACGCTAAAGAACGGTTTTGTTGAGAGAAATATTTTTTTGATACTCCAAGTTTTATTTATAAAACTTTTTATTTATGAATATTTGAGTAGGTATCAATCACAACTCGTAAAACCTTTTAAAAAACCTCGTGGTCCAAGGGGCACGAGGCCCCTTAGACGGCGAGGCCGTGGGCGGTCGCCCACACCGCCCACGCCTTGCGCCGCCTCTGCGGGCAGGCAAGGGCAAGGGCGGGTAACATAAATTGTTTATTAGTGATTAAGATATTAATTTGCAAATAAAAGTAAGTGAATTATTTAAAGTTTTATTTTACCATATAAACATATTTTATTCATACACGGGCATACGCCCGTGTGTATATATATACATATATAGCTTTGATAAGGGAGGGGGGTCCCTAACGTAAAAAAGCGGCCAAGTGCGAGTTGGACTCGCCCATGAAGGGTTCCGCAGCAGCAAATAGGTAACGTGTTTAGGAAATCAAAAGTATTTTTAGGGTTCCCTACACAAAGGGTAAAAACGGAACCCTATTACTAAGACTTAGATGTCGGTCCGTCTGTTCCCCAGGCTGTGTCTCAAGAACCGCTATAGGTATATCGCTAGACATCTAAAATTTTCACAGATTGTGTATTTCTGTTGCCGCTAAAAACATAATAAAATTAATATTTAAGAGAGGCTTCAGTAATGGCAACATGTAAGCACTTGTAATTTTCACAAAATCCTCAATTTTATGTGTACCTACTACCTGCTTTAAAATTAAAATTAAATTAAAATAAAATAATTAATAAATATTTAAAGGCATACAGAAAACACAATTTTCAGCCTATTTTGCTCTATAACGGTACGGATCCCTTCGTTCGCGATTCCGACTCGCACTTGGCCGAATATTTATTTAAAACTAGCTGTCCCGACAAACGTTGTTTTGCCATATAAATGGCGCTGTATGTGAAAAATGATTTTCCTTGTTTTCCTGCTTTTCTCGTCAAGTTTTTTCTGAATTTTTTTCCTATAGACCTCACGGAGCCCAAGACCTTTCCAACGAATACAAAACCGTGGAAATCGGTTCGTGTGTTCTGGAGTTATAGCGTCAGGAAGGAAAACCCGACTTATTTTTATATATGAGGAAGATTTGAATATCGGAATGTTGAATACATTTATAAAAAAGTAACAAAGGTTAAACTCTAAAGTAATTTTACTCTTTTACGTTTTATTGCTAATTGATTAATAATTTCTTCGGAATCAGCTGCGCCGCCAGATCTCGGTGTACGCACATTTAAAGCCAGTCCACTGAGTCTTTCATGCAAGTTTAGATACACGGTGCACCACCACGGGCGCTGTGTATATATAAATGTGTAGCTGCAGTGGTGCCATCAGTCATCACTGCACATTTCCCCGCGCCCCTGCGGGCAGAGGCAGCGACGAACTACGAACTTATCGCGGTACCTACTCTGCCTATGGAGACGCTTCACAGTAAATAATAAATTATTGTACCTACTGTGAATAGAAAAAAAAAACACATGCACGTCGCCGACTAAAATTGGTGCGGTACATAATATAATATACAGGGTGTAACAAAAATAAGTGATAATACTTTAGGGTGTGTACGTGTTCCTTGTAGAGAGTTCACTGTGAAAGTAGCAGCGCTGAAAGACCAATTTTTTTTTTCACTTTTGTATGGGGAAACTCGTGACGCAAGTTTTTTTCACTTTCGTATGGGCAAGGGCCCGACCCTTGCCCATACAAAAGTGAAAAAAAAATCGTCTTCAGAGCTGCTACTTTCACAGTGAACTCTCTACAAGGAACACGTACACACCCTAAAGTATTATCACTTATTTTTGTGACACACTGTATACTTGTTCAATCGACAATGTATTATATTGTCGATTGGACAAGTAAGACGGATAGTAATGGGGGGGGTCCGGACCCCCCCTTATATACGCCCATATTAAAAAAGAGCGCAGAAAGTTAGATGACATGACTAAGTTTTCTTTGTTAATTATTTACAAGAATTTCGACGTCATTTAGGAATTATCTGGCCATTCTTCACTAGGCGCCTAATGGAAATAGCTACCAATTTTTTTTACAATTGCATGGAGACAATCCATTATCCAATATCTTTTTCAGTCTGGGTACTTGCATCTTCTGTTTGTCTGCTGCTTATCTTCAAGTTATCTTCGCTTTTATTAGTCGTTTTATTTCTTGTATATAATTAATTGCAATATTCAATTCAGTTTTACTGTCTGAAAAAAAGAAATAAATATTTTATAATTACTTAAAATGAAACCCTGATATGATAAAAAAATATACATATTAAGTGTACCAATCTTTTTTCTAATATTAATTATTATTAATTTTTTCTAATATATAGTATCTAGAAATACAAAAAAAGTAGCTGACACCTGACTTTTTATTAAAGCCTATAAATGTACAGTTTTAAGTATATTTTGGATTTCTATATATAAAAAATAGCTAAATTACACAGGTTTACATTATTTCGTTTCATCTTAAACAATTAACTGAAAGTTAATATGACTTACCTTCAGGCTCCATTACTATTTCACTTAATAACTAAATAATAGCTAATAAAATTGTCACACATTTGCCACGAATATCCCAGAAAACTGCACATACACGTTTTACGCACGGTACAGTACATGTAAACTGAGCATTTGAAACGATTCTTGTCGGAATCTGAAGCTTCATGCCGAAAACGCCAATGGGCGGGCAAGAATATACATAATCGAGATGCCGGGACCGCCGATGGGCGGGCTGCATAGTACAGTATGGCGGCAACTGGGTAACATCATTACTAGGGCCCGGAAAAATATGTATTAAAAAATCCAAAATATGTACTTAAAATATGGACTAAAAAATCGAAAATATGGAAAAATATGGACTATAAAACAGAAATATGGAAAAATATGGACTATAAAATTACAATAATTAAACATTGTTTTAATGTAGGTAACCCTTAAATATTTATTTTATTTTAATTTTTTATCAATTATTTAAGTACAAATATAATTAAGGATTTTGTAAAAATTTCAAGTGCCTAGCTGTAGCCATTATTGATATCGAGCGAAAAATAGCAAAAAAATTACGTTTGTTGTATGGGAGCCACCCTTAATTATTAATTTTATTTTGTTTTTAGTACTTATTTGTTGTTATAGCGGCAATAGATATACACATTCTGTGAAAATTTCAGAAGTCTAGCTATAGCCGTTCTTGAGATACAGCCTGGTGACAGACATACGGACAGACAGACATTGAAGTCTTAGTAATAGGGTCCCGTTTTTACCCTTTGGGTACGGAACCCTAATAATCGGCACAGAATTTTGTTTTTCTTTGTGTGTTACGTACTTCAATCCTTTATTTTACCCGAACACCGAAACATACTTCAGTTTTTGTTTAGCCATGTCAGCAACAGGACCTTTTGCATCTGAAACTTTATTTTCTATATTTTCTTTATTAATCCTTCGATCGCGGATTCTTGGAAATGCTATTGTATTCTATTGTTGTCGCGATCACCGGTGCTCTTATGGGGCTTGAATCCTGAAGGAATAATCTTCTTTGGAAACAATAAATACCACGATAAAGCGCGAGAGGAACGAAATACGCAGCCGCATGGTGGCGGGAACGTATTTTTTTTTTTGTATTTTTGTGAAAATATGGACGATTGTGACATTTTCTTGCAAAATATGGACTTATCTTTGAAAAACCCTAAAATATGGAAAAATATGGAAAATAAAACTTGGTTTTTCACGGTCTAATCATGATAATTCGTGTAAAAAACACATTGTAGGCCGAAAATCACGCAAAACAAAAATATGTATTTACATATAAATCCGGGCCCTAATCATTACTTTTCGGAAAGGCAGTGAATGGGTTAAATGCTATGTCTGTTAGTACTTTCGAGATAGTTGGGGAGGGGAAGAGGGGATTTCGGGAGAAGCTCGAGCGTGTCAGATTAAGCTTGCATAGGCTTCCGACATGTGTCTAGTTATCATGGTATAGAAATCAGATTTCTCACGTGGTGGGTAAAACAATTTTTTTAAATATTGAAATGTCGTCGGATCTGTCAGATTAAGATAGGGGATGTTAAGCATACCCCAAAGAAGCTTCCATATAAAGCACTGACGATTCAAAGGTTAGGTAAGCCTGTTTTTTTAAATTATAAAATATAAAAAAAAAGCTTCATATTTTCTTAACTAAGCTTCGCAGATATTTTATTTTGCTTTTTAACTAAATGATTTAGTCCTTGTTGTCTAAAATATACTTATAATTTACCTAAATAGGCAATTTTCTGAATATATTTTCTTTTTCAAAACTTTAAAATGGCTGCAGTTTCTGAACCCACCGCTAAAATAAAAAAACGCTCTTATTATTTTTTTATCGGCATTCAGCTTTACCTATTGTACAAAACCTAGGTCAGGTCTCCATGACGCTCGAGTGACTACAAAAATAGCACCCTCCCCTCCTCTACTAAGATTTTTCGCAGAGGAAATTGTTTTTCGTCTTATCAAAATGAAGCTCTACTCACGAAAAATTAGCTTGATATTAATAAAACAAAATTGTTCTAGGGAACCTGGACTAATAAAATATAACGTAACAGCTGATGAGTAAATAACGATGACTATTATTATTAAGTAAATTTGAACTGAACCGAAAGAATTTGAAACAATAATATTACTTACTTAGTTTTAAGTTTAAAAACGTAATATTATACTATGAAAAAAGTAAGGTCAAGTAGCTCAACAATACCAAAGGCTCCGGTTGTTTTTCAACGAACTCAATCTTTTCCATGAGTTTTTTATGGGGTATGTGGAAAGGAATTTCATACTTTTTCCTGTAATAGAAATAAATATTATCTTCTAGAAATAGCAACTTTAAAGGTTTCAATTCTATTTTAATAATATATCTTATTTTTTCTTTTGAGGATGTATCATGTAGCGCCATCTTTTGGCGAGTAGCGTTATAAATAGGACACGCCAAAGTTCTACAAACCTTCAGAATAATATTATTTTCAGGAATAAAATTTATTTAAGAAGTAAAACGAAAAAGTACCTATCACGGTTGTGAATTCTGTGGTCGCTACTATTAATTACCTTTTGTACGAAACGGGAGCTTTATGAACATTTCTTTGCATAGTTTCTATAGCTGGCAAAGTTATATGTCCTTTTCGCCTTATAGGTTCTCCATCCATATTGAACATGATATCATGTACCGTAATTAAAAATATAATATAGACTTAATAACTGTTCATATTTAATACTAATTAAATTAATGAGTAATGATTTTATGGGATCGCGCGTCGATATGTTGAATTTCGTAAAAAACCAAATCTCCAAGGTTACAAATAAATAATGTCAGAGTCGAGCGCCATCAAGAGAAGGGGGTTTGTTTTCTTTCTCATTTCTTTCTACAGGAAATTAAAAAAAAAAACATAAATTTTTCCGAACGCGCGAAGTGGCTGGGAAGGTGCATCAAAATAATATCGGTCAAGTGCGAGTCGGACTCACGACGAAGGGTTCCGTACCGTTATAGAGCGAAAGTTGGAAACAAATAATGGTTGGTTCATAATTGATAAGGTTTACTTTTATGAAATAAGATTTTGATTTATTTTTATATTTCAGTTGATTTAATGAAAGTTTAATTAAGGTTTACCATTTATCTTCTTATATATGTTGCAGGGAAAAGAGGATATCAGGGATTTCACGATATCCCTAGGGATATCACGAACTCCCGGTAGATGCCGAATATTCTTGCTTGTTACGTCTTCTTACTAAAAATATCTAGTGATATGTCATTTCACTAAACTAAATCTAGTGAAATGTCAGAAACGCGGATACCGCCGATTAAAAATCGAGCCACTCATTTCTCTCGCTCGCTCTAGTTCCCACACGTGACACGGGCACTAGTGGGAGTGAAACAAAATCGTCGCTCGAGCTGGCGCGGCTCGTCTAGCCTGGAGACAGACAGACAGACAGTTTCGGTACGGAACCGTAAAAACTAGGATAATCGAGTACCTGTAGTACCTGTACAAGAGCCTAACCAAACTAGAGATCGACATGCCACCTTTACAAAAAATATTCAACTTGGTCGGCCGCTTCATTTGACGTCAAAAATCAAAGGTCTGAAGTATCTGATGAAGAACCCTCAGCTGGTTTCAACTGTATGATTCAGAGATATGGTGATGCCCCCTCAGATCTGCTATAGTTGCATTACACGTGTGATAATAATAATAATAACTCCCACTCTGGTTTTGGTGACGGTGGCCGGTTTCATTGAAACCAGGCCAAGAGTAATTTTATAGTGCCCAAGTGTGTGCGCAGTACACAAGAGCAATCTCTATATTCCTTTACTCGCATAACCCGGTGGGACGGAAGACCGACACGACCGGCGAGAGATCAGGCGCAGGACCGACTTTTTACATGCCCATCCGACGCATGGATCATCTAAGATCTTGTCAGATTCAGATGTTAGATGATCCTATCAAAGTACCCGTGTGTATACTAGAGCAAGCGAGAGAAATGCGTGGCTTGATTTTTATTCGGCGGTGTCCGCTTTTCTGACGTTTCACTAGATTTAGTTTAGTAAAATGACATATCACTAGATATTTTTAGTAAGAAGACGTAACAAACAAGAATATTCGGCATCTACCGGGAGTTTGTGATATCCCTAGGGATATCGTGAAATCCCTGATATCCTCTTTTCCCTGCGACATATATAAAAATGGATTTTCAAATGTGTTAGTCGCGCTAAAACCCGACAATGGCTGAACGGATTGGGCTGATTTTAGTCTTAAAATATTCGTAGAAGTCCAGGGAAGGTTTTAAAGTGACACGAAGTTCACCGGGACAGCTAGTGACGTATAAAAAAAACTACTTGGCACTTGCTAGATCTTGTTCAAACCAATTTTCGTTGGTAGTCAAGCCTCAAACAATAGATTTCCAAGAATCCGCGATCGAAGGATTAATACATCATAATATTATATTTTTTAGACTTATCATGCCCCTACTTTAGAAGATAAAGGGGGGGGGGGGGGGGGCAGAGGCGGCGTAAGGCGTGGGCGATGTGGGCGACCGCCCACGGCCTCGCGGTCCTAGGGGCCTCGAGCCCCTTGGACAGCACGTTTTTTTAGGACTTACGAGTATCAAAAAATCTTTCAACAAAATCGGTCTTTTGCATCATTCATCAGGGGGCCTCGCAAAATATATTTGGCCCACATAACATTTTGATCTTGCGCCGCCACTTGCACACATTTTACCACTTTCAACTTTGGAAGAATCTACCTATCTGCACGCATAGGTTAGATGAATTTTTTTTGTTTCAGTTGTACCTATGGGGACCCATTTTCTTATTGCGGTTCACAGACTATACATCTACTTACCAAGTTTCAATAGTATAGCTCTTATTGACATACGGACAGACAGACACGGCGAATCTGTAAGGGTTCCGTTTTTTGCCATTTGGATACGGAACCTTAAAAGTCAGTCAAGTGCGAGTCGAGCTCGCCCACGCAGGGTTCCGTAACCTGTGCGATCGTTGGGCTGTGCAGCGCCACGATCTCGTGGTAGTGCTAGGACGTGGAGACTGGAGACCTCTCGCTCCCGAGCATGGTACGCTGCATGCTCGAGAGCGATGAGGCCTGGCAGGCGGCGGTTTCTTTCTGTGAAACCGTCCTTTCGCAGAAAGAGGCCGCGGAGCGGAACAGAGAGGATGATCCATCCTCTGTTCCGCTACGCCGGCGTAGGACGGGAGTGCGGAGGCGTCGCTATGCGAATCTCCAATAACTTCCGTCCCACGGGGCTACGGGTCAGGATGGGTACCTGCCCGGCTTAGCTAGTCCCGGCGCCGAGGGGAACGCTTTAGTTTGCCTAAGCGTTCCCTAACTTGGTGGAAGTCCGGTCCCTTGTGAGTTGTGAGGCAGACCGGCCGGTCGTGGAGGGAGTCCTGTGTTAGACAGATCCTATATAGGTTAGGCAAACCGCAGGTGGTTTTAGTGGGTAAACCCGAAGTCGTCATCCCTTTCAAACCAAGCCACTTTTTAATTTCTTTACTTTTTTGACAGACAATGCGACTTACGATCAAAAAAGCCAAAAAAATTACAGACAGACGACGGACAGACATCGAAGTCTCAGTAATAACTAATAAGGTCCCGTTTTTACCCTTTGGGTACGGAACCCTGAAAAGTGTAGAAAAAAACATAGGTTTTATTATGGGTTTATGTATTTAACCCAATGATTAAAGAAATACTTTGTCATCGATTTAACCAAGATTTAGTTTAATTGAGTTTAACACAGGTTTCAATTTTTTTTACTTTGATTTTTTTTGTACTCAAGGCATTGGCTGTTGACACTTGACAGTTGAACCTGGCTACACTACACTTGACACTTGACAGCTCCTTGGCTAAAAAAAGATGGAGTAAAAAGCAATGGTGTAGTGAAGTGTGAACTGTAGTGCGTATTTTATGAAAATTTTATATTGTATTTTGAATTTAAGTGAGGTAAATAATTTATTACTATGTAATGTATTATAGAAAGGAAGTGAAAACATACACAAGCTGTTTACAAATCCTAATCGTTCATGTAATATGAACAGAGAATTATAAAATCGTTAGCATTTTGTATCAAACACAACTTTCACCGCACTTGCTAGGTTTCGATTTGGGGAGATTGTTATAAATGGGTTGGTGTTTGAGTAAAAACCTAACTTTAATTAATAAAAAATGTACAATAACTGACAATTGCAAAATAGATGATATCTTAGAAGCGCCCTGCCTGCTTACGATATTGTACAGTTTTTGCGTTGCGAAAAATCATCACTTTTATGATACAATATGTTTTATAAAAAAGTTTTACTTTGCTACGTTATTATTATCAAATGTTGATCATGGCTTATGGGGTTATAATTAATATGTGGGCAAGAGTCATACAAATAATTTTCATTTTTGTAATTTTGATATTATAAAAAATGTTCTTACCATATTGTTATTTCAAAGCGCAGCGATCGTAAATACATAAAACTCCAAATTTTAAATGAATAAGAAAGCTGAGAAAACCTAAATATACATGCCAATATTGAACCTTATACTACAATATCAATTGCCAAATTCATTGATGAAAGATGTTGATGCTGATTATAATTTAATCAAATTGTTCCTCCTGTTGTGTTTTAGTTTGTCAAATGGGCTTTCTAACCTAAAGCTATAGGCTTCATCGGAAGCGTAGTGTAAAGTGACAATCATTGGATGGCTATGTATTACTACGCAAGCAAATTGAATGAGGCTTCTTGTAGCGGGTGTCATATGAAGGTAATTTTGTTAGTATAATATTGCCTGCCTGCCATGTCCAAATAATATTGTGTTATCTACCCTTTTGCTAGCTTTGACAACACAATATTTTTTTGTATGTTGTATTATCTATGATTATCTGCTATGATATTCTATAATTATCTTCAGTACCTATGCATTCCGAAATGATTTTTCATGACTTTAACTACTTACTAAATGTAATAAATAGTTGTGGCATGAAACTTTTGTAACTTTTCTTAAATTTTTATTTGTATGGGAACATCCATGATGCTGATGTGCTTGCTCAGTGCTACTTTCACAGTGAACTGTATACAATGTGTCCCAACACCGGTGTCCGATCCTTTAATTAATGTCTTGATGTATGGCATGTTTTATCGACAAATTGACTCTCAAATTTTATTTATCTTACGCTTTTTCTTGGGCTTTCACACTAATCTGACCAATACTTCTCATGTAAATATCCTATGAAGATAAAAAAAGGTCTCATTTGATAGCTTAATTTGTGGGCTACGCTTACACAGGCAATATGATATAAATTTCTTAGAATTAAATACAGAAAAACCAAATTTTAAGCAAAAGAATAATACGGTCTTACCACAAAAGATTAAACATCTGTTGAACAGTTATTTTGAGACCATTTTGTACTAAATTTTTCTCTAATCAACTGTTCAACGGGTGTGTAAATCTTTTGTAGTAAGACCAATATTTTTTAATAAATTGCTTTTTGTAAAAAGCGGCCCCATCCGGCCGCAATAACAATGAAAAAGCTATTGTGTCTCGTTTTGCCACGATTGTTATTTTATAATATTTTAAAAAGATAGAGGAGGATTTCTTCTTTACTTCTATGCTCTAAGTTTGATAGTTTAGAAGTTATAACGATTTTCTTATAAAGTATTGGTCAGATTACTATGAAAGCCAGATAAATTATTTTTTTTCCAAGAGTTACAGAAAAAATAATTTGATAGCCAATTTGTTGATAAAATATGCCCTACATCATAACAACAACCTTATAGGCTCGGACAACGGTGTCGGGACACATTGTATAAACACATACACAAAAGTGTTATCACATTGTTTAGATACACGCTGTATAATGTATATGTAAGGAGTTATATTCAAATGTTTTAATTTATTTATTTATTTAATAAATTAATAAATAATTTTAAAAGGTGCAGCCTGTGCCGGCAGAGCCTCCACCGCCTCCGCCCGTGGAACCTGCACCATTGCCACCCGATCTTGATCTGATACCTGAAAATGGCCTATCATACTATGATGTAAGTAATATAGTTAATCAGGGTAAGTTCGGATACAGGGTAAGTCCGGATAATTCAAGTTTATGCTAAATTAAAGTTTAATTAATTACAGTTAGGGTACGGTACTACAGTTTGCGGTTGTAGTGCAATATGACATAATATATGCCCATAGCACCAGGCAAAACAAAACACTGATTAATTTAGTGATTAGTTGAATTATCTGGTCTGAACTTACCCTGATTGATTAACTTTACCATTACAATTTGAATGAGAGTTTAATTTATTTAAGAGTCTGCTCTTTAAAAAGGGTTAATTTAAGTGATCAGTTACTTACTTACTGCGGCGCAGCGACCCAAATTGAGTCTTGGCCTCTGACACAAGCACACGCCATTTCTTCCGATCCTGTGCAACATCTTTCCATGATTCGGCTCGTAACGCCTTCAGGTCCTTTTCTACCTCATCCTTCCAGCGGTATCTGGGACGGCCTACCAGTCGTTTGCCAGTCATTTGCCCCACATACGCTTTTTTTGCCGCTCGGTCATCAGTTAGGTGTTAAATTTAGCAAAATTTTGAATGGTTTCATAGTCATTCAGAGTTTTCATTTACACACTATTTTGCAGAGTGATGATTATTACTCCATGGTGAGAGGAAACAAGTTTTTGACGGAGAGCGCCTGCAAACACATTGTGATGAATGGGGGAATCAATTTTGTCACTTCTCAGAAAGTTGAGACATCACAGGTAAGAGATTTTTTTAAAGTTTTTTTTAAATCAAATTTTATCAATTTAATCATGTTTTGTTATGAAATCAATTTTTATATTGTATATTTTGTAGAGCTATAATCGCGAATGCTGTGTCGCCTGTTAAGGTACATGCATCGGTACAAATTATTATTATTTATTGTATTTAACAAGGTTTTAATGTATGTACTGTGTGGTGTCCTTAATTTAAATAAATAAATAAATAAGTAACTGAATAGCTGCAAGCGGTTCTTATTTTCTTTTAATTAAATTACTTGCTTATGAACAAAAGTATTATATGTACTATCAGAGAAGTTGATTCCTAGACAGATGGCGGACGTAAGTAATTTGGTTGCGTTACGTCAAACTAGGGATGGGGATTCTTGCCGAAAAATATCGATTTTTAAATCGATTCGAATGACCTGATCAACCGATCCACAAGAAAACCGAGGTCTAAAAGATCGATTTCCAAAAAATCGATCTTTTTTCAAATTAATTTTTACAGTGTAAGCATATATCAAATTTATAAAAAAACAAGACAAATGTTATAATTAACGATCTTTGAATCAGTAAAATCAGCGAATTCGTTAATAACAATTATTTTATTTACCATATCAAAGTATCAGTTATGGTGAAAACAAGACATTTTTTTTCCTTATTTTGGCATGCACGATTTGTGAATTGTGCGTCAGCTAAGCCAAGGAGGTTAAAGGTCCCTACAATAAACTATGGAATTTAAAAGGATTATTTATTTTGTTCAAAAAATTGCAAATTGCAATGTCAATTGTGATGCGGCCGCACATACGTAGTGAATAGTGATTCGTGCTTGAGACGATACCATTCGTCATTGGACGATCTGCGTGTATCGTCCAATGGTATCGTCTCATAGCACGAAGCTTCGTGACGATAGACGAATCGCGGCCCGCGGCATCACACTTCTCAGCACAGATACAGAATACAGATACAAAAAAAAGATATACAGACGAACATATAACCTCCTCCTTTTTGGAAGCCGGTTAAAAAGTCAAAAATTATAAACGTATTTTTTTATTGATGAGAAGTGAGGTGAAGTATACTAAACATACAGCTCACTCTTGTAATGCTAAGTACTCACATACGGTTTTGCTCGATAGTTTTACTCGAAATCGAGCAAAAACCACCTTGTGGACCGCAAAACTCACAGCTCGAAGGCTCGAATCAAGCCAGTTTGAAGGCTCGGATCGAGCCGGCTTGACAAATTTTTTGACACTAGTTTTTATTATTCGTAGCTAATTTCCTTCCAACTGGAGTAAAACTATCCAGCAATGCTGAATGTGTGGATGAAAGCCCGAGCCGTGTATTTTACTCTACGTGATTGCTCGATCGTGCAAAACCGTATGTGAGTACTTACACTAATGCTAACTACTGACATACGGTTTTGCTCGATAGTTTTACTCCAAATCGAGCAATAACGACCGCGTGGACCGCCAAAACTGGCAGCTCGAAGGCTCGCTTCGAGCCGGCTCGATAGAATTAAATATGTCAAATATGTCATTACTCATTTCCTTCGATTGGAGTAAAACTATCGAGCAAAACCGTATGTGAGTACTTAAGCATAATACGGGCCTTCAAACAGAAAAATCGTAACTCGATTTTAGGGTGTCTAAGATCGATTCACGAGATCAGATCGATTAAAAAGATCGATTTTTTTGCTCCAAAAGATCGATTTTGCGATTAATCGATCTCAGATCGCCAACCCTACGTCAAACCATCCGACTGATCACAGCTAACATCGAATTGACATAAGCCGACCAAACGACGTAGGTCTGTCAACTGCCTAGGAATCAATTTCCTCGGTAGTAGAAGTTTAAGTTTTAAACGTAGCATTTATTTTTCAGCTCACAGCTATTTTGGCACCGGGTGTAAAGACTATGACGGGTAGTATACCGTATGTCGAAGAAGTAGAGTACAAAGATGGTCAGATTGTGAGCGCATCATTTGAAACACTTGTCGATATGTTAAGACCCGGGACTGGCAAATCATACACCTTCACGTTTCTACTATGCTCAAGACTATTTGTGAGACCACATGAGCTACTATCAAAACTTTGCAAGAGATACACCAAGAACTATGATAAAATGGTGAGTGTTGATACAAATGTTTTAACAAACTACTTATTAATTGTGTTACAGTTTGCAGTTAGTGACTAGTCACTAGTGGTAATATAATCAAACTTAGCATAAACAAATGGACTATAGATATTACATAAGTTGGCCAATTTTGTAGGCATACTACTAGTGTTTGTAGTTAGTCATCAGTGTAAATTTAAAAATGGCATCCTACAATGATAAAGTTTGTTATTTTTGTCACACGGATGATTCGACATTTGAAAATTCTTACTTAAACTTACTATTAATGGACTCAAGCTAGTATTTTTTTCCTTAACTGGAATAGAACTTTTGCCTTACACGAGCACAGTGTAAATGTAGTATATTTTTAGGAGATGATAGAAAAGGAGATAACAGATATGGTGTCACTGGTTCGTGTACTCAATCTGTGGACCTCAATGTTTCCATACGACTTCCGCGACGACCGTGTGATGGCCATAGTGCGGAATATAACGCAGAGGTATGTGTACCTGATTCTACTATTGTAACCCAACATTTAAGCTTTGATGCAGTCCGGTTTTTCTCATACAGAGAAATTAGTTTAATAGAAGCAGTCTTAACGTCAACACCCCCTCCCGCTTCGTCTCGGGGGCTGCTGTCCGTATTGTGTGCGTTGCGACGACGCAGCGCGCCATGTGAATACCTTAGTTATTTGTATGTAAAACAACGCAACGGCAGCACTGCGTCGACACAACGCTCAGTGTGGACTGGCTCTTCGTGATTGACGTTGTTTTGACATTTTATGAGATGATTATTTTGTAGTTTAATTTCACCGAGACTATTAAAACCGTATCAAAACTATACTATCAACCTATTTTTACAGATGTGCGGCGGAACACATGTCGTCCGTGCGCGTGGAAATGTCAACAATGCTTGAGAAATTGCTGGACAAACTCACAGCGTTGGAGCAGTATGAAGAGACGTTGGTTAATATCCCTCACGCCACCAACGTCGATCAAATTCCCATGGTGAGTTTAGACTTACTTTTTTATTACAGTTTTTTTAAGAGCCTATACTATCCCACTGCTGGGCAAAGGCCTTCCCCAAGGCCATCCGTCTGTCACGCTCTAACACCACCGCAGGCCACATAGCTTTATATTTTTTTAATATGGAATGCAAGTTTTGACATAAGCTTCATAACTCATAAGTCATAAGTCATAACTCACATAAGTCATACATTATCTATCAAAGTCTTTATTAAATTGAAGCTTAATCATAATTAAATGTCTCTGACGTAGGTTACACGATCAGTTTTTCATCAATCTGATCCATCAATCTTATCCATCAATCTGATTGACATTCCGTCAATCAGATAGATAGATCATATTGATGATAAACTGATCGTGTAACCTACCTCTCTGAGTGCAGCAGTTATGTATCATTACTGCAAGTTTCTTACGTTTTCAACTGCTTATTCTCGCCGGTTGTTCCTGAACCCGTGGCAGCTCAACAAATAGGACAATGGAAGCATTTGTATCAAACTTAACAACTTTTTAAAATATTTTTGGAACGAAGTCGCGCGTTGCGAAAGGGGCTAGACGGAAAAAGTTGTAACGACGCTTTTTGACCAACACTTATTTTAGTACCTGCGAAGTAGAGGCAGAGGGCGTTGTGGTGGGAAATTTAAAACTTCGTTCCATCTGGGTGTCCCTTGACACCTCTCAAGTTTTTTTTATCCTTCCTTTCTCATTCCAGGGTGACATACTAACACTTGGCCTCACACCAGTGGAGCTAGCTAATCAGCTCACCATAATGGAATTACATCGGCTGTCGTTTGTTGGTCCCGAGGAGTTTGTGCAAGCATTCGCACCAGTACAGTCTACACAGTCAACATCTGGCAAAATTAACATGCACCACTCCGAAGCTAAGAGCACAAGGAATTTAGAGGCCTACGCTGACTGGTTCAACCGTCTCAGCTATCTAGTCGCAACGGATATAGTCAAAGTAAGATTTGAAATACCACTCTCAATGTCTGCTTTCTTTATCTTGCTATCTGTATGGTCTCAATTTCAGGTGAATATTTTTAGTACTAGAGCTTAGTATATTCAAACAGAATTCACAATGCGATTCAATTGCGATTGTTTTAAGGGCGTTTTGGCGTTTTCATATGCCCTTATTTTGTTTGGTCAACTCGAAAAACGCGTGGGAACCGCACATCTTTCTGTGTTTACCTATTTCCGTTCCCGGCGACACTTGCAGCTTAAGAGAGAAAAAAGTGTGTCAGCTCCGACGCACGACTGGAGTTTACTCCTTAAGTACGAGTATAGCAATATAAATACATCGACACTGATAGAAACAAACAAGCCTAATAACATATAGTATATAGGTATAGTCGCCTATACAGCATACCATAACGTCTTAATCATAAAGTTAATATACCTATCGGAATATAATATTATATAATAATATAATATAATATTCCGATAGGTATATTACCTTTATGGTCTTAATACACTCACAGCCAAATTAGAAAGTTGCGCACTAAAGGTGCGCACCAAAAACGTGACACGATTTTTCGTTACTTGTTAGTAGGTTTTACCCCTCGGATTTTTCTCATACCGGGCGCCTTATATATGAAAATCGATTCTTAAGGAGTAAACTCCAAAAAATTGTCATACACTTTCACGTGTATGTATTAGTACTACTAATATTATAATTAATACAAAATTACACTACTAATTATTATTGAGCTACCTGTCACAATAGATATATATATAAATAAAGTTATCAAATACGTCCAGGGTGTGAAGAGCAAATACCGCGCGCGCGTGTTGGAGCAGTGGGTGATGACGGCGCGTGAGTGCTTCAACCTCGGCAACTTCAACTCGCTCATGGCCATCATCAGCGCACTCAACATGGCACCAGTCGTCCGCCTCAAGAAGACGGTGAGTATATCGTGCTATATACCGCGCTAAAGCAGCAGTTTAAATATAAGTATACGCATGATTGAGCGCCTTCAATGCTCAATATAGGAAGGTAAAATGAAATATCAAAACGAAGAAAAAGTTTTGTAAGTTGTAACTGACTTTACCAAAATAAAATAATTTTGTTTGGTAAATTCAGTTACAACTTACAAAACTTTTTGTCACCATATGATACTCATAATTGTTGATAAAGAGTACTTAAACGTAACACACAGTCGCGTAACCGTAACATCCGGGGCCCGTTGCAAATGAATGGGGCCCTATCAGTAAAAATCGTCACGTTAATAACAAAAGAATGTATAAAAAAAATCTGACCTCACGGCCTGTTGGGCTGGGGCCCTTTTGGGTCAGGGGCCCGTGGCATTTTGCTAGCCCCGCCACACTGTAGTTACGCCACTGCATAAACATTAAGGTAGTGAGAAGCACTGCCTTGCTTCTTATATTATGAAACATAATAATTGTGATAAATTGAAGAGGATAGTATTAATGTATTGATCGTGTTTTAGTGGAGTCGAACGTCTGCGGTGTGCGGCCAACAGCTGCGACAGCTGGAACTGTGCGTCGAGCCCAGCGGTAATCATGCAAGGTAAGCACATGGCTACACTAAGAAGAGTAGAACATTAATTACTTAAAAGTTAAATGTAATTAATTTAAAATTTTGACATAAGCCTCATACATTATCTGTCAAACTCTTCATTAATTTGAAGGTTAATCACAATTAAATGTCTCTGAGTGCTGCAGTTAGGCCCGTATTTTTGGTCAGTACTCAAGATGCATCTCGGTCTCAAGACACGGTTCAGGCTCTGTGATTGGTTGGCTGTCAAAATTTGGACCAATCACAGAGCCGAACCGCGTCTTGAGACCGGGTCGCATCTTAAGTACTGACCAAAAATACGGGCCTAACTGCCGCACTCAGAGACATTTAATTGTGATTAATCTTCAAATTAATGAAGAGTTTGACAGATAATGTATGAGGCTTATGTCAAAATTTTAAATTAATTACATTTAACTTACGTGTCTTATTACCCTCTTTAATAATGACGATACTGCCGAATGGCCGGGACACAAAAACACGGCACGACGTCGTACGGCGTCGTACGACGTCGTGCCGTAGAAACTCATCTTGAATTTCTACGTGAGTTTCTACGGCACGACGTCGTACGACGCCGTACGGTGCCGTGGTTTTTTACGACGCGCGTCCGGTACGGCGCCGTACGACGCCGTACGACGTCGTGCTGTGTTTTTGTGTCCCGGCTCTTACTTGTGAAAAATATTTGCGCAGCGTATAACATCTTAAGTCATATTATTAATTATGACGTTTTGAATTCGTCAGGCAACAAGAACTTGAATAGTTATTCAATAAATAAATATTTTTGTTTCTAAGCGGGTTTATGATTTGCCGAGCGCCATAATATCATCAAGATAAATAACATACATAAAACTACCCAACAGGTACAGAGCGGCCCTGGCGGCGGCGCCTACAGAGACCGCGGTGCCGCTTTTATCAGTCACGTGCAGGGATCTACACTTCGCGAACCAAGCGTCTCCCACTAAGTATGTATAACGTGTCACAGTTCTCAATAACCTGGGAAAGAAGTCTACGAATAATACAAACTAAGGAAACGTAACTCCCATACTTGAATTGTTTTGAATTTGGTTCCTTTTCGCACACTAAAATAAAATATGAAACATTATCACTTAAATTGACGAAATAGCCTTTGACAATAATTGTTACTTCCATAAAATATATACAAAATGGGTTACTGAATACATGCATAAAGTATGCATTATTAAGATTTACTTTATGCATGACGTATTTGGGTCTCATTTTGCAGACTCGCGGAACAAATTTTTGACAGTACTCTTCCATAATCAAAAATCAAAATATACAATAAAACAAGTATATAAATAATATAGTAAAACAAGTTCTGAATATTAATATTATTTATTGTTATTAGCAATAAATTCATTTATAATGTTGTTACTTTTTATTGAATCTAGCATCACTATAAATGTTCACACATCGATATAAATAATCATTGTGAGGTGGATGCCACTGGTCTGAAACTCTGAACCAGCGTAACATTCCGCTCGATCGTCATTGTCACTCGTATTTCCACAAGGTATTTTAACCGAGTTATACTTTGTCAGACTGGCCGGCAACCGGGTGAACTTCGAGAAGCTATCTCTACTGGCGCGTCACGTGAACGCGCACCTCGCCGCGCGCCGGCTGTGCGACGCCACGCCCCCCGCGCTCGCGCCGCCCCGCCCCCGCCCGCCCGCATCGCACTTCCTCGCGCGCGCTACTCTCACAGAGCAAGGTGACTAATGCGCCCCACGTGACGATACGTGCTTACATCTTTTTTTCTTCATTGCTTAGTCTGATGGCGCGCGCCATGCAGATTGTATGTAAGCCGCAGACTCGATCACACAAAAAGTGTGACATCTGCGGCGCGCCTTAGTGTTAGGGCTCCCACACAAAACTGCGAATTCTCATCGCATCGTATCATAATGTCACTTTTATTATATATACACCAGATGTTAAGTTGGAAAAACAGTTAATAATATGAAGTAAGTCCATTAAAGAAAAAAGTTTGATACAAAATCTGACCCCCTCTATGGTCCCCTTAGAGGTGGGGGGGTAATTTTTATACACCAGATGTTGAGTTGGAAGGAGGCAAATATATCTGCGAAAACCGTATGCAAATCGGATCAGTAGTTTTCGTGTTAAAGCAAAAGTCTTATACAAAATCTGACCCCCTCTTTCGTCCCTTTAGAGGGGTGGGGGGAAAATTTTTATACACCAGATATTAAGTTGGAAGAAGACAAATATATCTATGAAAACCGCATTCAAATCGGATCAGTAGTTTTCGTGTTAAAGCAAAAGTCTTATACAAAATCTGACCCCCTCTTTCGTCCCTTTAGAGGGGTGGGGAGAAATTTTTTTATACACCAGATGTTAAGTTGGAAGAAGACAAATATATCTGCGAAAACCGCATTCAAATCGGATCAGTAGTTTTCGTGTGATGCTGGAACAAACATACAGACAGACAGACAGACAGACAAAAAAACTATTCTATGGCGATATTGTGACACCCTCCGCTTATTATTTTTTGAATATCTTTAATGTACAGAATTGACATTTCTACAGATTTATTATATGTATAGATTTTGTCGCAGATATTTGCGATGCAATGCGAATTCGCAGTTATGTGTGTAAGGCCTTTTTATATACGTACTAGCTGTCCCGGCAAACGTTGCTTTGCCATAATATAAAGTATTTCGCCCATATTATTTTATTGAAGTGACTAAATAAGTATGTCGCCATGGCAACGTCGATCGCTATCTCGTCGCACAAACAATGGTCGCCGTCAGTCTCAGGTTGTAATAGTTTACTATTATTTATTCTACAAATGCACTTATTAATATATAAAGTACCGAGTAGCCGATTCTCAGACCTACTGAATATGCATATAAAATTTGGTAAAAATCAGTAAAGCCGTTTCGGAGGAGTTCGTGGACTAACATTGTGACACGAGAATTTTATATATAAGATTTATGATATGAGCCAAGATACCTGAATTAAATAAGAAATAAATAAATAAATAATGCAGTTTGGTCTCTCTTCTGACTTTGTCTTCTGCAACTCTGAACCCTGGACCACAGTTGCAGAAGACAGGCACACATATTACATGTATATTGCATACAGTAAAACTGCTCATAAACCCAAATCTACTGGTACCCAATTTTGCAAGTGCAAGAGAGCCATAGTTGCTTATGCCAGTACACAACTTAATTTTGTTACTGCACGAAACAAAAATTTAAAACAAATATGTTTAATTTTAACATCAATTATCTAATTGTTTGTATACATTTTCCTCCTCTTCCCCCCGGGCCACCGACGAGTGTAGTTGTGCTATCAAAGTTTATTTTATTTTACTTTAAAATTATTAAATAACAAATTTAAAAATTAATTCAGTGCAAAATAATACACATTTGCCGATGGAATTTGAGAACTTTAAAGATGAAATGAGGGATATTATCAACAAGTTTATAGTTTCTCAA
Organism: Polyommatus iphigenia; assembly: GCA_963422495.1. Taxonomy (NCBI): domain Eukaryota; kingdom Metazoa; phylum Arthropoda; class Insecta; order Lepidoptera; family Lycaenidae; genus Polyommatus; species Polyommatus iphigenia. The sequence continues at coordinate 20,889,469 of OY730178.1, read as the reverse complement.
GAAAGTCAAATGAAGAATATTTTTGCTAATCTAACCAACATTCAACAAACAAACCTTAATATTGAAACATCTATAACGTTGCTATCGAATCAGTATGAAGAATTTAATAAAAAAAAAAAAATAATAAATTAGAAAATGAAGTAGTCAAAAATCGGGAATACATCAATGTTTTGGAGGATAAAATCGAGGATCTACAACGATCGGCACGTAAAAATTATATAGAGTTAAGAAATGTTCCCAGGAAAGTTAACGAAACTCGCGAGGACATAATCGACATGGTTATGTCCTTATCGAAATCGATAGACCTGAGTCTGGAATCTCGAGACATAAACGACATCTACAGACAAGGTGTCAAACAGGAGAGCGGAAAAATATCACCTATAATTATGGAACTGAGATCAACTATACTACGAAATGAATTTTTGAGGAAAGTTAAAACCTTCAATGTGAAAAATAAGACTAAGCTGCAGTGTAAACATCTGGGATTTAACACTAACATGGAGTTGCCGGTCTTTGTTTCCGAGCAGCTTACCAATAAAGGTTCCCGTTTATATTTCTTAGCCCGCGACCTGGCGAAGACAAAAAAATTCAAATATTGCTGGACGGCTTTCGGAAAAGTCCTTGTCAGAAAAGACGAAACCTCTCGGGTTATTCCTTTCACCAATGAAGCTCAAATACATAAGTTAATGCAAAATTAATGACTGAAATGTGGTGAAATAAATAAAATACAACCTTTACCATGTAAAGTTAGCTTAAGATTTGTTTGTTACATTACGAATAACTTTAAAATTAGTATAATAGTATTAATTTATTGCATGCTTTTTATGTTTAATAATTTGATTGTAAAAATTAAAATAACAATAGATACAAAACACTTTACTAATTACACATCTAACTCCAACACTCTACATTGAAAATAAAATTATATACATAAACGACACTAATCATATTAAAATTGCCTTGATAATTCTGCAGCGTACCTCTTATAATTATTACAATAAAGTATATTTACTCGTAACAACAGATGGTAAAGTCTCTTTAACAATTATTATAATTTCTACACTTCTAAAAAACAAAATAGAGATGTACAGTTTCTTTTACATGTTATTACCATTAATTAATTACAATAGTGTCTACCACTGCTATACACTTGATTCTTATTTAAATTAATGGATAATAACCTAATTTTCTTACAAGAATTGGACAACTCTAAATCGGAGAATGCGATCGCATGCGATATGGAGAGCCTTAACAATTATTCAAACAACCACGATCCTGCACTTAAAATTCTAACATAAAATATTAGAAGTGCTTACAAAAATTTCGATGATTTACAAACCAATCTCTCGATATTAAATTTTGACATTGATATAATCATTCTGACCGAGTGTAGAATAAACTTAAATAAACAATTACCGGTATTACAAAATTATAATACTTACCACACTATACGACATTTAAATCAAAATGATGGAGTAGTAATTTATGTAAAGAACACAATTAAAGCTACAGTAGAGGAAATAAAATTAATTCATGCCTCATCACGTCATCACTTAAAATAACAATCTCACATTTTACTATATTAGGAATATACCGCTCACCATCACAAAAAAACGCTGACCAATTCATTAATTCGTTAGATATTAATCTTCAAAACATTAAACCAAATAAACATTTAATAATTACAGGAGACTTAAATATTAACCTTTTACCTAAATTAACTGAGAAAGCACATGAGAGGCAAAATATACTAAATTACTTGAACATCCTACACATGCATGGCCTCTTACCCAGTCATAACTTACCCACTAGGGAAGATAACTGTCTCGATCACATTTTTACAAAATCTGATAATGAACTGCATAAGATATTTGTTGCTATACTTAATACAACTATTACCGACCATGCAACTACGTTCCTAAAAATATCTAATATTAACAAAACGACAAAGAATATTTAAAAATCAATAGATTATACAGATTATGAGAAGGCATACGATTCATTGATTTCCACAGATATCATGCAATTTAACTTAATTACTGATCCAAACACTTTTGCGGAAACTCTTATCAAAGTAGTGCAAACAGCCATTAATTCTAATACAAAAACTCGCATTTATGGTAGTAGTAAACGGGTAATAAAACCTTGGATGACTATAGGAGTACTCCGTTGTATAAGATTACGAAACAAAATGCAACTAAAACTACGACATGACACAAATAACATAACACTAAAGGTGACATATAAGACAATACGATAATAAAGAATTCAAGACTGCGTAAAGGACACTAAAAGATTATATAAAACAATAAACGATATCACAAACTTTAAGGGCAAAAAAACTAGCAATTTGAACTTGCTCAATATAAAGCCACAATATGTTGAATCTGTAAATTTTGTTAATCAATATTTTGTAAACGTAGGTAAAGGTTTAGCTGAAGCTATTGTTAAAAAACCTCAACTTAATAATATTCATATTGTAGTGAATGACCAACACTCTTCTTCGTTTGTTTTGCTTCCAACTGATCCTCAAGAAGTAGCTAGTGTCCTTGGAAGTCTTGCTTCTGGGAGTGCTCCTAGATGGGATAAAATACCAACTAGTTTCATAAAAAGATCTAAAGATTTTTGCATTCCTTTGATAACACAGCTAGCTAATCTTTGTTTTGATACTGGAGTTTTTCCTACGGTACTCAAGCGCTCTATAATAAACCCGGTTCATAAAAATGGAGACAATAAGAATGTCATGAATTTCAGACCTATTTCTGTATTGCCGTCTTTTTCAAAAATTATAGAGAAACTGTTAAATAACAGAATAGTAAACTATCTTGAAAAAAACAATATTTTGTCGCCTTCTCAATTTGGTTTTAGGAAGGGACGATTAACTGAAGACGCCATAAAAGCATTAACTTCAGTAGTTATTGACAAAGTAGATAGAGGCTACAAATGTCTGGTGGTATTTTTAGACCTAAAAAAGGCTTTTGACACTGTCTCTATCCCAATTTTAATCAAAAGGCTTGAGCAAAATGGTTTTAGAGGATTACCTCTATCCCTACTAATAAGCTACCTTACAGGACGAAAGCAAGCAGTAAAAATTGTAAATGTTGTTAGCTCTGAAGAATCGGTAACGTTTGGTGTTCCCCTGGGAAGTGTTCTGGGTCCAACATTGTTTCTGTTATACATGAACAATTTGTTTAAAATTTATATCCGAGACGGAAAAATCTTCTGCTATGCAGATGATACAGCAATTGTCTTTTTTGGCAGTTCTTGGGAATCTGTTAAGAAAATAGCAGAGGAAGCCCTCTCTAAAATTGCTGAATGGCTTAACGAAAGTTTACTTACGCTTAACACTAGTAAAAGTAATTACATCTGCTTCACCCCGAGTGTTAGGTCCCAACCAAGCCCGGACTTTAAAATTATCATCCATTCATGTGGGGATCCTAACAATAAATACTGTAATTGTGATACTATCCAAAAAGTTAAATCTACTAAATATCTTGGTGTAATGATTGATGAGAGATTATCGTGGCACGAGCATATTGATGTCACAATTTCTAGAATTAGGAAATGCACTTGGATATTCAAAAAGCTTAGGGATGTTATGTCGAGTGAACTTTTGAAAAAAATATAATATGTCACACTTGTTCAATCTGTTATTACTTATTGCATTCCAATTTGGGGTGGTGCCATCAAAACCAGATTGCTCGATCTCGAAAGAGCTCAGAGGTCATTAATAAAAGTAATGTACTTTAAACCATACAGGTTTAGTACAAGCGACCTTTACTCTATAAGTAACCTTCTCACAGTAAGGAAATTGTATGTTATGAATATAATTTTATCACTACATAAAAACTTACCTTTCGACCCGACTTTTAATAGTAGACGAAAAGGAGCTAATATTGTTCCCGTATGTTCAGTGCGTACGGAATTTGCCAGACGCCAATATCCGGCTCAATCGTCATACATTTACAACTTAATTAATCGCAAACTAAATATCTACCCCAAAACTTTACATGAATGTAGAGAGTCAGTAACGGAATGGATTAAAACATTTACTTATGATGAATTGGAACGTATACTGCAGAGAGTAATGTAACACATACATACACACACACACACACACACACACACACATACACACACACACATACACACACACACATACACATACACACACACACTCACACCTAAATTTTTGTCTATTGTTGAATACGTCAGCTTTATTACTTAAAATACTGTCTTTAAAAAATGATATTTTGTAGTGTGTTTTATATTTATAATTATTGTTTTTCTTTTCTTTTTATTTTGCAACTGCATTTTTTTTGTTAGCATTAAGTTTCTCAAATATGTAATCATTGGAGGGATGAGCGAGACAACCCCAACACAAGTTACTAACTTAATGGGGAGGTCTCATGTTATGGTGTAATGGCTATTTTGAGAAAATAAAGATATTTATTTATTTATTTATTTTCAGCGCTTGAAATAACTTCATTCGAACGCGAGCCACCGGTGGACCATTTGGAGAAAGAACGATTGAAGCGCTTAAAGGGAGCCGCATAAAGGTTTTTAGTCATTTTATTATATCGTACATCCTTATTACAAATTATTTGCATTACTACGGATTTGTATCTGAATTACATAAATATTTACAATTAAAAAAAATCATATTTGTTCAAAGTGTTTTCGATGTTTTAGTAAGGTGAGAGCCGTTTTTTGCCAAATTTTTATACCATATATTTTTATCTCGTCGTCGTAACGTAACTACTTTACAGTAGGCAATATAATGCATGGAGGATCTAGGTTGATTATTCATGTCTAGTTTTTGGTCGTGCTGTTTTACCGATCATTACTGCGAAACTCGGCGACACTAGGTGGCGCTAGTAGCTAACATATCGATAAAACAGTCTCGATTGTATTTACGAAAGTTTATTTTATTAGTCACGCAGAAGAAAATTCTGCCTCGGCAACTATTTGTAATTAGTAGTAATGTTTTCTCAAAAGTTTTAACTCTCTAATGTAAAAATATCTAGAATCTCGATATTTTATGTTGATGTATTGAACGATGATTTTATATAAATATTTTATAAATTGAACACAGAAAGTGTGTTAGACTATACTACTTAAATACTCATAGATTACGGTACGAAATATTATTTGAAGCCAATTAAGTGATTTATTTATTCAAAAATGTAGCTCGACTTCCAACATGATGCATATTTGGATAGTTTCATAGATATTCATTATTCAGTAGCATAGAATCTATAGTAGATTATAATAATATTGTGTCCGACATTAGTACCTTACCCCACCCACCTAATAAACTTAAGTGTTTCATATTTAATTGTATATGTAGTAACATACATTCGCATTTTCAAATTTCTAGATGTCGTGGTATTGGAGAGATACATATTTTAAATGTTTTAATTAATTACGGTTTTCTGGTAAAGCTTTAACGGAAGCGCTATTTGGGAAAATAATACTCGCAGTTTAAAGATTTTAATTACGTAATATTTTTATCATACTGACAATGTCAGCTTCGAGTGTAAAAAATAGTGTAGGCCGCGCACAATTTCTAAATCGCTCGGTTAAAATGGAGGCAGAATTGGCACATGCATGTGTACAATATATACTAATAACATAAGCTGCCAAGTATGTGTCGCGTCTGATCCATAAAGTTAATATTCCTAGCGGAATAGAGCAACATCTCGAGCTGTCAAACGAAACCGAAATTGATTTACATCTGTGTGTAAAATATGTGTACGTATAACACTTACACAAGCATCTTTCTATGAGATTAAATTGTCAACGTGCCGATAAGTGCCGACTGGATGTCAAAAAAAGAGTTTTGCTGTCATGTACCACACGTCTCTTTTTACCACGCAGTGTTACTGATAGTGACATCTCGCTAGCCCTGGCCTTTGTTTCTCTATTCCGCTAGGCATATTTAGCTTTATGGTCTGATCACAGATATATTATTATATCACTCAAACATTAAACAAACAGTCTAACATTGCGCCTTTCCCATTTATTTTGAGCTATGTTAAAGTTGTGTCGGCTTATGTCTGAACTAATTATGATGTAATGAAGTAACTTTTTTGTTATAAATAATCCTAAGATTCTCGCAATTTTTTTAAAAGAAGTGTCTAGTCGTCCGATTACCGGATGAATAAAATAAATCTAGTCGTCCGGTAATCGGACGACTAAGATTTATTTTATTCATCCATTTACCGGACTACCATCAACAGCCTTTTTTAAAACGTAGGTACACTAAACGCTAAAGGCCTAAATAATAAATATCTTTAATATATTGGTCTAAAAACTTAAATTTTACCAGGAAACTGTATGATAATATATGTTTAGAATTTTATACCATTGTCTAGAGCTTTTTAATACAATTGTTCATTATTCACATTAAAATTTTATGAAACATAATTTCAATCGTATTATGATATAGAATAAGTCGTCGTAATTGGAAGCCTATTGAGTTAGAGGAAAAATAAATTCTATGAATTTGAAATAGAATAGGTACAGTAGTAGATAATATTATCTACACAACAGTTTTAAGCCGGTCGTCACTAGATGGCGTTTTTAAATGTTATTTTTCTTTCTGGGTAAAACAGTAGTAACCTAGAAACATTTTAATTTTTAAGCATCAATAAAATTTTTGATGATATTTAGATTTTTTTTCGTCCTATTTCTTAATAAAATCCGTACTATGTCGTTCGCATTCAAGGACATCTAAAACTAAAAAACAAAGGATGCAAATTTTGGGATAGTTTTCATGAGTTTTAAAAATAATGATGTTGTGAATTTTGTGAAATTAAAAAGACGATCATTAATTATAGTACAGATATTATGAATAAATGTCATATAGTACATGACACAGTGCATCTTATTTCAAGTAAACAGTCTACGTTATGAGTTATCACTTATCAGTTATCACATAAAAATCGAGTTTTGACGTAAATTTAAGCATAATATAATATAATGTATTTTTGTTCGAAAGGATCGAAGCGACAACAATCGAACCGCATAATATTATAGACTAAACAAGACGTCTGTGGCAAAGAAAGGGCAATGTTTTTTAAACAATATGAAATCATACTAAATAGTATTATAATAGTGAAATAATGATACCTAGCTGTAGTTTATACATTTCGCTCAATATAATAACTACTGATCGCATAAATTTTATACAATTTTTATTTAAAATGCTCAAACCGATATTATTAAAATATTTATACCTCTAGTAATGTTGAAAATTAACAATTTTGGAAATGAGACTTTATTTGAGGCTATTAATAAAATAAGTTTAATTATTTAGAAAGTAATTTATATTGATTACTTTGTGTGTATTGAATCACTTTTGATAACATTTAAGAGTAAAGTTTAAGAGATTTTAAACTTTTATATTTAGGTCAGGGGCGTCGTCTTTAAGAAAGATTATGGGGATGCTCATTTGATGCTTTGATAAGGGAAAGAAGTATGAGGAAAACACACTGTTCAACCAGTTTAACATGTATATGTTAAACTGGTTGAACATAATATAAATGTTAAATACGTAAAATATTTTACGTATTTCAATAAAATGCAAATGCAGCTTGGGTTAGCTCAGACCGCAACGTGACGCGTAGATGCCGTATATTATCACGGCATTTCTAAATTTGTATTGAACTGACAGACTTCAATTGCGAGAGACGTCATGCAAGTTACATTGGAATCTTTCAATGAGGGTTGTTGAAATTCTATTTGCCACCAGGTGCCGCGGTGTAGGCGTCAGGTCTATCGTGTCAAATAGACATATTATCCTAACACATGACAGCTATATCGCGACATATGACAGCAGTTTGACACGATATGCCCTAAGGCTACATAGCGGCATCTGGTGGCAAATGGAATATCAAAAAACCTCATGCAAGTTACATTCTTTATGTACAGGTATCTCAATTCTCAAGGTATCTACGCGTCGCGTTGCGGTCTGAGTTGACCCTAAGACGTTTATAAAGTTTCAACTTCACAGATTGAAACTACTATCCCTGATTTGTTTTTGGATGCCTTGAGCACTCGCGGAATCGGCGCCCCTGTTTAGGTCCGAATGATATGTCCTACGTTTTGGACTTAGGCCATCTTTTACTGAAGTTCCTTTTACCTAACAGTATTGACAGCACGCTGCACGCCATTGTAAGAATATCTAAATTTAATGGAATCGTACATTTTCAAAATGATCTCAGTTTTATTGTGTGAGTGTTTTGGTGTGTCGCTTAATATTGTGTTTATAAAATGCGTTATGTCAAGTGTTCTAAATAATGTCACTTAGTTTTAAAGATAATATTATAACACTATTCTTATCTAACTGCAAATCATAAGTTTTAGGAGCACATTTTGTTACTATGATTATGATTTATGAAATATGAATGATATTATAATTTGGGCTTGAGAATTACTTGGTGGCCAAATTAGATACAGAAATATTCAAAAAAATGTTAAACGTTAATGTGGTGAAGAATAATTTAATAATTAAAAATATAGTTACTCAATATGTCTGATATACCTATACCAAGAAAGGGTTTGAATCTAAAAGAAGTTGTTTCCCTAATATATTTTTTTCATTATAGAGAAAGAACTAAAATATAATATACACGATCATAAACTTGGATGTACTCGGATTTATAATGTATACGACATGTATCAATTCAAGGAAAGGATTACATTGCTTTCAACTTGAACGAACCCTTCCTCATAATTTATTGTAAGTGCTTTAAGAAACTATTGAAAAAAAAACTTATCCTAGGCGACCTTAGATTGTCTAGGCGACGAGTTGTCTGGCCAATTCAACTATGCATATTTTATGCCTGACATCATTCTCTTAAATCACTAATTGCTGCAAAGAGCATTAAAATATGTATAGCATTTTTCCAGATCTAAGCGAAACTATCATTGTTTATTGTATAAAAATAAATGTTTTTTTTATTCAGATTGAAAAATCGCTCACTATATTATTCTAACTAGCCTGCCCAAGGCACTGCTCTGGCAGTGCCTTGGGCAGACTAGTTAGAATAATAATAATAAATATTATGTAGAAAGTTACAGTAAAAATACTGCCAAGAGTCACAAGTACCTGTTCATATTTATTTAATGAAATAAAGCCCACTTTTGCCTGTCTGGTTATTGGTAAGTATAGGCCAGGGGTCACCAATTAGTTTCGCTCGGGGTCCGTTTTAAGACTTGAAATAACCTTCGCGGTCCACACATTGTATAAAAAAATTAAACAAATGTAATTACGGAAATTACAAAGGTATTTATTTAGATATCAATGAGATGAGATAAGAATGAATATATTCTCTTTGAAGTTTGAAGTGAAATATTAGTGCAAGCTATAGATATTGACATTAAATCCTAGAGATGTTGAAGTCCTAGAGATGAACGAAGATCATCTTCGAACATGCTTGGTCCGCACACAATGGGTCGGCGGAGCGGCGGTCCGGATGCGGACCGCGGTCCGCTATTTGGTGGCCCCTGGTATAGGTAATCGTTTATTCAATCGGTTATCTCTCTCGGTTTTCCATGAAACGAAAGGGAAAGCGTATTTTTACGATTAGCAATAACCTAGACCGATGCATGTGGGCCTAAGAAGCATAATATGGTTGTTTGCTCTCTATTTGTAACTCGCAATGCATTTACAAAGGACGTTCTGACTGCTTTAGTGTTTATTCGTTTGAGAGGTTATTATATATCAAAGTATATTAATACGCAAAAGAAATATGTATAAAAATATAAGACTTAAAACAATCTTATTCAATTCAATACGTACAAAAGTCGCTCGTTAGTTTTAAAGTGATTTTAATTATTTGGTAAGGATTACTTTTATGTATTCATACATAAATTTGTATGTCATTGTGTTTTTATGTTTCGATGGAGCTGCTATTTTTACACGAATGTTGTACTTAAATTATGTTTTAGTATGTAATTAAATTGCCATGATTTAGGATTAATTTTAAATTATTTTACTTATAAGTTGTGAAATGTAAGCACCGGCTTCAAGATTTGCCTGTATGCTTTGCCGTGTATTGTTATATCTTAAATAAGTTTTTGATTGTAGTTTTTATTGCATTGTATGTGTGCAAATATTGCAAAAGTACTTAAATACTTACTTAATATACATTCCACGGATAGACTGATGTATGTTTAAGTTCGTCCATTTGTATGTCTTTTGTCATTGTTTTTTTTTGTTTAAATATATTTATTTGATGCACAAATACTGCTCACTTATTTTAACAACTGTTAGGGTAGGATACTAACATTTTTATTTAAGTAATAAACATTTATTTTCAATATATTGGTAACTGCTCTTAAAAAACATAAAACTATAAACTAAACATACCAATACTTAAGAGCCGAATAGTATTTCCAGAATCAGTATTATAATTATGTTATAAAGACCACTTATGTCATAAAGTAAGATATATTTTATCGTTATTGAAATTAAAGAAAATAATATTCATTTATTTGTGTAGTTCACTTCACAATTTTCGTAGACTAGAACTAAAATTATATGAAAGTTATTTAAAAATTATTACGTATATTAAAATTACTTTATTCAGATGCGAATAATGAATGCTAATAAGTAATAGGCACTGTTCACCGTATGAGGGTAAAATTGTGTTCGTGAAATGTGCACAGTAAATTATAAACTCCCATACCGTCGTAATTATACAAACGTATCTAGTAATCGTCTATTTAAATCTATACTTATCGTTAAAATACATATTATTTATTATACAATTTTGTAATACATATTATTTATTATACAATTTTGTAATACATATTACACTATCTTATGTATTTACTTTCAAAAACACTCTTTTTCATCGTTCCTTCATATAAAATGTATTGAGAAGTATGTAACTCAGAAATTATACCAAGATGGCTGTACTCGTTATCACAAATTATAAATAATTTATTCGCAGTCTACATTATTGTGTCGATATTATTATAATATATTCGAAACTTTCATGTACCTAAGATTCAATAAATTGTATCAATTATAGTCTGAATTTCATTTATTTTTATTTGCACAAACCACGTTTCAAACACATACTCCCTTAGTCCTTACTGATAGAGATATAAATTACATAACTATTCATCTGCTTTCTGTCATGTGACGTTTTTGCAGGAAGAATACATGTAGACCTCTTTATTTATTTATTATACCCAGAAATTCGGCCATTGACCTTACGCTACTTGTCTCTTCCACTCAAAAGACAAGTGGCGATTGGTCAATGGCTGGATTTCTGCGTGTTTAAAAGTTTCAGTCCAAATGATATCAAAGTACCTAAAGATTCAATGATTTATTAGTCATTATACAAGACTTTTTAACAATTTTATAATTATTACTAAATAATTCAGTAGCTATTTAGCTAAACAAGTTATTCAGTTCTTGTAAAATTTTCAAACTAAATAAATTGTACCATTCTATTACAAACTTACTTTAATTATATTTATATTAAAATTTAATACTACACTTAAATTTTAAATTACTAAGGTTTTGTTACATTAACATTTAACATCTTATAGGCGTGCCATCGGGGTTTCTCGGTATTTTCGGTTTGCAAACCTTCTTGCGGCCCTCCGCGCTGCTCACCATCGTACAAGTAAACGTGAAGTATCCACATGATGATGATTTTGTGTAGTAAGTGTGTGAGTACTGCTTCTTAATGTTATTCTCGCTGTCTAAATCTCTAGTGACCGACTTGGACACTGAAACGTATCTGTTGTCGTTGTCGCTTCCACTGTTCAAGTTTCTCAAATCCTTTGGCTTGACATATCTGTTGGCGCTGTAAGTGTGAGGATGGTTGTAACTAATTCTCCCCGTACCGGGCGTCAGAGTGACAGTTTGCGCCTGCGAAGGAGAATGCCTCGAACCTACTACGTATGTTTTATCTTTGGAAGCGACTGACTTGACGCTCCCTGTGAATCCTTGAGGTATGATGTAGCCTCCGATTCCCGGCACTCTCTCGCCTGGCTGATAGACCCTACCCTCGTCTGGTCGCTCGGAATTTCTTTGGGTTATTTCGGCGTCCTGGTTTTTCAGTGAACCGAGCAAAATATGCTGCTTATTACCACCAGTCGACTGCCTAATTTCTAGACCGTTATGATTTGTGCTCTGAAGGGGCTGGTGGGTTTGAGGATCTTTGGTGTAATCGTCGTAGTTGGAGTATTCACCTTGCTCCACGAGACCGTCGTTACTATCTGGACCGAAACCTGCGTCAGTGTCGTAATCATCTGGTTGATTCTCCGTTTCATCTTTATCCGTAGTGAAATCGTAATCATGATTCGAGCCGTAATTATTATTTTGGAATGATTTATTACTTAAAACGGGTGGTCCTGGTGTGTTGTCTATTTCATCTGACTTGTGATGATCCGAATGGCTGTGACTCGAATAATCAGTTTCCGGGTCCGTTCCACTTTCATCGATAATGTTTTTAACGGTGGTAAATTGATCCGTGACCTTGGTCTCGAATGGCACGGACGTATCTGCAGATTCTTTAGGCGGTTCATAAAGACTCCTATCTTCTGTAGGCTCAGGTTCTTCTGTGATATCTGTCGTATTTATAAGTTTGTCGTTGTCATTGAAGACATCTATTTTATCGAACGAAAGACGGTTCGGGAATACCGCATCTTTGTCTAGACTAGCTCCTGCTTGTGCAGCGCCATTATAAGTGATACCATATCTAAATGTTCCATGAAGCTGTGATTGTGATTGACCAGTGCGGCCGCTGGATTGTGCCGAAGCTAAGCCTCCACCGATGAAAGGAGTGCCCTGTTTGTCATGAGCGGTTTTGTCTCGATCCTTGTACGGAGTAAACCCAATCTGGGCTTGAGACGACGTACTACCGGGACCGCGAGCTTGGGCATCGGCCATACCTCCCTTAACACTACCCTGCACTTGTGAGTTCGAGGAATGCATTACGCCATTACTTTGAGACTGTGTTTGTACAGCTCCAGTTTCTGATCCGAGTTGCACACTGGCTTGTGACTTATTGTTTCTTCCGTTTCCTGATGCTGAACTCGATGCACCTTTTTTACCCCCGCTAACTTCGCTTTCAGCGCCTTTAGTGTCACCTGTGATCTGAGCCTGCGCTTGGAAGGATCCGCTACCTGTGTAGGTTCCGTGAACATTTGCTTGAGCTCGTTCTCTACTATTTCCACCTTTTGAGGAGGCGCTAGCGGTTGTTCCATTTACTGCTTGATTAACACTCGCTTCAGCCTCCGAATCGTCATCATCAGACGCAATCGTATTTGGATTAACGAAGTTTTGTGGAATGTCTGAAAATGTTAAAAATAATTTATAAGTTTTAAAATTGCCCGACAAAATGTTTGTAATTTTTCTTCAGTGACTTAGGCCCGTATTTTTGGTCATTACTCAAGATGCATCTCAGTCTTAAGACACGGTTCAGGCTCTGTGATTGGTTGGCTGTCAAAATTTGAACCAATCTCTGTGATTGGTCCAAATTTTGACAGCCAACCAAACCGAACCGCATATTGAGACCGGGTCGCATCTTAAGTACTGACCAAAAATACGGGCCTTATCTTACCTGTATCAAGATTCTGACCGGCACCCTGAAAAAGCATGAAGAAGTTGTAATTAGAACGTCATTCTACCAAAGTTATATCTGTGAGATATTTAACTTGCTCTCATTTTAAGAGTACAATTTGCATTCATCTACAATGTTATATCGTATAAAAAATATAGGTTTGGTATTATAAATAATCCATTAAAAATAAGTAGTGTATAAAGAAGACTTACTCCTTGATTGTAATAACCATTGGTGCCTGTGCCCTCCGGGCCCAAATTTCCACCGCCGGGATAGTAGCCTGGTCCATAAGGCTGTTGACCTGCCCCTCCCCCTTGAGCATCGGGATAGGGTCCGCCTGCTCCAGGAACTTGAGCATTTCCGTTTACTCCATAGTTTCCTGCAAATGTAAATTCCATTAGGTCCCAGGATATGCTCATAGTTATAATCTACATTTTTATGTTATAATATTTAAGTGAGATGTTTACTAACTTTGGTTAGGCGCCGCTCCTGGACTGACCATGCCGGGACCATAAGGTCCTGTACCAGGACTGTACTGGTTGGTCGAGTCCGGTCGTCTGTAATTATCGGGTTCCCCTGCACCTCCTGATCCACCAGGTCCATATTGACCCCCAGAACCGCCGGGACCTCCTGACCCTCCTGGTCCGTAAAGTCCACCTGACCCACCAGGCACATTTTGTCCTAACCCACCCGGTGTGTTTTGTCTAACAGCCCCACCAGGTCCATATTGGTCACTAGACCCGCCCAATCCTCCGGGTCCATATTGTCCGACTGTGCCACCACCAGGAACATTTAATCCTACCGATCCACCAGGAATATTATGTCCACCTAAACCCCCAGGTCCATATTGTCCACCGGAACTTCCGGGCCCTCCTGACACACCAGGGCCATATTGACCACCTGTGCCACCTGGAACATTTTGTCCTGTTCCTCCGGGTCCGTATTGTCCACCAGGGCCACTGGGCGTTACAGGTCCTCCTGTTCCACCAGGTCCGTATTGTCCGCCTGTGCTACTGGGAATATTCTGACCTCCTGTCCCACCGGGACCATATTGTCCGCCTGTTCCACCGGGTCCATATTGCCCACCTGAGCCACCAGGAACATTTTGACCTCCTGTTCCATCGGGTCCATATTGTCCGCCTGAGCCACCGGGACCATTCTGACCTCCTGTTCCACCGGGTCCATATTGTCCGCCTGAGCCACCGGGAACATTCTGACCACCTGTTCCGCCAGGTCCATATTGCCCACCAGAGCTACCGAGACCATTCTGACCTGTTCCACCGGGTCCATATTGTCCGCCTGAGCCACCGGGACCATTCTGACCTCCTGCTTCACCAGATCCATATTGTCCGCCTGAGCCACCGGGACCATTCTGACCTGCTTCACCAGGTCCATATTGTCCGCCTGAGCCACCGAGAACATTCTGACCACCTGTTCCGCCAGGTCCATATTGCCCACCTGAGCCACCGGGACCATTCTGACCTCCTGTTCCACCGGGTCCATATTGTCCGCCTGAACCACCGGGTCCATTCTGACCCCCTGTTCTACCGGGTCCATATTGCCCGCCTGAGCCACCAGGACCATTCTGACCTGTTCCACCGGGTCCATATTGCCCGCCTGAGCCACCAGGCCCATTCTGACCTGTTCCACCGGGTCCATATAGTCCTCCTAAGCCACCGGGAATAATCTGACCTCCTGTTCCGCCTGGTCCATATTGTCCGCTTGGACCACCTGGAACATTTTGACCCCCTGATCCACCGGGTCCGTATTGTCCACCTGTGCCACCAGGAATATTTGGTCCCCCCACTCCACTAGGTCCATATTGGCCACCAGAACCACCGGGCCTGCCTAGTCCTCCAGGTCCGTACTGACCGCCCGTACCACCAGAAATATCTTGTCCGGATCCACCAGGAATGTTTTGTCCTCCTGCCCCACCAGGTCCATATTGACCTAAGCTACCTGGTGCATATGGTCCTCCTAAAGCACCTGGAACATTGTGTCCACCAGATCCGCCAGGAGCGATAGACCCTCCAGCAGGACCGTATCCGTTACCAGATACTGGATATAAGTTATTCGCGCCGTTAATAGGTATTGTGCAGCAATATACACTGCTGCCTCCTGGACCGGGGTAAGGGCCAGATGCAAGAGGCCAATTAGATCTAGATTGACCTCCAGGCCCATATTGTCCACCAGGACCACCAGGTCCACCTAAGCCGCCCGGGCCACCGGGAGCTATTGCTCCAGCGGTTCCACCAGGTCCGTATTGTCCGCCTGAGCCCCCGGGACCATTTTGACCGCCTGAACCCCTGGGTCCATATTGTCCGCCTGTGCCACCGGGTCCATGCTGTCCACCTGCACCACCAGGAACATCATGCTCCCCTGATCCACCGGGTCCGTATTGCCCACCAGAGCCACCGTGACCATTCTGACCTCCTGTTCCACCGGGTCCATATTGTCCGCCTGAGCCACCGGGACCATTCTGACCACCTGTTCCGCCCGGTCCATATTGGCCACCTGAGCCACCGGGACCATTCTGACCTCCTGTTCCACCAGGTCCATATTGCCCGCCTGAGACACTGGGACCATTCTGACTTGTTCCACCGGGTCCGTATTGCCCGCCTGAGACACCGTGACCATTCTGACCTGTTCCACCGGGTCCATATTGCCCGCCTGCGACACCGGGACCATTCTGACCCCCTGTTCCACTGGGTCCATATTGTCCGCCTGAGCCCCCGGGACCATTTTGACCGCCTGAACCCCTGGGTCCATATTGCCCGACTGAACCACCGGGAATATTCTGACCTCCTGTTCCACCGGGTCCATATAGACCTGAGGCACCGGGAATATTCGGACCTCCTAGTCCACCGGGTCCATATTGCCCGCCTGAGCCACCGGGACCATTCTGACCTCCTGTTCCACCGGGTCTATATTGCCCGCCTGAGCCACCGGGAATATGCAGACTTCCTGGTCTCCCGGGTTCATATAGTCCGCCTGAGCCACCAGGTCCGTTCGGACCTCCTGAACCACCGGGGCCATATTGTCCTGCTAAACCACCGGGAACATTCTGACCTCCTGTTCCACCGGGTGCGTAAAGTCCTCCTGAGCCACCAGGTCCATATTGTCCACCCAAGCCACCGGGAACATTTTGTCCCCTCGAACCTCCGGGTCCATACTGTCCTCCTGGACCACCGGGTCCATACTGTCCACCTGGACCACCAGGGCCGTTTTGCCCTCTGCCACCTGACCCATATTGCCCGTTTGAACCATCGGGAACAGGTTCGCCCGAACCTCCAGGTCCATAATGTCCGCCTGAGCCGCCGGGAACATTTTGTCCTAAGCCACCAGGCCCAAATTGTGCGCCTGGACCACCGGGCTTATTAGATCCACCTGTTCCGCCTGGTCCAAGGTAAGCCTTGCCATTATCAGGCTTAAGATTGTGGCCGAAGGTTCTTGGGTCTAAGACATTGTCCGGTCCGAAAGTTTGACCTCCACCGGGCTTACCGTTTCCATTACCGCCGTATTCTCCATTTGGTCCGCGATTGCCACCTGGTCCATAATAACTATTCCCAGGACCGTATGTACCGCCAGGTCCTCTGGAGCCTGAATTGCCTGCGCCTTCGCCATAAGGTCCAAATTTTCCTGCTGCGTCAGATTTTCCATAACAGTCATCGCAACTGGGATCGTATATGGACTGGCTCTGTGCTTGTCCCATGCCGCTGTTGCCACCTAAAACAATGTTTAATTATTTTAACTGTCGTGTTTTATCGGCATTTTCAGTTTGTGATGAAAGTGATGCTTATAGGGTAACAGGTTGTTTGGAAATTCGAATGGTTGGTAAGTTGGCAACATTTACTGCTATATCTGAACTTTCTTATTATCAAAAATGAAAAATGCGCTTCCAGTACTTACTGACACTCGCTCTTGATGAGTCTGCGGCCGAATGTGCTTCAGCCTTCCCCTCATCCTTTCCATTGCCTCTGTCAATTGCCAAATATTGAGACTGCGTTTGACCCCTGTATCTACCTCTGGGTGGATAACTAGTCTGCCTTCGAGGTCTACTGTTTCCAGATTGACCGACAATGGTCTTCAGATCACAAAGTAATCCATTAAACTTAATATTATCGCAGGAAAATGAATGTTGAGAATCCCCAGTATCATCCTGAAAAACAGAAGAGAAATAGTATTTTAGACGGGCAATCTACAAGGGAGAAAGAGAAGAAGATTTATAAAGGTATGTAGTTTATTCATTTTGCTACACGATATTTAGCACAATTATGCAACAAATTAGGTGGTAGGTGCACGCTAAATAATTTAAAGAAAGGAACAATAATTATTTATAGAAAACAATTACTGAAGAGATAAAATACTTCATCATAATAACAAGTGCTTTTAAAATAGGATATCGCTTAGCATTGACATTAATATTAGTGATATTGAATTGGGCAATAAATAGGTTGATGGGAGCGTGTTTTGTTTTTGTCAATGAAGTACTGTAGTCAAATCCGTACAATTTTATCCGAAAAGATGGGATTCTTTTGCGTGCTCACTTTTTGTTTATTCTTAGTTTTTAAACTTAGTTTTTAAAGATTGATAGTTAATTGCTCCAAAAATCTTAGTTTTAGGTCACAAAGCATAACATATGGTCGAAGACTCACTGACACACATTATTAGGGCAATAACAGATAACCCCAGACCTATTAGCATTAAGTGCCTACTTCTAACGTGTTATCGTCAAATTATTGTTAAATTTAAATTGTAGGTATTGGTAGTAGGTTATTGTTTACTTAAAATTATGTCTTGTCATGTTTTGATTATCTATAGATTAATGAAATTAATAAAAATAAAATTTTAGGGTCGAACAAAAAAATTTGATTTTGACTAAGCCCAAATCCTAGCATTACAACAACGATGTTGGTTCCACAGTGGTTTCAAATTACTGATTTATTCAAAGGCACCAAAGACACGTTATCAATTTTGCCTTAAAACCTTCAGCATCAGTTGGTATAAAAAAAAGACGGGTTGCACTCCGGGAGTGCCGGCAGACGTGAAAACTTGATTATTAACGTTGTGCATTATTTTTTTAACCCATTTTTTATGAAAATCGATAAAAAAAAAAACGATCGTTTTTATTAATTAATCGAAACCCTTACAATCGATTAAAAATATCGACAATCGAAAAAAAAATCTGCTGTCACACAGACTGTCAGACACTTCTCGCGACAGTTGTCTTGCAGGTGGAAACGCGGCCTTAATCAGCGCGTCTGCTAAAGAACTTATTTCCCCGACTGTACATTTCTGCTAAACAACTCATTTCCCCGACTGTACATTTCTGCTAAACAACTCATTTCCCCGACTGTACATTTCTGCTTAGCACAATTTTCCCCGACTGTACATTTCTGCTAAATAACTCATTTCCCCGACTACATTTCTGCTTAGCACAATTTTCCCCGACTGTACATTTCTGCTAAACAACTCATTTCCCCGACTGTACATTTCTGCTTAGCACAATCTTCCCCGACTGTACATTTCTGCTAAACAACTCATTTCCCCGACTGTACATTTCTGCTTAACACAATTTTCCCCGACTGTACATTTCTGCTAAACAACTCATTTCCCCGACTGTACATTTCTGCTTAGCACAATTTTCCCCGACTGTACATTTCTGCTAAACAACTCATTTCCCCGACTGTACATTTCGTTCGAGTTCGACACAAAACACTACTCTCCAACCGTCTTACGCGTTTTCTATGGTTTTTCGATCAACACGAAAATCTGACGCGAGTTTCACAGTTTTTACCCATCCCACAAAAGTGCTCAACGCCGCTAAAGAAGTTTTCACTTCAAAAATTGATAAGAATAGGCATGACGAATTTTTTTTTTCTTGTTGGTATGTGAGTTGTGACGGACCATTCAAAAATAGAAATATCAGTGAAAAATGACAATATATCACATATTCACATATCACAATTCAAAAGTCACATAAAATCTAAAATAGACCTTCCCAAAACGCTCCATACAAAATGTCAGCTAAAGTCTGTGACGTTACGCCTAGCTAGTTTGTTCGATAGCTATATTGTTAAATATTGAGTTTATGAAGGTGGTTTATGAGAAAAAAATTTAAAAATTGCATAACTTATCGAATGGTATACAAAAATTAAGGAACTTTATAAAAAAATATTCGACTTGACTTAACTTGACGAAAAAATTTTGAAGGCTCAAAACAAAAAAAAAAATACATAAGTTATGAAGCTGAAATTTTGGGAATATCTATGTCTTTATTTTAGTTAAAAAATCGGCTAATCTTTGTCCTTGTCGTCATCCCTATTATTATGATCCATTGTGTATAATCTTAATTTTGATTCAATAGTGGAAAGACAAGTAGTATCGAAAATAATCTAGATGTACCTATCTAAATTATTTTCGAGACTGATTGTTTTAGAGAATTCTAAAAGATAGGTACTTAGAGAAGTTTAAAAATTGTGGTTGAGAATAATGGGAATAATTTAATATATTTTAATATCAACCTAATACTACTTTTTAATAAATTAATAAATCAAAATAGATGACCCGGTGAACATCGTATCACTTTTCTCCTAATGTAAGCTTTTTCTGGACTACCACGAACATTCCAAGGCTAAAGTTAGACAAATCGGTTCAGCTGTTCTCAAGATTTAGCCAGACAAACTATTATATAGATATAATAAATAATGGGATTATACAAAATTGTTTAAGGTCTTATGTATATTAAGTTCTTAATAAAATTTTAGTAATAATAATAATTATTATTAGTACATGATATGAAAGTGTTCCGAATGATAAGCTTCTGCAAAAAGTAACGGTTTTCGTCAGTCTTATCAACAAGCGAAGCGTCTTTAATTTTATAAACATTTACAATAAATCTAAATGATATGAACCTAAACGAATGGTAATTTTCTAGGAAAATTTTTGAATATTTAAATATGTGTGACGTTATAATTACGAGTTTTTTTCGTCCCACGACACTATTTTGGTTGTTTTATTTCATTTAATCAATTGAATGCAAAATTTAAATGTTTAAATAATTTCATATAACACGCAACGTCGCACTGCAGAATTCAATTTTAAATATTCGCAAGGCAAGCTTAAATTATGATATTAAAGAGAATTAAGAGAAGAAATTACCGAAATCACATTCCTGAGGGATGCAACTGGTCGAGTCCTTGTCACGACACATGAAGTCAACGATTTGGCGGTCTCCACAACATTGTTCTCAGAACTCAATATCCATACCTGACACACGCTATCAGGTTGCTTGCACACAAAGTAACTCTGTAGATGGAGAGAATAAAATCAATAGTAATTAAATTAGAAAAAAGAGAGAATTCAAAGAGTGAAAAAACTATGATGTTATAGTAGAATTTACCTTCGTTGGATCGGAAGCAGCACAAGTTAAGGTGAGTAGAATCGCCGCAAGCGTGTGCGGGCGCGCGCGCGGTGGCTGCATGCTGGCTTGTGAACACTGAGCTGTGGCGACGGCCGCCGTCTGACCCGCGAACCCAGATGAACCCAGCCAGATATACAGTTCAGCTACCCAATTTTGATACCATACATACGCATAAGGAAGTAAATCTGCGTGATATAGGATGCTCCAAATTTGCCAAGATACGCTTAGCCACTTGCATCATTAACCGTCGCTTTTTTATTCTAGTTCACAGCGAGTGACTTCTTTCAGGTAGTTTTCAGTGATAATGGGCTTTTAAAAATAAGTTAAGAAATGAAACAAAATTAAAATTGATTTTTTATTGAAAACTATAAACCAACGAGTATAAAGCTGAAAAGTTACAGACCTAATACCACCTCGTTAAGATGGAGAAAAATTGTGCGTATATCTCAAACCCATCTACAATATAATAATATTTTAAACAATAATATTACAATTGAACATTATATTATGATTAATATTTTTCTAAATCCAAAATTATTGTTTCACGTTTCAATCCTATTACTATCGATGTAAAAAACTTTTTACTTAACCTCTTAAAACGGTATTAATGGAAAAATTAGGCGCCAATTTGAGCATAACAAATGCTTATAACCTAGTTATTTCTGAGCTAACATTTGAATCTTTCTTCTTATATGTATGGGAGGGGTATACGAAGCGTTGTGAATAGTATCCCGAATGCTGATCGCCGGTACTTTTAGATGGACCCCGTCTGTAGTACTCTATAGAGTCCACGCAGTCGCAAGCTAATCTACTTTCGGAGCCGCTGCTTTCCAGTTGGTATTTGGGAATAACGATCAAACTCTCCGTGGACTTAGTCGGAGGACAGTGACTGTGGCTTCTTTGATAGACGGGGTAGTGGTGTGGTGTCCCACTCTGACGATGAACATGCTTTTCCTGGACGTAGTGCTGATGCTCGTGATGATTATGCGAGCTCCGACCCGTGTGGGCGCGACCGTGACTCTTTGATCTATTCGAATGCTTCGTGCTCGTGTCCAGATATCCATAACCGAATCCGTAACCGCCGATCGCTTTTGTTGCTAAGTTGTCCCAAGACTTTGGCTTCACGTGCTGATGTGAACTCTGGTACTGAATTTTAGGAGATGACTTGGCTTCAGATCGATCGTTATCCCAAAATAGAGTGTCACTACTCAATGAAGTGCTGTAGCTTGAAGCGGAATTTTCGCAAACGACTGTAGCATTGCTCGTTGCATAAGACTGAAGACTACATTGACTAGTTTGTGTGGACTCCGTAGTCAAGTATCGGTACCGACTAGAGCATTGTGCTGTGTTGCAAATTTTCTTCGTATGTGAGTGTGAACAACCCTCGGTCTTCTGTGTTGATTTATCGACTTGTTGACATTTGTCTTTTCGTTTAGAACATTCCTTTTTGCGGCGCACTTTCTTTCTGGAGTTGGGGACGCAGTGTGGATCGCAACACGGACTGGCTAGATCGTATGCTTCTAAACTGTTCGCGTCCTGGTTGTTGTAAGCGGGCATGCAGGGACCGCACCCGTGGCTGTGGCTGTTTCTGTGTGTTTTCACATGTTTACTATTCGCTGGCTTGTAAACTTCGGAAGCTCTATGGTATTCACTGGACGTCTTTACTACGTAATGGTGGCAGTCGCCTCTGTTGCGAGGAGATCCAACCGTGATCACGAAGCTGCCGGTGTGCATATTCGGCTGGATGATGCAGGCTCCGTATCGCGGATCGAGATATTGATACATGAACACACTGGTTTGCGGTGGTTTCGCAGCAGTCACATTTTCACTGGACAGCGTCGGTCGGCAGTAGCCGCTGTTGACGTCGCTGGTGATATTCTCCTCGGAATCGGAGATGATGTCGGACGGGGACGTTTTCTTCTTCTGCGACGGGAGGCTGTGGGTCTTCCAGTTGCTGTCGAAGACTTGTCTCTCTCTTATCGTGAGCTGCTCGAGTTCCCTCATTTTCATTTGTATGGCTCGTTGTATATTGATGTACTTAAGGTGAAGCTCGACTTTCCGCACGCAGTCCTCGAATATGACCACGATCCGCATGCGGGAGTCGCAGGAGTTGATGGCCGTGACGATGGCGGTGTGGTCCGCTCTCTCCACGTCGACGCCGTTGATGGAGAGGATGACGTCGCCCTCCCTCATCCCGGCCCCGGCCGCCGGACCGTCCGGTTCCACGTGGTCCACATACGTTATCACTTCTATCTCTTGTTCCTAAAACAAAAGAAGGATAACGTTATGTTTGCATTAAAAACATACAGTAATATGAGTTATTTTGCACTGACATGAATGAACATTGAAACTTTAAATCATGTAAGTAATAACATTCAATACATTAGCAACTTTATATGGCGTTTTCATCAGAAATAAAATATTGTTTCGCTTGAGCAAGTAGTTTTTGCAAATATAATTATTATTAGACTATTAACTAATAAGTTTTCTTCGAGTGTGTGCAAATATTTATTCACCTTCTTATAATGGATGCCGTAACTCTGTAGCGTGAACCCGTAGCTGCCATTTTTCTTCTCGACTATAATGGTTCGACGGCGGCAATCCTCCTCGCCTTTCCCAGGTCGATCAGATTTTATCGACTCCCGTATCTACAAAGAAATTATCTATTTAAATCTTATTTAAATAATTTAATTTCGGAGATTTACAAAATTTTCGCAGGTGGATGGAGATACATTTAAAAATGTAAAAGTTTTTGAATAAGGCAAGTAAGGCAAATAATAAAGCATATTGAGTTAAATGCAACAAAGTGAAGTAGATATTTCATGAAATAATATGTTATTCACCAACAACCAAGGTCACAGTAATTCTCTTAATCCAAAAGCAAAAAATGTCTCTTAAAGTTCATACACAATTCACAAGGAAAAAAAACCAACTTAAATAGGCAAAAAAATGTCAAACCCGCGTTGAAATCACACGGCAACCATAACCGATGTGTAACTTACGGAATTATCCAAGGAGTCTTCTTTCGAGTCGCCGTTCAGTAGTTTTTTCCCATTGCTCATCCGACTTGGACATCTTTCGTTTAGCTTCGGCGAGCTCATTCCTCCACCCGGTCCATACGTCACTGAACACCTGAACACTGAATCTAAGCAAACGCTGCCTTTAACACGAATTGCACTCTGTATTCTTGTAATAGGGTGTATTGACGCAATCCGACCGCGGGGGGCGATCGGTACGAGCACGCATGCGTCTAACTCCGTTTGAGGTGAGTCCCGTTTCTAACGCTTTGTGCCAAGCTGACCTTCTCTAAGGCTTCGGAAGAGGCTTTCACCTCTTGTTGACTATCGGTGCTGGTAATTTCGCACCTTGACTCAAATGGGAGAGCGCATGCGCGAAACGCGTAGAGCGCGCAGATGCAAAATAAATTATTTATTATTGAAGCATCGCGACGGATTGAAGAACTGGCCACAAGTAATTGATAAAAAGAATCAAATCTTGTAGCAGTTCTTTATTTTTAAATAATAACTATAATATGGAGTTAGGTGTAATACTGATAAGATAAGTCTTAATATTTTTTCTTATTTCAACAAAAAAAAAAACTAATAAAAAAAACTTGGGTAATGTTTTTACTAAATATTTATGGCTCAAATCGTAATAATATTATACAAACTATAATTAAAACTAAATACAAAACAAAATTTACTCACTTGGATCTAAACACTTTCTATTTCAAAGTAAATGTGTACTTACTTCAGATACTCAAATGCTAATAATTAATATTAAACTAACATTGCACAATTTAAAATGTAGAACGTTTACTACCAACTTTCGAATATAAATTACACTAACAATAAAAGCAATTAAGAAGACGTCAAGTATTACGAAACTAGAAGTTTAATATGAACTTGACATAGTTTTAAAGATTTTAAACCACCCTTCCCAGTTCCCCTGTGTAACTCATAAGATTTTATCAGCCCTAATACATGACGTATTACTCGAACGCTCCCTAAGGGTCCTTCCATAAATGACGTAACAGCTTAAGGCCCTATAGACCCAATTTTACATGACTTTGAATCAATAATAAACAAACAAATAGTGACTTTTAAAAGCCAAAAAAAAATACACATTGTTGTTTACTTAAGGTACTTTGACAATTTGTGGTTCGAAACATAATATTGAAAACTTCACTCGATCAAAAATAACTCCGAAGAGGAGGCTAAATTCGAATATTTTTTATTTTTTTTATTTTTCTTATTTTTCATGAAGCTTATGATAGTTTTACTTTCAAAAATCATATCTACGAAAAGCTCATAACTTAAAGAAGAATAATTTGTGGTTACATTTTGCATTTTGGTTTAATTATCAAAGAAAAAAGGTTTTTTTCTCCTATTTCGCCCTATCAAGTACGCGGCGAGCGTCGTAACCGCCACTGTACAAGGCGCGCTGATATGAATGTTATTTTAATGTCCTTTACGTCGATATTCGTACTGACAGACATCGACCTGCAAATTTTCGGGTCTATAGGGCCTTAAGGGGGTATTACCAAATGTGGCAATGCAATATTGTGTTAAAGGTATTTTAAAAAGCGGGTGGGAGGTGTTCGAAAGATCTAAATGTGTGACGTAATATGAGTGTGAAGTAGTTATGTGTATGGCCACTAAGGGGAATGAACCAAAGTGTTGACTTTGGCGTAACTGACAACGGATACGTTGGGTATAGGCACAGGTATCTCGGAGAGATTCTTGTTCAGGGTTATCAGGGGTGGTAGAGCTACGGATTGGACTCCGGCCTCCGGTGGTATCACCGCTGATCCTTTAGTTATCTTTGCAGGCGTTTCGGCGACTTCGCGTTTGGTTTTCACCGTTTCTGTGTCTCCTGTAAAAAAGTTAATAGTACTTTTAAAATGGCCTGCATTTCGTAGCGCTGGAATTCGTTTATCCGCGGGAAATGTACATTTTTCTGCAACAGAAAGACGTATCCTTTGTCCTTTTCCCGTCTTTCAAAGTATCTGCATACCAATTTTCATTAAGATCGGTTTAGCTGTTTAAGCGTAAAAAGTTAAAGCGTAAGAGAAAATTAGTATGACGGTTGCAATTCAAAGTTGCAATACCTCTCATACTCGCTGGTGGTTTCAAAGCGGTCCAGGGGATAGTTGAGTTGCCTGCCACGGGAGCGACTCCTACCATGTTCTCTGCTGTCACATTAGTCTGCAAAGGCACAGGCAGTGAGTCCATATCGATCGCTGACCCGTTGTGCCTGTAGAACGTTATGGTTTCCTGGTGACCGCTAGAAGAAAAAAAAAACAATTTCAATATTCCATTACTATACGAGTAATATATTGTAAACGAGGGTGTGCCGTGTGAGTGGATGAACTAACAAATTGAAAACTCTAGCTTTTTGCATAATTGGAGGTTTTAGGACCGGGAAAATGAATTGAAACCAAAAAATGTAGTTATGTAAACAGATATATATTAGCATCTAGATAATAGCACAGAATACATATTAGTTTAAGGCCGTCCCCCGAGCAAACGACCTTGGCCATACATTTGCCGCGTTGCCGAGATCGCACCAAAACCCTATTTTTTACTTATCTTAGTTCAAAATTGTCCTAAAAAAAATTTAAAACGGGGAATATGTAGTTTATGATATTGTCGATCTGATATTGGCGTGTGTTTCAAATAAAAGTAATTTGTAAATCCTACGGAGATGCTGAATGTATGCTTGATTTTTAATAAATTGGTTTTACTTTGGAAGCTGATATCATGAGTATAATAAACAAAAATAGAAAATTTAAAACGGGGTAAGGAATGTTGATATACTGAAGATTATTGCTGTATTTTTATTATAACTTTGTAGCTTCCAAATTATGAGTTTATAAGGCTTGAAATATGGTAAATTACGGTATCTCCGTAAGGAACGCCCTTAACAAATAATAGGTAAGTTACAAGGTTTGTTCAAATTAGAAGGGAAAGAACGAGTAATCGCTCTCCACTCACGTCTAACCCTGCAGTGGTCGCGTACCTGAATGGGACGGGAGTGGTCGCGCGGACTACATACGTAGTCCAATTTTAAATAAAGATAAAAACATGGTAAATAATATTTTATTTATTTTACTTATTAAAATTTAATAAGTATATGTATATGTCGCAGTCATCTGGTTCAATTTGCGATTCGATTGAATGACTAGCGCAGCGGTTCTCAAACTTTTTTGGTGGCGGAACCCTTTTGGAAAGCAAAATACTTGACGGAACCCTACAATAAAATAATAGTTTTTAAAAGTGTATTCTTTAATAATAAACAATAAAAGTATAATGTAACAGTTACTAATTATTACTTACTTTAAAATGCCACATGGCAAGTACATTATTACAAGATATTAAAAAAGAAAAAATCTAACTAATGGGAGGTATATGAAACTGTTTTTTATTTTTCATTAATTGGTTGATGTCAGGTTTGATAGAAGACAGTTGCAGTCTCATATCAGGTTCGGCGTCCAGTCTATTGCGATATTTTGTTTTCGTGGCTGCATACGTTGAGAATCTTGTTTCGCACAAATATGTTGTTGGGAACGGGAGAAGAATATTCAGAGCCATTTTGCCAAGCATTGGATATTCATTACGAATTCTGCACCAAAAATCGTTGAGAGGCATCGTTTTGAACAGTGACTCCATACTTGTGTCTGATGACATTTCTAAAAGAGATTCATATATCTCGTTTGACATACTTTCGGGCTTTTGCAAGTTGGGTAAAAAAGGATTATATTATTATCCATGAATTCAGTTTTGTTTTTGTATTCTGTTCTTCGGGAAAATACTTTTCAAAAGATGCGCGCATCGAAGTGAGATATTGGACCAATTCTTCAAACATATCATCTTGAAACATTTCTGAGTCGTTATCGCTAACAAACTCACTGAGTGACGTAAAGCTTTCTATTTCTCTCTTATCAACGCAAACAATCCAAAAATCTAATTTTCTTTTGAAGGCAGTTATTCTGTTATAGGCCTGGAACACTGTTGTCTGTTTACCTTGCAATGATAAATTCAATTCGTTTAGTTTTTGAAAGATATCCGCCATAAAAGACAATCGGAACAACCAAGTTTTATCATACAAACGGTCTTTCAAATTAAAAGAAGTATCAGCTGAAAGAAACATTTGTAACTCCGCTCTAAGTTCAAATAGCCTTGTTAAAGTTTTACCCCGAGACAGCCATCGCACTTCTGTATGGAGCAGCAGTGTTTTATGTTTGCTGCCATAATCTTCACACAATAATGAGAACAATCGGGATTGTAGTGGTCGTGATTTGATAAAATTAATTATTTTTACCGCTTCATCCATAACTAATTTTAGATTTGACGGCATTTGCTTCATTGCAAGTGCTTGTCTATGCAGAATACAATGGCTGGAACTACAATAAGGCGCTTTATTTTTTATGCGTGACACAGCTCCTGCTGTTTTACCTGTCATCGCCTTTGTTGTTATTTATTCATATTTAGAGGTCCAAATTAAACAGTTAATCATTTTATACGTTTATTAATTCGTTAGCGTTACATGCTTCCTGAGAGAAAAATTCTAGACAGCTCAAAGCGGGGAAAACATTAGCTGTCATCTGTCAAAAACATTAGGAAACTTAACCCAACAATACAATTCACAACACCCCACCTCGATTGAAACTATTTTCTTACAAATTGTTAATCAATCGCAAAAAAAAAACTTATAACATTACTACTTAATAACAATACCACTTGATATAAGTGAAAAGAAACAATCTTAAAGTTTTATAACTAAGAACTTATACAATATTTAAAGTCTTTTTCATAAAAGATAACCTTTCACAAGACAAGGTTTTAATTAACAAATCTGAGACATTATCATTAGTAGAGATGTATTCCACTGATATCTCCTTCTTAATTATTAAATCTTTTAAGAAATGATTTCTAATATCAATGTGCTTGGCACGCTTACTATTCTCATTTGATTTAGATAATTGTATAGCACCTTTATTGTCCATATACAGTATGCACTTTATGTCACTATTTGGTCCACTCATATCACTGTATAGTCCTCTTATATATAGTAAGTCACAAGCACTAGCAGCTGCAGCAATATACTCTGCTTCCACTGAAGACAGTGCCACACATGTCTGTTTTCTGGAAAACCAAGATACTAAGCATCCGTTGTAAAGAGTAACAGATCCAGATACACTCTTCCTGTCAGTGTGGTTTCCAGCCCAGTCAGCATCAGAATAAGTTTCAAAATTATTATTTTCTGATTTTTTAAATGTCAATCCTGTATTATAAGTTCCTTTTAAGTACCTTAATGTTCGTTTAGCTTGAGTCCATAAGCTTCTGGTTGGTTTGTCCAAATATTGGCTGAGATATGATACTGGGTATGCTATGTCAGGTCTACTAACCGTTGCTATAAACATCAGTCCTCCAATTAGCTGTCTATATGGAATGTCTTCATCTATGTTTTCTTCTGCATCATATTGATATTCCTTTAACATTGGAGTAGTTGTACTCTTACAGTCTATCATATTAAACTTTGCAAGCATTTTCTGTATTTGTCCTTTTTGTGTAATTTTCAGAGTGTTCTCTTTCTTTTCAATTTCCATACCCAAAAACAGACTAGGAAATCCAAAATCTTTTATGTGGAATTCCCCTTTTAAATCTTTTATTATCATGTCCATATCTTTGTCATGGCCAGTCAAAATAATATCATCGACATAAATCACCATCCATACATTATATTCTTTGCCATAGTATAGACAGAAGTCATGTAGTGATCGTGTAAATCCTTTACTTTCTACAAAGTCATTGAATCTTTGGTTCCAGCACTTTGGACTTTCTCTCAACCCGTACAATCCTCTATTTAGTTTTAAAACTTTTCCTTCTTTTACATAAACCCCTTGAGGAGCTTTTATATATACTTCTGATTCCAATGTACCATTAAGAAATGCAGTTGGTACGTCTAGCTGTTTCATATTGTAATTGTTATGTACTGCATGTGCTAATAACATTCTTACTGTTGAAATTCTTGCAACAGGAGCATAGTTTTTACCAAAATCTTCTTGTTCTCTCATCTGGAATCCGCGTGCTACTAGTCTAGCTTTTTTCATACCATTATCCTTTGTTTTAAAGATTCATTTTGTGTCAATCGTTTTTTTATTTTCTGGTAAGTTTGTCACCGTCCATGTATTCATTTTTATTAGTGCATCAATTTCTGTTTTGATAGCATATTTCCATCCTTCATTGACAGCCTCTTCATAGGTTTGTGGTTCTTCTTCATCATTAAGTAAACAGTATGTTCGACTAGTTCATATTCATCTAAACACTTTGGCTTCTTAATTGTTCTGCCACTTCTGGTTTTTCTCTCTTCTTGGTCTTTACTCACATTTCTTTGCTCATTTTCCATATTATCATCTTCTTTTCTTTCATTATTTTCCTGTTCTTCATTTACTTGATCTTCTTTTCTTTCTTCTTGTTTTTTACTCACTTTTCTTGGCTCATTTTCGATATAATCATTTTCTTTTCTTTCACTGTCTTGATCTTTCTTTTCCATCTGAATTTCTACTTCTTTGTTTTCTCTTGTCCTGGTGTCATATCTTATATTATTTTCATTAAACCTTATATCTCTTGTAATTTGTATTTCATCAGTCTCAGGGTCCCATACTTTATAACCGGTTCTTCCATATCCTATCATTCTTACTTCTTTTGCTCTGAGTCAAATTTGTCTCTTCTTGGTATGACTGTCATCCAACCTTGACTTCCAAATATTATTAACTTTTTCAAGTTGAATTCTCTTCCAAATATTATAGCCGGTATTTTAAAATGGATTGCCTTTGATGGGCATCTATTTATCAAATATGTCGCAGCCAGAACAGCATGGCCCCATAAGTATCGCGGCAGATTTGACTCATCCAGGATAGTTCTCGCTTTGTCATATATTGTTCTATTCATTCTTTCACTTTTGCCATTCATTTGTGGGCTATATGGCAAGCTGTACTCTATTTTTATTCCCTTTTCTTGACAAAAGTTTTTAAATATATTAGACGAATACTCCCCGCCATTATCACATCGAATTCTTTTTATTCTTATATCCTTTTCAAGTTCAATTTCCGTTATGTATTTTATTAGATTGTAGGCAACTTCTGATTTATTTTTCATTAGATATGTCTGAGTAAAATGCGAGTAATCATCTATAATGGTCTGAAAATACCTGTAGCCTTCTTTTGTGGGCGTTCTAGTCGGTCTTGAAACATCTGAATGAACGAGCTCTCCTATTTTATGAGCTTGTGCATGTTCCACTTTATTAAATGGTAGCCTTGTACTCTTGTTTTTCATACATGTGTCACATGGGTCATTATTATAGGGTAATTTCATAATGGCTAAACCTTTTCTATTTAAATGTCCTAACTTTGAGTGCCACTTATTGTCAACCCTATTTGTGTACTCAATGTAATGTTCCTGTCTTCGCAGGAATTTTAACACATGTAATTTACCCATTCTTTCTCCATAGTAGGTCTTTGTCTCGGTATGTATTTTTAGTTGGCCCTTTTTGAATACAACTGTGTGTCCTTGTTCTTGTAATTTGTTCACAGATAATAAGTTGTGTGTAAGATGGTCAACTATCAATCCTTCTATTTTCACAGGATTATTTTGACATTCTAACCTTAAAATACCTTTTCTCTTGGCCACTAGTTTATGTCCATTTGCAACTCGAATGTATATGGGGCTCCTCTAGCATTTTTATGTCTTCTATTATTTCTTCATGTTCTGATTTTACAAAGTTATGAGTTGCCCCGGAATCGACAACAAACATAATAGAGTTTTCTTCATGTATCTGATTTTGTGCGGATAATGCAATAAATGTTGATTCTTTGCTGTAATTCTCTTGCGCATAGTTTACCGACATCCCTCTTGACGATCTTGTTCTGAAGCTTCGTCCTCTGGACCTCGACCGGCCTCTGCCCCGACTTTTCTCTCGATTTTGTATATTAAATCTCTCACCATTCTTGCAATTATAGGATATGTGCCCCTGTTGTCCGCATTTGTAACAGGATAAGAAACTGGACTCCACCTTGTTGAAATGTTGCTTATTCTCTTCACTTTTTAATTTCAACTCTGCATCTAATAATCTTGATTTAATAAATTCTATGTTTAAATCTTTGTTATCGCTCATAGTTTCTAGAGTCGTTATAACTGTATCATATTCGTTAGGCAAGGTAAGTAACAAATGGCATATTTTGTCACTTTCATCTATTTTAGCTCCAGTAGCTTCGAGGTCAGCTATCATTGTGTCAAATTTCAGAAAATGGTCTTGTAATTTGTCTGACGGCAAGCACTTTAAAGCTAGTAATCTTTTTCTAAGATATAACTTGTTGAATACGCTTTTTCTTTCGAAAATCTTGTCCAGTTGATGGATCATGTCGGCCGCAGTCGTACATTTCTTGACGTATTCTAAATATCTGTCAGACAAACATTGCACTATAATTGAGCGAGCTTTCGCATCATCTTCCTTTTTAGTTGTCGTTTTCGTTTCCAAAACACCATCTTAGTTTCTTTCACCTGCTTGTGCAATGCGATAGCTAACTAAATATGATGCCTCCGTGGCCTTTTCATTGATAGTTTGTGTTACATGCATCATATTTTTTTGACTTTCCAATAACTGTTCTTTTCTGCGAACAAAAAATTATTTATTCTTGTCTTTAGACTCGGGGTGTATAGTTTCTAAATGT
The DNA here is from genome assembly GCA_963422495.1 of Polyommatus iphigenia. Lineage (NCBI taxonomy): Eukaryota > Metazoa > Arthropoda > Insecta > Lepidoptera > Lycaenidae > Polyommatus > Polyommatus iphigenia. Next base: position 20,856,720 of record OY730178.1, on the reverse strand, counting down.
CGGCGCAATTTGGCAGGTGCCATGGAACTATTAGGAAGCAGTTTACTACATAGCATGCAGAGAGGTGAGCCGTTGGAATAAACAAATCCGAAACTGATGTATGATTCATCATACTTCCTTTTTTTCGTCTTTGAAACCGTGGAGCTTGACGTCGTGGCATCATCGTCTGGATCGGTAATTGCTGCATTCTCCGCGCGTACTGCTTTTGAACATTCAGCGTCATTAGAAGATGATGTTGCAACACGTTTAACGCCTTTAATCCAACGTTCCATTCTTCTTTATTAATAATGTTACACGTCAGGAATCAGGATGGTGGGGTCAAAATAATTCACAATCGTTACTGCTTATAAGAGACTAAGTTTAGTCCAAAGAAGAAATGTACAAATCTGATACAATCAGAATACAGCAGGCAGTAGAACAATAAACACTAGTTACATAATATCACGTTTAAACTCCGCAATTCGCTAGCTAGCTTGTAAGTAGATAGGTAGGAACTTATCGCTCCGAACGCTTCAACTGACTGACGAGGCGCGACACGCGATCGCCGCTTTTATACTTGGTCCTAGACTCAATCTCGAACATTCTCAAAAAATACTCGAGTCGGCGCCTTTGATAAACAAAAAAGCGGAAATAAAATTAAAAATGCATTGCAAACAATCTCGACTTTATGTTTTCAAGTTAGAGCCGAAAGTCGCTTGTTCACAACTATAATGTCTAATTCAGAGGCGGCTTTTATCAAAGGACGCGCGCTCACAATTAGTAGGTATGCGCGCGGCGGCGGCGCGGCGGGCGGAGTCAAAACGTTCGACCAGAGAGAGGTGTTTTGATATTTTTTTCTAAATTCTTACGGAACCCCTACAGGGGTATCGCGGAACCCTAGGGTTCCTTGGAACACACTTAGAGTATAGCTGGACTAGCGTATTCATTGAATGACACCATTCAATTGAATGACTCGGCCGAACGTTGATTGAACGATCGTCACTCAACGTTCAACTAGTTAGCGATTTGTAGCATAGCGTTTTAAAGATAGCGGACATGAAATCAGTCAGGTAATTGAACGTATTCTATTTTCTTCCTACTGCGGCGCTACTAGTCACTAAAACAAATATGGCGTCAAACAGCTCGCACAGCTGATAGCACTGTGTTGATATTTTATCGATTACATTTATATTAAAGTGCTTTATTTGTAATACATATAATAAATAACTAATAAAATAATATGAAAGCGTGGATTTACCTATAGGGCATAGGCTACAACGTGGCTATAACTACCCCGTCAACGGCTACTTGAAAAAAATATAGCATCCCATTTAACGACTTCACTATATGACTTTTAATCAAGACGTTAAACGTTACAGTCAACGTCTTGACGAGTTGTCCTTTAGTCATTCAATTGAATGCTGTCATTCAATGAATGCGCTAGTCATTCGATCGAATCGCAGATTAAACCAGATGACTGCGACATATATAATATACATCTTATTCAGAAAAAATCAACAAAAAATAATCACGACCACTGTATTAAAAGTAATTACTCGTAAAATAACAAAAAAATAAAGAGCTTTGACTGCGCTTGATAATCATCGCTATCGCCATCGACTTCATTCAACCACGCCTCAATGTATGCAGCTTGTCGTTCGGCTATTTTTAACCCCCGACAAAAAAGAGGGGTGTTATAAGTTTGACGTGTCTGTCTGTCTGTCTGTCTGTGTGTCTGTCTGTGGCATCGTAGCGTCCAAACGGGTGGACCGATTTTGATCTAGTTTTTTTTGTTTGAAAGCTGACATGATCGAGAGTGTTCTTAGCTATAGTTCATCATCATCAGCCTGCTCAATGCTGGAATATCACGGTTGATCTGGTCCGTGAAGGGTCGATTAGCGACTTGCAGTCGTTTTGTAGGCTTTATATTTTGCATTCTAGTTCGTGACATTTATGAATATATACACCTTAATGGAAAGTTGACCTGGTGTTGCAGCATCACCTGGTTATCAATAGGATATCCAACTCCTCGCCAACTTAGAGCAATGGTTTCGTGTTTGGGCTCATTTTAATTGCGACACCTAGTAAGACGTAGATAAACAGTAAATTTTTGCATGCTGCTGCTGTAGCATCACCTGGATTCTATTGGAGCCGAGCTCCATATGAACTAATATTGATGGCCTCATCCAAGAAGTCATTCATATGCTAAGTACTCACATACGGTTTTGCTCGATAGTTTTACTCCAAATCGAAGGAAATGACATATTTGACATATTTAATTCCATCGAGCCGGCTCGAAGCGAGCCTTCGAGCTGTCAGTTTGGCGGTCCACACGGTGGTTATTGCTCGATTTGGTGTAAAACTATCGAGCAAAACCGTATGTCAGTACTTAGCTTTAGATGGTATTCAGTGGGATATGATCCTATTAATAGGAATTATTCTGCATTATTATAACCAACACAAGTTTAAAAAGCATGAAATAAAATTAAATTAAGAAATTTTAAAAAACCCCCGCCAAACAACTTTAAAAAGTAATGAAATAATATTTACTGACTTTAATTAAATAATTCCTAATATGTAAAGTGATATTTTAATCCATAATTGTTGTCAAGGTGTGTCGGGGGACCGCTAATGTAGATGTTTGATTTCACATAACCGAATCGAGACAATCAGTCACTTGGCGATACAAAATGCAAATGTCGCTGTTGGTGGTCCCCCGACACACCGTGACAACAATTATGGATTAAAATATCACTTTACGCTTAGGAATTATTTAATTAAAGTCAGTAAATATTATTTCATTACTTTTTAAAGTTGTTTGGCGGTTTTTTTAAATTTCTTAATTTTATTTTATTTATCTAAAAATATAAAGTAATATTATTTTATAACAAATCAAAATTATAAAACGGAGTTAATTTTACTAGTATATAATAATATAATATTTAAATGCTTATGCGGAAATAAAAAAAAATGAACTAAAAAAAAATACTTACGTAATGGGTCGCGCGGACTACACCTGTATAGTCCACGATATTTGAGGGGCTATTGCGTTACGAAAATACGCGACAGGGGCTTGCGCTGCACTGAATGTGTAGCTAGATAGGTCATTTGAAAGTACCTAGAGGCACAAGAGACGCACGCTTACAGTTTTTGAGAAAATGTTGATTTTGTTTACGTGGACTACATATCAAGTAGTCCACGCGACCACTCCAGGGTTAAAGACTTATGTAGAGTAAGCGAATAGAAAAAGCTTTAAACGTCCTATATGCGGATTCCTTTAATTTTAGTTCACTCACTTGTGAAAGTCTTCGGTTTCGTTAGTGCTGTTTGTTAGAATTCCAACTTGGTACACTGTAGCCCGAACTACATACCTGGAAAATGCTTGATTTGTTTTACTAATAATATAATTAACATACTGCAGAAAATAATTATTAAAACCAAAAGCGAGTACGCGAACGCTTTTAAAAGGTGCTATTTTAAGCAGAAATTATTCAATTTTTCACCAATAATGATTGGCAAAGATTAAATCAAGGCTCTACATTTTCGTCATATTTCATTTCAAAAGTTCATACATAAGTTAGAGGAAGATTTTAAATAAACATACATATCTTTAGGCGCTGTGACGTTTGCGTCTTCCGGCTCCAGACCTGCACCCACTACATGTCGCGCTGTCACCAACAACACCTGAAATATAAACCAGGTGAAGAGGTGACACTAAGACCCACACATATTTTAACACAGCATAGAAATATTAGAAACATTCGCAAGCACAGATTTAAGCGTCTTCCAGACAGACGCGGCATGCGGTGGCGGTGGCGGTCAGTTGGATGACTTGGCCGCGTGGCCGCGTGTGTCTGTGTCGTTCCTAGAACTCTATCAAGTCATCCAACTGACCGCCACCGCAGGCCGCGTCTGTCTGGGAGACGCTTTATACAATTCATAGTATTATGCAAAGTGTCATTTATAATCCAAACTAATATTATAAATGCGAAAGTGTGTCCCGATCCCGAGAAAGGATATGATACTTTTATCCCGAACAAAAATAATCGGCCAAGTGCGAGTCGGACTCGCGCACGAAGGGTTCCGTACCGTTATAAAGCAAAAATAGGCCAAAAATTGTGTTTTTTGTATGGGAGCCCCGCTTAATTTTTTATTTTATTTAAATATTATTATTAATTATTACAGTACAATTATATTTAAGGCCTTCGTGAAAGTTTCAAGTGCCTACCTCTTATCATTATTGATTACGAGCAAAAAAGGCCAAAAAAAATCGCGTTTGTTGTATGGGAGCCCACCTTAAATATTAATTTTATTTTTATTTTAGGATTTGTTGTTATAGCGGCACCGGAAATACACAATCTGTGAAAATTTCAGAACTCTAGCTATAGCGATTCTAGAGATACAGCCTGGAGACATACAGACATCGAAGTCTCATGAATAGGGTCCCGTTTTTACCCTTTGGGTATGGAACCCTAAAAATGGTACAATGGAGTTGCGGGCATCAGCTAGTATAAAATATATCAACAGTGCCTTTTTAACTGTTAGTTACATTTTACGATTACGGTTTACGAATGCCACAAATTGGACTTTGTCTCACTACACTTCTGTATTTTCTCAAACATACCTACTATACAATCTTTAAAAAATATGTACTCTACCATATCTCTATCAACTCTGCGTCTACTTAAAACCAGCTCGCGCATGACCAGGATATAAAGGTTTTCTAGTTATAGAGTTCAAAAATTAGACTTAGTAATTTACATTGGAAATAGGTCGGTCTTGTCGCTAAAATTTGCTCGCAATTCTTCTATGGACATGCTTAGCCTGTAGAGTGTAGAGCAAAATACTTACCAAGTATAGCAGCATTTTGAACCAAAGCGAGAAACCTGAAAATACCTGCCAAGGAAGTTCTTTATATACGTTTGATGTTCATTAGCATTCGTTTTCTAAACTAAGTATCTAGTTGTGATAATTAGTGTAACCAGCATAAATATATTAATAAGAAACATCAGTATACATTACAACATGATTATGGTGTACAATGTACTATCAGAGAAGTTGATTTCTAGGCAGATGGCGCGACCAAATCATCCGACCGATCACAGGCCACAGTTAACATTGAATTGACATAAACCGACCGCATGATGTAGGTCCGTCAACTGCCTAGAAATCAATTTCCTCGATGGTACATATATATTATTATACTAGCTGTCCCGGCAAACGTTGTTTTGCCATTTAAAGTATTTCTACTTCATCAGTTGATACAAAATCTTACCCCCTCTTTTGTCCCCTAGAGGGTGGGGGGAGGAGGGGATTTTTATACACCAGATGTTGAGTTGGAAGAAGACATTTATATCTGCGAAAACCGTATGCAAATCGGATCAGTAGTTTTCGTGTTAAAGCAAAAGTCTTATACAAAATCTGACCCCCTGTTTCGTCCCTTTAGAGGGGTGGGGGGAAATTTTTTTATACACCAAATGTTAAGGCCGTCCCCCGAGCAAACGACCTTGGCCATACATTTGCCGCGTTGCCGAGATCGCGCCAAAACCCTATTATTTTTACTTATCTTAGTTCAAAATTGTCCTAAAAAAATTTAAAACGGGGAATATGTAGTTTATGATATTGTCGATCTATTGGCGTGAGTTTCAAATAAAAGTTATTTGTAAATGCTAAGGAGATGATGAATGTATGCTTGTATTTTAATAAATTGGTATTACTTTAGAAGCTGATATCATGAGTATAATAAACAAAAATAGAAAATTTAAAACGGGGAAAGGAATGTTGATATACTGAAGATTATTGCTGTATTTTTATTATAACTTTGTAGCTTTCAGATTATGAGTTTATAAGGCTTTAAATACGGTCAATTACGGAATCTCCGGAGGGAACGCCCTTAAGTTGGAAGATGACAAATATATCTGCGAAAACCGCATTTAAATCGGATCAGTAGTTTTCGTGTTAAAGCAAAAGTCTTATACAAAATCTGACCCCCACTTTCGTCCCTTTAGGGGGGTGAGGGGAATTTTTTTTATACACCAGATGTTTAGTTGGAGGAAGACAAATATATCCCACCAAAAACATAAATGTAAAAATGCTGAGCCAAGTTCCATACAAACATTATATTTCTTGTCTATGGACTTCGCCGTAAAAAGGATGGAGATCTAAATGGGTGCCAAGTTCCATGGAAAATCGAAATAAGTACGTATAGGAACCAAATAACATTATGAACAAATAATAGAGTCTATTTCTTTGCTTTATTGAATATCTATAACAATTGATGTTATTTAAATATTGTGAGATCTTAAACTAGATTAGATCTAACTTGGCCAGTTTTCATTACGTCAGTCATTTTTCATAAAGTTATTGAACATTTTAATTCTGATGATAACTAGCCAAGTAAAATCTAATCTAGTTTAAGATCTCACCTTATTTAAATAACATCAATTGTTATAGATATACAATAAAGCAAAGAAATAGACTGTATTATTTGTTCATAATGTTATTTGGTTCCTATACGTACTTATTTCGATTTTCCATGGAACTTGGCACCCATTTAGATCTCCATCCTTTTTACGGCGAAGTCCATAGACAAGAAATATAATGTTTGTATGGAACTTGGCTCAACATTTTTACATTTATGTTTTTGGTGGGATATCACTACTTTTTGTAAAGTTCAAACATCCATAATATTCGACTATATTCAATGGCAATTCGCAACCTTAAGGTGTCGTTTCACCACTTCCCGACAAGTGTCGGCTATGCTATCCGCAAATTATCTGGCAGATACTTCATCTATCAGATAAGTTGTGGATAGCCTATCTGAAACTTATCAGGAAGTGGGGAAACGGCCCAAGCCTTGTTGATACTTGAGTATCAGATGAATAAAACAAAGAAAATCCAAGCGAATGGAAAATGCAGCTACCGTCAGAAAGCATTGGAATAATACGGTATAACACAAGTGTATTTCCAATCATTAACTATATAGTGTACAACTTACTATGCGAAGTTAAGTAGCTATTATTATAGCTGTCTAACAGATAGACAGACAAACGGACGGACGGACAGACAAACGGACGGACGGACAGACAAACGGACGGACATATTGAAATAATTCTATGTCTTTTCTCGGGACTCAAACTATATCTCCATACTAAAGAACAATCGGTACAAGCAGTTTGGGCGTGAAGACATAACAGACAGACAGACACACTTCATAAAGTCACCTTCTATTTATTTCAAGTTTTTTTCAATTCATAAATAAATGTTTACGGGGAGCTCCCATACAATAAACGTGATTTTTTGGCCTTTTTTGCTCTAAATCAATAATGGCAGCCGAAAGGTACTTGAAATGTTCACAAAATCCTTAATTATATTTCTTCTTTCATAACAAATAATAAAAGTAAAATAAAATTAATATTTAAGGAGGGTCTCCATACAAAAAAACACAATTTCCGCTCTGTACGACTCGCAATTGACCATTTTTTTTTGTTTTCGGGTTTTTTTTTCTACGGTTACACACAATTACCGAGCTGGATTACAAATTTCAGCCTTCTAGGTCATCTGGGAGTGGGTTAGAATTTTGATCTATAGGTCAGTCAGTCAGTGATAAAAATTTAGATTTTCGGACGTTAATATCTCAACAACCGTTTAAGCTGTGTTTATGAAATTTAAAGCATGTATTTATCTCGCAAGTCTCATTATATGAGCTAAATTTGAAACGTTTATGTGAAATAGTTTCTGAATTATGAGGGGGTCAAAAGTAGCTGCAAATGGTTCGTGTAATATTACACACGGTGCATGCTCGCCATTCTGTTATGCTGGAACTTGGCTTGACACTCTACCGCGTGTCTAGATCTGCGAAAACCGCATTCAAATCGGATCAGTAGTTTTCGTGTGATAGTGGAACAAACATACAGACAGACAGACAGACAGACAGACAAAAAAACTGACCACATTTTTGGCTTCTATAGCGACGTTGTGACACCCTCCGCTTATTATTTTTTGAATATCTTTAATGTACAGATTCTTCATTTCTACAGTTTTATTATATGTACCTATTGATTATGTACTTCTCAACTTTTTTGCGCACCAATAGGGAATATTACGCAAAGGTCGGAGCAGAGGGCGTTACTGGCACATACAGTAAATAATCCGACCAAAATCTGGCGTGTTACACGTCATATCCGAATATTGACAGAAACATCGAACAAAACTTTTTGATTACTGTCTATGCTGGTGCCTCTAGCGTGAAAATATTGCATATATCCTACGAAAAATAAAAACTACATATACTGCAGTCGCCAGAGGTTTTAACCTCCGAAAATTGTAATAGTGAATGGATTTTTGTTTTTGAGGTGTCATTTTCTTTTTTACACTATAACTTGCAAAGTTTACCAAAAAATTTTTTGTGCTTTTAATTTTTTAGTTACTTAATTAAAAATTAATATTTCACCATATAAAACCGGTCCCGAAAAAAAATTTTTTTCTTGTTCCTGTTATTTAATGACTCTTAACCGATTGCTTACGTTGAAAATTAACCAAATACACAATTTTTAAAAAAGAAAGTTTGCTTTGCTAAGCTAAATACAACTACAAGGTTTTTGCAAAGTTTTTAGAGATTAACGCTCGTCGTAACCAAGATAAAAGGGTTTGGGTAGATTTAAGGGTTGTAACGAAAAGTGTGTTAAACTTACTTGTTGTGCGTATTTAATTTTTAGAGAAATGATAACTTTTAAGTACTTAAAAACGTTTAAATATCTCCAAAAATGTGTAAAATAGACCGAAAATATTTTTCTATATTTGTTGAGAATTTATTTAAGTGAGAGCTAAAACATTAAATGCATCGACAAATTAAAAACTTTTTCTAGTCTTTTAAATATATTTAAGCTTCCTACTTAAAGCCAGAAAAGAAATTGGGTGCTACAAATCTCACGTACATACTAAAGACGCATGCTGCGACCTATGTTTGGAAAATGCTTACCTGAATGCAAAATATATCAGTTCTTAACGTAATTTGTATTTTTTTCCTTTAAGTATGTTTTAGAAAATATAATTAATGAAAAAAAATAAATAAAAAATAAATTTTATTCTGTAAAAACCAAACCAAAATAAATAAAATACAGATTTTCTTCGAAATATCCGTGAAAAGTTTGTGCTACATTGTCAGAAAATTTAATAAAGTAAGAGCTAAAAAGTTATACACGTTAAGAAATAAAAGGCTTTGTTAAGCCTAAAAAATAATTTTAAACTTCCTATTTAAAACCAAAGAAAAATTGGAACGCCATTTACCTGGCGAGGCACACAACAAGCACATTTGGAGGTATGCTCATCTACATACAAAAATATTAATTTGAAATATAAATTATATATTTTTTCAACTTATTTTCTTTCTTTGGAATATAAGCAATGATACAAATCAAAAAAAATAATGATATATTTTATTATTTTGCTATATATTTAAAAGAAAGAAATATGCAAATTTTCTTCAAAATTTTACAGTTTATGAGTTTACTTGAAGTGGAAGAGAATAATTTAAAAATCAAAAGCACAACTTTTCAATAGGTAAACTTTATTATTTATGTTATCAGCTACACGTTCCTTTTTTTTGTTTCAATTTTCATCCACTATTGCAAAAATCGGAGGTTTGCACGATTTTTACGCTCTGGGAACTCCACTAATATATATCCTATAAAATACGAAAATCGTACATTTTGGTCCCATTAACACTATCCTATGTCATTTTCTTTCCCAAGGATCTGATCAAGCGTCAGCCAGATATGTAATTTATATTTCCGATTCAATATATTCATATTTAATATGAAGGTATCGATAGTGGATGTTATATTTCTAATGATAGTATATTTCGATATTTGGCGTGATATTTTCACATTCTTCGCTTTTGAAGTCTCTTCTATCTGATCTATAGATTACGAATCTTATCGCTTGAGAAGCGAAATATTTGATCTAATTCATTGCAATGATGTCGTACACTCCTCTCGGATCGTAGTGATCCAGTTTTATTATATTTTAGTGAACATTTTAGACATAAACATGTATATTTAGTTACATAGTGCAATCGCTATTACAAATATGACTAGAAGCAAGTTGATTTTGGCTGCTGGTATTTATACTGTGGTATGTTTCGTTCCTGTAAACTTCTTTCATCTTTTTCCATGTATAATATTGTTTCAGTGATGTTTCAATGATTTTGTTTCATTAGTGTTTTAAGACCCCTACCCACGTTTGGTATGACTGTTAACCTACTGTTAACTATGATTGCCATTAACGTCGATCATGGACAATCGTTAATGTCTCACTAATCTCTATTCACTTTCATTATCGCATCTTTTAGTACATTGTAGACCAACGTAAAGAGGAAACATTAACTTAAGTAAGTTAATGCTTAATTAAGTAATTAGGTTTTGATAAAATTGTAATACAATTTTGTAAACTGCGAATTCCTTATATTTTGCTAGCGTTGCATTGCGAATGTTGTATTAGAATTGTAAATTGTATTGTCTTAGTTTCAAAACGTTACATAATATTTTTCTAGTTCTATCTATTTACATTTTGTGGTTTTGTCACCGTTTTTATATTATTTTACCAAATAAAGCTCTACCATGCTACGCTATGTTACAACACACGTCAGATAATATAAGAGAATTAGATACTGGTGACAAGAAAAAAAAAATATCCACAGCCGAACATATAACCTACTCCTATTTGGAAGTCGGTTAAACATTTTAGAGATATCACAATAATTTTCATTATCATGTTAAGTACACACTCACAAACTGCGAATACGTCAGTTCAATAATACCTGCAAGTAAAACATAATAATATAATCCACCCTGTTCACGCTGCTCCATTTGAACAAATAATTACGAATAGGCCGAATTGAATATTCGTCTATGATTGTCCATGATCGACGTCTATTGTGTATGCTAAAGCTTTGAAATCAGCGGTAATGGTTATTTATCTAGCCCAACGTGGAGAGGGGCCTTAAGGAGCTATAACATTGGTCTCACAACTTTTAACCTTTTTAAGTTTAACCTTTTTAATAAGTTAAAAGTCTAGTAACCTCCTTATGTGAAGATGTTTGAAACCTCAGCGCACCTACTTACCTGACTTTCCCGACTCTTGGCAGCGAGCCAAAGTGTAAAATATTGAGTTGCGCTTTGTCAGTCAATTTTAAATACATCGTTCTACTTTGAATAATTTTGTTGTATTACCAGTCATCCTAATTATTATGAGCACCGTAGATTTTTGATTGAAAATACTATGAATGCCAATTACAAGGATTAGGGTATTTCTGTAGTATGATTAACACTTGGAGATACGTCTTATACTGTATAATATTTTGCTTGTTATCTCGCGGTGTAGCCGCCAAACCGCGCGTATAATATAAACTCCACCAAAAACATTTCATGTAAAATGTTACTTTGACGACCGCAAAAGGTTTGCCCTGTGAAAAAGACCAGATCTAATGTAGAGCCAACCTTCTGAATCTACTCTGCCTAACTCTATCGACCCTAACTCCAACAAATTCTACATATCAGTAAGTATGTATAGCTTCGCTGTTTCGCTGCCGTCGTGGAGGTGAGGCGAATATGTAGTTTCTGATCTGAAGTAAGTAACGAAATAGCTTGGCTCTACATTAGATCTGATGTCTTTATCACAGGACAAACCTTTTGTGGTCGTCGTGGTAACATTTTACATGTAATGTTTTTGGTGGGATTTCAGTCCTTTTTGTAAGTTGCTACTTGCAAAAAGGACTGAAATCCCACCAAAGGCAGTCTTTATAGTCTTTTTTTTTATTTTTTATTAAGGGGTTTTTGGAACGAAGTTCCTTATTAGTTAATGTCCATCCCGTGTAAACTTTCATGTCCTTATTCATAAAATTGGCGAAAGTCTCATTTAAACTTCCATTACCCCCTACTAAACTTATTTTACGGCGTATAACCAAATTTCGGCGTATTTTAGATATCAATAAAATATAAAGTTCATGAGACCTATTCAATTGAGACTTTGTATGTTTAATAAGTCTATTATTGAAATCATATCCTGAGAATATAAACTATCTGGCACATTGGAAACCAACTCTATGAGGGACAACTTACCGCCCCCGCCCCCCCCCCTCCCCATTTTAGGGGATGGGGGATGAAAATTACAAGTTTATGAATTTTTTGTTGGTTGTATACTAAACTTAGATTACTTACTAAATCTAAAGGTACACGTTAGTCGCTAACTATAATTATTATTTGTTTTCCTGCTCGTATCATCTTTTCCGTTATTTCAATAAAGTAATAAACATTGAAGGTCCCCAATAAGAGACCTTTGTGCCATGATTAATTCATCTCAATACGATTGATAACTGGTTCAATGTCGTGGAATTAACAAATGTTGACCTAATATTGTAGGAACATAACATTAGATAAATAAAAATACGCTAGTAAGAATAATGGTTGAATGTGAAAAATGTCTCGATATTTGTTGCCGTACTCATCCGAAACGGCTGGACAGATTCTTTTAAATTTTGTGTGCTTATCCTCTGAGTTTCCGCCAACATAAATTTTTCATAGCTGAATGCTGTAGTGCACCAAAAAGCGCCCAATCCTTAATCGCGCTAATCATTTTCTATTGGAAATTGTCCAAAAAAATACAAGATTGTAGACGTTAGACTTTAAAGCCTGCCTTACAATCTTCCTGCCTTCTACCATGGACATGGATGAAAATCCCAATAAGTGGGCTTTGAACATACGATTATTTACGTAGGAGCCACCTATATCTACAGGGTGGAACAAAACTAAGTGATAATACTTCAGGCTGTGTATGGGTATTGGGTACCCTATTATCGAGTACGAGCTGAAAGGGTAACTTTTTATAAGAAAATTCATGACGCTCGGACGCTTGCAAAATGCTCGTTTAGCGCTGCTAGTTGCTACTAATACTAAGTACTAAGTCAAGGAACTCTATATAAGGGACACATGCACATGGCACACCATAAAGTGTTGTTTAAAGTCTTGTTTAGGGAAAGTCATGGGAAAGTCCAATTTTCTAAACTAAAGAATGTTTTATGATTGGCCGCAGATAGTATTGACTATGTCACTATCTCTAACATGATAGATAAGGGTCACTCGATTATCTCTGTACGTTACGATATCTCATGTTTAGTAAATACTCGAGAGTAGTCGAGAGGATAACTATATATTTAAAAAATATTCGATTCACATAGTTTTTATACGGGGAAAAACAAAACAAAATGATAATACTTTAGGGTGTGTATGAGTCCCTTGTAGAGTTTATTGTGAAAGTAGAAAAGAAAATAAAAACGCTGAAAGAATGACTTTTTTAAAACTTTTGTATGGACAAATTCACAATTTTTTTTAATATACACATAAGATTAAGCATACTAAATTACAAAAGTACACTACTAACTTATTAGTATTGGTATTCTAACTGTTGCTTCTCAATACATTTTGGATAATGTATTATATTATGTTAGAAAGAATCTTAGTAAATTTACAACCAAAAGTGACAGTCACGGAAGAAACACTAGAAATAAGTACAAACTAGAAATACCGGTGATCAGACTTAGTAAAGTTAGTAAATCTTTTAAAGGTCAATGTGTACGCCTTTACAATAAAATCCCAGAAAAAGTTCAAAATCTTTCCATTAATAAATTTAAAAAAGTAGTCAAAGAACGTTTGTGTGCCAAAGCCTATTATAAGGTCAATGATTTCATAAACGACGGCACATCTTGGGAGTAGGATGGCTGCTTGCAAGGCTACTTCTACGTTATTTTATGACTTACAATTATGTATGTATGTTGACATTGTATAATTTTAAGTTACAGCATTGTAAACTTTATTTTAAAAGATTAATTTTTTTCTCACTTTTTTTGGTAAATAAAGTGGGCCCCCTGCGAGTTTCTTACGCCGGTTCTTCTCGCCGGGTTAGTTCCCGAACCGGTGGTAGGCATCATGTAGACTTTCAGAAAATATTTGCAAAAATTTATTCTGAATAAAAAAAATTTGAGTTTGAGTAGTTAAGGGCATTTCTCTGTAAGCTCGTCAGGTCCCATACAAATTTTGTCCTGGGAATTATTTTTAACATTTGCCAAAAAAATATGTACTACTTTAAAGAAAATTAACTTTTATTTAAGTTAGATAAGGAGGTCCACTACAATTATGCGTATATTCCGAGATAGAAAGCAAAACAGGAAAAAAATCGCGTTCGTTGTATGGGAGCCCTCCTTAAATATTAATTTTATTTTGTTTTTAATATTTGATGTTATAATGGAAACAGAAATACATAATTTGTAAAAAATTCAGCTGCCTTGCTATTGCAGTTCTTGAGATATATCTTAGAGAAATAAACAGACTGATGGATAGACAGACAGGCAGACAGACGAGACAGTGAAGTCTTAGCAACAGGGTATCGTTTATACCTTTTGGGTACGAAACCTTAAAAACAGTTTTTTCGCTTAAAAACCAAGATATCCAACTAATTCGTTAAATTTGAGACAGGGGACTGTTGCCAGGGGACTGTTTATTTCGTTTAGATTTCAAGATATGTCCTAAACGGATGTAAAATAGTTTTTAAAGAATCTACTAATCAGTTTAGACATAAATAATACAAACAATAAACTAAATATACAATTGGCAAAATAATTAACATACCTTTTATTCGTTACCAGAGGACTGTTTGTGATAGCGGTCCAAACACGTGTTTATCTTACAAATGACTCTGTGACACTTAAAATAAAGGCGTCCCTTCGCCGCATTCGACAAGGTTGCCAACTTCACACTAATTAAGTTTTGTTTCAATCAAGAAAACGTTTGTAAATATTATAGTTTTTTATTTAAATTGACTGAAAATTTTGGCAAGGGACTGTTTGAAAATTCTGGGGACAAAGTTTACAGAAGTCTACTAAATATATAAATTGTTAGTGAGACTTTGTTTTACGAAAATAATACGTATTAATCATTATTTTTTGTTATATTAACCGCTTATGTATGTAGTTTCATCAACTTCTTCGTAAATATCATTTTAAGTGCTGACGGTAGTGATGGGGACAGCCAGGGGACTGTTTTTTAGACCTTCTGTCGCTTCTAGACAGAAACTTTAAGCAGTTATGGCTCTGAAAACACAGGACCCGTAAAGTTTCGAGGTTAAAGTTCCATTAGGGTGATTATTTTATAAATTATTCTTAAACTTTTTGAAAAAAATGGTCGGGACAGCGATTTACGAGCTTACTGAGAATCGCCCTTAAATATAAAGTTTAAATTCAGCAACTTTTAGGAAAATAATTGGATATTTTGATGAGCAAACATTAAAGACAGAAACAACTAATCCACATTTATTTCTTTTGTCTTCGTTTATTAATGTGGCAAATGGTTCTAGGAAAAAAAAATGGAGCAGAATAATTTGAGCATTTGCGTTATCGGGCGGTCGATTTTGATAACACGCCGGACATGTTAATATTGTCATGACTGTACAAATGCGTAAGCGATTAACAGTGCTTAGCGTTTGCCTGCGATCTTATATCTATGACCTTGAAATATCTAGACTTTGTCTACTATCTAGATTTTCTCAAGTGTCTAGACTTTAGAAGGACCTAAAGGCCTCTGCACGTTGGCATATGATGGACAAACACGGCCATAGTTAGAGGAGGAGCAATGCCCTACCTTACAAATACCATAAATCGGCCAAGTGCGAGTCGGACTCGCGCACGACGGGTTCCGTACCATTATTAAGCGAAAGTTTGCAAAAAATGTGTTTTTTGTATCGGAGCCCCCTTAATATTTATTTTATTTTATATGATATTATTGTTATTATTAAATATTAAAGTACAAATATAATTAAGAATATTGTGAGTATTTCTAGTGCCTACCTGCTACCATTATTGATTACGAGCAAAAAAGCCTTAAAAAATCACGTTTGTTGTATTGGAGCCCCCTTAAATGTATTTATTTTATTTTTAGTATATGTTGTTATAGTGGCAACAGATATACACAATCTGTGAAAATTTCAGAAATCTAGAGCAGCTATACCTAGCGGTTTTTGAGTTACAGCTAAGATAATTGATTCCTAAAGTAATGATGCATTTTCTTCACGGACCAAGAATTATTTGAAAACTCTTTTGAAAATATTATAGTTTCGAAGAGTTTGTTGTTAATGAAACCGCTACGGCCTGTCCACATCTCCACGTCACGACGTCGTCAACGAGGAATGGTGCGGTAACGTAGCACGGTACCAGTACGTTGTCGTGACGTGAAAATTTACGTCAACGTAACGTAAAAATGCACGTCAACGTAACGTAAAAATGCACGTCACTATGTAGCAACATTGTACGTCACCATGCCTTGTAAAACTGCTACATTCTTCGTGCATTTACGAGTGAGTAGTAGTACTAAATACTTATCTACTCGTAAGTAGATAATATGGACCGCACAATACATATTCTACTTCTGGTATTGTTAAGAAGACGGAGAGAGAGATTTAAGAAAAAAAAAGGCGTAAAATGTTGCTACACCGTGACTTGTATTTTCACGTTCCGTTGACGTACATTTTTACGTCACGTTAATGTACCGTGCCACGTTACCGCACCGTTCCACGTCGACGACGTCGTGACGTGGAGATGTGGACAGGCCGTAGCGGTTTCATTAACAACAAACTCTTCGAAACTATATTTTCAAAAGAGTTCCCAAACAATAAATAGTTACTTGGTCTGTTAAGAAAATGCATTATACTTTAGGAATCAATAGTCTTAGCACATTTCTTGCTTTTTATATTCCTAGAGCATGCGCGTTGTATTGAAATTCGAAATGAAATAAAGAATTTCGCAAATAGTTTTCAATCTTATCAGATTCTCAAAACTTTATATTTCCGCCATTCCATTTGGATTAGGCATTCCTTGTTTAGGTGTGTGTAATACACATTACACAATACACACTGATAACAGCTAATACGGAATGTGTCTTTACTCCATGGGAATACCCAATCTCCGAGATAAATTGGTCAGCGCTCTAATACTTATCAATAAAAATATACTTTTCCACCAAATGCAAGCGTAGATATTTAATATATATGTCGCAGGCGGATTGTGTAATCCGCCGTTTTACATTACGGCTAGCTATTAAAAAAAAAACAAATAATACAAAACAATTCAAAACGGCCCGGTTTATTTAAACAGCTAGTCGTAATGTAAAACGGCGGATTGTACAATCCGCCTGCGACATTTAATATATTTGGACTCGAGGCACTTCGAGTCCCAGTAAAGTAATTTTTAAACTAGCTCTTACTCAAAAGATACATATAGAAATTTTACTAATTCCTGTCTATTGACGAATCAGATCGGGTCAGTGGCTCTCAATCTGCCTATTACGTCTCTTCTGTCTTCACGCTTTAACGACAAGAACTAATAATGTAGATTGTAGAGTGTAGACGGATCTGATATGGAGACACTTTGTTTTCCGGGAAAGGACATACGATTGTTTTAATTGCGGAAAATGAACGATTTCACAAAAAAAAAAAACATATTTGGTTACAGATTCAATCTGGTGCTCAAGTGGTGATCAGTGCCTTGGCAGTGGCCCAATATTTCTGCCTCATAGACTTCCTACAGAACCTACCGATCCTGTTGTATGTACGAGTATTATACTATCACAGTAAGTAATACACTCATTTAAAATTAGATTATCCAAAAAAGTTACAAAACAAATGAGTTGTGGAATTTGTTAATGCCTTTCAAGCGCCTTTCCCAATGTGTCCCACAACTGACAACTCACAAGGACAAAATATAGAGTCAGACATCAGCGTCGATAATTTTTATTTTTTCACAAAAAATTGAACCCGACTTCCAAGGAAAAAACAATATTCTTAAAATGACCTAAAAAGTGTGAAATAATTCTTATTCATTAATGCCTTTTTCAAAATTCGACTAAATCTCAACGAATACTGTACTCAACTTTTATTCTTTTGAAGTCGGTACCAGCCCAGAACTCAGATACTTGACATAGAACTTAGCCAGTACGAACATAAATTATAACCTCCTCCTTTTTGGAAGTCGGTTAAAAACCAGGGGTAGAGTATGATATTGTAGAGCTAGGTACGCATCATCATTTTTTAGCTCATGCAAAACAAAAATATATATGCAAAATACAATGATGTACCTGGACAAAAAAAATTATCCACAGCCGAAAGTATAACCTCCTCCTTTTTGGAAGTCGGTTAAAAAGCTAAAGAGCCAAACCATTTTCAAGGACTTGTGATGTACTTTGTGTCCATACTTTGTGGAAAGCGTTACAAAAGCTGAAATCAAAATGTAACATTAAAATTTTAACTTCATTCTTTCTCAGATCCAAGTTCCTGCGGTAACAGCATAACTATAGGTCACGCGATAGACGGTATCTCTGACCAAGCGTTTGTGTTGCTGAGGAGCGAACCCCTTACTTCGTTCCGTACTTTCATCATCAACTGCACCAGCCTTGGAGTAGGGTTTCTCTGGCTATTGGCGAGTGCGCTGCTATTGAGTAAGTTGTCTTGTTACTATAATTCTTTCCTTCGTGTACCTTACACAAAACATTGGCTTGTTGAAGGCTGAAGGAGGAAGTTTTGGTGGTAATTATGTAAGTTCTACGGCTTAAAATATTATGCCTCATTTCAACCAACATGTCAGTGTTATCAGCTTGTTAAAATGTCATGTCTTCTCTTTCATTCATAATATTATGGAAAACGAAAGAGGTAGATAACGTGATACTAATTTGAGTACTGACTTTAACAGTCGTTGGTGAAATTGGGCCTAAGCCTAAGAGGAATAATTCTATTTGTATAGTAAAGACGAAAGAATAGTCCATCACAACCCACCACTATCTTTTTGAGGCTTTCAATCGCCATATTTTACTTCCTTATTAATTTTCAGGCGGTGGAATCAAAGTAGACAAGACAGAACCGACAAAATGGCCGTGGGTATTGACGACAATTGCGATCTGTGCTGTAGATGTAGTGGCGACTGTTATATTCGCCAACGACTCATTTTATACACGGGTAAGTCTTTTAATTATCACAGGTTTGAGGTCCTAATTGCTTTTGTAATCGAGTATCGTACGTATATCTACTAATTGCTCTATCAGGTGCTCCCCTAGCACTTTGTAACACATGATATCTGCTAAGGTTCAACTTTCTAGCACTTAGCAAATAAAATCTGCTAGGTATCAAATTATTTTCACTCTGTTCACACATGAAGTCTATCGATCTATGAGGTAAACCAGCTGTGTTAATTGATGCTAACCTGCTTGACGACTGATTCTAGCCTGATTGACGAATAATTCTAGTCCGATTGATGACTGATTCTAGACTGACTAAGTGTCTAGACAACTAGGCCGAAAATACGCATCTGAAGTTCGGCATGATTACCCACGCCAGCAATGCGCTATACGCATACAATATAACGTGACGTATTAATTTCGGTATAGTGTGTCATCGGTAATTTAAAATACATTGCAGGCGTAGTCATGCCGAACTTCAGCCGCGTATTTTCGGCCTAGTGTATTTAGACACTTACGGTCTTACCACAAAAGATCTAAACATCTATTGAACAGTTGTTTTGAGACCATTTTGTACTGAATTTTTCTCTAATCAACTGTTCAACAGGTGTTTAAATCCTTTGTAGTAAGACCGTTACAACCGTTTCCAGACATTATCCGACATAATGGACTACATCGGCGGTACATTAAGCGGTACGGGGAACGCGCAGCTCGACACCGCGATTGTGTCGTGGATCATGGTCATCATATACTCGCGGTTTGTCGTCTTCTTCCTGTTCAATGTGCTCTTCGTGGTGCTAGTCGCGACTGCTAAACCGGTGGCTGTTAACCATGTAAGTAGTCCCTAAGGTTTATTTGACTTTTTTCTAAATCCGTTGACAATATTTTCGCTAGTAAAATGTTTCGAGATTTGACCATATAGTTGGTTATTTTAATAAGATCCTGACTAAGTATAATGAGTAATGACATAACATAAAATAGAGACTACAGAGGTAGATGGTAAATTATAAAATGATAATTTTTAGCAATCCAAGAAAACTATTTTAAAGAGACGTATGTGAGAAAAACATCGTGTTTTCTTTCAGGTGGAAGCTCAAATTTTGCCACCAATCACTCAAACGACCACAGCTATTCAGACAAACTCCACAGTTTCCACTGAAGTGCAGACCAGCCCGCTCCCAAACCATGTGGAGACAACCACAGATGCAGCAATAGAAACCCCCCCTATACCTAGCGACAGTCCAAGGGAAACGGATCGGGAGTCCAGTATACGCACTTTTAGATTACCGAGAGCGGATTTCAGCTATGCCTTCCGACGCATGAAGACTTTCCTGTTCAGGAAATCGGACACATCACCCAAGGAATCGTTCATCACGTACTCTGTGAATATATCACCGGAAAGGTATTTCTACGCAGTTTTAAAAGTTCATAGCACAACGATCCTTAAAAAATAAATGTTTTCATCACGTTATAGACAAAAAAAAACATTTACATTTCGATTACGCTAGCTCATGTTAGCTACTGTTTTTCCCTGTATCAGGCTGATACGTTAGAAAAAAAATTGCCCTACAAAGCTGGCGTTAACGTAGTTGGCTTTAATACCAGATTTGTAGAGCAACTTTTTAATGGTCGATGTGCGTAATTTTTTGTAACATAGCTGTCAAATTGAGCAATCCTATCTGCCAACAACTATCTAGCAAGTATATATAGTTAATCAGGGTAAGTTTGGAAACAGGCCTACAGGGTAAGTGCGTTTGTGCACTACACGGAATTTTACCGTCCGGCGTTCATAGCTTTCACGTTTGCCATATCAAAATGTAAGAAATCGAAACGCCGGACGGTAAAATTCCGTGTAGTGCACAAACGCCCTAAGTCCGGATAATTCAAACTAACGCTAAATTAAACAACAGTTACGGTACGGTACTACAGTTTGCGGTTGCAGTGCAGTATGGCGTATACATGCCCGTAGCGCCCGCGCCAGGCAAAAAAACACTGACTAATTTAGTGATAAGTTGAATTATCCGGACTTACCCTGTGTCCGAACTTGCCCAACTGATTACCCTTATATACCTACTCTTTCTCTGCACAGATCTCCGCAAAGACGTCGCGAGGACGACAAGAAGAGAACAGTGAACTTTCCAGAGAACATTCCAGACAATTTCCAGACGTTCCGTCAGCACCTTGAGAACAAGATCGCGGATCAACAAAGGAGGTTGAATCAGTCGGTGATAGACACGTCGTGTAGACAACAGTCGCAGTCGCTGCCGCAATTGAATGAAGAGACTGAGGATGCTGTGTCAGTGAGCCGCCAGTAAGTTTTAAACAATATATCTCGTGCAGAACTTTTAACAGTTAATTAACTGATTCTGTATTATCCCGTTTAATTGGATAGGCTCATCTAGTGATAGGTGGTCGACTACTGAAAGACGCCTCAATTTATTAGGCGCCAGTGTGCCAGAAAAACGTGCCACTGGTTGATCGCAATTTACGAATAGCGTGTACCGTGCGAGCGCACCCGACCCCCTCAATTCTCGAACCACCAAAGAGACCTGGTAAACTCCGTGCATTTCCCTTCCATGTCTGCTGGGATCTTTAGGTTCTACGTGACCTAGGGTAAGCTGTTTCATTACTGTTACCGCTTAAAGTTTTTTATGATCATCATAATCATGACCATCTTTTCCTTTCTCATATAATTCTTCTTCACCACTATCATAATCACTAACATCATTATCATCATTTTCGCCCAGGCGTCGCGGCACCCTGCCAGACCTGCAAAGCCAGCTGCCTTGGGCGTATATTCCAGCGTCGATGCACCGCATGCGCGACCAGCTACCTCCAGATGAGGACTTACCTCCCGTACCTCTGCCAGACTATAACGCGCTGAGAAAGACATGTAAGACCTTTTTTTCTTCTTTTTTTTTCTTTCTTTGCGTTGGTGGAATGCGTTTACGCATCTCGTTGCCTTTTGCGGACCACCGAGGTATGTGGGACTCCCCGGGGCGGACGGAAGATGCACCCGGGACTACCCACTAAAACCCCAACGGTGTTCCTGATCCTGAATGTGGAATGACAGGAAACGCATGATACACCACCGCAGAAAACACATGTAAGACCTAGCCCTAGTCTAGAAAGGAACACGCAAGAAATACGTCCTTTGCCTAGTGATTTAGCTAGATAATTGTTAAAATTATGAATTTATTCAAAAGTGCATTTGATTATCATCAGTAGACTGGGAATTTCGTGATATTCTAAATTATTAATTTTAATTATTGTTTTAATATTATAAGGAGGGAAAGATTTATTTAATTGTTGGATTACAAATAGGTTTCTATAATAGTAATTACAGGAACGACTTAAATGAAGGCACCTGTGAATAAAAGTTTGCTTACGACTTATCACTTAACTCTTTTTAACCTTTATGGTTATCTAATTTCTAATCGTGTTTTCGTCATATTTTCAGCCGTTCATCGCACAGCGTCAAGTCTGAGCTCTCTCACGCATAAAAAGGATTACACGCCACAAATACAGCGAACTAAATGTGAGTTTACATTTGACTCTTAAAACAAAGTAGGGTTGTCCACATGCGCTTACGCAAATAAAAAATTCCACTTCTATACATATTATAAAACAAAGTCGCTTTTTTCCCTCATGTCCCTCTGTTCCCTTTAATCTTTAAAACTATGCAACAGATTTTGATGATTATTTCAGTGTTAGATAACCCATTTATCGAGGAAGGCTACTATAGGCTATATTTTATCACGCTAAGACTAATAGGAGCGAAGAAATAGAGGAAAATGTGGAAAAAACGGGGAAAATTATTTAAAAGGGCTAACTTGAACGCGTTAATCCTGAGATTAGTTGAATGTTTTTTTTTTTTTTTTAATCGGACCAGTAGTTCCTGAGAACTACTGGTCCGATTTGAAAAATTATTTCAGTGTTAGATAGCCCATTTATTGAGGAAGGCTATAGGCTATATTTTATCACGCTAAGACTAATAGGAGAATGTGGAAAAACGGCGGAAATTATTTGAAAGGGCTTATCTCGCGAACTACTGGAGCAATTTTTATGTTATTTGGCACAGATAAGAAGTAGACCACATGAAGGATCATAGGCTATCGATTTCATTTTTTCAGTGGCTATATATTTCATACCCGTGCGACGCCGGGGCGGGTCGCTAGTTTCTTATAATTATTACTCTGTATGTAACGTTTTTCAGGATTATTTTTTTTATGATTAATGAATCCTGAAAATCGTAATTTAATGATCTCCATTTCCTTGAGCCTTGAACATCCATGAGGATGAATCCTTTTAGACAATCGGTCATGGGAATTGTTTTATTTTTTCAGCATCCCTAACACAATCTGACGTGTTATACTAATCAAGAGTTTATTGGAAGATTGTATGGACGTTAGTATGCGCAAGCATCCCCAATGCGTTATGATATTGTGTGCCTATTTTAAGGACGAATTATTATGTCAGACTTTCTCCTTGGATGTAAATGGCTTTTCCGGTAATCTTGCTATGGTATTACCGGAACAGCCACTTAGAAGACATGGCCGGCTTACACCCAGATGGACGCATGTACGTAAACATTTCGTACTTTTGGAGTTCTGTCGGCCATTCGGTTCTTTGTATTAGCTCAGTGGAACAGACGTATAGTACCATAAATACACACCCTTACTGATCGAAAGAAACAAAATCCTTCCTCCTTCCTTCCTCCTTCGTCCTTAAATTATGTAATTTTAATTGTTTGAAATATGTTTAATATACAACAAGTTTTGTGTGAAATAAGTTCCTGATTATAAGTGTCCTTCTTGTCTTTTATATGATGAGTCGGGAGACAAAATTATGTGTCAAAATAAAACATCAGGATTAGTAGATAATTCTGTTTTGGTTTAGTTTTGATGAATTACTGAGTAGGTAGGTATATTTCTTGTAACTTTATCAAAATAATATTATGTAAGGTACTCGTAACTTTTCGAATATTAACAAACCTTTTATACGGCACTTTTGACGAAGTGAATAGGTTAAACCTATATATTTTATTATACTCGTAATATGTATCTATCACCTATTTCGTATTTTAAGCAGTTAGAAATAAGACCGAACTTTGTAAATTTTAAGACGCAAAATACAATTTTTAAAACTATATTATCGTAGTTTTATTACAATAATATATACAATGGATAAATAAATAATAAAGTAGAGCTTAGTTTTTTGGGAGCTTAGGCAACATACCTAACAGCAACCAGCAAAGAATTAAACGTAAAATAAGGTCACACACATATATTATTAAAATTTTAGATCCACACATACTTGAGTTTTTATTCAATTCCACCCGAACTATTGTGTAAAGACAAGACCAAAATAGACATTACTCGGTTTTCTTTAGGCATATTCTATTCTATTCTACTGTAATCCAGTCTTATCATGTATAGAGTTTCCAATATACACAAGACGCCCACAATGCTTATTAGAGCCGTTAAATTAACTGCATTTAGCGTTGGACCGATGTATTTGATGGCATAGTACGTTGTATACAGCTGCGAAGGTATGCTCAGGAGTCGGTTGGCCAGACTGATCCTTGGGAAATGCGACAGTGGCAGCAGATCGAAGATAACAACTGCTAGCACTTGTAAACATATGATGGCCCACTTAGCATATCCCAGTGGTCCAGCCACGAGACTAGAGACGATGTAAGCTGATACCACGGCACTGTAGAGTCGCCATAGCCAGGTGAACACTCGCACACACATTAGAAGCGCCTCAGGTAACATCACATTTTGGCATCGCGTAAACCACTTTTTATTTTTGAAGTAGTCATATTAATACTTCCAGAAGCTTCCGAATAATATTGAAAAAGATGTTTAGTTGTGTATTTTATGAAATTGGCAGCGTCATAACAGTGTCAAACACTTGGACTTTTTTTCCGTGTTCGATAAGTTGGCATGACCAACACTGTATAGGTCATCTCGATCCATGCGATACCCATTAAGGTCTACAAACAAGCGGCGAGAGACTCCTCAAAAACTAGCTTTTTATTCGATTTTTATAGGATTTATAAAAAAAAGTCTTGGTTTGCGGTATTAAACAGGTCTATCCGGCATATTCGTGTTGAAGCATAACTATCCCAAGTGTTATCTACTGCAAGAATTCAGAAAAAGGTTGAATGAGAGACACGAAGAAACTAGTAAGTGTGTATCCGCCAGCTGCAGGAGTCAGGAACATCGCAGTGTTTTAGTGGGTAGGGCCGCGGCACTCACCATCTTTGCCGCGGCGAGCCCCACATATCCGCAGCGGGAGTCCCCATCCCCTGCGTTGAATGCGTTACAGCATTTCACTGCGTAAAAAAAAAAAAAAAAAAAGGTGTGGCAAGATCAAAGTGAAATACAATGCGCATTTTACTCTATTTCTGTCAGCGGTAGACCATAAGCAATAAGACATTAAGAAATATCATTAGGACATGATAATTTAATTGTATGGATGGTTAAGCTGACTATTCGTCCCAAAGGCTCCACCTGCATAGATACATTCTAGCATTAAATAAAATCTACATAGACGAAAATATAAAAGACAGATTTCCTTGCGTTTGGAACCCGCTAACGCAGCGTACCCTTGATTTTGCAAGAACATTAAGTATGTGTGGCGTGTGGTGTCCATGAAAATATCAAACTGTACATATTAATCACTATCAATTGATACGATTGTTTATTAAAACCGATAATAATTATCGTGATGCGACCGCTGATACACTCCTTTACGTACACCGAGCGGCCGCGAATGACGTGTACAGTGAAAAAAAATAACCATAAAATAACCTACCTCCTTGAGAAGTCGGTTAAAAATGAACAGAAACAACGATAGAGTTCCGGAGCAATTCGTGCTGGCCGCTATTCTTTCTGGAGGACTGACCATAGTAAGTTCAAGTTTTAACCTTTCTTTGTTTAAATGCTTTATTGCTATGTTCATAGTTCTTTTACCTCTGATAAGATCTTTGTACCGGGTGTATAAGGATCATAGTAACTCCGAGGTAAACCAACAATCGGGCTGTAAAATGGGAACGGGAAACGGGAAAATCCCGCTCTTATATATTTTTCGACTGCGAAGTTATTTTGTATTGTGTTAGCAATTAGCATTAGGTACTGGTAGTCATTATTCTAGCGTATTCCTAGTGTCCTCTTACCTTTATTACAACCGACTGATGAAGAAGTTAATGTGAAATAACTACAACCAAAATAAATATTTTTTGGCATTATGTGCGAGGAGTCGAGGACCATGATAGTTAACTATTTAATAATAATCTGTGCCATAGCTGCCCTTACCTAAAACATATTTTGTATCAACACAAGGATATTCTTGTACATTTTTTTTCTAATTTTGATACCATTTAGGCAATGAAGTAATTCTGCCAAGCGAATGTCCATTACAGAAATGCGAATCATGATAATAATAAGTACTATCAAGGAAGTTGATTCCTAGGCAGATCGGGGACCTACGTAGTTTGGTCGCGTTACGTCAAACCTAGCCGACAGATCACAATAATTAGCATTGAATTGACATGATCCAACCAAATGACGTTGGCCTGACTGCCTAGGAATCAATTTCCTCGATGGTACACTACTTATGTGACGACTTATTGCTTGTTAGTCACTGAATGAAAGCTAACCTACTCGTAATATTATGATGTGACTCATACTATTTTTTCAAATATTTCACTTTACAATCCATACCAATACTGCAATCCATACTACTCGTAATATTATAAATGCGAAAGTGTGTCTGTCTGTCTGTTACCTCTTCACGCTCAAACCGCTGAACCGATTTTGCTGAAATTTGGTAAGGAGATACTTTGAGTCCTGGGAAAGGACATAGGATACTTTTTATCTCGAAAAAATGTACGGTTCCCCCGCCATAAACGAATTTTGGCGCAACGGAGTTGCGGGCGTCATCTAGTATTATTATAAATGCGAAAGTGTGTCTGTCTGTCTGTCTGTCTGTCTGTTACCTCTTCACGCCTAAACCGCTGAACCGATTTTGTTGAAATTTAGTATGGGGATACTTTGAGTCCCGGGAAAGGACACAGGATTTTTATGGTGTAAAAATGTACGTTTCCTGCGCGATAAACGAATTTTGACTCCGTTGCGGGCATCATATGAATCAATAGATCATTTCACTTTACAGTTGAAACTTTTATGAATAAATTTTCATAACTTCTTTCATTTTCACTGAGGCACAATGCGGGAATTTCCAAGTCTCAATTGTTTGAATACCTAAACGGTAGACCCGAGGAATCTAAAAGTGACTTGAATAAAGAATTCTTTCTGTGAGTCAGTTGCGAATCACGCTCATTCATGTTAAGTTTGCAGTGAGATATCAAGTGCGAATAGATACGCTTTTAATAATTGAGTAGTATTTCAAAACACTTATATGGATATTAATTGTTTTTCTAATTTCCTAATAAATTAATTATTAAAGCTAGGTTAAATCATAAATGTATTATAATCTATACTTATAATAAAATCGTAGAGGTAAAATTTTTGTACATTAAATATAAACTTGAAAAAACGAGTCAGAGGCATGTTAGAAAAGTAGTAGAACACATTTTAACTGTTTTTGAAATTTTTGTTTCTCTGTCTGTTTGTCTGTTTGTATGTTTGTACACGCTAATCTCTGAATCCGCTGGACCGATTTCAATGAAATTTGGCATGGTGATACCTTATATCCCTGGTCAACATATAGGATACTTTTTTTAACCGACTTCCAAAAAAAGAGGAGTTGATGTTAACTTTACTGTTTGTGGTCAGATTTTCAAAATTCTTTTTTTGTTGTATAGATTGTTAACCCGATTTTGATACCATGTTTACAAAAACGATGACCTGATAATGATTTCGGAATCAGGAGGTATCGACGGAACTCCTTTACAACAAAAAAAAATACAGTAATTTTCACTTCTTTTGAGTAAAATTAACATAACATGCCACCAAAAAGTAAGATTTGCACATATCCCAGGACATATCCGGACATATCAGGACATATCCCAGGGTATAGGGCTTCCGAAGGTTCCGTTGCTGAACGGAACTCCTGATTCCTTATAAGAAGATAATATATTATGTAGGGGGTTCAGCGTTGTTTAAAATACTGTAAGCACATGTGACTATGTCAATTATATTAATCATCATGATCACCACCATCATTACACCATCCATAACCACAATATGATGCGTTTATTGATTTTTTCAGGGTTCCGTACCCAAAGGTTAAAAACGGGACCCTATTACTAAGACTTCGTTGTCTGTCCGTCTGTCTGTATGTCACCAGGCTGTATCTCAAGAACCGCTACAGCTAGACTTCTGAAAATTTTCACAAATTATTGTGTATATCAGCTGTTGCCGATATAACAACAAATACTAAAAACAAAATAATATTAATATTTAAGGGTGGGTTACCATACAACAAACGTGATTTTTTGGCCTTTTTTGCTCCATATCAATAATATAATGGCAACAGGTAGGCACTTGAAATTTTCACAAAGGCCTTAGATATATTATGTGTACTTACTTTAATAATAAATAATAATAACAATATTTAAATAAAATTCAATTTTATTGGGGGTCATACAAAAAACACAATCTTTGGCTTATTTTTGCACTATAACGGTACGGAACCCTTCGTGCGCGAGTCCGACTCGCACTTGGCCGAGCACATACGTATTATGTGCTCGACCGAAGGCAGTATGTTTCAATAAACCACTCATCATGTTCTCTGGAAGAGTTTTTTTCTGCCAAGATGAAAGAAATACAATGCTAGACAACCTACAGTGTAAATCTGATGTCAGATAGTAGTATCTGGTTTGATATCACCGTAGGGTGATATCGTGGACAGCGCTATAGAAACTTCCGTGCCTTCAAGCGTTTTTGTCACAATTATTATTGGCAATAGTCTAACACAACAATTTCCAATATTAATTTAGCTATAGCTAAGTAGTCACAATTATTATTATTATAGTTTATTTTCGTGGTGCTTCCCCTAAGTTATTTGACATTCGGTCACTGCAACTTCTTGCTGTCTCCGCTTTCAATAGAAAGAGGAATTACAATTGCGTTATTTTATTCTGGTTTAATTGTAAATTAGGAATCTGAGAGTAAGAGGTAGGTTAAAGAGGGATAGATGCCTACATTAAATCCCGTCTTCTGTAGTGTATCCTCTATCTACGTCACATGTTCCTTTCCCCTGTCCTGTGCCCCCTAGCCCCATTCCCTGTGAACGCCAAGCGGTCTTCGAAGAAAGGTTTTTTTAAAACGATAAGTATCTGTGGCTCAAGTTTCCTGGGTCTTTGATGTAAATTCAAAAATTCGTGTGTAAATAATATAGATCCAAATAAAATAGTCGTAGATAGGTGTTCAATTTTCTAAATCTCGATTACAATAACAAACATTCACGCGGACGAAGTTGCGGGCAACAGCTAGTATGTATGTAATTGAAGGTTTTTAATTGTCATACTGCTTTAAATAAAACAAAAACTTCGCATTGCGATATTACACTCCCTAAAAGAGGAGGTTCCATGATGGGTTGTGGACATTTTTTTTTTCATAGTAGGTACTTTTGCTATGTTCATGTATTAACTATAATATAATGTGTAATTCGTTTATTAGTGTGATGTTTACATCACAACTTATCAACTTATCTGTCGCGATCGATACTATATCTATCGGTATGCAGCGCGGATGTTATAATACCTAATATTAAAGATTTTGAAAAATGATTTGTAATTTTTCCCATATTTTATGTATCTAATTTACATTTCTGAAATACTGCAGTAATGTTACAACATAAACTTTTTGTATAAAATATAAATATTTAAACTTAAAAAAAACTAGCTCTATAAAATAATATGTAGAGTCAGCGAAACTCAGCGTCTAACAATTTGATCGTTAAGTATTATAATTTGTTATTTCTCTGAGCAAGGACTTTAATCTTTCTTCCGTACAATATTATAATGGGGAACCATATGACTTATGATATACTGTTGGGGAACGTCGTCATTTAATTAAACATTCTGATACGCTTTAGCGTATCAGAATGTTTAATTAAATGAAGAAATAAAATGAGAAGAAAGAAATAAAATGAGAAGAAATTGTTTACAATTTCTTCTCACTAACTCAAATAATACCTATAGGTATAGCGTGTGCTTTTAAAATTAGTGGTAATATTATTATGCCTAAGTGAATCATGTAGATTGTAGAGTAACCATTTTATTAAGACAAGGTAAATATTGATTTCACCAATTAGTAAGGACTAATTCAAAATTATATTCTTCGCACATGGGCTTTTTATCTTCTCACAGCGCCCCCCTTTCTTTACTTTCTACGGCGCACCAGGGCGCCGCAGCGCACACTAGATATAATTTTGCCCAATTCCTGCTCTAGTCCTATTTAGTGTTTGGTTATTGCTTGTTTTATCATGCCTTATCCTTATTCTTCCAGAGAAATTGACACTAATTATTTGTACAGCCACTATATGCCCGTTTTTCAGCTAACTTCCCTCGCGTACATAACGTTATGTACGGTAGCTCTGATATTCCGGTTCGACTGCTCAGCTGGTCAGCTGTCCAACACCGACGGCTCTCAATACTTCCTCACCACTATCTACAGAGTCTACATTCAAAGTAAGTCCAAAATATCGTTTCTGGGGAACGTTTCTCAATCGTCGAATATCACTCGCGCGCAGTGGCGGGGCAAGACCAAAATTTTATGTGGGCGAGATACATTTTGAGAGGCCCCCTAGGCCCAAATGGATTATTTTTAGACAATCATTTTTTATAAATAATATTTGAGTCTCAAACCGCGTAAATTCCCAAAAAAAATCCTCGGGGTGCAAGAGGCGCGAGGCCCCTTGGACCGCGAGGCCGTGGGTGGTCGCCCACATCGCCCACGTCTTGCGCCGCCTCTGCTCGCGCGTTGGAAAACATGTATGCGCTGAGCAAGATAGCCCCCGAACCCCGATCGAAACCACATTCGACTTTTGAGAATCGGTCTCCTGTTTATTTTGGGTACGGTTTAATATTTGGGAAAAGCTCAAACCTTAGGAGACTATATCTAATGCTACCAATTTAATGGTCTATATACACACCCTAAGCTGCCCTAAAGTATTATCACATAGTTTTGTTACCTACGCCCTGTAGACAGAATATTTGTCAAACGCCGAACAACACTTTTTGTTTACTGTCTGTGCTGGTGTTACCTCTGCGTGAAAGCATTGCAGTAATATAATTATTTTCCTTTACATTGTATTTTCCAGGTGCGGATTGTGAGAACGCACTCAGATATGGCGGCATCACGCAGTCACATTCTGTATTTATACTCATCACAATCATACTCTCCTTCTCCGTGCTCAGTCTGTGCTCTTCCATCGCCATCATTGCAGGTACGTAGTTTAGGGGCCTTCCATGAATCACGCAACTACTTGTACAAACTTGTACAGTCATGTGTAAAATATACGGTCTACATACAATATGTGTAGACTGTTCTTAAGCTCAACAAAACCTTTCAGTACTCGAAAAACCATTACCCTGTCGAAATATACTTCTGTAAATCAAGATTAATCAATTTAAGCAATGTTGCAATTTGCAACACCCAAAATTTTTTAATCGTAAGCTAATACACATGACTTTGTACCCAGTGTTTGACGTGGTTAATGGATGGATGACCCCCTTTACAATTTTAATTCTTTACTGGTTTATCATTTATGTATAAAATATGTTTACAGTGGCGAACAGCGAGACCGGCAGTTCGACAGTAAATATATACTCGTGTATACACATAGGAGTGTATGTTGCTTTGCTAGTGGTGGACTTAACTTTGGCTATCCACTTTGGAATGGACCACACCCTACTTCAAAGTGAGCTGGTACGTACTTTTAAGCGTATTTTGTTTCTTTAATCTTGAGATTGTTTTACGACATCCAAATTAACTAGGTTTTCCAAATTCTTTGCCCGCTTAAAATTGTAATATTTCTGGTATAAACTTTTTTCAAAATCCTTTCTTAGTTAATGCCAACCTAATATTATGTTAATCTTAAGTTTCTGTCCCTAACGACCGCTGAAGATCTAGGTTTTTTAAAGCCTGCAATTGTTTTACAGGCAATGAGCTCGCCAGGTCTGGGTATGAACTATGAGAAGGACATGATAAGACTGGGAGTGCTGCTCCTCATGACTATATCACTAAAGGGGTACGTCATACACGCGATCAATATAGTCCTGTTGATCGTGCTGGCTGTGTACGCTGTAAGACATCACAGGAGGAACGACAATGTGGTAAATATATATTTTTTTGTTGCATACCCAAAGGGTAGAAACGGGATTACTAAGACTTCGTTGTGCGACCGCCCACCGTCTATCCATCTAAAGATCCGCTATAGCTAGACTTCAGTCACAGATGATGTGTTTCTGTTGCCGCTTTAACAACAAATACAACAACATGCAAAAAACACAATTTTTAGGGTTCCGTACCCAAAGGGTAAAAACGGGACCCTATTACTAAGACTTCGTTGTCTGTCTGTCTGTCTGTCGCCAGGCTGTATCTCAAGAACTGCTATAGCTAGACTTCTGAAATTTTCACAGATTGTGTATATTTGTTGCCACTATAACAACAAATACTAAAAACAAAATAATATTAATATTTAAGGGGGGCTGCCATACAACAAACGTGATTTTTTGGCCCATTTTTGCTCGATATCAATAATGGCAACAGGTAGGCACTTGAAATTTTCACAAAGGCCTTAAATATATGTGTACTTTAATAATTAATAATAATATTTAAATAAAATGAAAATTTAAGAGGGGCTCCCATACAAAAAAAACACAATTTTTGGCCTATTTTTGCTCTATAACGGTACGGAACCCTTAGTGCGCGAGTCCGACTCGCACTTGGCCGATTATTATAATAACGGTACAGAACCCTTCGTGCGCGAGTGCAACTTGGCCGATTTTTTATATTAAAAACAGACTATTTCTTACTATTTTTAACTAGATTATTTTTTACTGACTACCAAAAGGAGGAGGTTATTGTATTAATACGTAACGTGTTGAGAATTTAGACCCCTTTTCGCGTATCGCACCGTAACATTTTTCTGGAGCCCTCCCATTTCTCTGGTCTCTGACATGTTACGTACAAAAATGTTATTTTTAACTATTTTTGTTGTGTAGAGTTTTATACGAAAGACGTAGTCTACTTCATTGCACGATTTTTGAATCCCTCTCCACCTTTGTCGTAAACAGAGGGGTTCGAGCGTCGTAATGTTTCATTCGTAAAATATGATGAGTATGAGTCCTATAAGATCACTTTTATAAGAACACCGAGGCAGCCCTGGCACTGGGATTTATAAATAGGCCGTATAGGTAGCTAGACTACTAGGCGGTAGCCGGTAGCGTCCTAGGAGGGCTGCCTGCGGGGCGGCAGATTGCGCACACTAGGCGGCGGAAATCAAGTGGCCTACACTCATAAAAAATATAAATCCGGCACTGCTTCGAGCTCCGAGTGAAAATGCCCGTCCAAATTTTCAGAACGTAATGTTACTATGAATAATTTAGGTACTTGACTAATGAGACGTTTGTATTTTTCAGCACTCCATTCACAATTTGGGTGTTCTTAATGCTTTTGAGTAAGTGTCACTTTTCATGATTTGTTTTGACCAGTCTATTTTTTGTATTAAATGTTGTAATTTATTTTTTCTTAGACGACCAAAGCGCGTGGAAGACCCGTGGCAACAAAATAATGAAATGTTCTACGCGCGTGGGTAAGTTTCTCTAAGGCTGCTGCTGCTATTTGATTATTAATTCTATGTCTAATAATATAATTAGTATCCCTTCTCTGTCACAAATATGATAAGAACGACAGAGAAAGCACTCAGAGATCAGTTTAATAGATACGCTTATCATCAGTCGACGAGTCGACTCGTTTTTAACACGCTTTTAAATAACTTTGGGCTGCATGTATGTAACAGAATCTTTGAGCACGATTTTACGAGTAGGTACTACCAGTATATTAGGTAAAGGTCTATGGGTACTACTAATACATATTCTGTGCTAGTACTCGTAGTCGAATTAATACGAAACTTCGCATACGTAGGAGTGTGTAAATAGCGCCAATGACATTGAAATAATTTGTAAAAAATAAAAAAAATGTTAAACAAATGAATTTTTAAAATAAAAGAAAGCGTGTTTTTTTAATTATTATTTTTTTGTTTATTCCATTGATATAACGGACCCAAATATCTATATTCTAGCGCCCACTCAAACAACGCGTACAGCCACGACGAGGACTTCAACAGACATCCGATGAGGGAGACCCTGCCTGTGTCCAAGTAAGAATGCTTCCTTAACCTGGATGTACTGGAACTCTTTGAATTTGAAAAACAAAACAGTAATCATTACAATAAAATCGCTCTACTTTAGTTCCGACTGGAAACCAGGCGCCTGGCGCGGCCTCAGTCCTTTATGGGAAAAAATACGAGATATTTGGGAGGTCATCTATGGGCCTAATACGGAATACCAATGGGTTACTCGACATAGGTCGAAATAAAAGACTTACCTACAGAGTAATTAGTAATTTTGGGAACTTTTGTGGGGGACAAAAGCTCCCAAAATTACTAATTACTCTACATCTCTACCAATTGAAACTGCGCATGTTAGAAAGCTATCTAAACTATTAGGAGACCTTTCCTACACATTTAAACTATTTTCATTACTTTTAGATTTTAGTGCACATTATACCCTAAATTAACTGTTAACCCATCAAGCCCCATAAGCTCACCGGTGAGCGAGACACAATAGAATAACAATAGATTTTCAAGAATCCACGATCGAAGGAAGGATTAATGTACTCCTATACCAAAAGTTGCTTGGCAGAAATTGCTTTATACTCAATAGCAATAAAGCTGCCCTTGTGTTCATGCGTCCTTGTTGAATGTATTTTTATGTTTGTACAACTTTTTGAACGCAATAAAGTATATTCTATCTATGTATTTCAGTAACCGTCCCCATGACCGCTCCAACTCGTGGCATCGCAGCGAACCCGCGCCCGTCGGTTCCCGCCCATTCTCCTATCTCGAGGAACCCAAGCGGCCGGTTCCCGTCAAACCACCCACCACGCCCACCAAGGACCCAAATTGGAGACGAGACCCGTGGCCGCCCGCCCCGTACGTCCCCGATCCTGACTACAGTCCCCTACAGTCCAGAAGACTAAAGTCAGCGCTTAAGACTGGATACTAAGCAGATAAATATCTAGTTACTTGTTAATACGGTGTTTTGTTGTTTCTGGCTTGCCCAAAAAACTTAAGAGTTTTCCTCTATGCTTAAGAGTCAGTCTGTTTAAGATGATGAGGTGCATTTTAAAATAACACATGACATCTCATGATCTCACGCAATTGAAGTCTGTCAATTTAATACAAATTTAGAAATAAATAATTATTATAATATCTACGTGGCATTGCCATTGGGCATTGCGGTCTGAATAGGCTACTTGACCTATATTTAATTTCATTGAAAAAATGCATATTTCTAGTAGAACTTGGCCTAGGAAACCGTATTTCACCCTTATCATCAAATAAAAGCTTATGATTGATAAATAAAGTCGATTTGAAAATATGATTTTATGAAAATAGGAATTGTACTGATAAAAACCCTTTTGCGGTACCTCCGATTTGGATGTGACGTCATCCCATTTGTAATTTAATATCTTTTATTTATCGCGCTCGTTATATTTAAGTTTATTTGTACATAAATATATAATATGAATAAGCATAGAAAGATTTATAAAATATACTTTCTTCAATAATTCAAATAAAACATCAGTTTTATATATTATCTCCATTTGTTGTAGTTGGGAAATGAAATGGCCAAAACTTTTCTACAAAAGTGTTCAACATTACAAATGATTTCTAAATTCTTTTCTAATTTTTTGGCACTGTTAGACTCGTACGCTTAGCACCTAAAACTTTTTTCAATAAAGAAAGTATAAAATACAAAAAACATGACGTCACACTATGGCGGTACAATGGCGGACAGTGTTTTCGGCGCCATATAAAAGGCATATTTTTCAATCAACATTTTTATGGGTTTCTACTGTTTAAAATATTAAAATATTAGTTTTTTTGGTGTAAATGAATGATTAAGAAGCGATTACAATGAAGAAAAAAATAGGTCAAGTAGCCTATTGTAATTATGATGACTGATGAGGTGCATTTTATTTAATTTTATTTATTTAATAATAATAATAATAATTAGATACACATTGAACTGATAGTAACCGACTATAAGAACTTTTGTCTTTCCACAGATTTATAAGATTTTTCTAAATTAAAATAAATGATACAAGAATATAAATCAAAATGTAGGTATATTATGTATCAAGTACATTCGTTACATTGAGTTAAATTATATACATCTAAATTATATCATTTTACACCAAATAAAATCAGTGTCGACCTTTTTATTAGTAAAGGAGTGTTTACTGTATAAAATATGTAACATAAAAAGTGCCATAAGTTTCTTAAAAAATAATAGTAGGTATGTACCACAAATTTTAATAGTACCTACACTGTTTTCCTTAGATCAATAATTAACAATTATTGCATTTATAAAAGCACCTCAAGTCTCAAACCATACCTAAATTGGATTTTGAAATGGTACTTTACAATAAACAATTTAAATCCACCGAATTGCGATATGCTTAAATTTTGTAAACTTTAATTCGTTTAGTACATGACAATGAATAAGTATTTAAATTAAAACTTGGATGAACTTTTTTTATCTCATAAACTTAAGCATAGGATGCACGAGCGACTAAATTATTTCCCATAACCTTGCTTTTCCATAAAATATGCATAAATAAATTGTATCCGTTTAAGGTTGGGTTGCACCAACTTACTTTAACTATAACTGTAACTTTAACTATAACTTTAACTACAGTGCAAAATGTCAAATCTTTGGTTAAAGTTACGTCCAAAGACGCCATATTTAACCATAACCGCTCACTACGTATATCTAAATTTTTCGTGAAAATTTACTATGTTTTACAGTGTTATATTTTTCCTGTAGATTTTTACGGATAATTCAAATTTTTTATACCCTCAATCCCGTTACCTGTAGCTTCAATAAAAAAATAAACACAACAGACATCTGTGAATTTCTCCGGTCAAAGTTAAGGTTAAAGTTAAAGCTAAAGGACGCCATATTTAGCTATAACCATAACTTTAACCTTAACTTTAACTTTAACCACGCCTCTGGTGCAACCCACCCTTAACGTAGGCAAAAAAATAATGAAGAGCAGGCTACGAAAATAAAAACTACAGGGCCTGTAGACAAGTGGCAAAGCGCTAACGCTAACGCTTACGCTACCTCTACAAAATGTATGCGATTTGACATAAGTCATCGCTTCGCTAGCGAATACTAATGTCAAATCCATACATTTTGTAGCGCTAGCGTTAGCGTTTTGCCAGTTGTCTACGGGGACAAAAGAGTGATTGAGTCAATAAAATTGTTCTACGCATCGAAATGCTCTAGGCGTACAAAGCCCGAAATTATATGACCGTCCCGAGACAAACAACATAATATTATTATGAGACTTTGTCGCCCGTGAACGCGCTTATTAAGAAGTTAGTAAAATCATATCCAAAATAACAACTATTTAAGGCACAAGTTGGAACCGAGCGACACGCGACAACTGCAGACTCCTCAGACAAATACCCACCGCAGCTAGCGACACTATTCATAGAAATACATAGAACCCAGTAGTGTCGTGGCGACACGTCGTCTGCTGCCGCTTCATGTAGCCGGCTTCCAACTTGTACCATAAGTGTCGCTAGCTGCGGAGGGTATTGCATAGAAATACATAGAACCCAGTTGTGTCGCGACGACACGTCGTCTGCTGCCGCTTTATGTAGCCGGCTTCCAACTTGTACCTTTATTCGGCAGATAAATCTTATAATAATTAGGCATAATGACACATACAACCACCAAACAACAGACATAATGAAGCGAAATATAAAAATTATTGCAACACGTTTTATTGAATATTTGTAATCCCCATTATTACTAGTAGTAAGACACAAATAATTATTATTACATAATATTTTATGTAATACTTAATATTTATACACTATACAGTTTAATTATATTTTTAAAACTCTAACAAATATAAATTTGTAAGTTACAAATGATTTTGCATTCGTGGTGCGTAATTATTTCTAATCAATTTGCGGTTAATTTCGTCACTCGTTATTTGAGGTGAGTGTAACAGAGAAGGAGTGTAATACGCGAAGGTCGGAGCAGAGGTCGCTACTAGCACATACAGTAAATGAAATACCCTCCGCAGCTAGCGACACGAAGCTAGCGATTTATTCATAGAAATACATAGAAACCAGTACCTAGTGTCGCGGCGACACGTCGCGTTGTCTACTGCCGCTTCATGAAGCCGGCTTCCAACTTGTACATACCTTTATTCAGCAGATAAATCTTATAATAATTAGGCATAATCACACAACAGACATAATGTATAATAAATATTTCACTATATAAAAATTATTGCAAAACATTTTATTGAATATTTGTAAACCCCATTATTACTAATAAGTAGTAAGACACAAATAATTATTATTACTTAATATTTTATGTAATACATAATATTTATACAGTTGTCAGTTTACTAATTATATTTTTAAAACTCTAATATACAGTATTATATTAAATTTGTAACTTACAAATGATTTTGCACTCTGCAATTGTTACAAATGGTTACTCTGAGGTTGTACGGGGCCCGATTTTCATGCGAAATTACAGCTATAACTATGACGTAGAGTGTAGACCGAGGTATAGACTATAGTTGCTAGTTTGTGTCATAAAATGGCATTTTAATTGAATTTTTGTCGATCGCGGCTAGCCGCGGTAAAGATCGGAGCGCACTGACCTCCATTATACAAGTACGCTGGACCTATGATACCCTTTGACAGCTGTTTTTTGTGCCTATTTGAAGCGGAATCAGCGCCCCAATGCGGGGGAAGAGAACTAAATCTGACGTAAACATAACGTTTAAAAGTCGTCATATTGGCGCTGATAGCAGTAGTGGGAGTACTTCGAACTAATACTAGTTTCTACCACCGTAGTGATTATATTCTACAGTGTGTTTGTGTAAACACCGTTATCCTTGAAACCATCAAAGGAGCCCGTCAAAATGAACAACTTTTTCTATGAGAACAATGCTGGTAACTCGAAAAAAAAAATGCCGTCTTCATACCCATAGGGATGCCTGGATCGGCAATTTGTATGGGTATAAAGACATATTTTTTTTAATTCCCAGCATTGTTCTCATAGAAAAAGTTGTTCATTTTGACGGGGTCATTTGATGGTTTCAAGGACAACGGTGTTTACACAAACATCTTGTATTTGGTTTCTACAACGCGATTGAGCGGCCATTTGCAAGTTACGTCAGATTTAGTTCTCTTCCCCCGCATGGGGGGCGCTAATTCCGCTTCAAATAGGCACAAAAAACAGCTGGGTCTTATGTCCAGCGTACTTGTATAATGGAGGTCAGTGTCGGAGCGGCACCTTCAGTTTATCTCCGCTGTTCGTCCATACTCTATAGTCTATACTTTCTGTACTGTACTGTAGCCATGCTACGGGTGCAGGTGCGTAATTATTTCTAATCAATTTGCGGTTAATTTCGTCACTCGTTATTTGAGGCGAGTGTAATAGGGAATATTACGCGAAGATCGGAGCAGGGGGCGCTACTAAATACTAGCACATACAATAAATAATCCGACCAAAATCCGACATGTTGCTCACGTCATATCTGATATCTGAATATTGACAGAAACGTTGTCAAACGTCAAACAAAACTTTTTGTTTACTGTCCTGTGCTGGTGCTGCGTCTAACGTGATAATATTGCAGTAATAATGAATATACCCCATTGATACAACATCCTTTGACACTGAATTAAATGTATTTAATTAAAATTGTCTTCTGACATTGGTCAGTATACTGTCTGTAACTTTTTAGATTCTACTTCACACGATAGAATGTTTGTACACATGAGATATTTAATTAACATTATAATATACATACTTAGTAATGACTGGTACATGATATTATTTATAATATACATTTTTCTCACTCTTTCGCGTATTAAATATTAACATACAGAAAATATTAGTTGGAACTTGGAATATAGTCTACTGAAAATATGATATGGTCGAATTTTCTATTTCTCAAGGGCTCAATTCTCATACTTCGAATCTTGGAATAATTATTGTAGGACGTTCATAAACGGCAGGTCTTCGACAGATGTGTTTTACTTAGATGAACGAGGTCTAAGGCTTGAAGGAAATCGAACAAGATGAATCGAACGAACAGGAATTACGAGAATTGGGTCCCTGAGATTGTTTTAACAGTCTTTACCTATTGTATCTATTTTGAGACATATAAAACGTAAATGTAATTAAACAATACATATTTTAATATTTCTGAGCGTAATATTATCATCTAATTCTATAATCTAGCCCGCGTTTTCACCCGCGGTAACCTACATTTTTACACGAAATTACAGTTTTAGCATACAGAATTTACAGCTTAAAAAAATTATAAGCTTTTATTATTAGTAGGCTACATGTTTTATTTTGGTATCATAATTTGAACAATCTTTTCATTAGATCCAAACGTCCTAAAGTCTCTCAAAATAATATTACAGGTACAGAATTTAAGATGTCTTATGAGTAAATTAAGAAGAAGAAAAGTTAGGAACAACATTTGGAGTTAAGGTTAGGTTGGGTAGCAACCCGAATTTTGATATTTCTAAGGTTTTGAACAACAAAAATACAACAGTCCGATAAATTACCTCAAAATCAATATAATTAAAAGTTTTTATTTTAAACATAATATTTAAAAGTATTGTCAAATTACAACATTTAATTTTATCTCATATTGTTTGGCACTAAGCTAGACAAACCAGTAAAAATAAAGGAGAATAGAAAACTATTATAAAAATAATAACGTATTGTTATCGATAACATAATGAAAATAATTACTATGTTCTCACATTTTATTTAATGTCTTATTTAAATCTTCAATGTTTTGTGAGCAAGTTCAAAATAAAGTAGAACATAATAAAGTTATTGATAAGAAAATTAATAACTACAAAAATAATGAATAATATGAAACAAAAATCATTTACTGAACATAATATTAATTGAAATTGTTTTAAGCATATTTAAAGATTTTGGCGTGATTTTACTAAATAGTAAATACACATTTTTAAGACTGTCTTAATAGGCCTAACTCAGCTTGTTATTTTACGTTAGAAATAATTCAATTTCATTTTATATTTCGTAACCAAAAGCCACGCGTTTTTGAAAAGGCACCAAATCCACTTTAGCACTTACAAGTGTATTTTATATACATATTTTACAACAAATGTACACGTGTCCTATTCACAACTGTCGAGGAACATTCGCTGTCAGACCTTGTCTGAGTTTTGTACGTCTTCCAAGTAGTCACTTTTGATGTCGCTAATAACGGTCGACATGGTTTCGTGTTTGCTTCCTAGTTTTGTGACGGGTTCTACTTTGCTTATTATCGTAATCGTGTCGTCCTTGTTGAGGGCTTCCGATCTGTCGTTGCCTAATGCAGTTTCGAATTCGTCTATTCTAGTCACCGTAGTGATGGTGTCTTTTTTGGCGTCCGCATCGCAGGAATCGGGAGGGCCCCCATCTATGGAAACAGACAGGTCGAATTGGGAGGCCAACTGCGAGAGAACTTTCTTTAAATCCTCAAATGAATCTTTGCCGCGCGGCACCATATTTGTCTCCAGAACTGTCTCGCATTTCCCATCTTTGCAGTCGCTCTCTTGCTTCATATGTTTGAGTTCGCCGATCGTCACGATAATGTCCGGTTCATCTTCCATCGCCGCTTTCAGGTAATCTCCCTCCTGAGCGAACAAGAACGCTGCAGGTATTTCGATATCATCCTTCCCGTTGCCCGACATCGCGAATAACGCTGTTGTGGTGTAAGACGAATCTCGCACGTTATCAATGATAATGGCCAGTTTGACTCCCGCATCCTGCATCATCTGGACTTTGGTGGCAAAGGTGCAGACTCCGCGGAAGGCCACGCCGAATTTTCCGACCACTTGCTCCTTGTTCGTTATCTCTGTGCAGGCGTCTTTGGGCTCCACGAAGACAGGGTTCCCGGTAAAGCGGACCCGTCCGACCAGTTCCTTGCCAAAGTGTCCGGGGCCGGCCGGGAACACGATGTCCCGGACTTTCACGCCGACCGGAACGACACCGTTCTCCATGTCACTTAGTCTATTCCACATGAACATCTCCTGCATGAATGTCAAACCCTCGGCGGCGTCTTTCGATGACTTTGCCTGGAAAAAAACATTGACAAAATATATATGTTGTAATATTTTATATTATGTTGACCTACATGTTGACACACAAAATTTTGACTTACCGAAGGAAAGGTCAAACGATTAAAACAGCATAATGGTATGCCCATATCTGAGACTGAGTGGATTTAACAAAGGTTGTCGGTCATAGTTTATGAAGTAGATGCATTCTAGGAGACTGTGAAGTCTAGAAGGCAGAGGTAGTCTAGAAGGCTGACGCAATCTAAAATATGGACGTAGTCAAGGAGG
Source organism: Polyommatus iphigenia (assembly GCA_963422495.1). Lineage (NCBI taxonomy): Eukaryota > Metazoa > Arthropoda > Insecta > Lepidoptera > Lycaenidae > Polyommatus > Polyommatus iphigenia. Next base: position 20,814,007 of record OY730178.1, on the reverse strand, counting down.
CAGCAGGCAGTTCTAGTCTAGGAAGCTGACATGGTCTAGAAAGCGGACGTAGTCTAGGGCCCGTATTTTTTGTCAGTACTCAAGATGCATCTCGGTCTCAAGACACGGTTCAGACCCGAACCGGGCCTTAGAGGCGGCTATAGTCCGGGCGGCGGACGTGGTACTCACCGTGCTGATGGTGTACAGCAGCTGCACTCGGCCGTCGGGCAGCGTGAGCACGGATATGCCCATGTCGGAGAGCACGTTGATCTGGCGCGGGTCGTTGAGCGGGCGTAGTCTAGGAGGCGGGCGCGCGGCGGACCTCCCCAACATGTGGCGCATCGGCTGGCGCACCTTCTCCGCGACTAGCGACGCGGTGTTCGGACATGTTCTGATAGAAACATAAAAATTGGCTAACGGCCGCACTTAAAAACTATTGTTAATAACAGACCTACGAACTACGAATAATAAAAACTAAGGAAACGTAACTCCTATACTTAATCGTTTTGAATTTGGTTCTCAAGGCTCTTTTCGCACACTATTCGTAAAATAATATGACAATATCTACGAAACACTACATTCAAATTGACAAAATAAAGCCGTTGACAATAATTAAAGACATGAGTGGAAGAATCTAACAAGTAACACATTTCGAATTTCGAGTAAATCGCGTTCAAAGTTTTAAAAAAACTTTTTAGGATTTCTCATCACAAATCAAGTAATGGCTTTTGTTAATTGTATCAGGAGGTGTAAATATCTTCCGTTTTTAATATTATGTTAAAAAATATATAAAAAATTCTCCATTCTAGGATAAATTAAGAAAAATGTGAAGTTATTCGGTTCCACACCTTTATATGCAACAAAATCTGTAAAGACTGTCATGCATGAAGTAAACATAAATAACTTTTTTTTTTATTGAGATGAAACAAAACTCAATTGAAAAGACAAGAAACTCACGGCCAAACAGACAGGCCAAAAAAAATTTGGATTATACTTTGGAAATTTAATTGGTATCCATTACTCAGTAAACGATTAATGTGTAATGTGTGGTCCTCCATTACACATTAAAAAAAGTAATGAGTAATGAGAATATTCACATTACTCATTACTAAAAAAATTAGTAATGCAGTATCTTACATTGCCATTTTACAAAATAATGAGCCATTATCGGATATGCAAAGAATGAGTAATGTAAAATTTGTCCATTACATTACTATTAAAAGTATAGTAAGTATAGTGGAAGACATCTAATTATGTTAATAAAAAATTTATTAGGAGGGTACCGCACAAGTACCTTCGGGCAAGCAAACTTTCAAGACTTCACCAACATTACTCTCTCGTGAAACTGCCCCCCCCCCCCCCCCCCCCTGAAAGAAAACCCCACGGCTCATAACCCTGGTCCTGGACCCCCCGAGTGAGGGCTCATTTTAATCAGGACGATGAGATCTACAACTTGGCCTCAACATAATTCCCGAATTCCCAATTCACGACCAGGGAAGGAGGAATTTTCCGAAAAAAAAATCTCAATTCTGAGGCCAGGATCGTATAGAGGAGAAAAATCCAGGAAGAACAAGCCGAAGAACCCCATATCCAGGACAAACAGTTGCCAAGTTATAAGCACTCAAACTTTGACATTGACAGCTCGGCAACTGTCAAACGTCTTACTAAAGTAGCCATAACTCCGCTCCCAATAGGCCTAGATGAACGGGGTTTCTTCTAACAACAAAGGCAACACCTCGGCTACCCCCTCCCCGAATTTGAACTAATCTACTACTCTACTAATTTTTTTATCTGAGTAATGTGTACATTCTATATGTATACCTAATATTTACCCGGGAATACCCACTCTTTAAACTTTAAAGGATTGTGCATTCAAATCTTGTCTGAATAATGTGTACTTCTATCTATAAATATATATAGAACTCAAAGGTGACTGACTGACATCGTGATCTATCAACGCACAGCCCAAACCACTGGATGGATCGGGCTGAAATTTGGCATGCAGGTAGATGTTATGACGTAGGCATCCGCTAAGAAAGAATTTTGATCAATTCTACCTCCAAAGGGTTAAAATACGGGATCAAAGTTTGTATATAATAATATTAATAATACATTTTAACGCGAGCGAAGCCGCGGGCAAAAGCTCGTTCTATATAATATCTATTCAGCCTTTGACCACCTTTGACCAATAGAATAAAAAGTGGACATATTGCTTAAAAAAGTAAAATATTCAAGCGATCTCCCGTAATACAACACATATAATGGCTGTTACCCGCTTCTTGCATAGTCATTTGGACGAACCTTGTAACTTACCTGCTTCATCATCTGGCTAACTTTGTAAGTATATGTAAAATTCAATTTTTTTTTATTGCAAATCATTTTCCAAGTCCTAAAAGCTAAATTTATGCAAAAAAACGTAAATTTTCAAAAATGTTACTTAACTCATTCTTCCACTCACATCTTCAATTGTCACTTCTATAATTACACAAAACTCTTGCATGTATTCGGGCCTCTTTTTGCATAAAGTATGCATGTATTCGGGTCACATTTTGTAGAATCAGAACAAATTTTTTGACACAGTTACTCTTCCTTAGTTTTTATTATTCGTAGTAACAGACACAGTAAACATCAGCTTATTGTGCTTATTAGAAGCTTGGTATGCGCTTAATTAAAGCCTTACATTTGCAATAGCACTATGCAAACAGTCATACTGCATCTTTTTATAACAAAATAAACTAAATGAGACTCACTTTCTATAAGTTTCGTCGGTTTTCATGTCGTGTTTGAAAATTGTGGTATTCTTGCCGTCCATAGCCAGAGAGAGAGGTAGGAAATGCGCCTCAGTGGTCAGAACATAGTCTTCCAATTTCACCGGCAAATCTTTGTCTTCACCGAACAACATGTATAAGTATTTAAACGTTTCCGCCAGCACGAACGAATCCATTCTATCTTCGTGAGCACGCGTTCTGAAAATTAATGTAAATGTAGGAATAAAATGTTTACAAAGACTATTGACAATATAGGGGTGAAAGAGTTTTTTATTTTTTATTTTTTACGGCCAAATTAATAACACTGGAGTATACAAATCACAAAAGAAATGATCCGTCGGTGCTGCAACTTTTACAGTGAACTCTATAAAAGACACTAAAGTATTATCGCTTAGTTTTGTTACATATTGTAGATTAACAGACATAGGCACTGTTAGGCCTCAAATAAAAGTGGACTGTAATTATTACTGGTATATTGAACCAAGACTACATTAATAATAATTGTAGACGCGACATGGGTGTCGACGGTAACAAAAATTCTTGAAGTGTGGCGGTCGCCGGCCGGTGTTGCGCGGGCGCCCCCGGGCCCCGCGTTCCGCGCCTCCGTCCCTCCTTCCCCTCGATCCGTTCCAATGCATGTTATGGAACTTGTGTGATTGGACAGGCACCTTGGAACTCGTTTTGTCGAGAAACAATCTGCTTATACTATTTTGTAGATTGTTACACCCATGAACGTAGAGAAAAAGGCGGACGGAGTCTTATTATACACAGAAATGTGTCTTCAGAGTCGGCCACGCACACATTCTTACGCCTGTCAAATAGTATGGACTAGCGTAACAATGTGTGCGTGCGGACCGTGTACATGCAGTCAGGTGGCCGACTCTGAAGGACACAGTTTTGTGTATGGTGGGACTCCGTCCGCCTTTTTTTATACGTCCATGGTTACACCTAGATCTAATCGACTAGACGTAGTCGCACTTCGGGTTTAGCTATAACATATGCGAGTACATACGTCTCTCGAAAATCTTAACCCTCGCGCATTCAGATAAACACTTACATTATTTATCAGGAAGTGGTGAAACAGGGCCTAAGTGAGAATAATTTAGGGTGTACTAGGGTCGATCAAAAAGTAATGATAAACGGGTATTTCTAAAAAGAATAAAAATCAAAAGAAATATTTTTACACTTCTTCAGTCCCTCACGACTTGCCAGCTAAAAAATTGTATAAACAGGACGTCATTTGGTGGAGCTACATTCATTTGGATACCAGCAGTCGGAGCGACAACATGAAAATGGAGAAACACGAAGTGAGATGCGTCATCAAGTACCTCTTTTTGAAAAAAATGTCTACCAAAGAGATACACGCTGATTTGGTGGAGACACTAGGGGAGTCTGCTCTTCCATATTCTGCGGTGGCACGGATGTCCAAAGAGTTTAAGCTGGGTAGAACACCCACAGAAGATGAACATCGCGAGGATAGCCCAACCTCGTCCCTCACTGAGAAAAACGTGAAAAAAGTCGAAGAAATCGTATTAGCAGACCGAAGAGTAACCGTCAGACATTTAGCTGAGGTCACAGGGATCTCATATGGCAGCATCCAAAGCATTTTGACCAGCAAAATGATTATGAAAAAGGTCTCCGCGCGTTGGGTACCGCGAATGTTAACGGACGAACAAAAGCAAAAAGAACAAAGCCAAAGTTGCGATGGCTGCCCTTCGAGAAGCAGGCCTCGAACTGGTCGAACACCCACCCTATTCTCTAGATTTAGCCCCCAGCGACTTTCATTAGTTTCCTCGGCTCAAGGAACACCTCAGGGGCAAGAAATTTGAGGATGATAGCGAGGTGATGGCTGCTGTAGAGGCATTTTGGGAGAGCTCTGATAAAGATTTTTTTTAAAGGGTATTTTAGGTTTAGAGAAACGTTGGACTAAATGTATCAACTTGTTAGGAGACTACGTAGAAAAATAAATTAAATTTAAACTAGAATCGTTGTTTTATTATACTCATTATCATTACTTTTTGATCGCCCCTCGTAATGTGTAAGTATATGAGTGATATAGACTTCGCTGTGAAAGTAGCAGCGCTGAAAGAGTATCTCTTTTTTGACTCATAGTGTCTAAACACACTAGGCTGAATTACGCCGGCGTAAATTCTGCCGCGTTTACGCCGCGTTTCGAACGCATACAAAATACGGACGGAACACGAATCGCGAGCCGAGCTTCCGTCGAGCCGAGTCGAGCGTAAAGCTCGGCAACGATTCGGCGGTAATGTTTTGTATAGCAACACATAATATACGCGACTGAAGTTCGGTTCGATTGTCGCCGAAATGTCATGATGACTACATTTTGCCATCTGATATCAACTTCCACAAACTTTTGATCCTACTAATATTCTAAATTCCGCCGCTAATACTAATATTCCTCCGCGTAATTTCGGCTCTTCGCGTAATAATTTATAGTGTGTCGTATCAGACGGATGCGGCGGAACGTAATTTCGGCCACGGAAATTACGCCGCGTAACTTCGGCAGTGTGTTTAGACACTTGTATGGTAAAAATTCGAAATGAATGGTTATTAAAATAAACTAATAACATTTACCTGACATCATTGACGGCGGCGTAACCGCACGGCACTCTGGTATACTGCTGGAGGGACTTGAGCACCGACTTGCCGACCTGCAGGTAGTGGTCGTCGTTGGTGGCGCGGTGCAGGTAGTACGTGGACTCTATAAACTCCGGCCGCAGAGGGTGTTGACCCCAGTGCACCTGATAAATAACTGTATTTTAAAAAGATAAAACCGATTTCAAAACTGTACGTAGAGATAAACTACGATAACATGGCGCGCCCCTCCAAATTACTGTTTCAATGTGTGTAGTCACATCCATATGAAAGAGTTTGTATGTAGTTGTGAGTATTCAACCAATCAACCAGTACTCGTAATATTTCACTTAATGTCACTTATTACCAAGATTTGTTGGTCAACTTATCATAACTAGTCGACCGCGCAAGACAAAGCACTTCAAACGTTTTGAATTTTGGAGGGGCGCGGCATGTTATCGTAGTTTATCTTTAATTGAGAATTAAAACTCCTTATGTCCAAAACTACTGAGCCGATTTTGATGAAACTTGCACTATTCTGAAGTTCAATAATACCTAATACACCAAAAAAAGAATTACTGAAATCAGACTGGTAGTTCCAGAGATATGCGAACACAAACATAAAAACATACATACATACATACACTTTTGAAAGGCACATTTGTTCAGACGCTGATATAGACTAACATAAGTGTACGACAACTGGGCAGTTCTGGAAATGTAACATACATGCGCGTCGAATTGATAACCTCCTTTTTTGAAGTCGGTTAAAAAATATGTTTTATTTCTGAATAAATTTGAAACAAAATATGTTCTCAGAACTAACCCGGCGAGAAGAACCAGCGTAACTCATTGTTTCACGTACTTTCTTTTCCTTATTTAAATGGGGATTTTGGGCCCCACCTTTAGAGTTTATACCTTTAGCGCCCACAAGTGGGCGTTATCGCCAACTTTGGGAAAGGCTGTGATAAAGATGATGATAGATGACGCCCGCAACTCTGTTGAACCGAAAACCATATATCGCGCGGTAACCGTTCATGTTATCGGGATAAAAAGTAATCTGTCTTTTCCCAGGACTCAAATTATCTCCATATCAAATTTCAGCAAAATCGATTCAGCGGTTTGGGCGTGAAGAGGTAACAGATACAGGAATTTAGAGAAGACACCACCAGCCACACCTTCACTTTTATTATTTATCATTTGAAACATATATATAAACGGTAAAATTGACAAGACTGCGTTATGTTTTGATATGTAGAATTTTAACTTTAAACTAAAATAATTAACTTATTCCAAATTCCGTTCCTTTTTTTCTTTCGATAGTTCCTTACCTTTTTACTCGTCTGTGGCACACCGCAGTGACATACGCTAGTTAATGTCAAGTTGCCAAAATAATAGAAAAAGACTGCGTAAAGTATAGTTTATACACAGCCAATACTGGCTGCCACTAAGACAGGCAGCCAGTATTGGCTTGGTATATGCCGCATGTAAACAGTTTTTCAAGCCAGGCCAACGCTGGCTGCCAGTACTGGCTGGCTGCCAGTAAAAATAGCGCCCGTATATTTTTCTAGCCAGTGACCTCCGCCCGCATACAGTATAATTTACACAGAGCCAGTACTGGCTGCCAATAGGACTGGCAGCCAGTATTGGCTTGGCATATGCCGCGTGTGAACAGTTTGGCCTGGCTTGAAAAACTGTTCACACGCGGCATATACCAAGCCAATACTGGCTGCCAGTCTTATTGGCAGCCAGTACTGGCTCTGTGTAAATTATACTTACCCCTCGACCCCCGCGCCAGTGTTGCGGACATGTGTAGACGCATCTCGCCAGTCACTGGCGAACGTCTGTACGGTATGCATGTGTTTGGAATTTCTATGACAAAATGCCGAGAAAATTCAATGAAGAGGATACTTTAAAATTTATACAATTTTAAATGGAGCTCGAATGCTTGTGGGATAAGCGTTGTGATTCATACAAAAATAAACAAATGCGCGCTTCGGCACTAGAACAACTTCGTGCCGGAATGAATATAAAAAAAAAGAATCGTTTCGTTTTCTTTTTTTTTTCTAATATTTCAATCGACTTTTCTGTTAATAGTTCGCAGATGTTCCTTAAAACATTTCTTTTTCAACAGACTTTGCCGTGAACTCATTATTTTTTTAAATGCAAACGTGTGGACACCTGAAGAAAAATCCGTGAATGCGATGGCTTTGTCTAAACAAAAGGGGCCAGGCCAGTACTGGCTTCTGAAGGACTGGCGCCAAGATTATTGGCTCGTGTAAACTATACTTTACAACTTACAAGTTACTATTTATAACCAGTTGCACACATGACATCATAAAACATGTATGAAAAATGCAGCCCGCTACGCTGCGCAACGTCATAATCTGTGTATTACACTAGCTATAGTCACAACAGTGTCATGGTGGTTTCTGTGTGCTAAAACTAAACCTAGTCTTAGAGCGCTTACAGACGAACGGCACGTGTCGGCAGCACGCGTCGGCGGCAGTCGACGGCAGACGACGGCACGTGTCGGCGGCAGTTGACGGCAGCAGTCGACAGTTTGCAGTTATGACGTTTGCAGTTATGACGTAGCGCGTAAAGGTAAGCGTCCACAGGTCGGTATCGTACGCAGCGGACGACTCGAGCGACACGTGCCGTCGTCTGCCGTCGACTGCCGCCGACACGTGCCGTTCGTCTGTAAGAAGCCTTATAGGTTTCATTTTGCTCTGCGGCATTACAAAGCAGCTGCTGGATCACTAGACTAATGTCGGTAGAAAATAAAACCTATAGAAAATGAAGCGTAGGTCAGCTATACTCAACCTACGGCCCGCCGGGTTTTTATCAGTCGCCCGTGGCCCGTGTGAAGTTAAAACATTTTGAGTTTCACGCCCACTGGCAAAATAGTGCAATATCGTTGTGAAAGTCATGTAAATATTTCCACTTTTGAATCGCTAATTTTGAAGAAAGTTATTGTTTTAAACCTACGAATAATAAAACCTAAGGAAACGTAACTCCCATACTAATACAGTTTTAAATTTGGTTCCATTCGAACTGTCATGTAACGTCAGCCTTTATACCGCTCAAGGTCACCTAAATATTGCAAATGTATGAAAAGTGAACCTAAGGTACACTTTTTTGACAAGTATTTTGGAGCATGTTTTTTGACGGAGTTACTCTTCCTTAGTTTTTATTATTCGTAGTTTTAAACCTAAACATTTTTTATTGCGGACCCACGACAGGGTTGACTACTACCGGCCTAGATCATAAAGTGACATTTTGCCTGGATTTTGTCGGTTGCGGTCGCTTGCGGCAAAGATCGGGAAACCGTTTGATCACCTTTGATTTGCGATTGACCTTTAGTGCCATAACTCACCGGGACGCTACCGCGAATCGCGACGTAGCCAGCGACGTTACCATGGCAACGTCCAAGCAACATCTGGCGTCTCTACGTCACCGCAAAGCGATGTTTTTCTTGATTTTAAGTTAAAAAAGGGTTCTTTCAACGACGTAGAGGTGACATGGTAACGTCACTAGCCACATCGCGATGGCTTCCCGGTGAGATATGGCACTTAGAGGATATATAAATCCCTGTCAAAAAAAAACCTGTCACCTGGATGTGAACCTCGCATTATAAGTATCACCTGGAAGTCGGAAGTGAAGGCCTCGGGTATGAAGGTGTGCCGCTGCATGACCTGGTACAGCATCTCGTGCGTCTCCACCGCCGGCTGCACCTCCCCCAGCAGCACCTGCAGGCCAGGCCAGAACGCCAGCAGCGCGTCCATGAAGTTCCGAGATTGGAGGTGTGGCCTGAAATGTGGTACTTTATTGAGTTTAAGTTTATGTTAGGTCTTAAGCAAATAATTTAGTATCTTTCTATATACAGGGAATAAAACAACAAGGAAATAGTACCATTGAAGAAATTGATTCATTGACTAGAGAGTTGACGCACCTACGTCATTTGGTCGGCTTATATGTCAATTCAATGTTAGCTGTGGCCTGTGATCAGTCAGATGGGTTTGACTTCCACCATCTGCCTAGGAATCAACTTCTCTGATAGTACATTAGTTTACTGTAAGAATAGCGCTGTAGTAGTTACTTTTGACTTGTATGTTTTTAATTTAAACACCCCAAGAAATACAAAAAAAGTAATTTTTACAGTGCTGGCACTACATTTTGAGCGAAAAAAGGGACGGCAATAATTTAGTTGATGCCTTTTTGACTTTAAAGCTGTCAAATGTAGTCGGATCCGCCATTTTATGTGCCGGATTTAGGACGGTGTTGTTTATGTGATTGCAATTGACCAATGTTTTTATCTTTGAAATAAGTTGTTTTGATATTATAGTGCATGACTCATAACTTTGACGTATCTCATGAAATTATCTCTCATACAATAATATAAAATACGACATTGAAATTTTATACTTGTTTCATTTGAAACACAATTGAAACACAACAACAAGACTGATTTCATGACTGTAACGCGCAGAAGTTGACTAGACACCTCCTATAAGAAAACCCTATCAAAACATGTGTCAAGAATCAAGATAATGTCTGCGTACTATAACCAATGTTACGGTAGCTCAAGCCGGGGGTCGCGGGTTCGAATCCCGCCGACGGAACAAAAAGTTTTCAAAGCTCCTGGGTCATGGATGTGTATAAAATATGTGTATGATATAATAAAAATCTTAAATATATGTATAGTATAAAAGTATTAAATATATTTCCATTGTCTGGTACCCGTAACACAAGTCCTTCAGGTACTAAGCACGGGGCAAGACTGACGTGGTGTGAAGCGTCCATAAATATTATTATTATTAATTTTGTACAACATACCTGTGCATATGAACGGCTAGCATAATAGGACCCCTGCTTATATACTTCATAACGGCGTTGTAGTGTCTATTGAACCTGGCCAGGTATTTCTCATCACCGAGTAATATGTAAGCCTTGAGACAGTACTCGTAGTATGAATCTATACCGGCTCCGACTCCGGAATCCTTCCTCACCCAATCTCCTGAGTGTATGTTTATCACGGTACCCATTAGGTCTGAAGTCCTGAAAGAGATGGAAATATAAATATAAGTAAGAGTGATAGAGACACAAATTAAAAGGTAAAAGGTTTTGGTTGCTTTGTGAAACTCAGTTGATAATGAAAGTAAGCAGTTGAGTATCTGGATGGTATAGTCTCGGGTGAACCATGCTTTGGCACGATTAAGTCAACTTGCTTCATATACAATAGTTTAAAGCAAAATCAGACATTCAATTATGATTAACCTTCAATTTAATGAGTTTGACAGATAATGTATGGGGATTATGTCAAAATTTTGAATTATGTAATTACATTTACAGTACCCGGCGATATATATTGCACATCGACCTTTGGAAAGTGACAGTCGGCTAATTTCGGTTTTGTAGAGCGTTATCTCTAACGCACGAAATACAAAAAGTCCGGTATATATTAGGAGCTGTTAAAACAATTATGGTTTGCTTCTTTTGACAATTTTATTATTCTTTGTATAAAATACACCAAATTTTCTATCAGTTATGGTTTTAGGTTCGGGTAAAATAAAATAAAAAATGGTGTTCAAATCATGTTTACGTATTTAAAATTCTTGGAAAATTACAGCTGGTGCAAATTTAGGGGTGTTAACAACTCTAGATATATATTTTGAACTGGACGCGACTGCACTCTATTGAATTTGAACAACGACTGACATAATGTCAAATAGGAGTGTGCTACAAAGATAACGCTCTATGAAACCGAAACTAGCCGAATGTCTCTTTCCAAAGGTCGATGTGCAATATTTATTGCCGGGTATTGTATGTAACTTTCGAGCCACTCTGACATTGGCAACTCACCGAGTCGGCTATTATTAAAAGAAGAAGAACTAATGTTCCACTCTGAGTGCGGCAGTAAGACCTTATAAGACATCAGGATCCCAGTGTCCTACCTACCTACCAAATACTTACCTATTCCTAATTTTCCAAAGTCTATCCATGGCTTTATGCGCTTTCTGTTCATACACGGGATTGTTGGTAAGTCGAGACAACGCTGCCATTTCTAGAATCATTGTTCCCGCGCAGGCTGTGCAAGTCTCCTTCGATTCTAGGAGGTTTTTGATTCCGTGACGTAGGTTTACCTGAAAATAGGAATATAATCTGAATTTACGGGCTGCGCATGATCATTTTCTGGTATTTAGAATACTCGTATGGGCCTATATTATAATTGTAAATTATAACATACTAGCGACCCGCCCCGGCGTCGCACGTGTATAAAATATATAGCCACTGAAAAAATTATTAAAATCGATAGCCTATGAACCTTCACGTGGTCTACTTCTTATCTGTGCCAAATAACATAAAAATTGCTCCAGTAGTTCCCTTTCAAATAATTTCCCCCGTTTTTTCCACATTCTCCTATTAGTCTTAGCGTGATAAAACATAGCCTAAACCTATAGCCTTCCTCAATAAATGGGCTAACACTGAAAGAATTTTTTAAATCGGACCAGTAGTTCCTGAGATTAGCGCGTTCAAGTTAGCCCTTTCAAATAATTTCCCCCGTTTTTTCCACATTTTCCTCTATTTCTTCGCTCCTATTAGACGTAGCGTGATAAAATATAGCCTATAGCCTTCCTCGATAAATGGGCTATTTAACACTGAAAGAATCATCAAAATCCGTTGCGTAGTTTTAAAGATTAAAGGGAACAAAGGGACATGAGGGAAAAAAAAGCGACTTTGTTTTATAATAAGTATAGATTAATATGGTACCCGAGATAAATAAATTAATTGTGTATTTATCTTTAGTGTGGTGATAGCTTCTAGCGTTTCTATGAGAATACGATAATGAACGAGTTTTTACAAATTATGTATATTGATTGTCAAATTAGTCAACAAAGTGTAGAAAAATCGGCCAAGTGCGAGTCGGACTCGCGCACGAAGGGTTCCGTACCGCGTATAGAGTGAACGTAGACAAAAAAAGACGGGTTGCACTCCGGGAGTGCCGGCAGAAGTGAAAACTTGATTATTAACGTTGTGCATTATTTTTTTAACCCATTTTTTATGAAAATCGATTAAAAAAAATAAAAAATAATAAAAACTATCGTTTTAATTAATTAATCGAAACCCTTACAATCGATTAAAAAATATCGACAATCGAAAAAAAAAGCTGCTGTCAGACAGACTGTCAGACACTTCTCGCGACAGTTGTCTTGCAGGTAGAAACGCGGCCTTAATCAGCGCGTCTGCTAAAGAACTCATTTCCCCAACTGTACATTTCTGCTAAACAACTCATTTCCCCGACTGTACATTTCTGCTTAGCACAATTTTCCCCGACTGTACATTTCTGCTAAACAACTCATTTCCCCGACTGTACATTTCTGCTTAGCACACTTTTCCCCGACTGTACATTTCTGCTAAACAACTCATTTCCCCGACTGTACATTTCTGCTTAGCACAATTTTCCCCGACTGTACATTTCTGCTAAACAACTCATTTTCCCGACTGTACATTTCTGCTTAGCACAATTTTCCCCGACTGTACATTTCTGCTAAACAACTCATTTCCCCGACTGTACATTTCTGCTAAACAACTCATTTCCCCGACTGTACATTTCTGCTAAACAACTCATTTCCCCGACTGTACATTTCTGCTTAGCACAATTTTCCCCGACTGTACATTTCTGCTAAACAACTCATTTCCCCGACTGTACATTTCTGCTTAGCACAATTTTCCCCGACTGTACATTTCTGCTAAACAACTCATTTCCCCGACTGTACATTTCTGCTTAGCACAATTTTCCCCGACTGTAGATTTCTGCTAAACAACTCATTTCCCCGACTGTACATTTCGTTCGGGTTCGAGTTCGACACAAAACACTACTCTCCAACCGTCTTACGCGTTTTCTATGGTTTTTCGATCAACACGAAAATCTGGCGCGAGTTTCACAGTTTTTACCCATCCCACAAAAGTGCTCAACGCCGCTAAAGAAGTTTTCACTTCAAAAATTGTGTTTTTTGTATGGGAGCCCGCCTTAAATATTTACTTTGTTTTAATTTTATTATTAATTATTAAAGTACAAATATAATAAAGGATTTTGTGAAAATTTCAAGTGCCTAAAACGAGCAAAAAAGGCCAAAAAAATCACGTTTCTTGTTTGGGAGCCCCCCTTAAATATTAACTTTATTTCATTTTTAGTATTTGTTGTTATAGCGGCAACAGATAAATTTCTCTTCTGAATCTTCTGAAAATTTCAGAAGTCTAGCTATAGCGGTTCTTGAGTTACAGCCTGGAGACAGACAGACGGACAGACATCGAAGTCTCATGAATAGGGTCCCGTTTTCACCCTTTGGGTACGGAACCCTAAAAACAGGACATTAGCCTCGAGGTACATTGGGACTTCCTCAAAAACAGAACTGTCCACCGAGAGCGGTACATATCGTCACGTTATCTTGGACAAACGCGTAATCGTCCTGAAAACGGGACTGTCCTACCGATAGCGGTAAGTATGGTCACGCTAGCCAGCCTTGTTCTGGACATCGGGACAAACGGGACTGTCCAAACGAAAGCGGTACGTATTATCAACTCATCTTACCCGTCCGTGTGGAATGCCCGTGGACGTATTGAAAGCTGGCAGCAGACGTTTGCCCAAGTCCTCAGCCATAACCAGCAGTTCTCCATTGTACCAGCTCAAAGAGTTTACGTCGTTCTTGAGTGCCGTCGCCAGAATGTGAGCTGATAGAAGACCACTGTAATTACAATTATTATTAGTTCACACCCATCACTAATAAAAGATACCTAACTCATCTGTGGTTCAGTAGTTTTGAGGTGGTCCTATTCGTGTTGCAACTTGCAACTAAGTGTGGTTAAAACATTGCAAGCTGATCATCTGATTGTATGGAAAAATTATGATCCTCGAGTCGGATGGGCATGTAAAAAGTTGGTTCTGCGCCTGATTTATCAATGGTCGTGTCGGTTATCTGACCCATTAGGTTAAAAAAGTAAAGGAAGAGAGAGTGCTTCTGAGACATCATACGTGTGACAATCAGGTTAGCCTGCCCTACAATCTACCATTTTCAATTTATTGTCTCAAGGCGAGAATCAAACCCACGACTCTTAAACTCAAGCCGACCAGACTAGCGTTAAAAAAAGTTAGAAATATCTTACCCAAGCATACGAATATTAGTTTCAAACACAGACACAACAATGTCGTGGTCAAAACTGACGTCTTTGATCACCAGTTTGATGGCTTTACTGAACTCCGCGAAATCTCCCATCACTGCCAAAGTGTCCATACTGTCCACCATCGTTAGAGAGAAGCTAAAATAAGAGGCATTGTTTGTTAAAACATACTATAATAATAACGTTTATTTTGCATGTATCATAATTCTAGTGTCCGACCGAAGGTCTATTTTTGGCCGAAGCCGAAGCCGATTAATCGGCAATCGCCACAACCTTCGGCCGAAGCCGAAGCCGAAGGTTTATAATCTAAATCGCTCGACTCTCAGTAATTAATTTTTAACCGACTTCAAAAAAAGGAGGTTATCAATTATTCGACGCGTATGTATGTAATATTTCCAGAACTGTCCAATTTTCGTATAATATGTTAGTCTGTAATCTGTATCAGCGTCTGAACAAATGTGCCAAATTACAAGTGATATGTATGTATGTTTTTATGTTTGTGTTCGCATATCTCTGGAACTACCATTCCGATTTCAGTAATTGTTTTTTTTGTTGTACTAGGTACTATTCAACTTAGGGAACAGTGCAAGTTTCAACAAAATCGGTTCAGTAGTTTTGGAGATACGGAGTTTTAATTCTCAATTACGTATAATTTTGGAGTTGGTTTTATCTTTTTTAAATACAGTTATGTTCAATATTGTCTACAAGCTACAATTAATATTAAAATTAAGTATTTCAAAACTTCAATATTGAAGGTTTATCTCTATATTGACTGTCTCATAGAGAAGTTGATTTAGAGATATGGTAATAAAAGTTTGTGATTTCGTGATTTATTTATTACTTAATAATTTGTGGACTAGAAATAATTCATTAAGTTTAAGGAATGACTCAAATGTGTAGTTCGAAAATGGATGAGAATTCGGAAAAAGTGTACAGAATCAAAATAATAGATAATTTAATAAGTTTTTTGCTACAACTCATCGTTTTTTAATTATTAGCCAAAAAACAAAAATTGAGACTTTTGGCACTCTCCCCTAACTCCGGCTCACTTCCTAGACTTCAGGACTTTTAGTATGTTTTATCCCTAAGCACCCTGAATAATTTCCAGCAGAAATCTCTTAGGTTCCCGCTCGCGCATTCTACAACTACTTTATTGACTGAGCTATTGTAAAAAAATAATAATTTCTTTATTATTTCACAAATAACAATAATTAGACCAATCAATCAGTCTTTGTTTTACTCGACTAGACCGAAACTAGACTAATAAATAAAATAAACAAACACTAACTTCTTAATAAATAATTAAATGATTTATTAGGAAGTTAGTATTTGTTTATTGTATTTGACAGTGACTCCCAGCGGCCTCCGCATACACGACCGGTCCGTCGCTCTCTCACGACTCACTTAGTCTTTCGTAACAGTTTACAGTTCGTTCAATTTCGGCCAAAAAAACCACCTTCGGCAAATCTTTGGCTTCGGCCGGGTTTTAGGCCGAAGCCGAAGGTTTCGCCGAAGGTGGTTTTTTTGGCCGAAGGCGGCCGAAGCCGAAGCCGAAGCTTCTGTCGGACACTACATAATTCATACAGCACAATATTAAAATATACTGTACTAGCGACCCGCCCCGGCGTCGCACGGGTATAAAATATATAGCCACTGAAAAAATGATTGAAATCGATAGCCTATGATCCTCCACGTGGTCTACTTCTTATCTGTGCCAAATAACATAAACATTGTTCCAGTAGTTCGCGAGATAAGCCCTTATAAATAATTTCCCCCGTTTTTTTCACATTCTCCTATTAGTATTAGCGTGATAAAATATAGCCTATAGCCTTCCTCAACAAATGGACTATGTATCTAACACTGAAATAATTTTTCAAATCGGACCAGTAGTTCCTGAGCAGCGTTGCCAGATTTTTTTTGTGCCAAGTCGGGACTTTGGAACTTTTTGAGTGAAAAAGCGGGATTCTTCAGTCAAAAGCGGGACAAAGTAAAAAAACCGGCCAAGTGCGTGACGAGCCACGCGCAATATAGGATTTAAATTATTATATTATACTAGCTGTCCCGGCAAACGTTGTTTTGCCATTTAAAGTATTTGTACTTCATCAGTTGATACAAAATCTTACCCCCTCTTTTGTCCCCTAAGAGGGGTGGGGGGAAAAAATTTTATACACCAGATGTTAAGTTGGAAAAAACAGTTAATAATATGAGGTAATTCCATTAAAGAAAAAAGTTTGATACAAAATCTGACCACCTCTTTGGTCCCCTTAGAGGGGTGGGGGGATTTTTTTTTATATACCAGATGTAAAGTTGGAAGAAGACAAATATATCTGCGAAAACCGCATTCAAATCGGATCAGTAGTTTTCGTGTGATAGTGGAACAAACATACAGACAGACAGACAGACAGTAGACAAAAAACTAACTACAGTTTTGGCTTCTATAGCGATGTAGTGACACCCCCGCTTATTATTTTTTTAATACCTTTAATGTACAGAATTTTTATTTCTACAGTTTTATTATATAGCTGTTGCCCGCGACTTGGTCCGCGTGGACTATAGTTTATACATAGTTGTTCCCGTACATCGATTGAATAGTTATCGTGCAAATCATAAAACTTATTAAAAGTATATAGTGTGGGACAATATACTTTTATGGTATGATAGATGTTCCGCGCGGCTTCGCCCGCGTAAATTAGGAATGTCATAGAAACCGTACATTTTTCCGCAAAAAAAGAAACATATGTCCTTTCACGTGGTCTATTCTTCATGTGTGCCAAATAACATAAGAATTGCTCCAGTAGTTTCTTAAGATAATAAGCAATTTTAAATAATTTTCTTCGTTTTTTCCACATTTTCCTCTATTTCTTTGCTCCTATAAGTCTTAGCGTAATAAAATATAGCCTATAGCCTTTCTAGATAAATGGGCTATCTAACATTGAAAGAATTTTTCAAATCAGACGAGTAGTTCCTGAGATAAGCGCGTTCAAATAAGCCCTTGCAAATAATTTCCCCCGTTTTTTCCACACTTTCCTCTATTTCTTCGCTCCTATTAGTCTTATCGTGATAATATATAGCCTATAGCCTTCCTCGATAAATGGGCTATCTAACACTGAAAGATTTTTTCAAATCGAATCAGTAGTTCCTGAGATTAGCGCGTTCAAATAAGACCTGACAAATAATTTCCCCCCGTTTTTTCCACACTTTCCTCTATTTATTCGCTCCTATTAGTATTAACATGATAAAATATAGCCTATAAGCCTTTCTCAATAAATGGGCTATCTAACACTGAAAGATTTTTTCAAATCGGACCAGTAGTTCCTGAGATTAGCGCGTTCAAACTATTACTAAATAAGCATTTCATACAATTTTCCCCGTTTTTTCCACATTTTCCTCTATTTATTCGCTCCTATTAGTCTTAGCGTGATAAAATATAGCCTATAGCCTTTCTCGATAAATGGGCTATCTAACACTGAAAGAATTTTTCAAATCGGACCAGTAGTTCCTGAGATTAGCGCGTTCAAACAAACAAACTAACAAACTCTTCCGCTTTATAATATTAGTATAGTATAGACTAGTTTATTTAAATTTTTGTATGGTCAATGAATGTAAATTTATAACATGTTTTACACTACTAACAGCATCATCTCAGTTACTTTCAAAGGAATTTGAACGAAAAGTTCCTTTATACTTCGCCGAATACATTTTTTTTTAGTTGATCGACTATAATTCAAAAACTTATGAAGTCTTCTTAGCCGTGATAGTTTTCCTTTTAAATTCAGCATATTTCCTACTCCCGTGAATTTTTTCACATTTCCAGAAGCAACCGTTTAGCTGGTACAAGGGGGGGACACTGGACTCTAACGATTTTTTTCCACTTTAAGACTTAATCGGAAAATGATCTATGAACGGACGGACGGACAGACCGAAACTATAAGGGTTCTTTGTTGACTACGGAACCCTAAAAAGGTATAAAATTGAAAGTTTTTTGAATTTTTATCTTTTTATTTGCGTTAAAATAACGTTTACGTGACAATAGACACCAAAAGTAGCCAAAGAAAATCCACCCCTCTACCTCCCACACTCTTATCTTCATTACGCACCTTTCTTTCGCAGCACGCTGCACGTACGTTTGGGCTTTCCCCGAAAAGCGGGACTGAGCCTGTCCCGCGCGGGACATTCAATTTTGATGAAAAAATCGGGACGTCTGGCAACGCTGTTCCTGAGATTAGCGCGTTCAAGTTAGCCCTTTCAAATAATTTTCCCCGTTTTTTCCACATTTTCCTCTATTTCGTCGCTCCTATTAGTCTTAACGTGATAAAATATAGCCTATAGTCTTCCTCGATAAATGGGCTATCTAACACTGAAAGAATCATCAAAATCCGTTGCGTAGTTTTAAAGAATAAAGGGAACAAAGGGACATGAGGGAAAAAAGCGACTTTGTTTTATAATATGTATAGATGAGCAAACAGACAGAAAGACAATACAAATAACACAACATTATATTGTACTAGATGTTCCGCGCGGCTTCGCCCGCCTAATTTAGGAATTTCACGGAAACCGTACATTTTTCGCGAAAATAGCCTATCCTATACGTGGTCTATTCTTCAAGTGTGCCAAATAACATCAAAATTGCTCCAGTAGTTCCTAAGATAATAAGCAATTTCATATAATTTTCCCCGTTTTTTCCACATTTTACTACATTTCTTCGCTCCTATTAGTCTAGCATGATAAAATAGAGCCTATAGCCTTCCTCCATAAATGGGCCATCTAACACTAAAAGAATTTTTCAAATCGGTCCAGTAATTATTGAGATTAGCGCGTTCAAACAAACAAACAAACAAACTCTTCCGCTTTATAATATTTATATAGTGTAGACTAGTATATAGATGACATAATAACATTTTAGTAAGGATTCGATACTGGATACAATATTATGTTGTTAACGCGCTCAAGTTGAAAAGTAACATAATCTTACACTCAGTATAGGTCCTGGAGCACGTAAAAATTTATACACAAAGTTGCTATCGTGTACTTATACACGACTAGATGACGCCCGCAACTCTGTTCGCCAAAATTCGTTTATCGTGCAAGAACCATACATTTTCAAAAATAAAAGTTTTCTATGGATATTACCAAATTCATAATAAATGTA